>OY728123.1:1522737609-1523987609 GCA_963277665.1 Viscum album | reverse complement strand
TCATAAAACATTTTTTTACCACATCACATAATAGTCATTGAAAATTATTTTTTCAAACCAAACATATCATTAAATGAACTTTATTTTAATTGATTTATTTTCTATTTACATGAACAAAACCTGTATTAAGACAAGATTTAGTTTTCACAAAGGACATAAAATTATCACTAAGGGATTGAATTTGAAAATAAAAATAAACAATAGCAGGAAAAAACCCACATAAACAACATAAATAATAAACCTTACATAAGTGAAGCCACTTGTAAGAAAATGTATAAGGATTCATGTTACAAACCAAGATATAAATGAAAAGGTTTTGGTCATATGTGCTGGTAATACACACACCAACCTTACAATAGTTCATGCTGAGATTTCTATATCACCCACATCGATTCCTCAAATTTTACTAGACTGTGAAAACATGGTAGCATCGTGTTCATACTTCTATTATGTAAAAAATACTAATAAGAGAGTCCTAAAATCAAATATAGTCTCATTGTTATTCCAAATATGATTTATAATCAGAAAACCTACAACAGAAACGAAATACTGAAGTCATAATATCACTGGAAACTCAAGTTTCACCATTAATGGTTGGTGATCAAGAACTAGCTCAAAGCATATAACTTGAGTCCCAACAAATTATTAATATACTTCAAACCATGACTCAAAAAAATTTACATAATTTTTTAAATTTTATATATTTACCATTTAATGAACACCTTTATCTCTAATACCATTTGTAAAAAACCAAACTAGAATACCATCTAAATCGGTATCTTAGGTGATTCACCACCAGCCTATATAGCGTTCCTATTCTCCCCAGGCTAAAAAAGTACGTGGGAATTAAAAAATAAACATTTGGAATTGTTTCTCCCTCAATATATTACAATAAAATATCAAAATGCGAAAACATGGTCATATATATATACATATCTAAAAAAATTAATAAATATTATATATCAGGAGACACAATGAAAAATGGAAGTGGTCCAAAACCATTAAAACCCATCTCCAAGTGGTCCAAAACCACTCACCATGTACCATGTCACACACTATTGCTCACTAAGAATAGAACCACAAAGCTATATGAGAACATTAACTCCTATTATAGGATAATAAACTGGTTCAAACACCAAAATGTACAATCAGGGTGTAAGCTAAAGAGACGGGTTTGATTCCACCAAATATTGTAATAAATTACATTATAATGTAATTAAAACAAGATAAAGTAGAGTAAAATTGGAATAATATGAGGATTACATTTATAATAAATTTTTTGATGATTTAAAATTAATTTATTAAAATAACAATGAAAAAAATTTATTTTCAACATTTAAACGAAATGATTTTCATGAAATGATTTGAAAACCATTTCACAATATAATGTATGGTAATAAATTAAATATGTGAATATTAAACTAATATATAAATATGAGTGAGAATCAATTCAATAAATTCAGGGTGCAAGAAAACTATATATGGAGAAATCAAGGCATCTTTGGTTCTATATGGGGTAACAACCTTGTAATAAGATTTCCTTTTTGATAAATAGGTTTTTTATTTCAAACGAATATTGAGAAAATTATTTATTTACATTTAAAATTAAGTAATACTACTAATCAAATGATTCAATAAAAAAATTCATAAAAAAGATATATATATATTGTCACAATGCATTAAAAACATCTTATACAATGTCATATATACATTTTAAATACAAACAAGCGAGAAACATGGTCATATGCTTAATTAGGTAGGATAAATCCATGGTATAGGGACCCAACACTATGAAATGGAATCATATACATTTAAATCGATCGAACCAAGTACAAGAGGACTCATAACTATCAACTATTGTATGTGATGTGTTGATATGATGTTTTAGAACATTGTAGAATCGTAAATGTTTGTCCAAATAACTAAAAAACTACATAAGATTGAATGTTTTATTGTAAAAAATCAAATATAAATTTTTTTTAAGAATTATTAATAAATAATTATGTCCCATTCTATCGATAAAATATGCCAATTTTTCATTGAAATCCCATAAAAGTTTTTTAATAAAAAAACTGGCATTTTCACAAAGTTAGATCAAGATGATTTCAATTATAAATGTTTTAAGCCATTTTTACAATTAGGGATTTAAAATCAACTCACCATTCAATTTCACAAACCAATTTCACAAATTAAATTTAGCAATATGATTTTCATTCAATGTTAATAAACTTTTGTAATAACCCACAATTCTATGGAATTGTGGTTTTGTCCGAATTTTCAATCATATATCAATTCAATCCCATTTAAATCATTTCAAAATTCCTAAAGGGTAACCATATCCACTTCCTTCCACAATTTATTATTAAAATTCATAATTATACATTAAAACAACCATCTATTCATCCCAAATCATTTTAATCTATCCATTATATAAAAGGGAAATAATATATGATTCCATTCACAAATGCTTATTAATATGGAAAACATGCGATTAAAATAATAAATTGTTACGAAAAATCCTATAAGAATTTAATGGATATATTTAAATGTAAATAATAATTGGATAAATTTCAAAACATGGGTTTATACCCCCTTTCTATGTCGATAAATAATTTCATTCAGATAACCAAATAACACTAATTTCAAAAAACAATTCTAAGTCATTAAAAATGAGGATATTTTACATTTAATAAATTCAAGAATATAAAAATATTTTGAAATTTTCAAATAGATAGACTAATTCAATTCAATTCAATTCATAGTATTTCATTTTATAAATAAAAACCTCGGCCAAATCACTCAATTTCAATAAAATACATTTATATAATTTTTAAAATGAATACAAGAAAATTTCATTTATTAATTCAAAAAAATGACATAGATAACAAAGGCAAACCAATTTTATTCATTTCATATTTAATACAAATGGATATTAGTCAAAAATTAATTTATAAGGAATTAAATGAATGAATTTCAAAGAAAATGTGATGGAAATTAGGGGATACAAATATAAGAATTATATTAAAACAATGAATTAAAAAATTGAGGAAATGATTAGAAATACCTATATGGGATATTTGGAATCCAACCGCAATGAATCCCAGATGTGACCCATTTTTTGGGGAACATGATATCTAAGATGAATGATATTGACAGAATATATGGGATAACATGGATCTTGTAACACCCCGAGCTTCCACGATACGCTTCTCATTCAATAATGCAATAGCTTGCATTGTACGCAACTTCGAGTTCTAAAACACCGCGACTAATCAAAGTAGCCGTTATGAATAGTAATAACCACTTTTTAAAATTATATAAATTTTATATTTCAAAATGGACTTCATTTTTGGATTCGGAATATCGAAATTACCCTATGTTGAATTATTTGTAAATTTCTGAGAACTTCCAAATTTTTATAAATAGTGAAAAATACTTAAAAAAACTTATTTAATAAAAATAATTTATAGTGATAAGTTATACTATTTAGTAGTTTTAAAGTATAATTAGAATATATTTTTACCATTTTATCCAATGGTGTTCATTATAATTAATTTCACTTTGAAATTGGGCATGAACAATTGTCAATCTTTTGATATAAATTGTTTCTTAAAAACACGCTATTTGTTGTGACAACGGGAATTAATTATAAAATTAATTAATGAAACTTATATGTTTGGAATTTTTTAAAATAGACATCATTTTCGAAATCATAATATCAAATATATCTTAGGGTGAAATTTTGGCATTGTTCTGAAAAACATCAATTTTTTATGAATAGTGAAACCACTAAGTGGTAGTTAAATAACTGATTTTTCGTTTAAATGAAATATTACCACTTTTGTGATTTGATTTTCAAAAATCCAACATACATGGTTGTCATTAGGAATTAAAATGTTGTTCAATGGGATTAAAATAATTTATTGGTGAATAGTAACTTTTAAGTTCTTAATCGCGATTAGAGGTAATTAGTGTAGTTTAAGGTAAAAATAATGTTTTAATAATATGAGATGAGCTTGACACATGCCCTACCCTCATTGGATGTGCCATGGCCGACCAAGACAATCCATGGGTCAACTTGGGGAACCCATGGAGCCACTTTAGTTGGAAAATGACATAAATACCTTTTATTTAATGTTAAAGTAAAAAATGACACAAACATGAAATGTTTTACTAAAACAATTTTGACATGGGGTTATACAAGTCATATGTTTGACTATAAATAGTAATTGGAAATCTAAAAAGATTTCCTACATCATAGTAGTTTTTTTATAATTTTTAGACATTAAATAAATTAAATAATTTATGACATCATTATGACGCAACAATGACCTCATTATTTAACGATTTAAATAAAAGTGAAGGATAATGTAAAATCTAAGGCTTAAACTTGTCAAAAACCTATTGGATGTGGATATTGCGAACCCTTATCACCTTATAATCGAATTATATAAGTGTGGTACCTCTAAAATCAGAAACTCATTTTATAATAAAGTGACTTTTCTTTACATTCCAAGAGTGCCCCTCCTCTCCACTTATAAAAGGCCCCCACCTCTACCACCTCATTCACACTTTCAAACCATTTGGCTCGGACAAACTCTGCCCAAATACTCTCCCAACTTCTCCCTCTTACTCCTAGAAGCCTCACTTTGGGCAGAACCCTTCCCAAGGAAGCTTTTGGCTCAAATCCAAAAGAGTTACCCGATTTTGAGGTAATGTCTTCTCTAATGTTGTTTTGTTTTATTTTTCTTCTCCAACCCCCTAAACACTTTTTATTCATTTATTTTGTAAACAAACAAGTATTATAAATATACTAGGATGTTGTTATAAGAAGTATTCGAGCTACACTTACACACACCTACATTTAATGGTTAAAGAACATACGGTTTCTGTGGATAGCGAATTTCTGCCTTACGAAATGATGATTGTTCAACACTCATATAACACCTTCAAAGGTGGCCATTAATATGTCACTATATTTATATATGATATATAATATGTTTATGTTTTAATTATGCTTTTGTATTTCTCATTTATGGCATACTTTATGATTTCCATTATGGGTAGTCGTGATAATTTCATTTTAGGAAGTGCGGACTACCGCCCCCTCAAAGTGATGTGAATCGTTAATGCCATATGAGATATTTATAATGGATGGAGTAAATGATATTATATATGATATTATACTGTAACTATATTATAACTTTATATAATTATGATTTCATTCCATTAAATACGAAATAGAAATGAAAGTAGCGTCCATGCGTACGTACGGCTTACCGTCTCCATGAACGGTGCATTTCATTTCTTACCTCTAAATGTTACGTAATATTATGAATAAATGTATATACTGGATATATATGATATATATGATATCTAAATCATGAATATAATTCTGGATATAATGGATATTTCACCACATGAACAACTTGTAATTATAAGAAGTTTATTGTTGACTCAAGTCCCAAAGATCGACAAAACAACCGTTATTAACTTAAATAATTACATAATGTTCATAACATTGTAATAAGTGATATAAAAAGGATAATGAAATTGAAAATGGTTCTTAATAAGGTAGATATTAACTCTAGTTTATTATTCAGGAGGTTAAATAACGGTTGAGTCAAGTCGGACACGAGGTAAGGGAATTTCTTAACCCAACTTCCATTATTTGGGTTAATCTCCTACTTTAAAATTATGTCATGATATTATTATGTCCTATTTTGTATTTTTGCTTTATTTATGTGTGCCTATAGTGAATACACATAATAGATCTATTTTATTTTAAAAATGATCTTTTTAAGGACTTCGTCTCAATCCCCTTTCATTGAGGCATATTTGGTTTTATACACAACTTTCTTTTATACGGTGTATAAACCCCTTTGACTTTTACGTTTATTCAAAAGGAATCTTTTTTATATGAAGCCTTTTACTAAACAAAAAAAAGGGAATGTTTTGCTTTCCGTACTTATGCGGCGACAACGACTTCTCCGCCACCGTGACCATTATTTGAGTTTTGGCTTCCTCTACAAGCCATCATTTTTTTAATGAAAAATAAATACAAAGTTTTAACTTTCTTTTATTTTGGTATTGAAAATGATTTTGAAAGCATTTTTATTATATCAATGTGCTATATTGATATCTTGTGATTGAAATGTGGAAATGTTGTGTTTCCTTTATGAATGTTTTATGTGATACGATTATGTTATGGTTTATGATATGTTTAAACCTATTCATATGAGGAATGCATTGGACTTAACAAGTGACGGGTGGAGCCCGCTATAGCTCCTCGATGCATCGGTAGGTCTCATGAGACAACTAAATGTGGAATTGGTCGAGGCCCTTTCCCAATTTGATTTATGGTTTTGGCCGAGGCCTTAATCATTTTAGACGTCTTGGCCGAGGACTTGACAAAATGTTTCAGAATGTCTGGAATTATGGAATCCATCATTATGAAAGTGGTTATTGATATTGCATGTGATTATTCGACTAGTAGAATATCCATGTGAGTATGTAAACGGAATTATTTAATTTTATTTTTGTCATATTATGCTAAATTTTAAGTTTTAAAAAGGCTTTTGTTTTAGTTATACATTGCCTTAAATGTTAATGTTTATTTATGAAAGCTTCCGCAATATTGTTATCATTACTGAGCATCTGAGCTCACCCATTTCAATGTTTTAATATTTTCCAGGATGTGAAGAAGTGTTTTATGAATGACCTTTAGGGATTGTCAGAAGAGGATATGATTTTGGACTATGAAGACTTTGTTATTGTAGTTTTTAACTTTATGATGTAATGTAACGTTTATAAATGTATCTAGTTTTTCCAAGGCTACTAAACTAATCGGTCTTTTGAGACTTGATCTTTTGTGATTATTCCAACGTTACGAAGTAACGCACCGACTCTGGGTAGCTGGGGTCGGGGCGTTACAGTTGGTATCAGAGGCAGTTTAGTACTAACCTTGGAAGCTAGATTTAGATAAACTCTGATTAGAGCACATAGCCCAAAGATAGACTTTGAGGATTAGTATAGAAGAACATCCTAGAATTTTGTTAATGTAGAGATTTTGTGAGTTTTCCGAGCAATACATCCATGTCTGGATACGAGCAGGTAGAGGCGGCTTTGGCACAGATGCACCTAGGGGTAAAACCCGAAAACACCGCTTTGAGCTAGACTCGAACGGGAACTGGTGCACGACAACGGGCCTTGCAGCACTCTTGGTTACGACACTCCTGGGGGATATGCTTAGGATAATTCTCATTTATTTACAAACCACTATGAAGGGTTATGAGTATATACTTCCTCAAAGAAAACTTTTTTTTAATGATTATGGATTATATCCATAAAATATTTCAATTAGTGTTAAGTGTTTTACAAGTACGGAATTATGTATTTTGATTCATAAACTAATCTAGTTTATGCCATTGTTTAGAAATGGCGCCTAGTGGAAGGAATGGAAACCGTATCAATGCACGCACTCCGTGTAGGGATTTCCCTCTTGCTCAAGATAATTATTGTGGAGCTGGAGATACAACTGGTGCTGATGAACTTATTACCATACTGGGACAACTCACTCAGGTTATGAATAATAACCTTACTTGTATGGAGCACCCTGATCCGCAACGTGGAGGATCAATGTTAGACCACATCATGAGGCAACAACCACCGACATTTAATGGGGGTACAAATCCATTAGTAGCTGAGCAATGGATAAACTCCTTAGAGAAAATATTCCACGCCTTGGGAAGTAGTGAAAGGGAAAAGGTTATCATGGCAGTTTACCACCTCACTGGAGATGCTGATCAATGGTGGTCATTGATTCAAAACACAAAGAAAGATGATTACATATCGAATATGGAATGGAGGGAGTTCAAAGATATTTTCATAGAAAAATTCTTTCCACATGACCATAGAGTAGATATGGAAAGGTAGTTTCTGAGTCTGAGGCAGAAGGAGGATGAGAATGTCGCAAAGTATGAGGATAACTTTACAAGGTTAGCGAGGTATGCTGTGGATTATATACATAACCCAAGAGGTAATATTGATCATTTATTTGATGGGTTAAAACCATTTCTCCATCGAGCTTTAGTATCACAATCGTTCTCAACATACGAAGATATTATCTCATGTGCTATCAAGACAGAAAAGGAATTCTCTATGTCTTATGACAACAAAGTAAAGCAAGAGAAGAAGAGAACGGTGGAACAAGAGACAGATAAAGGGAAAAAGGGAAAGAAGGATTTTCCATTATGTGATAATTGTGGGAAGAATCACCCTGGTACTTGCCTAAAAGGAATGGGAGTTTTTTATAAATGTGGAGAAAAAGGTCACCAGGCGCGTGATTGCAAGGGAAAGAAAGAGTCTATCAATGTTGAATGCTACAATTGTAGGGAAATGGGGCATTATGCAAATGAATGTCCTATGCGTCAGGGAAACTTACCTCAGAAAAGGCCAAGGGATCAAGGAAAATCTTATGTTGTTACTACAGTTGAAGCAGAATAATTAATGTATTGGTGCTTTTGGACTCATGGATTATATTCTGGTTATTAGAATAATGTGATATATATAAGGATTGTACTGCAGTACTTGTTGTTTCAGTAATGTTTTAATATGATGAAGTTAATTATATTATTAGTATGTGACAAAAAGAGAAACTTTAATTTGTTTGGGGAATCTGATAAATTGATTTTGGAATTAAGAGACCTTTTAGAGAAAGTCTGGATGGAGGTATTTTGGATAACTATTAAGGATGGAGTGGATTAAGTTGATCTTTGGATAGTATTGTTTAAGGTTAAAAAAATTATGAAGATTATTTTTGGAATATTATAATACTATAGTTTTAGGAAAAGGACAACCTGCAGGGTGGGGTATAACTCGTCACATCGGACAAAGCTGCAGGAATCGAACCCACAACCATAGTGCAACAGGCCTTTATTTCCTACCACTAGCCTACAAGAAGTCCCTGGTTATTACAAAATAATTTTACTAATCTAAATGGTATGTGTTAACATTTGGAACGTTATAAAATTAGGATAAGTATAATATTTTTGAGTTCTATTATCTTTTTGAGTGAAAGATGAGTTGAAGGTTGAAACTCTAATTGTCAAGCATAAATATATATATACCTATATCTTATTCAATGAATGAATTAATTCTAAAACTTTATTAAAGGGATTTTAAAACATAAAAAATGTGTTATCCTAATACCTTATGTCTTGTTGAACTGATGATATTTTAAATCAACATAGATTGAAGGCTTTGAGGCCCTCAATTTGACAGTTGATTGTGATTGATGACCTCAATCACTCCCTACAAATATTTACGTTTTCCCTCCAATTATATGTCTCTAATTGCCACCAATGTTCTCCTAATCGAGATCAAAATTGGGTGGTGACTTTTTCATTTCCCTTTCCCTCTTATTAAGGCTAAATTTTATTAATCTTATTTCCGATGTGGGTTTTCCAAAAAGGTATTTTCTCTTTTCAACCTTTTATTTTCAAAGAAAATTTTCAAATTGCGAGGACGCAATTTATTGAAGGAGGGGAGAATGTAACACCCCGAGCTTCCACGATACGCTTCTCATTCAATAATGCAATAGCTTGCATTGTACGCAACTTCGAGTTCTAAAACACCACGATTAATCAAAGTAGCCGTTATGAATAGTAATAACCACTTTTTAAAATTATAGAAATTTTATTTTTCAAAATGGACTTCCTTTTTGGATTCGGAATATCGAAATTACCCTATGTTGAATTTTTTGTAAATTTCTGTGAACTTCCAAATTTTTATGAATGGTGAAAAATACTTAAAACAACTTTTTTAATCAAAATAATTTATAGTGATAAGTTATACTATTTAGTGGTTTTAATGTATAATTAGAATATATTTTTTCCATTTTATCCAATGGTGTTCATTAGAATTAATTTCACTTTGAAATTGGGCATGAACAATTGTCAATCTTTTGATATAAATTGTTTCTTAAAAACACGCTATTTGTTGTGACATCGGGAATTAATTATAAAATTAATTAATGAAACATATATGTTTGTAATTTTGTAAAATAGACATCATTTTTGAAATCGGAATATCAAATATAGCTTAGGGTGAAATTTTGGCATTGTTCTGAAAAACTTCAATTTTTGATGAATAGTGAAACCACTAAGTGGTAGTTAAATAACTGATTTTTCGTTTAAATGAAATATTACCACTTCTGTGATTTGATTTTCAAAAATCCAACACACATGTTTGTCATTAAGAAGTAAAATTTGGTTCAATGGGATTAAAATAATTTTTTGGTGAATAGTAACTTGTAAGTTCTTAATCGCGATTAGAGATAATTAGTGTAGTTTAAGGTAAAAATAATGTTTTAATAATATGAGATGAGCTTGACACATGTCCTACCCTAATTGGATGTTCCATGGCCGACCAATACAATCCATGGGTCAACTTGGGGACCCCATGGAGCCACTTTAGTTGGAAAATGACATAAATACCTTTTATTTAATGTTAAAGTAAAAAATGACACAAACATGAAATGTTTTACTAAAACAATTTTTACATGGCGTTATACAAGCCATATTTTTGACTATAAATAGCAATTGGAAATCTAAAAAGCTTTCCTACATCATGGTATTTTTTTTATAATTTTTAGACATTCAATAAATTAAATTATTTATGACATCAAGATGATGCAGCGATGACCTCATTATTTAACTATTTAAATAAAAGGGAAGAATAATGTAAAATCTAAGGCTTAAACATGTCAAAAACCTATTGGATGAGGATATTTCGAACCCTTATCACCTTATACTTGAATTATATAAGTGTGGGACCTCTAAAATCCGAAACACATTTTATAATAAAGTGACTTTTCTTTACTTTCCAAGAGTACCCCTCCTCTCCACTTATAAAAGGACCCCACCTCTACCACCGCATTCACACTTTCAAGCCATTTGGATCGGCCAACATCTGACCGAATACTCTCACAACTTCCCCCTCTTACTCCTAGAAGCCTCACTTTGGGCAGAACGCTTCCCAAGGAAGCCTTTGGCTCAAATCAAAAAGAGTTACCCGATTTTGAGGTAATGTCTTCTCTAATGTTGTTTTGTTTTATTTTTCTTCTCCAACCCCCTAAACTATTTTTATTCATTTATTTTGTAACAAAAAAAGTATCCTAAATATACTAGTATGTTTTTATAAGAAGGATTCGAGATACACTTACAGACACCTACATCAAATGGTTAAAGAACATATGGTTTCTGTGGATGGCGAATTTCTGCCTCATGAAATGATGATTGTTCAACACTCATATAACACCTTCAAAGGTGGCCATTAAGATGTAACTATATTTATATATGATATATAATATGTTTATGTTTTACCTATGCTTCTGTATTTCTCATTTATGGCATACTTTATGATTTCCATTATGGGTAAACGCAATAATTTCATTTTAGGAAGTGCGGACTACCGCCCCCTCAAAGTAATTTGAATCGTTAATGCCATATGTGGGATGTATAAAGGATGGAGTAAATGATATTATATATGATATTATACTGGAACTATATTATACCTTTATATAATTATGATTTCATTCCATTAAATATGAAATAGAAATGAAAGTAGCGTTCATGCGTACGTACGACTTACCGTCTCCATGAACGGTGCATTTCATTTCTTACCTCTAAATGTTATGTAATATTATGAATAAATGTATATATTGGATATATATGATATATATGATATCTACATCATGAATATAATTCTGGATATAATGGATATTTCACAACATGAACAAGTTGTAATTATAAGAAGTTTATTGTTGACTCAAGTCCCAAAGATCGACAAAACGACCATTATTAACTTAAATAATTACACAATGTTCATAACATTGTAATAAGTGATATAAAAAGGATAATGAAATTGAAAATTGTTTTTAATAAGGTAGATATTAACTCTAGTTTATTATTCAGGAGGTTAAAGAACGGCTGAGTCAAGTCGGACATGAGGTAAGGGAATTTCTTAACCCAACTTCCATTCTATGGGTTAATCTCCTACTTTCAAATTATGTCATGATATTATTATGTCCTATTTTGTATTTTTACTTTATTTATGTGTGCCTATAGTGAATACACATAATAGATCTATTTTATTTCAAAAATGATCTTTTTAAGGACTTCGTCTCAATCCCCTTTCGTTGGGGAATATTTGGTTTTATACACAACTTTATTTATATGGTGTATAAAACCCTTTGACTTTTACGTTTATTCAAAAGGAATCTTTTTTATACGAAGCATTTTACTAAACGTAAAAAAGGGAATGTTTTTTCTTTCCGTACTTATGCGGCGACAACGACTTCTCCACCGCCGTGACCATTATTTGAGTTTCGGCTTCCTCTACAAGCAATCATTTATTTAATGAAAAATAAATACAAAGTTTTAACTTTCTTTTATTTGGGTATTGAAAATGTGTTTGAAAGAGTTTTTATTATATCAAATATGTTGTTTTGATATTTTGTGATTGAAATGTGGAAATGTTATGTTTCCTTTATGCATGTTTTATGTGATACGATTATGTTATGGTTTATTATATATTTAAACCTATTCATATGAGGAATGCATTGGACTTAACAAGTGATGGGTGGAGCCCGATATAGCTCCTCGATGCATCGGTAGGTCTCATGAAGAAATAAAGATAAATTGAAAATTCATAAAATTTTATAACCCTCACATGGTTTGTGCATGTGTTACCACATGGTTCACTAACAATGTGATAACCATGCCCAATCCACTACCGAGGCGAGGCACCCTAGCACGGTTACATATAGGAAGATGAAAAGTAGAAAAAGGCTTGATCAAATTTTCCCACTCAACACTATAAACTCACAGAACCCAACCATGCAATCGATTCATGTTCTTATAGACTGTGTGCAATCCATGCTCCACTCTACTAACTGACATGTTCACTAGAACCTGCATAAAAACTTTATTACTAACCATGTGAGCTAACAGTAAAATAGCTAAAACACCTCGACAAACATAAATGTTTATCATTCCAACTACTAGAGATCAATATCCCTATGTAATTAAATAAACTATTCCAAATTAAAGGCACCAAGGATACCAGGTTATTACAATATCCCCTCCATGCCACATTCTTTCCCCAAAATGTTTGAATTGATGGAATATGAAAGGTAACAAATGTCAAATAGGACCTATTTAAATGAAACACTCTTCAAAACATAACAATAAATGAAATTACCATAATATTAAAAAAAAATTGACTCAGTAATATATAAATCAACCACATCTCTAAGTGATAATATAGAATAAACCACAATCATGGATAATCCTCTATCATGGGAACCTCTATCTTGGTCTCCCAATGAATTAGACTTCCTATAAAATGATAGGACATGGAAGAACTACCAGAAGACAAAACATAAAATAACTAAACATACATGAGAGATATATTCTCAAACAAGTCCCTAGGACACTCAAGGAACAATGAACCACAACATGTATCCTAAAAAGATGACACGATATCACACATTGGGTAACAAATCTTGCAGATAACATAGCATCCAATAATGGATCACCCCCACACGGTTCACCCAAAATGGTCACAACCGATCAAAAACAGTATACGAAACACATATGGTAGATCAAACAACCCAATTACGTACAATATTTTGTATCCAATGCCTCTCTCTTTTCGAAAGAAAAGAGCATCTAATCACTCATTGAGAAAATGGGCTCAAAATCTATAGGATCCTAGAAACAACATGCCAAGTCCCAAAACAGATATTAGATACACCCAAATAATTCATACCCAAATCTACTCACCTCTTAAAACTCGTCTAAGAATGACATGCTAGAACTCAACATGTCTCACAGAGATTATTTCACATGTAATACACAACATCTAGTAAGGATAAGCATTGAGTATGAGGAAAATATTTTGACCATTCTTATGGATAGAACAACCTCACTAATCATGGACCTTAGTAATCCATTCCACTTAACACAAAAAAAATGTTTTTTTCTAAATCATAGAATAAAAAAACCTGAACAAGAAACAGAAAATCCCTCAATATTGGATCAAAAAATCATTACCTAAATAACTATTCCTTTGAGGACATCACCTCACCAAATAATGTACAAAAATCACCCTCCAGCAGTTATTTTCCAAAAAATAAAGCATTAAAATTTGAAACAAAAATTTCATTCATGGAACTTATGAATCTCCCAAATAAGGAAAACCACAATAAATCTTATAAAAAATCATTTCTTTTTGAAACCATGAGGCCAAAGATTCCCATTCAAAACTCACCTTCATTTAATAACACAATTTCAATAGAAGGAACCCATTTTCATAAATCATTTTATAAAACCATAAAAAATCACCCTACCTAGTTTTAAAAAATTATTTAAAAAACAATTACTTTAAAATCCCAATTTATTTCTCAATGAATACATTAAAAACCAAATACACACAAGCACTACTCAATAACCCACATAATAATCATAGATATAAATTCTGAAACACACCCCAATCTACCTAAATATGAAGAAATAACATTTTGAGATACCCATAATCATGGGGATTTCCACAATAGTCCAACCATAGAGATAGTTGTGTTATAGATGCACTGAACCCATGGTTGGTGGACTGCAAACCAACCCTGCCAAAAAATCCATAAAATGATGACTTGGCTACATGGGCACCATATGGTTACCCAAGCCATGCAATCTGACCACGTAGTTCATGTGCACATTCCTTTCCACCTCAAGACCACGAGAGTCCCCTAATATTAGTTTCTCAATAAAAGGGGATCAAAACATAAATTACATAAAAACCCTCAAAACAACATAGAAGAGATTGAATACATGATTCGAAACCCATATTCACTTGAAATATTAAGGCTCGAGACAAGAAGAAGCTAGATAGAATCTATCTACTATATCCTCTCATGCCCTGATAATCTTAGCCTCTGTTTTACCTGATAAAAACCATATAAAAAGGGCTATACCTATACTAGGTCCCCTAGAGAACATTCACTATGTTACAACATTGTAAAAACCAACCCTCAGATACCATCATACATGACACCCGACTAAATTCTCCACAAAGCCTAAAGCGGTTCTCGATCTCCATGGTCGTGTGATTAGTCTGTTGGCATCATGAGAAATATTTTGGAAAAAAATACTCCCAAAACATATTTTATCAATACAAAAGAATATAAATGAAATAACCAAGATAATTAAAAAATAAACAAAGAAGAAATAAAATTACTAAAGAAAAAATCTACCTTCAAACATGACGGAGAACTAACCAACAAAATCAAAAACTCAATGCATCTCTACCCATCAATATTCAGCACTGCCCATGAAAACAAAACAGAATCCATTTTGGAATCTATAATATATAAGAGAGAGATAAATGACCAGCAGATCACCAAATCCATAAAAAATAATGATTTTTTTACTAAGTTTATTAATCAATGAATTTTTTAAAATAATGGTAGGTAGTATATTCTTCATACATCATCATCACTAGAAAAACAAATCAAATCCATTGACAACTTCCAAAAAAAATTGATTACTTTCCAAAAAACCAAAACATGCATTTGAAAACACTCTATGGTCCGAAGTCTTATAAAAAATCATGCACACCATCATCATTTCAGAAAACAACCATTGACGTTATTTAGAGAAAATAACCACTTTAAATCGTTTCCCTTAGAGTCAAATAAAACCCAAATTCCACATTGGCCCAACATAGAAAAATATCAATAAGGTATAGGAGAGGTGGAAAAAATAATCAAAAAATACTCAATTTAAAATATGTATAATACATATAAAAATACATCATGTCAAACACATAACTAAAAATATACATCATATTAACAAAAAAAGCCCAACCAAGATGAAAACCACTCAAGGCATGTAGAAAATAAATGAGAGATCATCCAATCCTCTCGGTCGTGAGATAGAAAACATGGAACATGTGTTAAGGAGTGAAAAGGTAAATAATAATAAAAAAGGTTCCAATAATTAAAAACACTCAATTTATTTGTTTTATTCATTATTTCTACTTAATCACTTATACTATTTTCACAATATAATTTTTTTAATCACATGTTTAATTAGATAAGAATTTACACCATTTACAATATGGTCTAACCAAGTAAATTACAATGAAAAAGGGAATAAGCCACATCCCTATATCTCTATTGATAAACACATCACATATAACCCAGCATCCTCATCTTCAATTCCTATACCGAGTGGAATGAAACTTTTAGGGGAATAGAAATACATCCCCTACCTTAATCAATGCGTTGTGTGGTGGAGTTTAAGGCCTCACTCTAACTTGAAAAGTGGGATTATAACCTCAAGTCACTACCCCACTATACCAAGACATGTTCACATCCTTACATATATCCATTAACCACTTATTCCATATCACCAAAAAACATAAACCAACACATATTAATAACATTTTACATTTCCTTTCTCCCATGAATTTCCCTTATTTTTTAACAGATTACAAAATCACCATTTTTAAATCATTTGTCCTTAACCCATTTTCATTATATCCAACACTCACTTATAATATAAAATCAATAGTACATAGTTACCATTATTCTCATTTATAACCCATATTTACCAATTAAATCAAATTCTCCAAATTCCTTTCATAATCCATAAGTTAACTTATTAAACATAACTAACCTAGGTTAACCTCTTTTGTGCCACCATTTTCTTATTCAACCTTATAAAACCAAGGTCATGAACATGGAACATCCCATGGGTAGCCTCAAATCCAAGCAATGAATCCTCCCTGAATCCCTTGGAGATCTTGAGGGTTTCAATTTATCTATTAAAAAATCAATATGTCATTTCATGTAACGCCCCGACCCTAGTTACCCAGAGTCGGTGCATTATTACATAACATTGGCATGATCACAAGAATGATCAAATCTCGAAAGACCAATTGGTTTAGTAGCCTTGGAAACACTAGATATATTCATTTGTTTTACATTACATCATAAAATGAAAAACTACTACAAAAACATATTGTCTCCATAAATCCACACTCATATCCCCACATAATATCCCTGCAGGTCATTCATAATTTACTTCTTCACTTCCTGGGAAAAATAAAACATAGAAAAGGGGTGAGCTCAAATTCCCAGTAAGGATAACAATATAGCGGAAACATTGATAAATAAGAATAAACATTTAAGGCAATGTATAACTAAAACAAAAGCCTTTAAAACATGAACTTTCAACATGGTACGGCATAAATAAAATTAAATAATTCCATTTACTTATTCACATTGATATTCTACTAATAGAATAATCACATGCAAAAATCAATAACCACTTTTATAATGTTGGAATGCATAATGCTGAACTTTAATTTCTTTGTCAAGGCCTCGTCCCAAGACCTTGGGGCTAACTGTAACCAGAACCCAACCCGGAGTGCCTCTAATAACCGGACACCAACCCGGAGTGCCTCTAATAACCGGACACCAACCCGGAGTTCCTCTAATAACCGGAGACCAAAACGGAGGGCTTACTTTTACCAGTCCCTAACCTGGAGGGCTTACTTTTACCAGTCCCCATCCTGGTGGGCTTACTTTAACCAATCCCCAACCTGGAACATACTTGTCCAACACATTCATATGAAGTAAAGGTTGAAATATAACATAAACATTCTTATTGGAACTAGCATACGAAATGTCAATAATTTCACCATAAACTATGAATGTTATAAAAATAGCACATCCACAGTCAAAAATATCACAAAACCTTCAATACAATATAGAAGTTTTGTATCAAAATAAATAAAATCAAATAAGCGTAAAATCCATCAAAGGATGTTGACATAGATGAAATCAAAACACTTTTTAGAGAAATATCTCTTTCTATTTTTGAAATCATTTAAGATCCATATAAAATAAAACATTTTCTTGAAAATATTCTTATAAGCTTGTAAGGAAAGCTTTGAATATTTTATAATGGCGGAAAATAGCCGCACCCGCCGTATAAGTTAAAAAAAACATTCTTACCTTAATTTTGTCGAAAAGGTTAAAAAGGACCTTGTTTTGAAAATGACAGAAATATTCCTCTTATAAAAAGTAAAACAATGGTATAAATGACTTTAACCCATATTCTTGTAAATAATAAATATTTTTTTGAAATACATTTCGAAGAAACATGGATGTGGATGATAACGAGATCCCAGTAGATTATTACGTATAAACAACCTCGGATAATGAAGAGATTGTGAAATAACCCTTACCTTGTACATTTCCTTGGTTGGGGTAGGTTAACCTCCTCTTCTTCGGGTTCTTCCTTTTGATTTGATCAAAAGGGCTCCATAGGATGGCTTTATGATCAAACTAAGTCCTCTAGGTTGTAGTGAGGGATGTTGGGAGAGTATTTGGGAAGAGTTTGGCCGAACCAAAAGGCCTGGAAGGTGTGAAGAAATGAGAATGAAGAGTGCCCTTTTATAAGAGGGGTGAGGGGCACCTTTGGAAAAGCTAGAAATATTAGTTTTTATTAAATTCATATTCGGTTTCTAATGCCTCCAAAGTTGATTATTCAAAGGTTAAGGTGGGGATGGGTCGAAAAAAACTCAACCAATAGAATTTAGACAGGTTTGGGTACTTATATTAACCTTATCTTTAAGTATTAACTCTAAGTAAATTAGTTTCACTTTTACAATGTCTCTTTGTATTTTTATATTATATGGTTAATAAACTTACCATATACATACAAGCGACCCAAAAGTGGCCCATTAATGATACACCTATCATGATATAAGTCTCTTGGCCGAACCTTAGATTTTTAGGAATTTAATATCAATTAATAATATAATATTTGTTTTAAAAAGTCTTTTATGTCAATTTTGACACTATTCAATAGTTGATTTTTTTGAAACTCATAACAGATTTATTACTTCGAAAAAAGTAAATTAAATCAATCCTAATATATCATATTATCCTAGAAAATTAGTTTAATTCATTAAAAGTTTCATATTATATTTATTTGGGTATTTATAATATCAATTATTTTAATTTTTCACTATTATAGTAATTACTGCATCATCATTGTTTCATAAATAAAATAAATTATTTAATGTCTAAAAATTATAAATAAAATATCATTATGTAGGAAATAATTTTATCTTTATAATTAATATTTATAATCTAAAATCCAACATATATATCCCTATGTAACAATTGTTTTTCTAAAAGATATATGCTTGTGTCATTTTTGTATTCATTTTAACTTAATTAAAATAAAGTGTCATTATCACTTACAAGTGGATCCATGGGGTCTCGAAATCGACCCAAAGATGCCCATGGTCGACCATGTATCAACCAATAGGGTTAAGACACGTTTTAGGGTAATTTAGTATTATTATAATATTATTTTTTTAACCCTTATTTACCGGATTTACCCTTAACCATGGTAAATAAAATATTTACCGTAGTAATTATTCAAAATGTCCAAAAATAAAAGTTACCTATTTACTCAATTTGAAAATCCTGATTCCAAATATGGAATCCATTTTCCTAAATTCAAAACACAGAAGTGGCTGAAATTAATTTATAATTAATTCCCGCTGTCAAAACAAAAAGCGTGTTTTTAAGAGATAATAACTATCAAAAGATTCACACTTGTTTATGTTCGGTTTAATTGTAAAATTATGTCCAATGACCAACATTATATTAAATGGTAAAAATATATTCTAAATATACTTTAAAACCACTCAAATTCATAATTTATCACTATTAATTATTTTGATTAAAAAAGTTGTTTTTAATTAAAATTTAGTAATTTTCACTATTCATCAAAATATGAAAGTTATCCGAAAAGTACCAAAATTTCACCTTAGGGTAAATTCGACACTATGAATCCAAAAATGAAGTCAATTTTGAAATATAAAATATATATAATTTCAAAAAGTAGGTATTACTATTCATAACAGCTAGTTTGATCGGTTGTGGTGTGTGTTAAAACTCGAAGTTGCATACAACACACGCTACTGTATTATTCAAAGGAAAGCGTACCGTGGAAGCTTGGGATGTTTCATTTTAAATTTCTTTGATGTCCCCATTTAGTCAAAAAGTTTAAAATATTGTATTTAAAAAGGGTTCACTATTAAAAGTTGATAAAAGTGCAATTGTGAAAATGAATTTATTCTTGGATTATATATAAGAAACTCATAATAAGGATTCTAAAATTATAAGGATTATATAAAGTTTAAAATTTAGATAATACTATTCATAACCTTTTTTGAATGGATTTTTTTAAGTCGTGGTGTGATTGAACTCGGTGTTGCGTGTAGTGCAAGTTATTGAATTATTTTGAAGAAATGACACACTATGAAATCTTAGGTGGTTACATTCTCCCCTCCTTCAATAAATCGCGTCCTCGAAATTTGAAATTGTTCTTCAAAAATAAAAGGATGAATATAGAAAACATATTTGTGGGAAAACCCACATCATAAATTGGGTTACTAAAATTTAGTCTTAATATGAGGAAAAGAGAAAAGAAAGGGTCACCACCAAATTATGATCTCGATTAGGAGAACATTGGTGGAAATTAGAGACATATAATTGGAGGGAAAATGTAAATATTTATAGGTAGTGATTGAGGTCATCAATCACAAACAAGTGTATAATTGAGGTCCTTAAATTCATCAATCTATGATGATTTGAAATACCATCGGTTCAAGAAAACATAGGGTATTAGGATAACACATTTTTGACGTTTCAATATATCTTAGTTGAAATCCCACATCGAAAAATGAATTAACGAGGCCTCTTTTTAAAATAAAGAGTGGAAAGTATGAAGATTGCCGAAAATAACACATACTAGAGTTCCATGTAGGAAAATATGGATATGGAAGAGAAATCTAACCATCAATTATCTGATGGAGAGTGGTAGAGAACATGGCTATGAAAAGGCCAACAATCCCAAAGCCATGAATTAGTGATGATTTAAGGTACCATCTAGGACAACATTTTTGTTCTATGTTCCTTTTATTAATGTTGAGGAATTTATTTATGAGATTGGCTAAGATCATAAGGAGATATACATACTTTATAATTAGAGTTTTATCCATTAATAAATTTCTACCACAAACTCATCTTTCATTCGTAAAAAAAATTCTATTTATACTATTCATACATGGTTCCAAAATAAACGAATTTATAATTCAACTACCAGATCTTTTAAAAAAACTACATTATTTAATCCAGGACATTTCTTGGGACAGTGGTAGGTGATACACCCTTGTCGCCCTTCGGTTTCGGGTTCAAGTCCCGCAGCCTTGCCAGACGCGACGGGTTGCCGCCCGACCTCCGGGTTGTCCTTTTATGGCAATCCAAAATAATCCAAACTAGAACTATCCAAAATACTTCTGTCCAAACTCACAGTCCAACATTTATAAGGAAGGTAAACATAATATAGATCCGTTTTACCCCGTAATAACATATGAATACCTTCATCATGTATTACCATATTCCTTATTGATTACATTCATGCTCCCTTATTCCATATAGAATGCTGGATATACTTCATTAATCCAAAAATGTTTTAAACTCCAACAATGATGGAATGTAAAAATCATTAATCAGTTCCAAGGTAGTCAAGAATATCCAATATAATTTATCCAAAAAAATCACATATTATTCCAAAATCACCACCTCAGTATCAGAACTATATTATGATTTATCATTCTCTCAACCATATATTTTCCAATAATTTATCCTGCTATAGAGTCACTTTTCTTTGTTCCACACAATCTCAAGTCCTTAATGAAATAGTACTGCAGTACAATCCTTATATACTCCATAATTATTATAACAAGTACATTGTTGATACAATAATCAATTGACATAATCAACATAAGAACTCTAATCATTCCTCTTCATCTGTGGTAGTATCATAACTTGATTATTATCCGATAACATCATTTGAGGCATATTCTGATTATTGGGACATAGGTTCGCATAGTGTCCAAACTCCTTGCAAATGAAGCATTGTACATTTGAAACCATTTTCTTACCCTTACAGTCACGTACTTTGTGCCCTTTTCCTCCATACTTATAACAAACTCCCATTCCTTTCAGGCAAGTTCCAGGGTGTTTCTTTCCACAGTTACCACATATGGGAAAATTCTTCTTTTCCCTCATCCCTTTATCCATCTTTCTCTCTTCCATCCTTTTCTTCTCTTGCTTCCCTTCAAAGCCATAGGACTCAGTAAACTCTTTACTTATCTTATCAACACGTGATATTATTTCTTCACATGATGATAATACATGGAAGACTATTCCTCTTATAAATTCTAGCTTAAGACCATGAAAGATATGATCATTCCTTCTCTTTGGATCATGTGCATTTCTGGAGTTCTCATTTCTTCTACTGGGCGCCATTTCTAAACAATGGCATACACTAGATCAGTTTATGAATCAAAATACATAATCCCATACTTATAAAACACTTAATATAAATTGAACTATTTATGGATATAATCCATAATCATAAAAATGTCTCCTTTGAGGATGTATATACTCATAAACCCTTCATAATGGTTTGTAAAGAAAATGAGAATTATCCTAAGCATATCCCCCGGGAGTGTCGTAACCAAGAGTGCGGAAAGGCCCGTTGTCGTGCACCAGTTCCCGTTCGAGTCTAGCTCAAAGCGGTGTTTTCGGGTTTTACCCCTAGGTACATCTGTGCCAGAGCCGCCTCTACCTGCTCGTATCCAGACAGGGATGTATTTCTCGGAAAACTCACAAAATCTCTACAATAACAAAATTCTAGGAAGTTCTTCTATACTAATACTCAAAGTTCATCTTAGGTCTACGTGCTCTAATCAGAGTTTATCTAAATCTAGCTTCCAAGGTTTGTACTAAACTTCCTCTGATACCAACTGTAACGCCCCGACCCTAGTTACCCAGAGTCGGTGCATTATTACATAACATTGGCATGATCACAAGAAAGATCAAATCTCGAAAGACCGATTGGTTTAGTAGCCTTGGAAACACTAGATATATTCATATGTTTTACATTACATCATAAAATGAAAAACTACTACAAAAACATATTGTCTCCATAAATCCACACTCATATCCCCACATAATATCCCTGCAGGTCATTCATAATTTACTTCTTCACTTCCTGGGAAAAATAAAACATAGAAAAGGGGTGAGCTCAAATGCCCAGTAAGGATAACAATATAGCAGAAACTTTCATAAATAAGAATAAACATTTAAGGCAATGTATAACTAAAACAAAAGCCTTTCAAACATGAACTTTCAACATGGTACGACATAAATAAAATGAAATAATGCCATTTACTTATTCACATGGATATTCTACTAATCGAATAATCACATGCAAAAATCAATAACCACTTTCAAAATGTGGGAATCCATAATGCTGAACTTTAATTTCTTTGTCAAGGCCTCGTCCCAAGACCTTGGGGATAACTGCAACCGGAACCCAACCCGGAGTGCCTCTAATAACCGGACACCAACCCGGAGTGCCTCTAATAACCGGACACCAACCCAGAGTTCCTCTAATAACCGGAGACCAAACCAGAGGGCTTACTTTTACCAGTCCCTAACCTGGAGGGCTTACTTTTACCAGTCCCCAACCTGGAGGGCTTACTTTAACCAGTCCCCAACCTGGAACATACTTGTCCAACACATTCATATGAAGTAAAGGTTGAAATATAACATAAACATTCTTATTGGAACTAGCATACGAAATGTCAATAATTTCACCATAAACTATGAATGGTATAAAAATAGCACATCCACAATCAAAAATATCACAAAACCTTCAATAAAATATAGACGTTTTGTATCATAATAAAGAAGCTTCATATAAGCGTAAAATCCATCAAAGGATGTTGACATAGATAAAATCAAAACACTTTTTAAAGAAATATCTCTTTCTATTTTTGAAATCATTTAAGATCCATATAAATTAGAACATTTTCGTGAAAATATTCTTATAAGCTTGTAAGGAAAGATTTGAATATTTTATAACGGCGGAAAATAGCCGCACCCGCCGTATAAGTTAAAAAAAACATTCTTACCTTAATTTTGTCGAAAAGGTTAAAAAGGACCTTGTTTTGAAAACAACAGAAAGATTCCTCTTATAAAAAGTAAAACAATGGTATAAATGACTTTAACCCATATTCTTGTAAATAATAAATATTTTATTGAAATACATTTCGAAGAAACATGGATGTGGATGATAACGAGATCCCAGTATATTATTACGTATAAACAACCTCGGATAATGAATAGATTGTGAAGTAACCCTTACCTTGTACATTTCCTTGGTTGGGGTAGGTTAACCTCCTCTTTTTCAAGTTCTTCCTTTTGATTTGATCAAAAGGGCTCCTTAGGTTGGCTTTATGATCAAACTAAGTCCTCTAGGTTGTAGTGAGGGATGTTGGGAGAGTATTTGGGCAGAGTTTGGTCGAACCAAAAGGCCTGGAAGGTGTGAAGAAATGAGAATGAGGAGTGCCCTTTTATAAGAGGGGTGAGGGGCACCTTTGGAAAAACTAGAAATATTAGTTTATATTAAATTCATATTCGGTTTCTAATGCCTCCAAAGTTTATTATTCAAAGGTTAAGGTGGGGATGGGTCGAAAACAACTCAACCAATAGAATTTAGACAGGTTTGGGTACTTATATTAACCTTATCTTTAAGTATTAACTCTAAGTTAATTAGTTTCACTTTTACAATGTCTCTTTGTATTTTTATATTATATGGTTAATAAACTTACCATATACATACAAGCGACCCACAAGTGGTCCATTAATGATACACCTATCATGATATAAGTCTCTTGGCCGAACCTTAGATTTTTAGGAATTTAATATCAATTAATAATATAATATTTGTTTTAAAAACACTTTTATGACAATTTTGACACTATTCAATAGTTGATTTTTTTGAAACTCATAACAGATTGATTACTTCGAAAAAAGTCAATTAAATAAATCCTAATATATCATATTATCCTAGAAAATTAGTTTAATTAATTAAAAGTTTCATATTATATTTATTTGGGTATTTATAATATCAATTATTTTAATTTTTCACTATTATAGTAATTACTGCATCATCATTGTGTCATAAATAAAATAAATTATTTAATGTCTAAAAATTATAAATAAAATATCATTATGTAGGAAATATTGTTATCTTTCTAATGAATATTTATAATCCAAAATCCAACATATATAACCCTATGTAACAATTGTTTTTCTAAAAGATATATGCTTGTGTCATTTTTGTATTCATTTTAACTTACTTAAAATAAATTGTCATTATCACTTACAAGTGGATCCATGGGGTCCCAAAATCGACCCAAAGATTCCCATGGTCGACCATGTATCAACCAATAGGGTTAAGACACGTTTTAAGGTAATTTAAGATTATTATAATATTATTTTTGTAACCCTTATTTACCGGATTTACCCTTAACCATGGTAAACAAAATATTTACCGCAGTAATTATTCAAAATGTCTAAAAATAAAAGTTACCTATTTACACAATTTGAACATCCTGATTCCAAATATGGAATACATTTTCCTAAATTCAAAACACAGAAGTGGCAGAAATTAATTTAAAATTAATTCCCGCTGTCAAAACAAAAAGCGTGTTTTTAAGAGATAATAACTATCAAAAGATTGACACTTGTTTATGTTCGGTTTAATTTTAAAATTATGTCCAATGGCCAACATTATATTAAATGGTAAAAATATATTCTAAATATACTTTAAAACCACTCAAATTCATAATTTATCACTATTAATTATTTTGATTAAAAAAGTTGTTTTTAATTAAAATTTAGTAATTTTCACTATTCATCAAAATATGAAAGTTATCCGAAAGGTACCAAAATTTCACCTCAGGGTAAATTCGACACTAAGAATCCAAAAATGAAGTCAATTTTGAAATATAAAATATATATAATTTCAAAAAGTATGTATTACTATTCATAACGGCTAGTTTGATCGGTTGTGGTGTGTGTTAAAACTCGAAGTTGCGTACAACACACGCTACTGTATTATTCAAAGGAAAGCGTACCGTGGAAGCTTGGGATTTTTCATTTTAAATTTTTTTGATGTCCCCATTTAGTCAAAAAGTTTAAAATTTTGTATTTAAAAAGGGTTCACTATTAAAAGTTGATAAAAGTGCAATACTGAAAATGAATTTGTTCTTGCATTATATCTAAGAAACTCATAATATGGATTCTAAAATTATAAGGATTATATAAAGTTTAAAATTTAGATAATACTATTCATAACCTCTTTTGAATGGATTTTTTTTAAGTCATGGTGTGATTGAACTCGGTGTTGCGTGTAGTGCAAGTTATTGAATTATTTTGAAGAAATAACACACTATGAAATCTTGGGGTGTTACATTCTCCCCTCCTTCAATAAATTGCGTCCTCGCAATTTGAAATTGTTCTTCGAAAATAAAAGGTTGAAGATAGAAAACATATTTGTGGGAAAACCCACATCGGAAATTGGGTTACTAAAATTTAGTCTTAATATGAGGAAAAGAGAAATGAAAGGGTCACCACCAAATTATGATCTCGATTAGGAGAACATTGGTGGAAATTAGAGATATATAATTGGAGGAAAAACGTAAATATTTATAGGTAGTGATTGAGGTCATCAATCACAAACAAGTGTATAATTGAGGTCCTTAAATTCATCAATCTATGATGATTTGAAATACCATTGGTTCAACAAAACATAGGGTATTAGGATAACACATTTTTGACGTTTCAATATATCTTAGTTGAAATCCCACATCGAAAAATGAATTAACGAGGCCTCTATTTAAAATAAAGAGTGGAAAGTATGAAGATTACCGAAAATAACACATACTAGGGTTCCATGTAGGAAAATATGGATATGGAAGAGAAATCTAACCATCAATTATCTGATGGAGAGTGGTAGAGAACATGGCTATGAAAAGGCCAACAATCCCAAAGCCATGAATTAGTGATGATTTAAGGTACCATCTAGGACAACATTTTTGTTCTATGTTCCTTTTATTAATGTTGAGGAATTTATTTATGAGATTGGCTAAGATCATAAGGAGATATACTTACTTTATAATTAGAGTTTTATCCATTAATAAATTTCTACCACAAACTCATCTTTCATTCGTAAAAAAAATTCTATTTATACTATTCGTACATGGTTCCAAAATAAAAGAATTTATAATTCATCTACCAGATCTTTTAAAAAAACTACATTATTTAATCCAGGACATTTCTTGGGACAGTGGTAGGTGATACACCCTTGTCGCCCTTCGGTTGCGGGTTCATGTCTCGCAGCCTTGCCGGACGCGACGGGTTGCCGCCCGACCTCCGGGTTGTCATTTTATGGCAATCCAAAATAATCCCAACTAGAACTATCCAAAATACATCTGTCCAAACTCACAGTCCAACATTTATAAGGAAGGTAAACATAATATAGATCCTTTTTACCCCGTAATAGCATATGAATACCTTCATCATGTATTACCATATTCCTTATTGATTACATTCATGCTCCCTTATTCCATATAGAATGCTGGATATACTTCATTAATCCAAAAATGTTTTAAACTACAACAATGATGGAATGTACAAATCATTAATCAGTTCCAAGGTAGTCAAGAATATCCAATATAATTTATCCAAAACAATCACATATTATTCCAAAATCACCACCTCAGTATCAGAACTATATTATGATTTATCATTCTCTCAACCATATATTTTCCAATAATTTATCCTGCTATTGAGTCACTTTTCTTTGTTCCACACAATCTCAAGTCCTTAATGAAATAGTACTGCAGTACAATCCTTATATACTCCATAAATATTATAACAAGTACATTGTTGATACAATACTCAATTGGCATAATCAACATAAGAAATCTAATCATTCCTCTTCATCTGTGGTAGTATCATAACTTGATTATTATCCGATAACATCATTTGAGGCATATTCTGATGACTAGGACATAGGTTCGCATAGTGTCCAAACTCCTTGCAAATGAAGCATTGTACATTTGAAACCATTTTCTTACCCTTGCAGTCACGTACTTTGTGCCCTTTTCCTCCACACTTATAACAAACTCCCATTCCTTTCAGGAAAGTTCCAGGGTGTTTCTTTCCACAGTTACCACATATGGGAAAATTCTTCTTTTCCCTCATCCCTTTATCCATCTTTCTCTCTTCCATCCTTTTCTTCTCTTGCTTCCCTTCATAGCCATAGGACTCTGTAAACTCTTTACTTATCTTATCAAAACATGATATTATTTCTTCACATGATGATAATACATGGGAGACTATTCCTCTTATAAATTCTAGCTTAAGACCATGAAAGATATGATCCTTCCTTCTCTTTGGATCATGTGCATTTCTGGAGTTCTCATTTCTTCTACTGGGCGCCATTTCTAAACAATGGCATACACTAGATCAGTTTATGAATCAAAATAAATAATCCCATACTTATAAAACACTTAATATAAATTGAACTATTTATTAATATAATCCATAATCATAAAAATGTCTCCATTGAGGATGTATATACTCATAAACCCTTCATAATGGTTTGTAAAGAAAATGAGAATTATCCTAAGCATATCCCCCGGGAGTGTCGTAACCAAGAGTGTAGCAAGGCCCATTGTCGTGCACCAGTTCCCATTCGAGTCTTGCTCAAAGCGGTGTTTTCGGGTTTTACCCCTAGGTACATCTGTGCCAGAGCCGCCTCTACCTGCTCGTATCCAGACAGGGATGTATTGCTCGGAAAACTCACAAAATCTCTACAATACCAAAATTCTAGGAAGTTCTTCTATACTAATCCTCAGTGTTCATCTTAGGTCTACGTGCTCTAATCAGAGTTTATCTAAATCTAGCTTCCAAGGTTTGTACTAAACTTCCTCTGATACCAACTGTAACGCCTCGACCCTAGTTACCCAGAGTCGGTGAATTATTACATAACATTGGCATGATCACAAGAAAGATCAAATCTCGAAAGACCGATTGGTGTAGTAGCCTTGGAAACACTAGATATATTCATATGTTTTACATTACATCATAAAATGAAAAACTACTACAAAAACATATTTTCTCCATAAATCCAAACTCATATCCCCACATAATATCCATGCAGGTCATTCATAATTTACTTCTTCACTTCCTGGGAAAAATATAACATAGAAAAGGGGTGAGCTCAAATGCCCAGTAAGGATAACAATATAGCGGAAACTTTCATAAATAAGAATAAACATTTAAGGCAATGTATAACTAAAACAAAAGCCTTTCAAACATGAACTTTCAACATGGTACGACATAAATAAAATGAAATAATTCCATTTACTTATTCACATGGATATTCTACTAATCGAATAATCACATGAAAAAATCAATAACCACTTTCATAATGTTGGAATGCATAATTCTGAACTTTAATTTCTTTGTCAAGGCCTCGTCCCAAGACCTTAGGGCTAACTGTAACCAGAACCCAACCCGGAGTGCCTCTAATAACCGGACACCAACCCGGAGTGCCTCTAATAACCGGACACCGACCCGGAGTTCCTCTAATAACTGGAGACCAAACCGGAGGGCTTACTTTTACCAGTCCCTAACCTGGAGGAATTACTTTTACCAGTCCCCAACCTGGAGGGCTTACTTTAACCAGTCCCCAACCTGGAACATACTTGTCCAACACATTCATATGAAGTAAAGGTTGAAATATAACATAAACATTCTTATTGGAACTAGCATACGAAATGTCAATAATTTCACCATAAACTATGAATGGTATAAAAATAGCACATCCACAGTCAAAAATATCACAAAACCTTCAATACAATATAGAAGTTTTGTATCATAATAAATAAACTTCAAATAAGCGTAAAATCCATCAAAGGATGTTGACATAGATGAAATTAAAACACTTTTTAGAGAAATATCTCTTTCTATTTTTGAAATCATTTAAGATCCATATAAAATAAAACATTTTCATGAAAATATTATTATAAGCTTGTAAGGAAAGATTTGAATATTTTATAACGGCGGAAAATATCTGCACCTGTCGTATAAGTTAATAAAACATTCTTACCTTAATATTGTCGAAAAGGTTAAAAAAGGACCTTGTTTTGAAAACGACAGAAAGATTCCTCTTATAAAAAGTAAAACAATGGTATAAATGACTTTAACCCATATTCTTGTAAATAATAAATATTTTTTAGAAATACATTTCAAAGAAACATGGATGTGGATGATAACGAGATCCCAGTAGATTATTACGTATAAACAACCTCGGATAATGAAGAGATTGTGAAATAACCCTTACCTTGTACATTTCCTTGGTTGGGGTAGGTTAACCTCCTCTTCTTCGGGTTCTTCCTTTTGATTTGATCAAAAGGGCTCCTTAGGTTGGCTTTCTGATCAAACTAAGTCCTATAGGTTGTATTGAGGGATGTTGGGACAGTATTTGGGCAGAGTTCGGCCAAACCAAAAGGCCTGGAAGGAGTGAAGAAATGAGAGTGAGGAGTGCCCTTTTAAAAGAGGGGTGAGGGCCACCTTTTGAAAAGCTAGAAATATTAGTTTATATTAAATTCATATTCGGTTTCTAATGCCTCCAAAGTTGATTATTCAAAGTTTAAGGTGGGGATGGGTCGAAAACAACTCAACCAATAGAATTTAGACAGGTTTGGGTACTTATATTAACCTTATCTTTAAGTATTAACTCTAAGTTAATTAGTTTCACTTTTACAATGTCTCTTTGTATTTTTATATTATATGGTTAATAAACTTACCATATACATACAAGAGACCCACAAGTGGTCCATTAATGATACAAATATCATGATATAAGTCTCTTGGCTGAACCTTAGATTTTTAGGAATTTAATATCAATTAATAATATAATATGTGTTTTAAAAACTGTTTTATGTCAATTTTGACACTATTCAATAGTTGATTTTTTTGAAACTCATAACAGATTGATTTCTTCGAAAAAAGTCAATTAAATCAATCCTAATATATCATATTATCCTAGAAAATTAGTTTAATTCATTAAAAGTTTCATATTATATTTATTTGGGTATTTATAATATCAATTATTTTACTTTTCCACTATTATAGTAATTACTGCATCATCATTGTGTCATAAATAAAATAAATTATTTAATGTCTAAAAATTATAAATAAAATATCATTATGTAGGAAATATTTTTATCTTTCTAATGAATATTTATAATCTAAAATCCAACATATATAACCCTATGTAACTATTGTTTTGCCAAAAGATATATGCTTGTGTCATTTTTGTATTCATTTTAACTTAATTAAAATAAAGTGTCATTATCACTTACAAGTGGATCCATGGGGTCCCAAAATCGACCCAAAGATGCCCATGGTCGACCATGTATCAACCAATAGGGTTAAGAGACGTTTTAGGGTAATTTAGTATTATTATAATATTATTTTTTTAACCCTTATTTACCGGATTTACCCTTAACCATGGTAAATAAAATATTTACCACAGTAATTATTCAAAATGTCTAAAAATAAAAGTTACCTATTTACACAATTTGAACATCCTGATTCCAAATATGGAATCCATTTTCCTAAATTCAAAACACAGAAGTGGCAGAAATTAATTTAAAATTAATTCCCGCTGTCAAAACAAAAAGCGTGTTTTTAAGAGATAATAACTATCAAAAGATTGACACTTGTTTATGTTCGGTTTAATTGTAAAATTATGTCCAATGACCAACATTATATTAAATGGTAAAAATATATTCTAAATATACTTTAAAACCACTCAAATTCATAATTTATCAATATTAATTATTTTGATTAAAAAAGTTGTTTTTAATTAAAATTTAGTAATTTTCACTATTCATCAAAATATGAAAGTTATCCGAAAAGTACCAAAATTTCACCTTAGGGTAAATTCGACACTACGAATCCAAAAATGAAGTCAATTTTGAAATATAAAATATATATAATTTCAAAAAGTAGGTATTACTATTCATAACGGCTAGTTTGATCGGTTGTGGTGTGTGTTAAAACTTGAAGTTGCGTACAACACAGGCTACTGTATAATTCAAAGGAAAGCATACCGTGGAAGCTTGGGATGTTTCATTTTAAATTTTTTTGATGTCCCCATTTAGTCAAAAAGATTAAAATATTGTATTTAAAAAGGGTTCACTATTAAAAGTTGATAAAAGTGCAATACTGAAAATGAATTTGTTCTTGCATTATATCTAATAAAACTCATAATATGGATTCTAAAATTATAAGGATTATATAAAGTTTAAAATTTAGATAATACTATTCATAACCTCTTTTTAATGGATTTTTTTTAAGTCATGGTGTGATTGAACTCGGTGTTGCGTGTAGTGCAAGTTATTGAATTATTTTGAAGAAATAACACACTCTGAAATCTTGGTGTGTTACATTTCACACCACAGTCACCCAAAATCAAAATACTAAGAGACAAATAGAAAAACCATCAATCATATGAACAACATAAGCATCATATACAATAAGAGTGTTAAACAATGAAAAATCAATATCCCATCACAAGTTATAATTGAGAATTCACCCATATGATGTACATTTCTAATTTCCTTTTAAAACAAATTGACATTCAGATGAAATTCCAAAGGAAAAAATATACACCATCATGTCTAACCAAATAGTTCAAAGGAACGGTATTTTCATTTTATAAAACCAAAACACTCACATTATGACATATTAACCCCTTTGGTCCCAATATAACCCCACTCTTAAACCCATTTTTCCTAAATCCTAATGATAACGTGAATTTTACATTGAAAACATTCATTGAAATTTTTATGAAACATAAATAATGAATAAAACTCTATTTCAAAACCATGTTTGATTGCACATCAAAATCCACCATTCCCTATAATTAAAGCCCCACCAAAAATTTCAAACCATTAAAATACCACCCTCAAGGAATGGGTCTCATTACGTGATATCCAAAACAAGGACCAAGGAAAACCACTTCCATCAATCTCATTTAAAGAGGCCAACTAGGAATTTCCCCAAAAGGTAAACTAGTCACACATTTCAAACCGCCGTTAGAAATAAAATGGAAAATTCTTTTTTCAGAAATTTTAGGACAACACATTAATTAAGAAAATTCTCTTTTTAAAATTCCATTTTGACTCAATGAGGACGAACTAATTCACAACCCCCTTCCAATATTAAAACCATTAAAAATTTCCAAACTCATTTGATTAAAATTTTAGATTTAGTAAATATTTCAATTTGAATAATATAATTATAATTACACGAAAACATCTACTTATGAAAAGACCTAAAAATAATAAAATATGTTTAATTCCTCTCAGGGATATCACATATATTTATATTTTCAATAAAATGGATTCAAAAAGGTTGAACCATATATGAAATCTAACGGAAAATATTTTCATAGTAACACAAGCCTCAAAGAAAAGAGAATCATGAAAGAACACTTTAGAACTTGAAGATCTTGACGAAGACTACACACACATTCACACACATACATTATTACATATATACCCTTAATCAAATGTATATATTCCCCACTCCATGAAGGAATATGTCAATGTAAGAGAGATATATATATATATTCAAGTGAACTTATACATGTGAGTGAAATGCATCAAGAAGCCACCTCTTCTCCAATTAATTGAACAAGAGGGACCAATAATCACTAAAGTACCCAAAAAATGTGTAAAAAGAAAGAGCAGGATTAAACCCATACATTGGATAGTCGTGACAAGCCATGATGAGCCAATCCACACCACGTTCTGTGGAAATTTCTAGAATATGAACAGAGGGGTCCTAAGAGACCATTCACATAAGCTACTTATGATGAAGAATAAAAATAAATGGTTAACCCTAGTACTATTGTTGTGTCGAACCATATCGGGTTATTAAAAAAGAGGATACAATCCAAATAGAGGGAGAGGAGTGGAGAGATTGTCTTACCTTTAGGAGTCGACCTACATTCATGATTAAATTGGGGAGGATCATTTAATGGGTGAGAGGTCATGAGGGAGGGAGGTGATGGTCCATATTTGGGGAGGCACACCTCTCATGCGACACAAGAAATAAATTAAGGGGGAGATAAAAATAAAAATAAAGGAAAATAAAATTAAATATAAAATTAAACCCACATTCATAATATTATGGAATACCCTCATGGTTTTCACACAAGTTACCAGACCCCATGCTAACAATGTGCTTGACACCTCATAGGATAGGCCTTCTTTCACAGTTACCTATAGCCAGACACACAGTTGATAAATCCACGATCATACAATGCTACTCGACACATCCAACTTTCATATCCAAATTACATGATCCCTTAACGGTATAATATACCACATACAAGCCTAGGAAACTCTATTGACTCACCAAGGAACCAGAATGGGCCTCACAATGTTACTACTAACTATGCATACTAATCGTGAAATCGCTTAAAATCCTCTAGAAACAGAAATATTTTTTCTACAACTACCAAAGATCAATTTCATTCCATAATAAAGTAAAATAATCCAAATTTAATTAATTGTAGAACCACATGTATTAAAATATCCCAAATATGCTGCATTCTGTCCCCAAAATGTCATTCTAGATGAAATAATAACAAAAAACAACAAGTATAATTGAACATAACCAAATGAAACATTTGGAATCGAATGAATTCATCGTTAATGAATAAAATCAAGTGTATGATAGATCTGATTAACAAAAAATCAAGAACATATCCATGTGATATAAAAGTAAGAACCTCGATGAAGAAAACTCATCCGACATGGGAACTTATCACATGGTCTCCCCACCATTTATAGTTCCTATAAAATGGTGGGACCGAAAAGAACTACCAAAATACATAGCCAAAAAAACGTAACATATATGAGAGACATATTCTGAAACAATTAACTTCCACAATAAAAGGAGGAAAGACCTTCCATAAGGTTCTTCAAAAGACGATAGGAGATCTCACCTCATGTTACTACCCATGTGGATTACAGAGGGTTCAACTATGGATCACCCCTACCTAATGCACCCAAAATGGCCATATCCAAAAAAACAATAGTATACCAAACATTTCTAGTATTTCAAACACCATATTTACCTTATTGGGAACCCAATTCCTATCTCTTTTTCAATACAATGAGAACCCAATGGATTAATGTGAAAATGGGAACAACATTATCATGATCTAGAAAACCATATACCATGTCCCAAAACCATGATCATATCCACCAAAATAAAGTCTTCCCAAAGCTAATCACCTCTTCAAACTCATCTTAGACCACAAAGGAATAACTCATCCAATCTCGCGGGGATAGTATCGTATAGACAACTCAATATAGAGTAAAGATATGCATTGGATCTGAATAAACTATTTTTACCATTCTATGGGACAAGACAATAGAACTATATATGGACCTTGGAAATCCATGCCTCTTAACACTGGCTAAATAATAATTTATTCATTATTGTGTTAATATAAAAATTCAATCATCAATAAGGCACACAATAACACTCAAAAGAGGCAAGAATAATCCTTACCAAAATATCTTTTCATTTTATTATATTACATTATGAAAATAAAATTAAAAAAATAATCCTCCACCATTTTATTATGAAAATTCCAAACATTCCACATTGAAACCAAAAATGATTTTTCGAACTAAACCACCTCCAAAAGAAGGAAAAATTCGTGAATGCTTTTCTATAATTACTATTAATTTTGAAATAAATACCCAAATGATTCCCATTCAAAATCAATTTTTTTTTAAAACGTTATTTGATAAAAAGGAAATCATTTTGATAAATCATTTTATAAAAACAAGAAAATTATCCCTTTCTTGTTTTCCATAAAACTAATTTGAAAAAAAATTTATTTTTAAACCCCATTTTTATTTCTCAATCAAGGACCTCAAAAACAAACACATATAAGCACACTAAAATACCCTACATAATAATTACAATCATAATTTCCAAAAAAATCCATCAATCCACCACCAATTTATGGAAATAACTATCCTGGAAACCCATAATCATAGGGACATCAAAAAAAGGCCAACCAAAGAGAAAATAGTTTTATGTATGTATTGGCCCCATGGTTTTGAGACAGTGAACCATCCCTAAAACACATTCCATAAAAGTTATACTTGGACACATGGATAATGCATGGTTTCCCAAGACATGCATGCCTACCATGAAACTCATGTTCACTTTATTTTCTATAATGGGACCAATAGAGACCCCTAATACGAGCCACATTCTCAAATGGGATCAAAAAATAAATGTAACGCCCCGACCCTAGTTACCCAGAGTCGGTGCATTATTACATAACATTGGCATGATCACAAGAAGATCAAATCTCGAAAGACCGATTAGTTTAGTAGCCTTGGAAACACTAGATATATTCATAAGTTTTACATTACATCATAAAATGAAAAACTACTACAACAACATAATGTCTCCATAATCTACACTCATATCCCCACATAATATCCCTGCAGGTCATTCATAACTTACTTCTTCACATCCTGGGAAAAATAAAACATAGAAAAGGGGTGAGCTCAAATGCCCAGTAAGGATAACAATAAGGTGGAAACTTTCATAAATAAGAATAAACATTTAAGGCAATGTATAACTAAAACAAAAGCCTTTTAAATACGAACTTTCAACATGGTATGGCATAAATAAAATGAAATAATGACATTTACTTATTCACATGGATATTCTACTAAACGAATAATCACATGCAAAAATCAATAACCACTTTCATAATGTTGGAATGCATAATGCCAGACTATCATAACCACATAGCCAAGGACTCGTGCCAAGACTAAAAATAAGATTTTGTCAAGGCCTTGTGCCAAGACACTAGTTTGTCTCATGAGACCTACCGATGCATCGAGGAGCTATAGCGGGCTCCACCCGTCACTTAATAAGTCCAATGTATTCCCATATGAAAAAGGTTTAAACATAACACAAACATTCGTATTAAAACTAGCATACGAAATGTCAATAATTTCACCATAAACTATGAATGGTATAAAAACAGCACATCCACAGTCAAACATATCACAAAACCTTCAATACAATATAAAAGTTTTGTATTATAATAAATCAACTTCAAATAATCTTAAAATCCATCAAAGGATGTTGACATAGATGAAATCAAAATTCTTTTTAAAGAAATATCTCCTTTAATTTTGAAATCATTTAAGATCCATATAAAATAAGACATTTTCTTTGAAAATATTCTTATAAGCTTGTAAGGAAAGCTTCGATGATTTATAACGGCGGAAAAAAACCGCACCCGCCGTATAAGTTAAAAAAAACATTCTTACCTCAATTTTGTCGAAAAGGTTAAAAAGGACCTTGTTTTGAAAACGACGGAAAGATTCCTTTATAAACCTCTTATAAAAAGTAAAACAAGGGTATAAATGACTTTAACCCATATTCTTGTAAATAGTAAAAATATTTTGAAATACATTTTTAAGAAACATGGATGTGGATGATAAAGAGATCCCAGTAGATTATTACGTATAAACAACCTCGAATAATGAAGAGATTGTGAAATAACCCTTACCTTGTACTTTTCCTTTGTTGGGGTAGGTTAACCTCCTGTATAATGGTGAAATAATTGTTATTAAATTATACAAGAATCATATACATTAATATGATATCATATATGATCTTTTAATATTGATATCTTAGTATTATCGTTGTTTCGGGTGTTAACTTACTTGTTTTCTTTCATATGTTTTGTTACGTAAGACATCTTTGTAAATGATAGGTTGTATATTATTCATATCCAGAATTATATCATGTCCTTAAACATCATTTTTAAATCATCAAATGATAATTATACTTTAATGTTTACGATGGAGAATGAATCTCATCGCGTTCGTGGAGACGGTAGTCCGTACGTACGCACGAGCGACAATATCATTCTTTTGATATTAAATTAATATATAAATGGATGGTATATCATATATACAGAATCATTAACATGTTATATTTATTATTTACATGAGTTACACATCATTATTATACCCATCCAAATAATAATATATTGAATAACATTTACACCACGACGTGGAGACGGTAAGTCGTACGTACACACGTATGGTGACATGTTATTCAAAGGGTGGATAGAATACTGAATATGGTTTACCATATTTATAATAACATCACAGTATATGTAAGATACTGGAGTTATTATTTTAGAATGGTAAGAACAAAGAAAGAGGAAGTAGAAGAAGAAAGAAACTTAGAAAAGGGTGGTGAAATCATTACCTCTTCTTCGGGTTCTTCCTTTTGATTTGATCAAAAGGGATCCTTAGGTTGGCTTTATGATCAAACTAAGGCCTCTAGGTTGTATTGAGGGATGTTGGGAGAGTATTTGGGCAGAGTTTGGCCGAACCAAAAGGCTTTAGAGGTGTGAAGAAATGAGAAGGAGGAGTGCCCTTTTATAAGAGAGGTGAGGGGCACCTTTGGGAAAGCTAGAAATATTAATTTATAATAAATTCATATTCGGTTTCCAAAGGCTCCAAAGTTGACTATTCAAAGGATGAGGTGGGGATAGGTCGAAAACAACTCATCCAATATAATTTAGACAGGTTTGGGTACTTATATTAACCTTATCTTTAAGTATTAACTCTAAGTTAATTAGTTTCACTTTTACAATGTCTCTTTGTATTTTTATATAATATGGTTAATAAACTTACTATATACATCCAAGCGACCCCCAAGTGGTCCATTAATGTTTAACTATCATAATATAAGTCTCTTGGCCAAATCTTAGATTTTTAGGAATTTAATATCAATTAATAATATAATATTTGTTTTAAGAACTCTTTTTTGTCAATTTTGACACTATTCAATAGTTGATTTTTGTGAAACTCATAACAGATTTATTACTTCGAACAAAGTCAATTAAATCAATCCTAATATATCATATTATCCTAGAAAATTAGTTTAATTCATTAAAAGTTTCATATTATATTTATTTGGGTATTTATAATATCAATTATTTTAATTTTTCACTATTATAGTAATTACTGCATCATCATTGTGTCATAAATAAAATAAATTATTTAATGTCTAAAAATTATAAATAAAATATCATTATGTAGGAAATCGTTTTAGATTTCTAATGAATATTTATAATCTAAAATCCAACATATATATCCCTATGTAACAATTGTTTTGCTAAAAGATATATGCTTGTGTCATTTTTTTATTCATTTTGACTTAATTAAAATAAAGTGTCATTTTCACTTACAAGTGGATCCATGGGGTCCCAAAATAGACCCAAAGATTCCCATGGTCGACCATGTATCAACCAATAGGGTTGAGACACGTTTTAGGGTAATTTTGTATTATTATAATATTATTTTTTTAACCCTTATTTACCGGATTTACCCTTTAACCATGGTAAATAAAATATTTACCGCAGTAATTATTCAAAATGTCTAAAAATAAAAGTTACCTATTTACACAATTTGGACATCCTGATTCCAAATATGGAATCCATTTTCCTAAAATCAAAACACAGAAGTGGCAGAAATTAATTTAAAATTAATTCCCGCTGTCAAAACAAAAAGCGTGTTTTTAAGAGATAATAACTATCAAAAGATTGATACTTGTTTATGTTCGGTTTAATTGTAAAATTATGTCCAATGAACAACATTATATTAAATGGTAAAAATATATTCTAAATATACTTTAAAACCACTCAAATTCATAATTTATCACTATTAATTATTTTGATTAAAAAAGTTGTTTTTAATTAAAATTTAGTAATTTTCACTATTCATCAAAATATAAAAGTTATCCGAAAAGTACCAAAATTTCACCCTAGGATAATTTCGATATTCCGAATCCAAAAATGAAGTCCATTTTGAAATATAGAATATATATGATTTCAAAAAGTAGGTATTACTATTCATAACGGCTAGTTTGATTAGTTATGGTGTGCTAGAACTCGGTGTTGCGTACAACACACGCTATCACATTATTCAAAGAGAAGCGTACCGTAGAAGCTTGGGGTGTTACAATAAATCACATCAAAACTGTCAAAACAACACATAATAGACTCGAATCGATGATTTGAAACCAAATTTCCCCTAGAAGATTGAGGCTTAGGTTATGTAGAATCTAGATAGACTCTCCATTTTCATTACCTCTTGTAGACACCATTAAATGTGATATATGAACATCTCTACAAAATTTCCTCAACCAGGATCGAAAAGTTCATGCTCCAACTTTTCATTTTTCATGGGGGTTAGTGATAGTACCATAATAATATTTTGGTTCCACACATCTAGTACACATCCACATGAACTCCAAAAAGTTGGCATGCAACCCACTTGCGTTACGAAACTCATATATCCCATGGTCCTATTTTTTTTATAAATAGAACCTTGGGGCATTCATTTGTATGGACAAATTTCCTAAAAGCCCATTTGTTGATTTTCTAACCCAAGTGATTCACCCAAGACTTCTCAAACATTCAATATAGTTATTTAACAGCTAGAGATAAGTATTTGGGGGAGGATCATTTGACAAAAGTCCTTTTAGTGGATAAAATTTATAAAACATGTTTTCCTAAATCGTTCAACCTCCCTAAACAAGAAACACTTGTGAAAATCCTAATCATCTCATGGGAACTTGAGCACCACATCTTGATATTCCTGTGAATACTACATAATGATTGAGTCAGATATCTCCCAAGTATTAACATATCGGTTTCTTGTCTCTTAAGTGAACATCAGGTCAGCGAACTCTACATGAACACACATGCTTGCATGCCAGTACCTACTTGGTTTCCCCACTATGATTCACAAACTCCATTTAGTATACTAGCCATATATCCCTCCTCAAGGCCATTCATTTCAAGGAATCATCAATTTTGGGACCCTTTTATGGAAGGGATTCGGTTGAGACATCCCCCAAACCCTCATGTCTAATAAAACCTTTTGAAACTGTACATCAACATGTCTTCTATTTGGGTTTGTATATCCGCTGTCAGCGGTTTCCATAATTTTTTTCACAATGGGTTTAGGATTTATGAATCGTTTGTGGGTCTATATATCCATTTTCTTAGGGAAATTCCTCACAGGAACAGTGTTAGGATGTTCCCAGTTAAGAATATTAGGTTTGGATCCCGACCCCCCCCCCCTTCATAAAGAGCCGGAACCTCAGGTCACTTGTAGTAATGGTACATTTCAGAATTTATTTTCCATTCAAGAGAATGAAAAAGTCTCCCTCACCTACAAGGATAAATTTTAGGGAATTTATCCTGGTGTAAGCATCTAAACATCATCCCTCCTTCCTTTCATTTGATCCCTTTTCAAAGTAAGAAGAATAGAGGGAGGGATCGTCACCTCACCCAATTCCAAGGTTGCCTCAACCTCGTCCACCCAAGCCATCATAGGTTCTCTCTCTTCCACTATTAGAGGAGGATAGGTTTGGGTGAATTTGTTAAATATTTGGCATACGCTTGTTTCTCACACCGAGCATGACTCATGTGGGATTAAAGATTTTTCATGGTCACAACATTTTCAAAAATCTTGAACCATAAGAAATATGATTCTTTTTTAAATCAGGATAAGTTGGATGCCATCTTAAAGTCCCGAGCTCAAAAGGGTACCCATACAAAAGGGTAACCTTGCAAAAGGTTACCCTTGCAAAAGGGTTTACCCAATCTTGTCGCCTCCAATGGTCAGATCTGATGCATAATCCCCAACACATAGAATGAACTATGAGAACTCAGATTTCCACAATAATTTGGATACGTAAGAAGACTTCTCATTCCCAAAGCTCACTATATATCTTCTTTAAGAATCTGACCCGAATTCCATTAATTTGAGCATCCTCCTTAGTAATAAGCCCCAAATTAAAGTGGTATTCATTTAAATAAGATTATGTGTTTTCATGATTTATATATATATATAATAATATGAATATACATTATTTCAATATATTATGTTTATTCAAGGACCATGTTAGAGGAAAATAACTTATCAAATGGTCATGTTTCAATTTATACATGTATATAACGTTATAAGATTATGTGTTTTCCACAAACTCTTCATTATAGAAAAGTTTATTCTTTATGGATTATGTTATAACATTCCATTATGATTAATATCGTGTTATATAATATTACTTGTTCCATTGAAAAAAAATATAATCTATTTTATGGATGTTATGGGGTTTAAATATTATGATAATACTTTGTTGGTCATGTTAGAATAATGTACTCATTGATCCAGCCCTAGTTTACCCATATTAAGTATCTGATATCACCCATTAATATATTTCCTTTTCCTTTGGTTAAAAAGGATGATACTGAATATTATTTTTATAATAAGGGTTATAGTTATGATGAACTATGCGAGAGATAGTGTAGCCTAATTATGTACGAGTTGGTTGTGTATCCATGTTTCAAAAGGAAATAGAACTATATGAATCTATAGTGGATCATCATGCTTAGAAATAAATATTTATTTAATAAAATATAACGTCAGTGCATGAAATGTAGGGTTTCATTTAGTAGATTATTGTTCCTTTTGAAGGGCATCACCAACCTAATCAGCATTGGTGGTTGAATCAATAGAAAATTCATTGGAGAGATCCCCAAAATTATTTGTGGTGGTAATATTGGGGATTTCCCCCAGGTTCCCATTGGGCAAAAAATCAAATATGTCACTATAGCTTCTATGTAAAATAAAAAAAAATATGTATGTGGTTCCACCCTAATCATATAAGTAGATATGTGAATAGATTAACCTTAATTATATGAGATATCAAAGGATAATGGTGTGAGTGGGAAACAAAATCATTGGATAGGTAGTCATTATTATTGGATTAAATGTTTGTTTAATTAATTAAAGAGAATAGCTTTAACCCCATTCCTATTGTGATTGTTTTTTACATGGATGATTGAATTATTCATATAGGAAAATTTAAAACATATCATTTGTGAAATAGTAATAATGGCTATGAGCAATATCTGAAACAGTCATGAACTAAGTTGGAGTGTCATCCAACCCAACAATTGACCAAATATATGGAATGGATTGAGAGTAATTCCAAAAAACCATAGGATGGAAACTCGTGCTTGGGTATCCAAAATATTATTTTTCAGAGATTTCACCAATAAATATAACCATAACAAACCAACAATATTAAACAATATAAAATTCGAAAAAATAATAACCATGCATGGTATAATAGTTTTTCAGATTTTATTTTTCAACATTTAATAAATATCAATGGAGGGATATAAGAAAAGGGAAAAAATATCCCAAAAAAATGAAAGAAGAGGTGAATCTTTCTCGAGCCACCACCACATCACATCCAACAAAAGACCACTATCATATAGAAGGACCATCTAAAAACAAAATTCCTTTACATGAATCAATAATAACCATTTCTAAATACACCCAAAGATATATGTAGGGTGTGAGCCAATGCCTTGTATGATTATATCCAATAAAATAGCCCAATGATAAAAACATTATTCAACAAATCTACATGATTGTTTTATTAAAATTATAGGTTGAAATTTTTTTATAGAAATCATTTGGATGAGAAAATATAACACTCCATCAAAATTAACCACAATGTGAACTGTATGCCAATGGTATGAGCAATATCACAAATGTTATCTCCATAACTGGAAATTTCCATAGGAAGTAGATCAATTGGAAACTAGGTACATCGTGTCTTAGTAAAATGTGGTATAGAAACCACAATAAATAGAATTATTATGCATGGGCCAATAATAGGGTATACCACAGGGGGCTAGTGGTCTCTAATAATCATTCTCATTTATTTACTATTGACTGTTCATTAATGATAGATTAATCTGGGAAAAGACACTATTGAGTCAACTAGCGTACTGCTCCAATTATTACCAACATGTTAACCATTTTTCCATTCTTGCTCAATTTTAATTGGACATCTCACATATATCATCGCATTCACATATAAACAAGTCAATAAATATATCTATCCTAATAAAACATAATTTAAACAACCCAAAATATCTTTTGAATCCAAAATCACACTAAATATATTTCAAATCATGTTTCACATTACATTAATAATTTATTAATCATGTTGGATAATTTATAAAACACAATGAAAGTCCACAACATGAGTTCACAATAGAAATAACTTCAATTTCATTTATAAAAAAACATTCAATCCACAATAATTTTAAACCCATTAGATACAAACTTTTCACCACCCATATAAATCATTGACATAAAAAAATCAATAAATTACATTAAAATTTTCAAATAATTTTTAATAAGGGAACCACCAATCAAAACTATAGAAATTTCTAGAAAATAGTGCAGAAACACATCAACACCTCAAGAGAACTATATAAAGGAAATAATTGACTATAAAAATCATTATAGGTACATAGTAATGATTATTCAACCATAAAAATGTCTCCCAACACCTTGGAAATATGAAACCCATATTATAGAGGGTGAAAACATTAGAATACAGAGAGTAACCATGAAATGAGGCACCATATTAAAGAATCTAGTTGAAATTGCACAAAATCCACCTAAAAATGGTGTTATGAAAGGAAAAGAGGGTAAAGCGAGGAACCTATGGATAATAATCCTGAGTGGGGAAGAAAATGGTTTGTTTGGGGTGAAATATGAATATGGAAAACAATATAAAAATAAAACTTGTATTAACCTAGACATGCCACCTGATTATGACATATAGTTTTCTAAATCAATCTGCAATCGTGTGATCATTAATATCTATGAAATAAATTCCACATGGTTTACAAACTGAGCACTAAAAGTGTTATTATCCAATGCTGAAAATAACACCTGGAAGCATTGTTACCTGGGAAATGGTGTACAGTTTCCCAAATCATAAACCAATTGTGTTATACCTACTGTTTACCCATGTTTCCTTAATTTTTTCCATGACATAAAAATAAACCCTAATGTGGAAAATCCAAAACAAAAAACAAAAAAATTACCTCAAAATTAAGTCATCGGTGTGAAATATCACCCTTCCATGATAAAGTTTATCCCCTAGAAAGTCATCCCGATACTTGACTATAGAATATAAATAGATACTCTTTCGCAACCCATGACTTCTGCTCCGAATCCTCACTACCATAATTTTGATTCTATCAATGAATTCGGCTCAGTGATATAGACATCACATGAATCACATTCTCTAAACAATCTATAATCTACAGTGGTCTCTCAAACAGTAAGAAATCATGTTCTATTATCTCCTCACCCCAATTAAATACATGAGACGGATTTAGTTAAAAATTATTCAACTTGGTGACATGAATTATGTTATGAATTAACGTCATCTTAGAGAGAAAAGATAACTTTTATTTCACCATTCCAGCACTCTCATTGATCTCAAATGTTATGACATCCATCAATGGTATATTTTCATTAATATCCAAACAGAAATGAACCAATTGAGTTTCCACATTTAGGAACACTCGATCACACATATAAAACATTAGTCCTCAATGTCTCTAGTTGGCATAATATTTGTGGCCACTCAATCCTCTTTATAATAGATATCTAATAAAATTTACTTTCTCATATGTCTCCTTCACTAAAATCCATCCCAATAATGTTGTTTCACGCACCAAAAACAAACACAAGGGGGACCAACACAGATGATAATAGAGAACCTAAAAGGATTCAATTCTAATCACAGACTAGTTGATATTGTTATATGAAAACACTCCGTATCCCATATCGATATCCCAAGATCCATGGAAATCCAAGACACATGATCGAGGAATGTCTTACAAAAACAATTTCTCTCACTTGGTTTTTTCTATTTATTTAAGGATGGTATTCCAAGAGGAATTTTTTTTCCGACCCTAACACCTTTTTATGACCATTATATAAATAAGTGGTAAAATAAGGATTTCTATCAGAAAAATAGATGATGGAACCCCATGAAGTCTCACAACCTACTAAATGTACTATCTACCAAACTCAGACACCTTGGTAGAATCTCTAATCAGAATGAAATGAGAATATTTGGTCAAATATTCAATCACAACTGAAATATCATTCAATCACCATGGTGTATGAATTAAAATAATTATATAATACACCGCTATTTCATCCCACTTTCAGGTAGGAATGGGTTGTGGCTAAGGAAAAAATGAGTTTCTTTTTCCCTATTCATTTATTTACTGATGCATATAACACCTCAATACGAAGTATGATATATCCTATATCATCTCCATCCACCTGAAATTATGATGTACATCATAATAAATCTTGGTATCACCATGACGACGGGACCTCTATGATCAGTGAAAATCCTTTATCAGTACATTTCATAGATATAAAATCACCACAAATTGTCCCATAAATCATTTTATTCCATTAAGAGACAATGAAAAATCACAATGCATGTCCCCACCATTAAACAAATATATAGAATACTAGCACTACACATCATGAAGATGCTCTCACTGAATCATCTCTAAGAGATAGGAAATATCTAAACACATGCCAGGAAACACCTCTATTGTGCTCTTTAATCTCCAAATTCATATGAGAAGATAGCCTCATTAAGGTATAATCATTAGTGGAAACATTCAATTCATGAATTGGTAACTTACAACTCATAGAAGATACTATAGCATTGCATTTTTCCTAAGTACAGAATATTTTGAAATCAACCCTCTGATGATATTGAACTCACTAACACTGACTCAAATTCAAATGTATTTGGTAGAAATATTTGGCCAATACCTTATAATTAGAATAAAAAATTAATTAAAAAAAATTTAATTACCCTACATATTTAGGGAACACATCACTCCTTCCAACTCGAATTAATGGATTGGGTAGTTTCTTTAATGTGGTTGGATTTGGTGAGAGCCATATGACCCTACATTCTCACCGTGCATATGCAGACACCAGAAACCCATACTGAAGGCCTGACTATAAATAATAGACCCCTTTTAAGTTTCTATAAATATCAATATAAGAGTGTAGGTCATTCACCACATTAACTCCCCGAAATGCGCATGAATCTCTGGGATCTATTCACACATCACCTCCTTATGGAATACTTCTTTCATGAACAAATAAGGATAAGATAAATCTCAAAGAAACTGCTTATTATAGTCTTATAGACCTAATAAGCTCATAATATCAAGGAAATTCTTCAGATTTTTTTTGAAATCATTGCACTGAACGTCCCAGCTTCCACTAAAACCCCATGTTCTGAGATCACATTACCAAGAAACTTCACCTCCCTAATCCTGAATTTGTGTTTAGAAAAAATGGAATAATGGTAATGATCCTGATGTTTTCCCATTATGATCTTAAAATTTCATTGAATCTCCTCCTTTGTCATGTAATAGATGAGTATTTCCACCATGAATAGCATGGAAAATTAATTGATATATTGTTGGAATAACATTTCCATGCATTACATTAATTTTTTTTGGAATAGTTGTTAATCTGAAAGGTGTAAAAAATACTCAAAATGGCCATATCAACATTAGAAATCTATTTTAGGGACACAATTCACTCTCAATCATATATAGTCACAATCAGAATGCATATATGTCATAGAAAATCACCTCAACCATTTTAACTATTAAAATAATTCATCAATTTATGGTAAGGGATAATGTTTAGTTATTATAACCTTGTTCAATTTATGGTAATCAATTCACAACAAGAGGGATCTATTAGACTTATTCATGAAAAAATTGGGGTGGCCTAAGGATAGAGTCTCGGGAGAATGAATCCTTTGGATTCTAGATCAAGAAGTTATAAATTTAATTCCCTCAACATGGTGGGTGGCCATATGATATAAGGGAAGAGATATCAACCTTTACCCTAAAACCAAATCAATCAAAAACATTACATCCCACCGTAGAGTAAATCTTGAAAAATCCTCTATAAAAACTACAAGAAACACATCCACAATGGGAGGTAAACTACCCTCTGGTGAACCAACATCAATCTCTAATGCGAGTGATGAAAATTGAGGAATGATAATTCTTTAACTTGGAAGGGGATGGCCTCTATGACGCGATCTAGGATCTCAGTCTCCATGAAAACCTAGGGTAATTACTACAAGTACCATGAAACTAATATTACACTAATAGCTATAGATATTCATCTGAAAGAGTACCATACACTCCATACTAGGGATTAAATAAAATATTTCCATTTACATTAACATTAAATTCCATTCCAGCTCAAACCCTAACATGGTGAGGGCACATTAGGGAAACCTACGACCCTTCTCTCTTTTCTAACTAAGAGGTATTACTACCTACATCAGATAAGACATGATCTATCATGGGAAATTAAAAAACACAATAATATATAAATCAAACATAAGAACTAGTATAATAAAAATACTATTTATAGATGATGAAATAATAATTATACCTCAATTATCGATGGACTTATATCCATTTTAATTGTTTCATGGTCCACATCCTGGATATACCATGTCACTACCTGAGTCTGGGTGATAAAACAAACATTTTTCTCTTCCCTGATCTCATATTCACCAGACAAGAATATGGTTCTACCTCCGTGACCTATGAATTGGGATATCACAATCTTGGATGGATCTGAATGATATAACATCCCTCTAGAATCTACCATTCCTATAAGACATTAATATCAATGTTTCACTTTGAAAAAAATGAAACATATGTATCATATCTCCACACAAATTGAAATATTGGAAGGATATGTGCATTTAGGTTGAATGTGTCCCAACGTCTCACAATGATGGAACACAAACAACCCATCATCAAAAGCCAGAGAAGAAAACTTTCAGGTGGGATGGCATGAGCTACCACCTCACTTCATCCCATGATCATCTGAAATCCTCTTTCTCTATGATTAATTTTCACTACCAATTTCTAAATTAGTATTTTTGGACTATACATTCACTTAAATTTATTCTCCACCGTACAATTATGGTAAACCACATCGTCATAGGAATTCATCTTTAATATAATGTACTAATAATAAATCTCTATATTTTATTTCCTTTTGATCCTCAATGCCTTAATATGTTCATTGGGAATGATACCATGTGTGTACCAAACTCAATTAGTAGTGTGGTTTTAATACTATAATACAAACTAGTCCCCTTAAAAAAGATAAATAAAATCTTTAGATTTCTTGTAATCCAAAACCAGAAGATATTATTAATCACTAAAAATAGAATTGAATTTTTTCTCATTCCACAACTAGTTCTTGTCAACTTTCACTACTAAGTACCACCACCTCTGACTGGGATATTCAAGTAAGATACAAAAGAATTTAACACTAGGAACCATAAAAGTGTAATGAAATTCCAAAAACTTATTTACCATCTAAATACAGTCTTCTTCTTCATGATCTCTCATGCTACCTAGAAATAAAGAATGGATATTCTTATGATACTCCTAAACATTTTCCATTCTAGAACCAGATCCATCTTCTCTAACTAGAGTAGGATAAGGATCCACTCCTCATTCCAAATGATTAATATCTTGGACTGTAGCTTCCACTAATCTATAATCCATTATTGGTGGAGAACACCATCTGGCCTCTTCCCACAGTTGTATAGGGATTCATTGGGAAGATTTTTTCTTAATGAAACAACAAAAATAATAAAACTATCACTACAACCATTTAAAATAAAATCAAAATTAAAATCAAATACCAAAATTACCAAATTCTAAACAAATCAATCCCATCCTAATAATATAGAAAGAAAAACACTCTACTTAGACCGATCATCCATATACAGTAGACATCATGTACATCTCACATGGTGTAGAAGTCAAAAAATACCATCATCCCATGGTGACTGATGTTCCATTATGTGGTGTGCTAGCTAGACACCGTACTTGGAACTAGAACATCAAGTCCCAAAATCCATTGCTCTTATCATTCGAGACACATCCAAAAGAACACAAACGAAAAATAATAATAACTTCCCATGAAACCATTTATTTTTCAAACCAAGTGGGAGTGAAATCCATTCCAAAACCTGACCCTATCTATGGCAAGGCCTTAGAGGAATTACCAATCCCAATAGGATGGAAACTATTTCCAATGTATCCAAAATAATATTTTTCAATGATTTCAAACATTAATATAGACTTAGAAACTGAAAATAATTAAAAAGATGAATCCACAAAATGGGACAATTGGAGGCATAAAATTTATCAGATTCTATAATGAAAAATTATATAAAAAACCTATGAGTAATACAATAAAAGAGATCAAATAAGTATCCCCAGAACCAACATGCATCTAATGGACAATCATCCTCTGTCCACCAACACAACCCCTACAATTGAATACCACTAGTATCCTGAACCACCATCGGTAATCATCTTTCATATACCCAAGTCAAACAATACCATGTTTATTTATAATGAAAAGTTTGTGTAGGGTATTATCTAAATCCTAGTAAGACACCACCCAATAAAATAATTTCTTGGTTAAAAAAATTATAAGACCAATTAAAATTTATTTATTATTAAAAGAAAAAGGTAAAAAAAATTAGAAGAAAATATAAAAAGAAAACACATGTTCTTTCAAAATGAACCACTAAGTGCCCCATGTGCCGAAAATATGTCCAATATCAGAAATGGGATCTCCTTCTAGGGAAAACCCTATAGGCACAATATTAATGTCACACTAGGTATATAATATCTTAGTGAAATGTGGAATAACAACCACAACAAACATCATTATCATGCATGACCCACTTTGAGGGGACACCCCTTGGGATTCTTTTTCCCCAATCATCATTATTATTTTGTTCTTGGGGTATAGTAAATCATGCAAGATGAATCTGTGCTAAGACACTTCCAAGTCATGTAGCATACCTTCCCTAGTCTTCCGAAATAGTTATCCAAGTTTCACTTCATGCCCAATTTTTATTCCACATGTCTCATATAACATCACTTTCACGTATTCACAAATCAATCAATATATCACATAAGGAAACAAAATATATTGAACAATCAAAATAACTCATTTGAATACTAACACACAAAAATAACATTTCAAAAAATGTGTCACATGACATTCATAATTACAAAATAATTTTTTATTATTTATAAAACACACTAAAAGATAACAACAAGGGTTTAAACTTAAAATACATCAAATTTCATTTAGAAAAACTAGATTCAAGCCATGATAATATCAAAAAAAAACTGTTCACTCCTCAATTAGAAATAATATAACATAAATAAACACTTAATAAATCATATGAAAATCATTAATAAATTTATAACAATATAACCACCTACCTCATGTGAAGAACATTCAAAAAAATGGTGCTAAACCACAACTATACATGAAGAAAACCATATTAAGGAAGGATTTAACCATACACATCAAGATCAAACCCAAATAATCAGGATTCAAAAACACAAAATGTCACCCCACTAGCAAAAGATATGAATACCTAATGAAAGAGGTATAAACCTTAGAAAAGGAGAGAACCCATGAAATAAGGGATGTACTAGAATAATATCAATGAAATCACACCAAATCAACCTCAAAAATAGAGGAACAAGGGATAAATAGGGTTTAAGGGAAGTGTCTATGTCTTAGAATCATGATTGGGGAAGAAAGATGCTAATTTGGGGGTAAATATGAAGGAGTTTAAAATGTGAAAACCTAATTTTTAATGATATGGACATGAAAAATGATTATCACAAAAAACATTTACATACTATGTAGTGATAGTCTACCCCTTACCATTAAGGAATGACATACCACACATTTTTTCTTCATGGTTTAAAAAACACATGCTAACCATATGATGAGCGACATCCCAAAACAAAACTTATTCTCATAGTTATCTATGAAAAGGTGCTTGTTTTTCCAAATCACGCACCTACTATGCAACACCATCTATTTTAAAAAAAATCTAATTTTTCTCTAAAAACTCATTCGAATCCCAATGGGGAAGAACATAACAAAAAATAAACAAAAAACACCTCAAAATTAATGCACAAGTGTGAAAACAACAAAAGTAATGTTCATATGGTTGAACTCATACATTAGTTTTCATATCATTATCAAATGAGTTGAGTTTTAAATTTGGTTCACCATCTTGTTTTACGATTCTTCTTTTGTGACCCTTACTTTAACATCGCATCAGGACAATGTATTTTCATTGTTCATCATCTCTCCTAATATAACACTCACTTTTTTCCATTGGTGTTATACCATGTAGTTTATGTGATGATGGAATATAAAAAAATATTTGAACATGATTAGGTTATATAACTACATCAAAAAAGGTATTCATTTATTGAGTATGATTATTCATACCAATCTCTCATACATTGGTTTTTAGGTTAGAGAATACATTAAAAAAACCAACACCTTCAACATAAATTCTAGTAAATCACGTGATAATATTTCATGAAAAGGATATAATTAGATGATTGAGAGTAATTGGCGTATAAAAACATTACCAAACATTGTAGGATTTCTTGGGAATTGGTAAATATCAACCTTATAATTTTCAACATTGGAATCATATATTCAAATATAGGCCATGATAAGATCAATACCCATGTAATGATGTTTCTGTTACACTAGGAATCATATACACATTGTCTAATGAATCCCATATTACTTTCAAGAGTCATTCATTTATCAAAATAAAATGAAACATGTTTTTTTCCAATAAGACGTCTTATGTTTTAAATATTAGGTAACATATGCTTTTCTCATATCAAAATGGATTGTCGCTACTAGTGGAATCCTATGATTGTCACACAAGGAATCTCATACCCATCACAAAGTGAAAAGAGAGAATCTTAAGCTCATTTCCCAACAATTGATGAATTGATTCCCATACTCTTCACATAGGATAACATTTTTCATCACATAAGTCATATAATATGTTTAATATGAGGAGTCCTTATATTTTCAATTAAATATAAGTTTTTTTATGCATTTTGTAGGTTTTAGATGATTAAATATGAGAGACTATATCCCCTTATACACTTATCATGTATATGATAGAAACATAATTAGAGTTTAGTGGGGAGGGTCCCAAATAGTCCCTTCATTAATTTTTGGTGAGAACACATCATCTGGTATGGATGGTAGAAGAATGCATTTTTTTAATGGATCATATAAAAATTGAAACCACCAAATCCCGAGGGGGTGGAGAAATTGATGTGGCTTTGGTATTATTTGATTTAGGGGGTCTAAAACTCAACGAGGTGTCCTATAATAACTACTATGAGGAAAGGATCAAAACCACCTATCTATAATGACATAGTTTATTTTCTTGTTATTGTACAACAATATATATGTTTTTGATGCTTGAATTATGGAATCTATCTTTTTATTTTTCATTTACTGGTCAACCTCATTGGACTTTTAATAACCTGAACCACTATGTCCATTATGTCTAGTGGTATGATTTTTGTGAAAACCTCAATCCCACCAGAAATTGAGTAGGGTCTAACAACTAGAACCATGTCAGTATAAACTGAAATGAGATGCCTTATCCTAATGTCCCATTATTAATACACACAACCATATCATTATAAATTGGAATTGGAATAACAGAATATAGAAATATCAACATTACAACCATTCAAGATATAATATTCTGGGGAATACGTATATAACAATGAATTAGTATAAAAAAATGAAAAAATTGAATTATACACACCCATAACAAAATACAATCAGGTAAAACCAACATATATTAACTATAAAAAGTGTACTATGAGATATATGGGCAGAATATATAACTATTTGAGCACTGTGCATGGTCAAAATCACCACTTACTACTATGATACACTGATACCAGGATTACCATAGTCCCTGATAAATTTTATGTCACCTATAAATGAAAAAACACATGCAGGAAATACTTATCCAAATGTGGGTATATAAATACTCGATAATAAAACCCAAAATCACCAAAAACAAATAATCAAGATTGAGTATTCAACTCATCACCATGAGGTAATTTTAATGAGAATATTAGAAAAATAACTTAATAATGAGTACTTACATAACCCATATATGCTCAATAATATTAATAAATAAATATTGAATGAGGATTTCCATCTCCATAACCCAGCTAAGAATGATGAGTTCTTATATAGCTACAATGGTTGGTGTCCATTTCCTATAATCATGTGCAACTATATAAAAAACATGTGGAGGTTCCCAAACCTCAACATTAAACACCATTTTCAATGGATCCAGAACTCTTGTCAATCATAAAAGGAATCAATATTTAATTATTAGGAGAGGGGCCCTACGCCCAACATGATGTTTGATAGTTGATGGATCGACACTACACGGTGCATTGATTGACCACTGATGCTTGAAGATGTGACATAGCATTATATATAATCATGTTGTGTAATAAATAGTTTGGATTAGTACGGTTAGTGCAATAGGTGTTTTCATAGCATGGTAAGAATTAAATCATAACACTAAATCTATATTAGAGGTGTAGAGAGTATGGGGACCCACACCTTAGATTGATATGGTCGTACAAGCCATGATATACATTGGGACCCAACCAGACCACTATCATTGGGAATGCATCAATGAATAACGATTCACTATTTTATAACCTCATCTCATAAGTATGTTGTCAAAAATAAGTATTCAATCAAATTTTATGTGAAATACTATTCAATATAGGATTCACATGATCCCAATGTAGTGTCTTGAACAATATTGGTGAACTACACACTCTCATCATTAGTTAAATTATTCAAAACATTGATCAACTTAAATTTTACTAAAAATAAACTCAAATGGGAAAAAAACAATTTATTTATGATAATGATATAAAAACAATTTGAATATTATATTAATATTCGCAAATCATACACACAATGAAATAAAACTCATTTCACTATATAACCCAAAAAGTATGCTTCATGGGACATGGACATAAGGATGAGTTAAATAACTGATATTCATCTCAAATTAGACACCTCAATATCATGGTCTAGATACCAAAGATTACATATCGACCAGATGTCACATAGAAAAGATACATTCGATGATGTCAATGATAATGATATTATTATTATTATTATTATGCTTAATAATAATTTACATTTTCCCAATCCCTACCTTGTTCAGTTATCGTAATAATAGGGTGTATAATTTCTCCCCTCCGCCAATTTGGCCACTACCTCATGAGATGAAATCACCGACAACTTCTGAATAGTGCACCATGGGAAATCATAGCCACAAACCACCACACACAACTGACCGACACGCTAGTCACCGCTTTCCAAAACCATCACCCTGGACTATAAAAATCTATCATTCACTTTTTCATCATTTACCTGCACTTCTTCAACACATTCACCACCCATTTTAGGGCCCTTCCCATGTGATCACCTTCATCGACTTCACATTGGACCCCATTTTCATTGTTGTCCAGAATTTGGAATCCAATTTGATCAAATTGGGTATCCCATTATTCAGAATCATACCTACATGGCAAAATGCAACCATGGTATTAAAATAATATTATTTACAATAATATTTCATTGAGAAAAAAATTCCCATTAATCTTTATTTGAATCCCTTAGTAATGATTCATTATGACATTGATCAAATGCATAGAAATAAACCAACAAGTATTTGTTGAATAATCATCCAAATTGAATTTTGATGATGAACATACTAAAAATGAATAGAGAAATGCATATAAAATAAATAATATTACTGGACCTCATCTAATGTTCTTATGGTCCATGATTTATTTTTTTAGAATGTTGAATGAAATGAAATAAAAAAATAGTCATTTGACGAAAGAAAATTTTGCTAATTTGATGGAAGATAAAAACACACCAAAATAAACAATCAATCCATGTATCAAATTTTTCATTATTTGATTTAATTTCTATATGGGATATGAAAAATTGGATAAAATGCACAAAACAATATTCTTCCATGATTTAAGGATCAATCATTTGTGAATAGTTAATTTTCCAATGATAAAAAAGATCTGTTAGGGTTCATTTCCTACCTCTCAATTCGCCTCGGCCATATCATCATCATCCTCTGATTCACATACTAAATTGAAGAAAAATCATCCATTCAAATCCCATCAAGGTTATACATCAATCCTTGAAGATTTGATGTGTGATGATATTTATATGTATGGAATTATTTACAGGTATAATAAATAAATTAAACAATCAATTTATTCAAATTTTCGACAAACTTTATCCTTAAAGAGGGTATCTATCAATGAAGAACATAATAGTTTACCTAGGGTAAACTCTACATTATATTTTAAATTTTGGTAATAGATTAATGATTTGAGAATCCGTTCCAAATTTATTCCATCATTTTTGAAATATTTCTTCTATGTTATATAATATATTTAATATTTCTATTATATCAACACTGAGATCATAGTTCCTCAATATCTCTCAAAATAACAGTTATTATATTTGAACATGTTCATAAAATTATACCATAGTATTAAATTGAAAAAAAAGGATTCATTACAGGCTACAAATATTATACTATTTTTATACCAAAAAATAAAAACCCCTACTCAAAATTGGGGATGTTGAGAACTCCCCATGGTTTCAAAAACCAAGATCACTCCTAGAGATTCTTGTACTTTCAAAAAACACACACCCAATGGAAAAAGACACTCATTAGGGTTCATCAACCACTAGTTCCCAAAACTCCATTGGGAACATTGAAAACATAACTCCACCCTCAATTCTCTTCTCACCATAGTCAACATCAGGATAAGCATAATAAAAATCTCTCCCCATCTGAAAAACATACAGAACACCAAGAATATAGTCTAACTGTTATCATAGGGTTGTGTGGTATACCTCTTTTATATCCCATTTTGCTGACAAAAATGAGTCTATAATTCATGAAGAATGATATTTATGCTAGAGAAGTCTCCATAATCCATGAAATGGTGAGATATCTTACAACAGATGATCTCCTCATTAAACTCCAATGTAAATTTCCTTTGGTCCACATGGGACTCCTAAGTGAAACGGTTAGTACTCATCCTACCCTAATTAAACTAGACCCTTTTATACCCCCGGTAGCCATAACTCTGGGACCAAAAGGACTATTTACCAATATTTTTGAATAGTGAAATAGAAACATATAAGGTTTCTAATATATGATTCCCCTAATAGTTCTACACGTATTATGGAGTGGTAAAAATTGGAAAATTTATACTCCACCAATAGAATATGATCATCCATGCTAAATCATCAAGACACCATGTGATCGAGAAGCATGTTCTCTAGAACCTGAATAATCTAATCAACCTATAAATCTATCTAGGGTAGAAAATTTATGCTCGGTCCTAGCTAATTAAAAAGGGATACTTACATTATCTTTATAATCTTGATATGATGAAAAATTGAAATTCAAAAACAACTATAGAGGGATTTATATTAATCCATACATCCTCATATATGAACAGGTTTTCTAAACATTCAACTTTTCTCTATTGTAAAATGGGTTAGATATGGACCTACCTGGCATGTTAGCCTAAGATAAACCAAATAACATTGTGACCTCTCACTAATAGTGTAATCCCTATCATGTGGACTATAAGTATACAATTACAATTCCATTCCCCTCAGTGTATATTATTCTATAGCTTTTGGAATTTGAGTCATTCGGAAGTGCATCAAAACATGATACAACATCCATGGTTTGAAAACATGACACCACAAAATCCTACTACATCATCACTTATGTTGGATGTTCTACTATGGAAATGAAACATCCTCAAGAGTTTTTTTTAATGTAACTCATGTCTTCTTCCATCCTTGTATGGATGACATAGTCCTCACCTAGAGGCAATTTTAAAGAGACCAATAAAATGGATATCATTTCATAAAATATATCAAAATCAATATCTCCATGATGTTCATCTATGAAATTAATTAAAATTAGATGGGTAAAAACCCTTGACTAGGGATACAATGTACCATCCCCGCCTATAATAGTAAAATTCTATGTAGTCAAATTAATAATTTCAATCACAACAAGAAAATAGGGAAAATTAGTTTTTTCATGTCTAAAACCATACTCATGTTTCCCTTATACTCTTACCTAGATTCCAAGTATATTAGGGTATCACTAAATAATAAAACCATGAACTTATACAATAATGTTTAAGGATATGATTCATATGTATTTTGTTAACTATTGGGACCATTATCATGATGAATTTTATCACCATGAATTAATTGAAACTGCACATTCATTATAAATCCCCAATTTTTATTTCATCCACTGGATCGCATATCTTGTAACAACCCATCTTGAAGTCAAATGCTGATAATAGATTCACTCTTAACCATTGGTAAATGTAATCTCTACTTCACAAGGGTGGGTACTACTTTTTAACAATCACATGATTTAGATGATGTCAATCCAACCCTAACCTCATGTTTATATATATCTCCTAGGTGAAAAACACATGGGTTTCTCAAGATAACATAACAGTTCTAATAAGACCATTCCCTAAATAATACTCAAACTACATCCATGGATATCATAGCCATATGGGGTCATTAAATATTATATAATATTTATAATGTCATCCTTAGTGTATTTATATGCCGAAAAAACTCTGGATTGGAGGTCAGGTTGGAACATCCTCATGATGGTTGTATTCATTTGAGTCTAATATTGTAGGAAATTTAAATCTCATAGCATCCTTTGATCCCTTGGTCATACTAGTCAATTAAAAAAATTGGTTCCATCCAACTACACATGATCTCGTCATGATCAACATAATATTCTTTCATACCTGTGAATGAATAACATGTTCCACTTCGTCTGGTACATTGTAAACCTCACTGTTTATAGTGATATAGTTATGGATTGTAGGAAAACATTCTATATTTAGGAATACATAATTTGGATTTTAAATCCCTATGAAATCATTCCATGTGTGGTTCATTCCCCTCTAAGAGTAAGGTCAATCTTTTAGAATTGTGTGATAATTGATCCTCTCCATCGAAGCCTCTAAATTGTAGGGTTAATTAAAAAGGCATTATTATTTTCTCAAATACTCTTTTGAAGGAACTCTTTATGATAAATTGTATTATGAAAATGTACCAAAACTGAAACAAGGGAATAAAAGACATAGAAAATACCTCTATCACTCTAAAATTCTATGGGTCACATGACCCTACTTCTTGAATCCATACCTACACATTCCCACCTATCCTCATTAAAATGGCTTGTTTCATAAATTCACCTCATTTTGAAGATAACAAACATATAATTAGTAGGAACTCAATCACCACACTATGATACTATCCACATTTGGTATAACATAGTTTTCCACAATCATTTATGTCTTGTAAAAAAGTATGTGCCTCTGTTGGTGAAGTTATCGTCTTCCTTGAATTTTTAAATTCATGTTGAACATCACAAAAATTTGGCTATACCGAAACCCCATGTGAACCTGTAGGTGTCTCACCACTAGGAACATCCTCGAGATGGGTCTTGTCCAAGCTCAAAACATACTCTATAGTATCTTATCAAAGAAGATGGAATGGATTTCCATGTATCTTTGGTGTTCCCTAACTCCATAACATTTTATGAGGACACATCAAATGTGTTTCATGTTCAAATTCCAATATATATAACTACTACTCCATGAGGAAGACTATTTACTAGACCATCAATTTTTTATTGGGGTCTACACAAGGATGAAAACTCAGTCCACTATTGGTTTCAAATACTATAATTACTAAGGGCCTTACTCAACCCAAAACTAAAACTATCTCGGTCATTGGAACACACAAATTTCATTGATCATGATAGCACCATCATTCTATCCTTCAATATCCATCCAATACTCTTCATAGGAAAGATTATATTCTTCAACCATTGATGGTGGGTATTTTAACTAATTTATTGGGGTAGTAATTCATTTTTTTCAATCTAGTGAAAAAACATAATGAATGGTTCCTTTAATTATGCCACTTCACTCAACTAGTAGTCATCATGATAGTGTCTCAAAATCATAGATAGAAATAATCTGGGAGGAATATTAATAAAATTTAACATGTATCCTGGTCAAAGAGAATATATTGGGACATGATTCAAGAAGGATTGTTCAAAAAATAAATAATATATGTTGTGTGCACTATGAGTTCCCTAGAACTGATTTCTCGGTATTATATGTCATAAAAAAGGATATTAAATTACATGGAAAGTGATATTAATTCCACCACACAAACACCATCTATCTTATAATGAAATTAATAGTAAGAAGTAGAATATGATTGATACTGGAACAATATCCAATATCCCATCCACAAAACATGGTTAGTGTAACCACATGAAACTAATCTTCATTTATATTAGGCCCACCCATTTCTTTGAAAATGTATATGTAATCTATATAAATCAATAACTATGTGGTAAAATACTTATTCCGGGTTTATTTAAACATAAAAATTATAAAACCATAAAATTAATAAGAATATTGTCTTAAGAGAGTGTAGTAACCTCATCACCATGAGGGAATGAAAATATGATATTTTTTAAACACCCATATTGATTAGAACATCCACAACCTAGATATGATTCAAAAGAATCATAAACCAAGATAGAATGAGGATCTCCATCTATAAATACAATCTTACAATGATGATTCTACATCTATCTCCAAACGTCTATCTTTGTTTCCTAATTTCATGTGCAAATTTATAAGAAACGATGTGGACAGGCTGACACTTCACTAAAATTATCCACTTTTTAGGGTTCCGTTAATATAGTTAATCACCAAGTGAAACCACACTAGAATCCTAGAATATGTGACCTCTCACTTCCATTGTTTTCTATAATTAAGGGATCCAGGATCCATTGAGAACCTGAATCCCAAGGAATCTCAAAGATGAAGGATTACCACACTATTGATTGAGGACCCATTCCTAGTATAGCATAGAGGAGTAGTAAATCTACATTTCTGATGAATATGAGAGACCTTGGATATATGGAAAAGTTTGGCTTCCATCAATGGATTCAAATAAAATTTGACACTCTACTACTGTAAACAATGAAGAGATTATAGATGAAATTAACCCTGGTTTGATAAGGGATTAATGAACTCAGCATCTCTAGTGACCCATACAAGGTAATAAATTCTACTCAAGGTTTTTGAAGAAATAATCACTCTCATTTCACCATTCATAATATCTATATAATGTATTATAAAGATAAAATCACCATCATTGTGGAAAACATCTCCATATGGACTACTCATAGGCCAAAATCTATATTGGGAAAATATTTTACAAATATATGAGGCTCAACATTTTTTTATTGGGTAAAACATGAATCTAAAAAATGTCACCAAAATTTACCTAAATATTGAAATACATATTTCATTGAAACTCATAAAAAAATCATGATTGGGTGTTTATATTCTAAAATTAGAAATCTGATGAAAAAGTACATTTCATTATATAATAAATGAATGGTGCATCATGGGCCTAATCCAACCTTCCCAAATAAAATTATAATATTTGTCTCAATATAAATGCCACAATATCAGGTTTTTTTATTTTGTAAATCGCTCTTCAATCAGACATCGCATATAAAATATACATTAGATTATAATAAAAATAGTAACAAATTTTTTATTATTTGAAATAATACATTTTTTAATTTTAAGCCCTCTTTATCACATATATGATGACTAAAATTGGGGGTATGGTTTCTTTTGGTTGTCACTCACTTATGGGTCTCCCTATCACCGACCATTAATCACTAGGTGATGCTTTACAATTCAACCACAAACACCATTACTCTCAACACAGTACACCACTGATTGCCACCCTACTCTTCAATTTCCATCATCATGGATCATTAGATATCTACATCCACCTCTCTATCACCATAGATTACTTCATCCTCAACATTTCCAAATGAATCAAGGAATGAATATTAGAATCATCACTAACTTGGCCTCATGAGAACCCCATTGATGATGGGTTATAGAATATAGGATTCAATAATTAAAACCATTCGTCTCATCAATTTGTATCATCAACTCATCCAAAAATGTGATCAGTGTCATCAAATCCTTACATGATCGATATTATGTCATTCCACATAACAGATGCACATCAATCTCAATAAAAAATTCACAGTAAGAATCTATCGTGAAAAATATTTGTTGCAAAATCATTTCCTACAGTTTATTATTGAAATAACCAGGAACATCAAATACCTTTATAGACACATCATTAACGAGGTGGGAAAATCAACAAATACATATTTTAGGAATAGGAATTAGTAAATGATCTTGTTTTCCCTGATTTTCATATATTATGAACCATTATCAAAATAAAATAAAATAATATCATCAACAATAATGAAATTCCATTATTTTTTTGCATGATAAAAAAATACAAACCATAATCCATCAATATATGAATGAAATTATTCATAATTTGATTCCCATTCAACATTGGATAATAAAATGGTTAGTATATCCAAAAATCATATTTAGATTTAAGGATAAATAGTTGGTGAAGAGTATGTAGATGAGTGCGGAATAGGATCTACTATGTTTATTTCATGCCTCTCGATTTAGCCCTGTCATATAATCATCGTACTCTAATCCAGAATTCCTAATGTGGAATTATGATTTAATAAAATAATTATGGGGATATGAAGAAAACATAGATGGTTTTGTATAAGAGGGTATTAATAAATGGGAAAGTACGTTTTGGTTTATTAAATAAATTAATTAAATTCATTAATTAATATATTCAATGAAACAAAACACAAATTCTTCCCACATAAAATCCCATGCAGATGAACATTATAAGATGACTAGGGAAATCCAATCATTTTAGAATCTAAAATTGTTTCATATATCCAATATAATACACCATAAAACATTCCATACATTAGTTATGAAAAAATACATGCATGTGATATAATATATATAATTTTTTTATTTTTTCAACAACGAACTAACAAGTCATTGGAATATCATATTTTCTAAACTAGTAGATCCAAAAATAGTCAATGAAATATTTTAAAGTCGTAAATGGATGAAAGGAAGTCATTACAAACATGTTACAACAAATCTTAGTTTCCCAAGATTCATACTTCCTAAATCCATGTGGCCTCCACCACTATTGCTGATGAAGTTGGATCCTAGATCAAAATAAGATGATGACACTATAGCACATATTTTATTATGGATCCAACGTTTAAATAAATAAAAAAAACTGATCTCGTTCATTGATCAAATAAATATTCATGAATCACTTTCTAAACACCATCATCATGTGGACACTGCATAATTACGCCTCTTACATTCGTGAAGGTGTGGCTAGCAGTAATTGAATCTAATGATGACATGGGTTATGTTAGGTATCTATAAAAAAACTCGGTACTTTATGATTCAGTAACCGTGCTTCACTTTTATGATTGTGAGTGAATATTATACACATGGAATATTTATTATTATGTATGAAAACTGAGGCATCTTCTAATCGTTATCAAGAAAATTATGGTGAATATGAATGGCTGGAATGACTCATCACCTAAGGAATCCTATGCTCATCATATGGGGTGATTCAAAATTTTTAATCATTATGTGAGGCATCTAGATTTTTCATTCATTGATACTTATGCATGTCTACTAATTATTCATTGAGGTTTCAGCTTTGTTATCGCATGATTTTCACATGATTTTGAGACCCAACGTCATCAACTGGGTGGGGATGGAAATTGCAAGCTCATCACACACACTTCATAGGAAGTCCATTGAAGAAATCATTGGGTAATCACCTGGGGATGTAGTTTTAATTCATCATGAGGGGTCATAAGATTAATGGTGAGGGATGTAATTTCACTTATTTAGACTCAAGTGTAGATGGTCCCACATACAATAATTTTTTATTACTTAATAATATGTATAAAGTCTTAATGGGATTATTTCCCATATATGATCATCAGGTGTTAGTATGATCCTAGGATTAATGTCTTGTCATGATGATTCAATTGTATTCCCACCATGTACTAGGATAAGAACCTGTTTAAAGTAATTTGGTTTAATTTCCCATATTTCCAAATCATGTTCTATTGTAGAGTGGTTAGTATCATATAGAAATTATATAGTTTGATGGGGAATTATATTTTACATGATAAATGGTTTCTAATGTTACCAAATTACTTTGAGATACTATGTCACGACCCGCCCTTGGGGTCCGTGCTGTGACTACCCCAAGCCCGCCTTCCATAGGCCAGGGGCTGGCGACTAGCCCCAAGGCGTAAATCTCGGTAAAAAAGGAAGGCATTGCCTTTGTAAAGTAAAAAAACACCACAGAGTAAGCAAGCGGAAAGTAAACACTAAGCAAAAGAAGAGTACAACTGAAAGTGCAGAAAAGTAAATGGGCCAGTATACAAACCCAAACTGAAAGTAAAGTACAACTCGAAAGAGAAAACAGCAACTGAAAAGTAAAAGCCGCTACACCGAGCTGTCCACTGGAAATCCCACCTGAAGGGTGGGTACAGATAGCTCCACTGCTCCACGGGTCCCGCCATCCGCTCCGAGCACGTCCCGCCCAGTGGTCCACCTCCGGGTACCGTCCCGCTCTGCAAGCCTCCGCTAAGGTCAACGTTGTCTGTCGTCTGCAACCAACACAACGTAGTACGGGCAAAGCCCGTGCAGGGGTGAGTATAAGCTACTCAGTATGGACCCCGAGACCCCTGAAGGTCTCTCAAATCCACAAAGGATAAACCACGAAGAAAGTTACAATCACGAAGTATCAACCGACACTACTTAGGTATATGCCCATACATATACCTAAGTCATCAATTTCAAATACGCTCCAACCTCGGAGCCCAAGTACAGCTCAGTCCACACAGGAAAGTAAACGTATTCCACATAGGAAAGAAAAATGTAATCCACACAGGATTGCACAACACAATCCACACAGGAAAGCAACAGGATTCAGCTCACACAGGTATACTTCTTCAAAGGACGATAAAGATGAACTCTGATCCATCTAAGTCGTCGGACCCACGAAGGATCGATAGGAAACTAACCCCCGCAAAAGACCCACACATGATCTGGCCCACGTAGGACCTGTAGGCGCTGGTTCACATAGGACCGCTGAGCGCAAAGACCCACACATGATCGGACCCACACAGGATCGGGCCCACACAGGACCTGTAGCAGTGATCCACGTAGGATCGCTGAGTGCTGAAGTCGTCGTCGTCAAATCCACACAGGATCTCTGTACTGTCGTCGTCGCAGTCACAGCAGCAGTAGTAGCAGTAGTAGTCACAGTAACAGTCGCAGCCAGCACTAGGGTTCACGCACACAGCAAGCTCGTTCGGAGGGTCCGCTCCACGAGCTGAGAGGCTGATACAACAACTGACACAAAGTCTAGAGTTGATGTATCCAAAAGTTCTGTATCGTCAACAGGAACTCAACGCAACAGACGGCGCGTCGATCGGACGCCCGGTCTGAGAGTTATTTGCATTTTCGTCCTCGGGGCCCGGTTGGTTTTTAAGGAAAAACCAACCCGACCGTACTCCACCTGCGTCCAAACCTCGGGCGGAGTATGCCAAAAGATTTGTCTCACTAAGAGGAACACAACACAGCTGACGGCACGTCAATCGGACGTCCGTAGCTCAAGATATGAGCGTTTCCGCTCCGAAGGCCCGGTTGGTTTCGTGAACGAACCAACCCGGCCGAACTCAAAGTAATCCGAAACCTTGAGTGCGATATACCGAAACGACCGCCTCGATCCAAGGATCGCGTTTCCGCAGACGGTTCATCAATCGGAGGTCCGTGGCTCAGGTTATGGGCAAAAAACCGAAACTGATTCGAAACGGGGGGTCCGGGTCCGGGCCGACCCGGCCTGACCCCCCCTGGGTCGGCCCGAACCGGGTCGACCTGAACCGGATCGACCCGACCCGGGTCCAACCCGGCGCGGCGGCGCGGCGGCCTGGCGCTGCACGGAGGCAGCGCGGGGGGGGGGGGGGGGCAAAGCCCCCCGCTTGATTGGGAGGCGGCGCGGCTTTTTAGCCGCGCCTGTTTGCAAACCCCCCCCCCCCCCTACGTGGGGGGCTTGATTGGCAGGAAACGAGGGGCCGCCTGCCCCCCCTCAAAGGAACCGCCCCCCTCATAAAGAGGGGGGGTTTTTAGAGCAGGCCGGGGGAATTTAATTCCCCCGGCCTTTGACCTTCCAGCCGGCCACCTGGCCGGCCGGATTTTCTCCAACCGGACCGGAAAAATTTCCGGTCCCCTTTCCGGCTTCCGACGCCGGCGGCCCGGCGTGCCGCCGGTCTTCCCGTCTCGCCGCGGCCCGGAACCGGCCGTGATGTTCATCATCTGGCGCGGTGCGACGGCACCGCGCCCCTCCGCCGCGCCTTCGATTCCACCTTGACGAGGCGCGACGGCGTCGCGTTCTTGATGATTCTTCCACGACGCGGCGCAACGGCGCCGCGCAAAAAGATTTGGGCGAATATCCGCGTGGTGTGACGGCACCACGCCACCTTGATTCATCCGTAAAATAAACACCAAGAACGAAGGAGGGGTTCGGCCGTGTTCATGCGGTCCGCCCCCCCTCACGTTGAAACACAACTTAAAATCCTTACGTTAATCATGCATGAACCATGAACAAGGATAAAAAAATAAACAAAATACAACAACCCCTACCTTGGGTATAGGTTCGAAGATTTGTCAACGTCCCGCGGAAGACAACGTCGCGGAGGTCGGGCGTCGCGGTAGTCGTTCGTGAAATCCGATGACGAAGAGGTGCGTCGGAAGAGGCACATCGTTGGCGAAACTTCTTATGTCGACGAAGGGAGTCCGAGGAGGAAGCGGTGTTCCCTCTCGTTGACACGGAAGACGAAGAAGAGAGGAGCGGCGTTCTTCATCGGAACTTGAGCGTTCTTCGTCAAGTTGAGCGTTCTTCGTCAAGTTGAAGAAGAAGGAGGAGGAGCTCTCAAAAATCCTCTTAAGTTGGCTAAACAATACTAACCAAATAAAATAAGGTTCCTCCTTATTTTATTTACCAAGCCAAGGAATTCAAAACTTCAAATTCAAAAACATAACACTTAATTAATTATACATGTCATGTGTAATTAATTAGATGTTAAGTTAACAAACTTTTAAGAGGGAGAGAGGGGAGTTTAAGGGGGAAGATGATAGGTTTAGGTTTGTGTGGGTCCCACCACACTTAATCCTCTCAAGGGAGGTTAAGTGGGTGTGGGTCCCCTCTTAACTCCCTTTGAGAGGAGTTAACCTACAAAAGTAAAATAAAAAGAATTCCACATTTTTTTATTCAACTTTTTATAAATCTTCCAAAAACTAACTTTCGTCTCGCAAAAAATGCAACTTCCGAAAAGGTCTCCTTAGGCGAATATCGGCACTGCGAGTTCATCGGTGCCCTCATATTTCAATTCCGAGCACCGGATCAAAAGTTAGGAATTCCCGCTCGTTCGTTCACTGAACGTACCCGAGCCAATCTTCGGAAATTGATTCTGGGCACTCCGGGCCTCGGAATCAGGTGCCGTCAGAAACCACACTCTTGTAAAATTCTAAAGAAAATTAAGAAAAAAATTTCCCTTGAATTTTACGGGTCTTTACATTACTCCCACCTCAGGGCTTTACGTCCCCGTAAAGATACATCAAAAACTAGGGAAACAAATGAGGGTACTGAGCATACATCTGAGCCTCCCGCTCCCATGTGCTCTCCTGGAGATTCTCGTGCTGCCATCTGATGCGCACAAGAGGAATTGATCTCCCACGCAGGACCCGCTCCTGTCGATCCTCTATCTCCACCGGGACCTCCGTAAAAGTCGCCCCATCGTCAACGTCAAGCTTCCCATGGTCAATGATGTGCGTCGGGTCGTGCACGTATCTCCTCAGCTGGGATACGTGGAAGACTTCGTGCACCCGGTGCAACTGAGGGGGTAGAGCAAGGCGATAAGCCACCTTGCCAATCCTCCTGAGAACCTGGAAGGGTCCGATGAAGCGCGGAGATAACTTTCCGCCTCGGCCAAATCTCCGAATACCACGTCGAGGTGAGACCCGTAAGAAGACGTGGTCGCCATCCTCGAACTCCAATGGCCTCCACCTCCTGTCAGCGTATGACTTCTGCCGGCTCTGAGCTGTCCTCATCTGCTCCTGGATGACCTGGACCTTCTCTGTCGTGGCCGGGACCATCTCCGGTCCCACCAGTGCTGACTCTCCAGGGTCTGTCCAGCACAAAGGTGATCTACAAGGTCGGTCATACAACGCCTCGTACGGTGCCATCCCGATGGTGGAGTGGTAGCTGTTGTTGTACGCAAACTCCACCAAGGGTAGGTGGTCATCCCAGCTACGTCCAAAGTCGAGGACACATGCGCGGAGCATGTCCTCGAGAGTCTGAATGGTCCTCTCCGTCTGACCATCCGTCTGAGGGTGAAAGGCTGTGCTCAGACGTAGCTGCGTCCCGAACTCCTCCTGTAACCCCTTCCAAAGCCGGGAAGTAATGCGAGCATCTCGATCGGAGACGATAGATGATGGCACACCGTGGAGTCGCACAATCTCCTGAACGTAGAGACGTCCCAAGCTCTCCACTAAGCCCTGCTCTCTGATGGGTAAGAAGTGTGCCGACTTGGTGAGTCGGTCAACAATCACCCAAATGGAGTCGTGACCTCTTGAAGTGCATGGAAGTACAGTCACAAAGTCCATAGATATGTCGTCCCACTTCCACTACGGAACCTCCAAGGGTTGTACCAAGCCTGCTGGTACCTGATGCTCTGCCTTCACCTGCTGGCAGGTAAGGCATCGAGAAACGAACTCTGCTACTGCCTTCTTCATGCCCGGCCACCAGTGCTGTCGTCTGAGGTCCTGGTACATCTTCGCCACTGCAGGATGTACCGCCAAAGGAGAAGTGTAAAACTCTCTCAGAACTTCCTCTCGAAAAGCGACTGGTACCATGGTACGTCCTCTGAAAAGGATGTCGTTCTCTGCCCCAAGGGAGAAACCATCAGGTGCCTGTCGCGAGGATATCTGTGCACGCCGTGTCTCACAGTCAGCGTCCTCACGCTGTTCCTCTCTGACCCGCTGCCGTAGTGGAGGAGTGACTGTGAGAGACTGAAGGAAGGCTGCTCCATCTCTATCCATGAAGGATATCTGCAAAGAGGCTAGCTGCTCCGTCGCCTCCTCAAGTAGCTGAATGCCCGTCCTCCTGCTGAGGGCATCGGCTACTACGTTCCCCTTCCCAGGAGTATAGACTATCTCAAAGTCATAGTCCTGGAGGAACTCGAGCCATCGCCGTTGTCTCATGTTCAGGTCCTTCTGCGAGAAGATATACCTGAGACTCTGATGATCGGAAAAGACTGTAAAACGCTCGCCCATCAGATAGTGTCGCCAAGTCTTCAGAGCGAAGACCACTGCTGCTAACTCCAGGTCATGGGTAGCATAGTTCTGCTCATGCGGCCTCAACTAACGTGATCCATAGGCGATCACTGCCCGCTCCTGCATCAGAACACATCCGATTCCGGTCCCTGATGCATCGCAGTAGACTACGTACCCTACTCCCTCCTCGGGCAACCTCAAGATAGGTGCGCTAGTCAATCTCTGTCTCAGCTCCTGGACGCTCTGCTGACATCTGTCTGACAACACGAAGGGTTTCCCCTTCTTCATCAAAGCAGTGAGTGATTCCGCAACTCTAGAGAAGTCTGGCACGAATCTCCGATAGTATCCAGCTAGTCCCAAGAAACTCTGAACCTCAGTCACGCTCCTGGGTGGCTCCCAAGCTAACACAGCCTCAATCTTCGCGGGATCCACTGCAACTCTCGCCTCAGAGATAACGTGTCCCAAGAAGTGGACCTCACGTATCCAGAACTGGCACTTCGAGAGCTTACCATAAAGCTGGTTCTCTTGGAGTGTGTCTAGTACAACTCGCAAGTGATAGTCGTGCTCCTCGTCTGTCGTAGAGTAAATCAGAATGTCGTCGATGAAGACCACGACAATCCGATCGAGGTATGGCAGAAAGATCCAGTTCATGAGAGCCATGAATACTGCTGGAGCATTGGTTACACCGAATGGCATAACCAAGAACTCATAGTGGACATACCGACATCTAAAGGCTGTCTTCTGCACATCCTCGTCTCTGACTCTGAGCTGATGGTAGCCTGACCTGAGGTCTATCTTCGAGAACCACCGTGCTCCCTTGAGCTGATCAAAGAGGTCATCAATCCTCGGTAGCGGATACTTGTTCCTCACTGTCACCTGGTTCAGGCGACGATAGTCAACACAAAGTCGCAAGCTCCCGTCCGCCTTCTTGGCGAATAAAATCGGGGAAGCCCAGGGTGAAACACGGGGTCGGATGAACCCCTTGCCCTGCAAGTCCTCCAACTGTACACGTAGCTCTCGAAGCTCGGTGGGGGCCATCCGATATGCTGGAGTGGATATCGGAGTTGTCCCGGGGTACAGGTCAATATAAAAGTCTACCTCTCTGCGAGGAGGTAGTCCTGGAACGTCGTCAGGAAAAACGTCCGCAAACTGATCCACCACAGCAGGAAAACCAGGACTCCGCACGTCAACTGTTCCAAGGATAAGGCTAGCCAACTGATGATTAATGGGCTGTCCTCTCCTCCGCAGAAGTCCATCCTATGCTACTAAGGCTCCCTTCTCGCCGGTGAAGGTGAACCTGCTCCCGTCGGTGCGTACACATCGCACCTTGCACCTAAAACAGTCAATCTGTGCATGGACCGTAGATAGCCAATCCATGCCCAAGATGACATCGTAAGGCCTCGATGCTGCTACAAGAAGATCCCAGCCGAAGCTCTCTCCTCCTAGAGTAAGCTCACACTGCCGGAACCAGTGCGTAATCGTCGAGTCTGCTCCCGTAGGAGTCTCTAGCTGTAAGGATCGAGCCAACGGCTCTTTCGGAATCTCCGAGATCCGAACAAGGGAAGCGGCTATGAAAGAGTGACTCGCTCCTGTGTCTATAAGAACTGCAGCAAGGGTGGAATAGACACAGATAGTACCTCGAATCATCTCGGGTGCGCCGTGGTCGTAGGCCTCTGCTGCCTGGAGCTGTGCCTGTCTCTGCCCGCCAGCTCCCTGTGGTCGGGGTGGACCTCCTGGTGGTGGTGGTGGCAGAGCCTCAAAGCGTCGCCCACCACCGGCTGCTCGCCCAGATCCTCTTCCTCGTCCGCCTCCTCCCTGCAGACCGCCACGGTCGACCCTCTGCCTCTGCCTCGGTGGTCCCTCAACCGTCTGCTGCTCCTCGGCACGGCGGGTCGGGCAGTCACAAGCCATGTGGCCCTGCCCGCCGAACGAGTAGCACTGTCTGCCTCTCGAAAGACTGGCTCCTCGCTGTGTGCCCCGCACTGCTGAACCAGTGTCCTGAGGTCGTCTGCCAGAACGTCTGATCTGTCTGGACCCCTGAGTCATCCGTCGACTGCCTGCTGCAGATGACTCTGCCACGTGCCTCCCTGCGGTGGGTCGCTATGCTGGTGTAGACTCAGCAAGGAAGCTCTCGATCAGAAGGGACCGCTCCAGTACTCCTGTCTGAGTCGGTATGCTGAGGGAGATCAGCGATGCCCTGATCTCGTGTCTCAAACCCTGCTCGAAGGTCCGGGCCCGGAAGAATGGGTATCGTACCATGTCGGTCGAGTAGCGCGAGAGATCGGTAAATCTCACCGAGTACTGAGCGACCGTCATGCTGCCCTGCCGCAGCTGTAGAAGCTCCTGGATACGCACCGCACGAAGGGTGGCTGGGACGAACTCCAAGCGGAAGAGGCTCTCAAAGTCCGTCCAAAGTAGAGATGCCTCATCGTGCACCTGGAGCATCAAGCTCCACCATCGTCCTACTGCTGCGTGTAGTAGGCTCGCAGCGAGGATCACCATGAGGTCTGCTGGTGTCCTCACTAGCCTAAACACTCGTACCACTGCCTCCAGCCAGTCCTCTGCTGCCTGGGGATCCGTCTCCCTGCGAAACCTGGGCGGTCGCTGGCGCTGAAACTCATGCAGTGCGTTGAGGCGACGTGCATCGTCAGCGGCTACTGCTGGAAGCATCGGGGGCTCGGCGGGTAGAGCTACCGCCGGTGCCACTGCTGACAAAGGGCCCTGCACCGAGGCCTCGTCGCTCGGTGGGCTGTCGTCACGCTCGACTCTCGGAACCCTAGCTGGCTGCCGTCGTGGGGCCATCCTGAAAAGGAAACAGGTGCGCCACGGTCAGAACAGTATACCTGGTGAGCTGATATAAGTAATCACAAAGAAAACTTTGAAACACACACGCAATCAATGTTTTCGTGCATTAAGTCAGAAATTAGTAGTCAGGGTCCTGGTGTACGGATACGTCGGCCGCCGCACCAACACTGGACTCCCTGGACTGATAACCATACTCAATACGCTAAACATTATTGCTTCACATAGAAAAGATCAGAGTTCGCGGTAGAACCGAACTCCTTTGATACCAATTTGTCACGACTCGCCCTCGGGGTCCGTGCCGTGACTACCCCAAGCCCGCCTTCCATAGGCCAGGGGCTGGCGACTAGCACCAAGGCGTAAATCCCTGTAAAAAGGGAAGGAATTGCCTTTGTAAAGTAAACAAACACCACAGAGTAAGCAAGCGGAAAGTAAACACTAAGCAAAAGCAGAGTACAACTGAAAGTGCAGAAAAGTAAATGGGCCAGTATACAAACCCAAACTGAAAGTAAAGTACAACTCGAAAGGGAAAACAGCAACTGAAAAGTAAAAGCCGCTACACCGAGCTGTCCACTGGAAATCCCACCTGAAGGGTGGGTACAGATAGCTCCACTGCTCCACGGGTCCCGCCATCCGCTCCGAGCACGTCCCGCCCAGTGGTCCACCTCCGGGTACCGTCCCGCTCTGCAAGCCTCAGCTAAGGTCAACGCTGTCCGTCATCTGCAACCAACACAATGTAGTGCGGGAAAAGCCCGTGCATGGGTGAGTATAAGCTACTCAGTAGGGACCCCGAGACCCCTGAAGGTCTCTCAAATCCACAAAGGATAAACCACAAAGAAAGGTACAATCACGAAGTATCAACCGACATTGCTTAGGTATATGCCCATACATATACCTAAGTCATCAATTTCAAATACGCTCCAACCTCCGAGCCCAAGTACAACTCAGTCCACACAGGAAAGTAAACGTATTCCACACAGGAAAGCAAAACGTAATCCACACAGGATTGCACAACACAATCCACACAGGAAAGCAACAGGATTCAGCTCACACAGGTATACTTTTTCAAAGGACGATAAAGATGATCTCTGATCCATCTAATTCGTCGGACCCACGAAGGATCGATAGGTAAATAACCCCCGCAAAAGACCCACACAGGATCGGGCCCACGTAGGACCTGTAGGCGCTGGTTCACATAGGACCGCTGAGCGCAAAGACCCACACAGGATCGGACCCACACAGGATCGGGCCCACACAGGACCTGTAGCACTGATCCACGTAGGATCGCTGAGTGCTGAAGTCTTCATCGTCGAATCCACAAAGGATCTTTGTACTATCGTCGTCGCAGTCACAACAGCAGTAGTAGCAGTAGTAGTCACAGTAACAGTCGTAGCCAGCACTAGGGTTCCCGCACACAGCAAGCTCGTTCGGAGGGTCCGCTCCACGAGCCGAGAGGCTGATACATCAACTAACACAAAGTCTAGAGTTGATGTATCCAAAAGTTCTGTATCGTCAAAAGGAACTCAACGCAACAGACGGCGCGTCGATCGGACGCCCGGTCTGAGAGTTATTGGCATTTTCGTCCCCGGAGCCCGGTTGGTTTTTAAGGAAAAACCAACCCGACCGTACTCCACCTACGTCCAAACCTCGGGCGGAGTATTCCAAAAGATTTGTCTCACTAAGAGGAACACAACACAGCTGACGGCACGTCAATCGGACGTCCGTAGCTCAAGATATGAGCGTTTCCGCTCCGAAGGCCCGGTTGGTTTCGTGAACGAACCAACCCGGCCGAACTCAAAGTAATCTGAAACCTTGAGTGCGATATACCGAAACGACCGCCTCGATCCAAGGATCGCGTTGCCGCAGACGGTTCGTCAATCGGAGTTCCGTGGCTCATGTTATGGCCAAAAGACCGAAACCGATTCGAAACGGGGGGTCCGGGTCCGGGCCGACCCGACCCGACCCCCATGGGTCGGCCCGAACCGGGTCGACCCGACCCAGGTCCGACCCAGCCCGGCCGTCCGGCCGGCCGGCGGCCTGGCGCCGCACGGAGGCAGCGCGCGGGGGGGTAAAGCCCCCTAGTTGATTGGGAGGCAGCGCGGCTTTTTAGCCGCGCCTGTTTGCAAAACCGCCCCCCCCCCCTACGTGGGGGGCTTGATTGGCAGGAAACGGGGGGCCGCCTGCCCCCCCTCAAAGGAACCGCCCCCCTCATAAAGAGGGGGGGTTTAGAGCTGGCCGGGGGAATTTAATTCCCCCGACCTTTGACCTTCAGGCCGGCCACCTGGCCGGCCGGATTTTTTCCAACCGGACCAGAAAAATTTCTGGTCCCCTTTCCGGCTTCCGACGCCGGCGGCCCGGCGTGCCTCTGGTCTTCCCATCTCACCGCGGCCCGGAACCGGCCGCGCTGTTCATCGTCCGGCGCGGTGCGACGGCACCGCGCCCCTCCGCCGCGCCTTTGATTCCCCCTTGACGAGGCGCGACGGCGTCGCGTTCTTGATGATTCTTCCACGACGCGGCGCGACGGCGCCGCGCAAAAAGAGTTGGGCGAATATCCGCGTGGTGCGACGGCACCACACCACCTTGATTCATCCGCAAAATAAACACCAAGAACGAAGGATGGGTTCGGCCGTGTTCATGCGGTCCAGCCCCCCTCACGTTAAAACACAACTTAAAATCCTTACGTTAATCATGCATGAACCACGAACAAGGATAAAAAAATAAACAAAATACAACAACCCCTACCTTGGGTATAGGTTCGAAGATTTGTCAACGTCCCGTGGAAGACAACGTCGCGGAGGTCGGGCGTCGCGGTAGTCGTTCGTCAAATCCGATGACGAAGAGGTGCGTCCGAAGAGGCACGTCGTTGGAAAAACATCTTATGTCGACGAAGGGAGTCCGAGGAGGAAGCGGTGTTCCCTCTCGTTTACACGGAAGACGAAGAAGAGAGGAGCGGCGTTCTTCATCGGAACTTGAGCGTTCTTCGTCAAGTTGAGCGTTCTTCGTCAAGTTGAGCGTTCTTCGTCAAGTTGAAGAAGAAGAAGGAGGAGCTCTCAAAAATCCTCTTAAGTTGGCTAAACAAGACTAACCAAATAAAATAAGGTTCCTCCTTATTTTATTTACCAAGCCAAGGAATTGAAAACTTCAAATTCAAAAACATAACACTTAATTAATTATACATGTCATGTGTAATTAATTAGATGTTAAGTTAACAAACTTTTAAGAGGGAGAGAGGGGAGTTTAAGGGGGAAGATGAGAGGTTTAGGTTCGTGTGGGTCCCACCACACTTAATCCTCTCAAGGGAGGTTAAGTGGGTGTGGGTCCCACTCCTAACTCCCTTTGAGAGGAGTTAACCTACAAAAGTAAAATAAAAAGAATTCCACATTTTTTTATTCAACTTTTTATAAATCTCCCAAAAACTAACTTTCGTCTCGCAACAAACGCAACTTCCGAAAAGGTCTCCTTAAGAGAATATCGGCACTGCGAGTTCATCGGTGCCCTCGGATTTCAATTCCGAGCACCGGATCAAAAGTTAGGAATTCCCGCTCGTTCGTTCACTGAACGCACCCGAGCCAAACTTCGGAAATTGATTCCAGGCACTCCGGGCCTCGGAATCAGGTGCCGTCAGAAACCGCGCTCTTGTAAAATTCTAAAGAAAATTAAGAAAAAAATTTCCCTTGAATTGTACGGGTCTTTACATACTACTTATTAATAATGGAGATATGTAGCTGTTGGGGTTTTGATATTGTATTTAAACCAAATTGAGGTATCCCACATACACTATTATGATACAATAATGAAATCTCACATATTTATAACCAAAAATAAGAGGTTGTGTGAAAAAATGGGACTATGTAGTATAATTTCATGTTATAAGGATTATCATGTCACAAATGGTGTGAAAATGAGGGATGGTGTGGATCTTGTCAATAGAAAATACCAAAAATGTATATTGCATCTTCCCATGATCATCACAAAAGGTATCATTATCTCATCACCCATAGTAATGTTATTTTTAAACATCATGTGCAGAGTTAATTATAATTTTGTTTTACACCGTTTGAGTAGGATGTTTGGATATGTAGTTTGATGTCATAAATATTTAATATTTGTGGTATATAGTTTAAATTATAAAAACTAAAATAATTGAAAATTTTATTTTGAATTCTTATATCTCAAACATTCTTGATTCTTACGTATTGTGTTTCCAAAGCGATCTTTAGGAGATGTGATGGAATGTGTAGGGGTTATGTGTGTGTGCTTCCCATGTTCTTATTATGAGAAATGACTATTAGGTCTTAATGAAGTGTTATATATGATAATTAAATGAATAATCAGTGGAATGACTGGGGATTGGGAAATTTTGTTCCACATGCCATGAAAATGAGAAGGGATGTCCTATTCAAGGATTACGTAAGTGTGCTACACAAGATATTAAAAATAAAAGCGATGAAATTTTCATGGAATACACAGTTCTAAAACTCTATTGATAATTAGGGATATTGATGATATGTGTGCGGAATATTCTAGTTCACTTCCTTTATGATATATAGGATTAGTGGTTGTATGTGTGGGGCTTCTGTAATTAGGGTGCCTAGGTGATACTAAAACGAACCCTTTCTATGATTTTGTCTTAAATGAGTGTGATTGATATGTGATACTATGTATTATTGATTAAATTTGTTGGGATTGCGTGAGTGTGCTTCCCATGTGTTGATTTAGAGTAGTGAAAGTATGATTAGGGATCAAATGACAGTGTTTCTAGGGGGATTCAGAGGTGAAATGATGTTATTTGTGATTCTTACACAAGGTTGATTCACAACTGGTGGGAAATTATCATTATTTTCACATAACCCATTATCTATAAGGAATATTATGCTGATCACTTGGGTGATCGTGGGGTTTTTAGTAAAGCAATCACAGTATCCTAACAGAGGATAATCCAACATTTATCTTTGTTTTTAGGGAATTATGTTATAGATTTTAACATCATGTAACTAGGATTTTGTGTGTGTGTCTTATAAATTGATCTTCCCATTCATCCATCATTATATCAGATAATGATGGAATATAAACACACATATGGGTTGAATAATATTATTAGGGATTACTCTAATGGATTAGTCCCATGGGGGATGCTTGTGAGAAAAATGAAAACCTATGGGGATTCTGTGTTTGGGATGCCTATTCTTGCATCATCATGTAGGTTCATTACATAATAATGATCCATAAATGGTTTGGAGAATATGATAATGTTGAACACTAAGGTAGGATCTCCATTGGGAGGAAACATTCATTTCATCACTATTATGAGCGGAAAATTGTCATATATGTCTCGTATTAGGCTTATGAAGGGGGATTATTACACATTCCAATGTAGGGAATTAGAAAAAACAAAATTCATTGCCACATAACCGAACAAATCGTTCAATTTATGGCATTGTTATAAGGAGAATTATTACTGTCATATATCCAAATACAAAATGAATTACTTTTTTGGTCATGAAACAATGGGACATGTACTAAACAGTATATTGTTTTATAACCTATACATTTTGATCCAAATCATTATTCTTACCAAAGAAAAATCATTATCATCACATGAGGAATCCTATAAACATCCCATATGGTTAATAATAGATTAATTTCATCTTGGAAAGAATATTTTTAGATAGATTAAAAGAAATGGATGTTGCGGTACATACATTGAAGAGATTATTTCTATTTCATCTTGGAATAGTAGTCAGGTGATTGAATTTTATGAATTTCATAAGGAGTATTTAGATTCAATATATTCAAGGAAATGAAAAAGATTATATCAAATCATAGAGTGATAATGGGACCAAGAATAATATCATGACTCAAGGTATTTCACGTTGTTCATAGAATTATCCATGGTATAATTAGGCATTCATGTGGGGAAAATAAATTTCAAAACCAAAAATTTTCCAACCCAATATCAAATTTCTAATTTTTTTACTATTTTTTCATGGGGTTCTATGATTTTATATATGTAACTAAAATGGAAATTGGTATCACTGGTTGAAACTGAACGTGATGGGGGTCCTGGGAAAGAATCCACATGCTATGGACTGGTAGGAGTAAATATTCCCAATAAGAATTCATGTAATTATATGTTATTTATCTCAACATTTCACTATTTCTCTAAAAATTTAACTATTTCATGCAACATTTAACTATTTTGTGCCACATTTATCTATTTCATACAACAATGATCATACAATAATATAAATTTCTATGTAAATGAGTTTTTGTGATGACATGATTACAAGATTGATTTTGTTAAAAACTGTATCATAAAATTTTTTAATTAAGTGAAACTGAATTTATCTGAAACTATTTAATAATAATGAAATTATTATCCCCATGAATAATATATCATGATAACATCTCATGGAAAATCTGTCATATAGAAATAAATTATATTTCAATTTCATAAATGATTAGGATTTTGGTGTTCTATGATTTGGTAAATCCCATCTGACATGATAGATATCTATAGAACATGAATCATAGAGGCTCCTCCCATAAGATATAGATTCTTCCATATTTATAGTAATTTTTAATCCTTTACATAATATATTCACATTCATGAAATTACATGGATTTTCATAAAATTACCTTTTATATTTTTAATGCTAGCTCACACATACGAAAATATAAAACATTTTAAATAAAATTTCCCTCAAAAACGAGTTTCATGGAATTGAAGGAGTTTCACGCACTATTAAATAATTTCACGATAAAAGATACATTTCTATAAAATCCACTTGGTTGTACTTGTTTTAAAATCATTCTCCAAACAGTAAAATATTTTTATTTTCTTGTCCATGTGTGATCATGTCAAGTTAAATCAAATCGTGAATAATGAAATAGGACATTTTATTGTGGTTTCCATAATTTGGGTTTCTAGGGAATAATGTTTTTGTGTGAATAAGTATTTTATCAACATGTGATAATGACTCTTAAACCATGAAAGTAGCAATGAAATTAAATGATACATGGGTTATTATTATAACGACCCATACTTTTCATACATTGTTATTACTTATGAAGTGAAGAATACCTATTACAACATATAACAAAACCATGATAGGACCGTATAGGTATAGTTTATTTAGAATCTAGGAACCATAAAAAATGGTTCATAATGAATCTATATTATATCCCATTTATTTCATCATATCTAGAGTCCCTTTTGGCTTATCCTACATAATACACTTTTCCCTGACCTGGGGAAATGAAAACATACAATAGGGTGAGCTCAAATTCCTAATAAGGGTAGATGAAGGAAATATCAATCATATCATATTCTTAAGAACATTACATTTTGTAAACCTTAATCCTGGAAAAGAGGTCATGATATCATGACATGGGATAAATAGTTGTAGTGAAATGTAATCCCAATAACCATAACATAAAACATGAAACTTCGTGTCATACACACATAATCCTAGAAAATAATTTCATATTATTCAAGACTCATTGCCATGACTATCATAAAGGACAAAGTCCATTTCTGAATCGAGTTCACTCCATGTTCCAATCTTGTATCATTGAACCAGATTTACTTTTTATTATAGCCATTTATATCTCATGAGATATAAATCTTTACCCAATGCATTGGAGGGAGATATAGGTCCCACCCATCTCATAATGATACCATTCTTATGGGTTACACAAAATCATAAATCACACATCCTAGCATAACCTATGTAATAAAAAAGGGATTCTTAATCATCATGCCATCATAACCTAATCCATATATGATTAAGGACTTCATTAAATAATTCCATCATATCATAATCAAATCAATGTAACAATAGGGATTGAATTAGAACCTTATATTATCATATATGGAAAATAATTTTGATAAAATACTCGAACTCCATTCTTGAGGAAAATATCCTTTTTACATCAAAAACATTTTTCCATTCTAAACATGCCTTAAAATTTTAAACTAAAAGAATTCAATTGAAAATAATCCTTAAAACATGTAACGGAATATTCATGGAAATAATTTTCTATGAAATAATAAAAATACATTCATGTCGTATAAGTTAAAAAACATTCTTCTAATACTTTGGCCGGAAAAGTCAAAAAGTACCTCGTACTAAAAACAACAAAATATTCCTTTCATATATTTTACTAAAAACTCACCAATGGGTAAAATGTTATTTAAACAATTTTTGGATGATATAAATAATATTTAATATTGTGGAAACATGGATGTTGATGATAAATATGACCCCAGTAAATACTCACGAATAAACAATCTCAGATATAATGAGATTAGAAGATTTATCCCTTACCTTAGGTCCAATATGCTTTGTATGTATCCGAACCTCCTGTATAATGATTTAAATAATGTCATTTACTTATTATAAAATAATAGTAATTAATATGATATTATAAATGGTCATATTCGTATCTTCTTATTAATAATATTTCATTCCTACTTGTTATTTCGGTGTTCATTACTTTATGTTCTTATGCGTGTTTTGTCGAATAAATTATTATTCCACTATTTATATTATTTATATATCATTTATAAAATAGTATTATTATAATATATATCATATATATTCATTCAATACATTCATATAATCATTATTCAATGGAGATCATGTAGAACGGGTTGCATCACATCGTGGAGATGGTAGGTCATACGTACACACGAGAGATGATACTGTTCACATAATTATAATAATGGAATTGGAGTTGATGATATAATATATCGGAATTAGTATAATGTTACAATAATCATATATAGTTATTATTTACACTATTATACCCATCCAAGTAAGGTGGTGGTGGACAAACAGATTACACCATGACGTGGAGACGGTATTCCGTACGTACGCACGCGCGGTGATTTTGTTTTTCATAGGATGGATAGAAGGTGAAATAGGGTTTTTTCATATTTATATTAACATATCAGTATTTTATTTATACTGATGTTATTACTTTATATTGAATCAAATAAAGAAGAGGAGGTAGAAGAAGAAATAAACTTGAAAGAATCGGTAGAAGAGATTACCTATTCCTCGACGTGCCTCTTTTAAACATCGTCTTAGGGCACTAGAGTTGGTATTTTGAGAAGAATAGAACCTCTATGATATAATTTTATATGTTTTGAAGAGGAATTTTCTGGGGTTGTCTAGGCTTTATGGCTCAAAATGTTGTGAAGAGGAGAGGCAGGATGTGCCCTTTTATAAGGGAGGAGAGGGGCACCATAGAAAAAATGTAAATTATTATTTTATAATAAATTCATATTCGGTTTATAATGGCACCCAAGTGACTGTTTAGAGGCTAGGGTGAGGATGGCTCGAAATTCTCTCAAAAAATAGGTTTTATACAAGCTTAGGGTACCATTTTAACCTTATCATTTAGATTTAACTCTATGTTAAATGATTTATCTTTTACCGTTTATTCTTGTATTCTTACACTATATGGTTATTAAACATACTATAAACTAATAATCAAACCCAAATTGGTTCATTAATGTAATTTATATTATTATATAAGTTTTTTGGAATATCCATATATATTTATGAATATAATATCAATTAATAATTTAATATTTGTTTTAAAAACTCTTTTATGTTAATTTTGACACTATTTGGTATTTTGTTTTTTCAAAATTCATAACATCATTATTACAATGAAAACTATTCATCTAGGCAACCCTAATATGTTATATTAACCTAAAAAATTATTGTAATTATTAAAAAGTCTCAAATTACATTTATATTAGTATTTATATTATCAAGAATGTTAATATTTCATTAATAAGGTAATTAATGCATCATCATTGTGTCACAAATAAATTAAATTATATAATGTCTAAAAAATATAAATAAAATACAATTATGTAGGAAATATTTTTAAATTTCTAATGAATATTTATAGTTGAATTTATCTTATGTATAACCCTATATTAAAAATGTTTTATTTATTAAACATTGATTTTAACTCTTTTAACTCTTCTTTGAATTAAATAATAATAAATGTCCTAATATAATACAAGTGAACCTAAAGGGTAATATTTTATTCCTAAGTTTGTATTTGGTCGAATTAAACTTATCCAATAGAATTAGTACATGTGTTAGGGTAATAATAATATAATTTTTAACCTTAATTACCCTACTTCATTTTAACTGTGGTAAATAAAAGTAAAAAGTTATTATTCAACAAAAATTATTTTTATCTTATTGAACCACATTTTACATACTGATATCTACCATTTCTCTCAGATTTTTTAAATTCCACTCACAGAAGCAGTAAAATTATGTTTTATGTAAATTATCAAAATTTCCTAGGAGGTGGGTAAAGGACGGTCAAAAGTTCAATAAATTTTTTATATATCTAAAATTATAATAAAATGACTTCAATTGATTAAATTGAACTTATATAGATATCATGTAACTATTTTGACATAAAATAAATTTAAATAAATAATTATTTAAATAATAATTTATTTTTAAATAATAACTCATTGTTTTCTCTATTCATCAAAAATTGAATGTTTTCAAAAAAATACCAAAATTCACCCTAGGGTAATTTTGATATTCTGAATCCAAAAATGAAGTCCATTTTGAAATATAAAATTTATAAAATTTTAAAAAGTGGTCATTACAATTCTTAAGGGCTCGTTTATATTATATTTTAATAACATATCTTTGTTTAGAGAAACTCGGCATTGCGTACATCGCAAGCTATAGAGGAAGGTTTCTCTTGCGTGTAACGCAAGCCAAGACAGTGTTGTGTGTAGTGAAAGATTACTTTTGAGTTGCGTATAACATAATACATAAAAAGAAAATATTTCTCATAAAATCTCAGAGTGTTACATTCTACCCCCTTAAAATGAATTTCTCTCTCAAAATTCGTCACTTCGTAACAAATACATGAGGATACCTCTCCCTAATTATATCCTCAAGTTCCCATGTAGCCTCTTCTAAGTGGTGGTTCCACTATAAAACATTCACCAAGTGAGTGGTCTTGTTCCACATGACTTTTCTTCTATGATCCAGAATCTCTATTGGTAGTTCTTCTTAAGAAATATCTTGCTCTAGCAGTATAATATCAGAGATTAGTACAATGTAAGGATTAGGTATGTACTTTATCAGGAGAGATACATGCAACACATCATGAACATGAGAAATATTTGGTGAATGCGCCAATCAGTAAGCTACCCTCCCATCACGATCCAGTTTTTTGAAAGGACCAATATACCTAGGGCTCAACTTTTCCTTATTTCCAAATCTCATTACTCTATTCCTGAGATATATTAGTAAGAACACTATATCACCCACTTCAAACTCTAGGTATTTTCATCAGTTTTCGGCATAACTTTTATTTCGACTCTGAGCTGCCCTTATGTGTTGAGGAATAGATATGACCTATTCTGCCATTTCATCTACAAGATCAGGTCCTAATAGCTGTCTTTCCCCAAGTTCGTCCCAGTAAGTTAGAGTTGTGCATTTCATTCCATAGAGGGTTTCATAAGGATCCATATGAATTATGGAGTGAAAGCTGTTATAATAAGAATATTCCACCAAAGGTAGGTGTTGATCCCAACCACCCTTGAAATCCATATAGCAAGCTCTCAACATTTCTTCTAGATTTTTAATTGTCCTCTCAGACTGACCATCTGTCTAAGGATGATAAGAAATGCTGAAACTCAACTCTGTATCTAGATTATACTGAAGCCTTCGCCAGAACGTCGAGGTAAACCTCAGATCCGGATCAGATATAATGGAATGTGGTACTCCAAGAAATCTTACCACTTTACATATATCTTTTCAATCTGATCAAGGGAAAACTATTCTATAATTGAAAAAAGAGTTCCAACTTCGTAAGACGATCAACTATAACACATATAACATTATTTCCTTTGTATGTTTTAGGAATTACAGTGAAAAATTCCATTGTGATGTTTTCCCATTTCCATTCTGGTATGGGTAATGGTTATAATATCCCCTTAGACTTTTGTCTGTCAGCTTTAACTTGTCGACAAACCAAGCATTGAGAGACATATTTAGCAATATCTCTTTTCATGGAATCCCACCAGAAGTACTATTTCATGTCCCTATACATCTTCGTGCTTCCCAGGTAAATATAGAATGATGAACTATGAGACTCACCAAATATTTCTTTCTTTAATTCCAGGATGGGAGGAACACAAACCCGATTCATGAACCTTATTATTTCATCACAATCAATATGGAATTCAGGAACATTTCTCATCTTCTTTTGTAACTCTAAATATTCTTTCTATGCCTCCCTAATCTTCACATTTATAGATGGATGAACATTCATTTGAGAAAGATAAGATTTTTCTGCATCAATTATAATTCCAAGATTCATCCTTTGTAAATCCATAAATATTGGATCATCTGTGATCCTCATTATGGATAAACTAGCATGGTCTTGTTTACTTAATGCGTCTGCTACCTTGTTTGCTATCCCATGGTGGTAATGAATTGAGCACTTGTAATCCATAATCAGTTCCAACAATCTTCTTTGGTTCATATTCAGCTCCTTTTGTGTGAAAATATACTTTGAACTTTTTTGATCATTATAAATATCACACCTTTCACCGTAATGATAATGCCTCCAAATCATTGAGGCAATGATTACCACAGCTAATTCCAAATCATGATTTGGATAATTTTCTCATATATTTTCAACTTTCATGAGGCATAAGCTATAACCATATCATTTTTCATGAGAACACACCCCAGTCCTTTCTTGGATGCATCACTGTAGATCACAAAACTTTCTCCACTACAAGGCAGTGTGAGCACAGGTGCACTGGATAACCTTCTTTTTAGCTCCTTGTCATTCTCTTTGCACTCCTCTGTCCAAATTCACATATCTCCTTTTCGAGTCAACCTGGTGAGTGGTTTAGATAATCGTGAAATATATTTCACAAAACATCAACAATATCCATCCAAGCCATGAAAACTTTGGATCTTCATTACTGTTTTTGGTCTCGACCTTTTTTTGTAGCCTCTATTTTTGCTGTATCCACAGATATCCCCTTTTTTGAGATTATGTGACCCAAAAATGAATCTTTTTGAAACCAAAATTCACACTTGGTAAATTTGGCATAATTATTCTCCTTTCTTAGGGTCTTTAATACAATTCTCAAGAGATATTCATGTTCTTCCTTTCTCTTTGAATAGAAAATAATATCTTCTATGAAGACTACCACAAACTTGTTAAGATAGTTTCTATAGACTCTATTCATTATATCCATGAATATATCCGGGTAATTAGTAAGAAAAAATGGAATCACAAAAAATTCATAGTGTCCATATCTTGAATGGAAATCCTCCATTGGTATATACACTCTTTTGACCCTTAATTGATGATAATCTGAACGAAGATTAATATTGGAAAAGTATTGAGATCCGCGTAGTTTTTCAAATAAGTCATCAACGTGTGTGAGAGGATATTTTTTATTGATAGTGATCTTGTTAAGTCCTCAATAATCAATTAAGAGTTTCATTGATCCATCTTTATTTTTAACAACCAGAAATGTTTCTCCCCAAGGTGATCCACTAGCGCCTATGAATCCCTTATCAAGAATCTCATGGAGTTGCTTCTTCAATTCCTGCAACTCAATTGGGTCTATTCTAAAAGGTGTCTTTGAAATGGGTATAACATTCGGTATGAGTTATATTGAAAACTCAACATCATGATTTGGTGGAAGACCTAGAAATTCCTCTGGAAAGACATCATCAAACTCCCGTAAAATGGGAATATTATTAATCATGAGTTTCTCTCCATCCATTTTAGATAAATAACAATTATTTATTGGAAACAGGACGCATAATATGGAAGAAATTTCCATTGGAAGTTTATATTTATCCTTGCATCGATTGATGATCGTTGATTGATCTAGAATATGAAATGTGAATTCCCTTCTTTTGAAATTGATATGAGATCCATATAAAGAAATCCAATACATGACAAGAATCACATCAAATTCCACTATAGGATGGATCACAAGATTTGTAGGAATCATTTTCCCACAAACATCAATTTGAGAAGAATTGTAAAATATTTATGCGACTATTATTCCATTAGGGTTTGGCACAGCCAACTCAACATCTAATTATTGAGGTAATAAGGTGATACACTTAGAAAATTCTTCAAGAAATAAAAGAGTGGGTGGATCCAAACTCAAATAAAACATTTTCTACTTTAGAGTGGATGGTAAGTGTACCTTTAACCACTTCTTTGTCATACTATACATTTCCAAAAGAAATTTCATGTGACTATCCTTTGTCTTCAGCCTTAATAGTTTGTTGACGTCGATCATAATCAACAACCTTTGGATTTGGGTATTGATTGGAATAATTCCCCATTTCCTTGCACATGTAACATTGAAGTGTAGGAGGTGCATTCTTTGTATCCCTTTATTTTTTCACATCATTAGACATCTTCTTCCCATTATTTCAACCTTCAATTTCTTGATGAACTTCTTTTTGACACTAAAAACATTTGCTTGTCCCTTTAATATAATTCCATCCATGTTTCTTTCCACACTTTGAGCATAAGGGAAAACTCATCTTCTTTTTAGTGTGGTCTTTAGATTTTCCGTTGAATTCCATTTTCCTCTTCTTATCAAACCCATATGACTGATGGGTATTTCCAATATCCATCACAACCATGAGAGAACATCAAAAAATTTCTCCGTAGCTATTGAAGTCCCTTATGGCTAACGCCCTTCATAGACTTGGTTTTAAGCCACTAAAGAATTGATTGATATTACTCTTAGGTTGGATAATAATTCTCGAAGCGTTCCTTGAAAGTCTTGTAAAATTTTCTTTATAGGTACCAACCTATTCATCTTTCTTTTGCTTTAGTTCAATGAACGCCTTCTCCATCAGTGTTCGAATAATACAAGAGAAGTACATATTGAAAAATATGTTCTTGAACTCATCCCATTCCATGGACTCAATTTCATACCTTTGCCTAGTATTATTGACAATATTCCACCATTGATCTGCTTCACCTTACATACGATATACTGCTAAGATAAATTTATCATGTTCAGAACATTAAAGGACAAAAAATACCTTTTCAGTGGTACTGATCCATTGTTCATCCACTAATGGATCAGTAGACCCGCAGAATGAAGGTGGACGCTTCCTCATGAAGGATTCAAAAGAATGTTGCTCATTCCTTTGCTCGTTTGGAAGTCATGCATGATTCTTATCTTGCAAAATTTGACTGAGCATGGCTACAAGATTTTTCATTCCAGCTCCCATAATGTTTGGTTGCTCAGGGGGAAAATCATTGCATTGCCTGTCTCATTAAGCATTAACATGGTTCCTTCAAGTTCCAACCATTGACTAAAACCAAGAAGAATAGTGTGAGCAACACTAATTACAATAACAAAATAGCATAATCAGTAATAAAATTTAACACTTTAGGGATTATCATAGGTTATTCAAGGCCATTGTAAAACACTAATATTTTGTTCTATGTATAGAAATATCCATCGGGTTCTTACTAAGGATTTTAAATCATAGTTTCCAAAAGATGACTATACCTTTTCTCTGATACACACTATAATGACCGATACATTACATACATTTTTATTACTTTAGAATTTATGAATACTTATTACAACATATAACAAAACCAGGATAGGACCGTATAGGTACAATGTCATTAGAAACTGGGAAACATAAACAACTGGTTCATAATGCATCTACATTGTCTCCCATTTATTTCTTCATATCTAGAGTCCCTTTTGGAATAACCTACTTAATACCATTATTCCTGACCTTGGGAAATGAAAACATACAACAGGGTGAGCTCAAATTCTCAGTAAGGTCAAACGAAAGAAATATCAATCATATCATATTCTTAAGAACATAACATTTTGAAAATTTTAATCGTTCCAAGGAGATCATAATATCCTGGCATGGGATAGATCATAGATGTGTAATGTAATCCCAATAAACCTAACATAAAACATGAAACTTTGTGGCATACACAAAAAATCATGTAAAATCATTTCATATTAGTCAAGACGCATTTCCAAGACTATCATAGCAGACAAAGTCCATTTCTAAACCAAGTTCACTCATCATTCCAGTCTTGTATCACTAAACCGAATTAACATTCAATTCCAACCATGCCTATCTCATGAGATATAAATCATTACCCATGAAATGGTGGGAGATATAGGTCACACCCATCTCATAATGATACAATTCTTATGTGTTCCACAAAACCATAAATCATACATCATAGCATAAACCATGTAATAAAAATGGGATTCTTCAACATCATGCCATCATAACCTAGTCCATATATGATAAAGGACTTCATAAAAATAATTTCATCATATCATAGTCAAATCAATGTAACAATTGGGATAGAAAAAAAACCTTATATTATTTTAGATTGAAAATAATTTTGATAAAACACTTGAACTACATTCTTGAAGAAAATATCCTTTTTACTTAAATTTTATTTTCCTTTCTCAACATGCCATAAATTTTTAAACTAAAAGAAGTTAATTGAAAATAAACTTGAAAACATGTATTGGAAGATTCATGGAAATAATGTTCTATGAAATCATAAAAATTCATTCATGCCGTATAAGTTAAAAAACATTCTTCTCGTACTTTGGCCGAAAAAGTCAAAAAGTACCTAGTACTAAAACTGACAAAAGATTCCTTTCATATCATTTACTAAAAACTCACCCATGGGTAAAATTGTATTTAAAAAATTGTAAGAGCTTAGAAATAATATTACATATTGAGGAAACATGTATGTGGATGATAAATATGACCCTAGTAAATACATACGAATACAAAATCTTGGATAGAATTAGGTTGGAGGAGTCATCACTTACATTAGGTCTGATAAGCTTTGTGTGTATCCAAACCCCCTGTATAATGATTTAATAATGTCATTGACTTATTCCAAAATCGTAGTAATTATTATGATATCTTATATGTTCATATTATTATATGCATATTAATAATACTTCATTGCTACTTGTTATTCGGGTGTTCATTGCTTTATGTTCTTATGGGTGTTTTGTTGAATAAATTCTTATTCCACTTTTTTAATTATAGATTTATCATTTATAGAATAGTATTAGTATAATATATATCATATATATTCATTAAATAAATTTATATAATCATTATTCAATGAAGATCATGTAGAAAGAGTCGCATCACATTGTGGATATGGTAGGCTGTACGTACGCACGAGCGATGATATTATTCCCATAATTATAAGAATGGAATTGGAGTTGATGATATATTATCTCATAATCGATATCATGTCATATTAATCATATATACTTATTATTTACAACAGTATACCAATCCAAGTAAGGTGGTGGTGGATAAAAGATTACACCACGCCATGGAGATGGTATTCCATACATACGCACGCGCGGTGATTTCATTTTCTATAGGATGGATAGAAGGTGAAATAGGGTTGATTCATATTTATAATAACATATCAGTATATGAGTTATACTGATTTTATTACTTTATAATGAACCAAATAAATTAGAGGAAGTATAAGGAGACATAAACATGAAAAGATCCGTAGAAGAGATTACCTCTTCCACGACGTGCCTCTTTTAAACTACCTATTAGGGCACTAGAGTTGGTCTTTTGAGAAGACCAGAACCACTATGATATAACTAGATATATTGATAAGATTAATTGGAAGGGGTTTTACAAGATTTAAGGATCAAAATTTTGTGAATATGAGAGAGTGGAGGTGCCCTTTTATAAGGGAGGAGAGGGTCACCTTAGAATAAACTTAAAATATTATTTTATAATAGAGTCATATTAGGATTAAAATGGATCCAATGTGACTTATTTCCGGGATAGTGTGGTTATGGGTTTAAATACACTCAACCAATAGGTTTTAAACAAGTTTAGGGTACCATTTTAACCTTATCATTTAGATTTAACTATAAGTTAGATAATTTAGCTTTTTCCATGTCTTCTTGTATTCTTACACTATATGGTTAATATTCTTACAATAAACTTCCAATAGAACACCAATTGGTTAAATAATTTCATATATATTATTATATAAGTCTTTTGGATGAATTTTAATTTTTATAAATATAATATCATTTAATAATTTAATATTTGTTTGAAAAACACTTTTATGTCAATTTGGACACAATTTGGTATTTTTTTCTCTAATTCATAAAAGAATTATTACTTCAGAAACAATTCATATAACCAACCCTAATATGATATATTGACCTATAAAATTAGTTTAATTCATAAAAAGTCTCATATTCCATTTATTTGGGTATTTATAATATCAAGTATGTTAATATTTCTTTAATAAGGTAATTACTACATCATCATTGTGTCATAAATAAATTAAATTATTTAATGTCTAAAAAATATAAATAAAATACCATTATGTAGGAAATATTTTTATCTTCTTAATTAATATTTATAGTATAATTTATATTATTAATAACACTATATTTAAAATGTTTTACTTATTAAACATTGATTTTAACTCTTTTTACTCTTATTTGAATTAAATAATAATAAATGTCCTCATCTAATCCAAGTAGACCTAAAAGGTAATATTTTATTCCTAAGGTTATTTTTGGTCAAATTAAACTTATCCAATAGAATTAGGACATGTGTCAGGGTAATAATAATATCATTTTTACCATTAATTACCCTATTTACTTTTAACTGTGGTAAATAAAAGTAAAAAGTAACTATTCACCAAGAATTATTTTTATCTTATTGTACCACATCTTACTTACGGATATCAACCGTGTCTCTAGGATTTTTGAAATACCACTCACTGAAGGGGTAAAATAATGTTTTATGTAAATTTTCAGATTCTCCTAAGAGGTGTGTAAAGGACAGTCAAAAGGTCAATAAAAATTATATATATATAAAATTATTATAAAATTTCTATAAAGAATTAAATTGAACTTATATAGGTATTATATATCTATTTTGACCTAAAGTAAATTTAAATGAAAAGTCATTTTAATAAAAAATCGTTTTTAAACAATAACTTAGTGTTTTCACTAATCATCCAAAACTGAATGTTTTCAGAAAAATACCAAAAAGTCACCCTATGCTAATTTCAATATTAAAAATCCAAAATGAAGTCCATTTTTGAAAGATAAAATTTATAAAATTTCAAAAAGATGGTATTACTATTCATAAAAGCTAGTGTATATAATATTTTAAAAACATATAGTTGATTATTGGAACTCGGTATTGTGTACAACACAAGCTATCGAGGAAGGTTGCTTTTGCGTGTAATGCAAGCCAAGACAGTGTTGTGTGTAGTGAAAGATTCCTTTGGTGTTGTGTATAACATAATACATAAAAACATAATATTTCTCATAAAATCTCAGGTTGTTACAATTATTAATGTTTATTTGTGGAAACATCTCATACTAATTACATGAGTTATCCCATTTTCATTTCCATGTTCATCCTACACTCAACATACATGATAGGATATAGTTTAACATTGTTTGTTTATGATTGAAACACCAACTAAATTTTGATGCCCCTAGATAGTTTAGATGCTCAATACCAATCGGGTTGTAGTTTACCTTTATGAATTTCTTTATTATTTTTTGTATATTAAAAAATAGTGGGAATATATATAAAGTAATAAATAACAAAATGAATAAAGAAGAGACTTATGTATTTATATTTATGTTCAGTTATGAGCCTGATAACATAGATGAGCAAGATTAATAGAAATGGATTAAATTTGTCCAGATAAAAACACAAAACACATAAAGTAATATTAAGTCTTTACGGTCTTCCATTATTCCAATTTGAACAAAACTTGGTGTTTGGGTTGTCGTTGATGCCATAACTGAGGGTGCCTCTTACTATAAAGGAGTTCATATAAGACTTCTAGGTCTGCATAAATAAAATTGAATCAATAAAATACCCATGTATAGTTTGTTTTAATTTTAGAGAAAGTATTGATTAAATCATGTTATGATTTCAGAAGCTAGGACTCCACTAAAATGTTTTTGGAACCACAAGTTAATGCAGTTGGCCAGCCAAATGCCAAACTCGAACCCTCCTTTTAGTGGTGTAGCCATATCTTGTTGACTGTGAGGGAATTTCGGGGATCCTTTCCACTAGAATACTCAAATGATAGAGTATTCCGATTATAGTATAGATTGTTCATAAAATTGGATTCAAATAGTGGGAGACATTAATTTATTAAATTAATCATTAATGTCACAATCAGTATTGAACATAAAAATTACTAATATTTTAATGTTTATTTGTTGAGAATAAAATGCAATGCCACAAAAAAATTGTGATAAATATTTGAAAAATATAATGTCCAAACTAGCATGATTTTCAAATATAGATAATACACATATACATAATATTACTTTATTGGAAATTCAATGAGATGGTGTCTTAATCTGTTAAGCCACGTTAGGATGAGAAGGTGTAAAATTGATATAGGAGGATCATGAATAAAGGATGTGATGTTTATATCATAATTTTATCATCAAAGTCGTATGTTAGTTGCGGTCTCTATATCCTGACATGGATGATGTAAAATGTTGTGTCATCTCAAATAAGTTTCCATGGACAAAGTGAATAAAGATTGGAAAGAGATGATTACACTTAGTTTTGGTAAAGTGAATGACAATTAACAATCTTTCATACCATCCTATTCATATACATTTTACACCCAATTACTCTAGTATCATTTAAGGATACAAATAAATGGAATAGATTAATCACTTCATTACCTTTAATGTAATGATAACCAATTTAAAAATAATATAAAAGATAACACAGTATTTTAATCTTATAGAGAATATATTAGAAGATAACACAAAAAGCCCAATGACAAGTTACACTAAAGGAACCTTCGTAATGTATTCCAAATAAAAGAATGGTTGGTTATTAATATAAGGTGATTTTCATTGCATATAATGATATTAATTTGGGGAAGTTTAAAAATACAATTACCTGAAATACAAGAACAAATTACCCACTTCTCATTCAGGTATATTCATCATTATAAATTAATGTTTCTAACATAATTATATGGTATTTAATACAATATTCCAAAAAATTAACTTTATTTAAATATAGAAACCATGTAAGTATAGAAACATTATAATATGTAAGGTTAATCTCTGAGAATCTGTGAAATGGTGACTCCTAAGTCAGTGGTGAGAAACACATAACATTTAATCGCCAACCGAATGATTTTAGTTGAACAAGTTGTTGAGTATAACCAAGAAATTTATCTCATGTGCAAATTTTTTCATACTGATACATTATTCCATTTTCATTAATGAATGTTTTTATTGGTTTAACATACTCTACAAATTGTTTATACAAACATGAATCAATGGAAATACATGATAAATATAAAAATCTATGACTTATCCGGTTGTGGAAAGATGATTTTTTTTCAAGTAAAACTAAACATAGAAATCAAAAATATACACAGTATGGTATTTAGGTTCGCCATAGCTAAAAACCATCGGTATTATTTCCATCATTAGTTTAGACAAGTAAAAATTCATAAATAATGGTATGCCACAAAGCATCCGGGGTGAGTTCCACAATAGTGAGTTAACTATTCCAGAGGAAAGATAGAGGTGAATATATATCATAAGATTTTTGAGGTTATTAAAGAATGTGATAATGAAATATATTCGTGGTCAGAAGATATGAGTTTCATTAGATCGGCATGTCGTAGAATATCTAGACCAAAAAATCATCGATCATGATAATGTAGCATGGAGTAATTCAAAACACATGTTACCTTAATGAAATCATGGTGTTGATGTTCATAAAGAGGATCAAGGGTAAATGCATACATATCAACATATATCAACAAAATGTAGTGTGGAGCAATTCTTAAACCCACATTTTTTCATCAATGTTATGATGTATGGAGTATCATTGTTGCAACATGCAGAAACAACCATTATATTTCACGATGTACTTTTAAAATAATGACGTAAACCCATAACCAATATTTTAACAAAAATGAAAAATTGATGTCATACAAGTCATAGTATGATGAAAATCCATTATGTCATTGGACACGTGGTAAAGAGGAAAATCAATTTAAAGGATTTAATAAAACATAAATCATGAAAAACACGTTGTTCATCTTTGGTAATTATCATAATGGTTGCTTAGGATATTACATAAATCCCTAATATTGAAAAATGGTAGTTATGTGATAGACTACATTTCTATATAAGGGTGTACATCTCTATCTGAGATAGTGGGAGCATTATTGACTTGAGTTTAGTCAATTAATTATATGTGAAAATTGTTCTCTTAAGAAAAATTTCCACAAGTACATGTGGAATAGGCATATTCTAGTGCCACTTACAGCATAGAAAGGGTAAAACCCAATATGATGGTTTTGAGTTCACCATGGTTGGTGTTACATTATTTCGTAAGAATAATAATTATTACAAATAATTAGTATATGAAAAATAGATATTATTTACACAACTATTAAAATATTCAATAATATATTACATGTGTCAAAGTGAAAATGGGATTGTTAAATGAATATTGTGATGGGTATTAAAGTGAATTGTTACATGCATTATACAAGATCAGTTCCAATATGGATTGATTGTTTATACCAAATTAGTATGAATCAATCCATTATAATTTTACTTATAATAGATAACATATAAGATCATTAATTTTTTCCATTGGATGTCAATATAATATTTCATGGAAGGGGTCTACACGATGCAAACAGAAAGAGATGATGACACTATCAAATTCCCATGAAGGTTGCAAGTTACTAAAATATAGTTCAAGATTAATGTAAAAAACAATATCTTAGAGAATTAATTTGAAATGCATTTTTCCATGTATATTCCAATGTTTAGTGTGAGAGCCATTGTTTTCCAAGAGATATATGAATAACATAGATAAAATAGTTTTTGTCCATACAATTTGTTAAGACCAGAATAAAAGTAATTTTATAATGATTTAATTAAAGTTTCAACCTTAGTTCTGGGGAGAATGATCTTCTCAGGAAGATATAATGGTTTTTTGGAGCTCGTCAGTCACACATAATGTGATAATGTATTGAAAAATAATAGTTATAAAAATTCAAGTTCAGAAATGTTTTTAATGACACATGGCTTAATATCTTCAGGTTGACATGTTCAGAACATGAGAAGAGTTTAATGATATGAGTGGAGTTTTATATTCTCCAGCTCTAGATCAATCACATATTCCATAATATGTACATTAGTATATACTTATCAGATATACATTAGAATAGGAAGAGATAAATTATATCCAGGACCACAGTAAGTTTATAAGTCAGATCTATTATATTGTACTTTGACATGTACAAATGATATATACATGGAAAGTGGATAAGAATGAATTCTAGCTATTGTTGGACGCAAACTAATAATCCATAAATCAATTAGATATAGTATTTTAGTTAGGTAATGTAGATGAGTGAGTCAAGATCATAATACCAGGTGGAATACATACCTACAAATATTGATTATGTTGAAGCTTCTAAAGTATCTAAGATGTAGATAAATTCAATAATTTTCTATAGTTTTTAAATTCACACCAAGTTAGATAAGTATTATTATATTATTAATTATTATATTATTACTAGAAAACTTTTCAGGATAGGACAATGGAAAAAATTGATATACTCTGGGACACCATCTCTTGAGATGATTTACTCAAGGATATGGGGTCACATACAACAGATATGTCATGCGGCGAAAACATGGTAGGCCTAGTAGTTAAATCCATTACATAGAAAATCATGATCTTTATCATGTGAGTAGCTAACAAGTTTTTTTAGAAAGTTGTCTCTAGTGAAAGTGGGAGTATTGAAATATTGGGTGACCTAGATCAAACTCTGTAGTATTTTTTATTACCATATCATGTGGGTAGTTAGATATACATGATGAATTATCACCATTATAGTGTAGATATTTATACATCCACTATAATATGGTAATGACTATAGATTAATTTTCGTGTTGAGCTGTTATTAAAGATCCCATGCCATAATGATAACCTTGAGATATTATGACAATAATGATAAATATATGTTATATGGTCTAGATACATATTACTAACTAGACACATCAGATGTTTGACTATCAGGTGTTAGGGGATCATAAGCATTGATACTTCTTCTCAGGATGTTCATACATGGTGGTCTCTACTAGTGGCATCATGTGGAAAAACCAACCAATAGGAACACCACATGTTTTTTGTGTCATTGGTCATTCCTATCTATTGACATGTGTATTTTTCTTCATACATGGGACCATTACCAATGTGTATAGTTTGATATTGTACATTGATGCACAGAAAAAACAATGGTATTGAAATCATGATGAGTTATCTTGTGTTGGGTGAGTCGTTGGTGGCATGGCATTGGTTGAATGGTTAAGAAAGGATTTGTCTAATCCAAGTCTAGGATGTTGTATATCTTAGGCCTAGTTGATCACGATGGCAATGCCTTCATAATTCATTTGAAAAATTAGTCTTAAAAATCCATCTCCAAGGATCAACAAATAATATCACAAATAATAGACAGTGACCCAAGAGTGTGTCAAGAATAATGAAATATTTAATGAGAAATAAATTATTGTACATATTCAGTGTTCATAGGTTTTTATTGTCGCTATGACAATATTTATCTCTTAAGGGTCAGTGATGGGGTTCTATATTCCACTCTTGGTATGTGGTATTTATTCATTGCTATTGAGATAAGGTCCAAGGCATCCACAAAAAATAGTGTATTAAATAAACTTCTCTATTCAGTTGAATAGGTATATGGACATATTGGGCCCCACCATAGTGTCCGAGTGATGATCAAAGAATCGATCGCCAACAAATTTAAATAAAATAATTATTTTTCATGTTATGAATAATTGGGATTTAATTTCTTTAATGTATTTAAATGTTTATTTAATATGAGAAAATAGTAATCGAACGAATATTATTTTAATATATGTGATTCTTTTAATATTAATCATGATTTCTAGTAAAGTCAAATTGATTAGTTTTTATCATGTACTAAATTATATATATATTATTGGAATGTTATAAAATAATAAATAATATTGATGCCGTTTAGTTTGTAAGAATTTTTTAGTTAGTGGATGTTGAAATAAACGGGTGTCGGGGAACCTAATCGGGTATTTAGCTATAACACCATGAATAAAGGAAGAGGCTCATACTATTGTGTTGCTATGAAAACATTTCATTATTTTCATAGAATAAAGTCTATATCATATATCTCCTCCTACTCTATAAAGAGAGAAGTTGAAGATCCAAGAGTATATATCAAGATCTCCATCAAGCATTGAAGTCATCTCGATAAGGCGATCGTCGAGTTGTTGGAGGCATTGTCAAATATCCACGCTAGCACCCAGAATTCAACTATTGATGTTACAGTGAATTTTGGAAGCACATGTTGGTTATCTAGATAATTCCTTCTGTAACGTCCCGGATCCGGGTTCCACTCAATGGGTGCTGCAAACCCGGTTCACCACATGACCTCAAGCGCATTTCCCCAAACACCAGAGGCTGCCGACTAGCAGCGAGGGCCCCTGTCTGATAGTGGGGAAACTATGCCCTCATTTTTCAAAGTGTAGCGCAACGGAATATAATATATTCATAAAATAACAATGTAAGTAGCAACAATATATATAACTTAAATGGATAACTAATAACAAAATGGGAAACCAGTAGTCATATATATATGAAGATGCAACATTTCACTATTCTATAAAACATCCAGAAAATGTTACACGATCAATACAATACAACTAAAGTACAAGTACGAAAAAGCAAAAAAAAAGCTAGCAGCATTACGAGCCAATGCTCAGTATCATGCTCTCTTACAACCCATCAGTAATCAAGTACCTATATAGGGACCCTGGACCTTATCTTCAACTGTAGAAACATACTCTGTTTGGGCTGAAAAGCATGAGCCAAACAGGGTGTCAGAAATAAATCCCTTGTAGGCACCCACCAAAGGCCCGTGCCCAACTCTGTGTAAACATGCAACAATATTGTGCAATAATAAAATGAAATAAAGTAAGATGTACTGAAAAGTAACTAACATAACCAGTTATGTTGCCATTTTAATATACATTTAATCATTTTATTTAAAATACCACCACAATGAATATTCCATGTAAATAGCCAATTTCCTCATACACGTAAACCCCTACCCTCAGGTAAAGAGAATCAAACCACAAGAATCTACCCACAGGCATACCGATATTGCCCACATGCATAAGAAGTGTTGCCTACAGGCACAGAATCAGCTGCCCACAGGCACGGAAGAAGTTTTCCACAGGCTAAGTAGTATAATTCCTACACGCTAATCACAACACTGCCCTCAGGCTAAACAGGTAATCGGGACAAGCCCAACATGTAAAAAAGTAGTAAACAAGAAATTCCACTCAAGGAAATTCTACATTCATTAAATCTAATGCATAATATAAACAAGGAATACCCTCAGGTCTCCTGGACAAATGGATAAAAGAAAGAACGAACCCCCGGGGTGGTCCTGGATCTAAGCAGTTGTCCCAAACAACATTTTAATGTCACGGTTAATTACCAATACAATTCTAGGTATTTAAAATAGCCATGGCCTCAGCCACACGACACCCCAAATATGGGTTCATAGCTCAAAACACACAAAACAAACGGAAGTTAGAAAATAAACACCAAGCCACCTACCTTTAACGCCAACGAACGATATACGTGAACGTCTATTACAGAAATGCCAAGAATGACGTAGATCTGACGTAGAAGAAACTTTGTTTAAACATAAATAACTCCCTTTAGGGAAACAATTGGAAGGATACACACTAGGAGAAGGAAGCTCTTACCCCAGTGGTTCCAACGAGATCGTCCGAGGCAGAAACGGATTCTCGGTTCGTGATCAACGTTTCACCAAAGCTATGGCTTCCTCCACCAAGCCCTCTTCCCTTTCTAAGCCTTCCCTGTGAACAGGGGATGCTACTGCCCATTTTAAGTGAAAACAGTACATGGTGTGTACTTCTGAGTACACAGCATGTACTTTCCATTTTTAAATTCTTCCTCTGGATGACTACACGGCGTGTCTTCTTGAGTACACGGCGTGTTCTGTAGCACATCTGGCCACCGCCTTACTATTTTCATGTTGATAGACTAAATGAAGTGTAAGGGGACACTACACGACTTGTAGTCGGTTCCTCCACCCTTTATTACTGACATGGCCACATGCCCCGTGTACTCATCCCACACGGCCAAAAGTACACGGCGGGTACCTCCAAAATTTGGGATATATCCACTTTTTCCATATTTTCACAAAAACACTTAAGGAAAAGAGAAAGGAAGAAAACCGTACCTAAAAAGTAAGAACTGTGTTCTTAGAAACCTCCCCCCTTAAATAAATTCTTCCTTGAATTGCCCTTCTAAGGGCGGTGAAGATAAAGTCTTGAACAACTCCGGCCATTGAGCATGTACATCCGTTTCCACTCCCAGGTTTCGTCCTGCACCCAGCCATGCTGCCATAGCACCCGTACGAGAGAAACTGACCGGACTCAGAGAACCCTTATGCTCCAATCAACTATATGAATCAGATGCTCCTCAAAGGACACATCTTCCTCGAGACCTGCCCCCTCTGGTTGAAAGACGTGAGATGGGTCTGAATAATAGTGGTGCAACTGAGATACATGGAAGACGTCGTGCATGGCTCGGTACCTCAGAGGTAACTACAACCGATAGGCAACCATCCCAACACTTTACAGAATCTCAAATGTCCCCACATACCTTGGTGAATGTTCACCCTGTCTCCTGATCCACTTGTGTCCCAACCTCGGCGAAACATGCAAGAAAACCTGATCCGTGACCACGTTCTCTAAAGGTCATCTGCGGAAATCAGCATAAGACTTCTGATGAGACTGTGCGGTAGCCATCTGCTTCTGAATCAACTGGACCTGCTCAGAAGTCTCCTACACGAGACATGGTCCCAGTAAAGCTGTCTAACCTTCCTCTAACCTGTACAATGGTGATAGGCATGGCCTACCATATAAAGCCTCGTATGGTTCCATCGCAATAGTTTCCTGAATACTATTGATATAGAAAACATGACTATGGGTATATGCTTCTCCCAAGAGCCCCCAAGGTCTAGGACGCATGTATGCAACATGTCCTCAAGCAACTGTATCGTACGCTCTGACTGGCCATCAGTATGAGGTTCGTATGCTATGCTCAGAAGCACCTATGTACCTCGTGCCCTCTAAAAACACTACCATATGTGATATGTAAAGCGGGAATCCCTATCCAAAACGATAGAACGTGGTACCCCATGAAGACGTACGATCTCTATGATATACAACATTCCAAGCCCGTCAACACCAAAGGTCTCCTTGATCGGCAAAAAGTGAGCGACCTTCGCGAGTCTATCCACAACAACCCACACGACATCATTTCCTCAAGGTGACCTTGGAAAACCATTCCCAAAGTCCATCGCGACATCATCCCATTTCCACACTTGGATGGGTAACTACATAATAGTCCGGCTGGCCTCTGATGCTCTGTCATCACCTGCTGACAGGTGGAACACCTCGTGACAAAACCAGCTACATCTCTCTTCATACCCAGCCACCTGTAATGACGTCTCAAGTCTCTGTACATATTGGTAACACCAGGATGAACTGCCCATGTTGAAGCATAAAACTCCCACATCAGATCCACGTGTATTTCCCCTATAACCCACACTTGTCCATGGAAACACAGAACTTCATCATCGCCTATCGTCCAACCAAGAGCAGGGTCCTCACTTGCCACCGGCTCCCGTAGAACTAGGCATTCTGAATCAGATAGTTTTCTCATCCTTACTCTATCAAGGAGGGTATAAGTCACAGCTAAAGATGAAAGTTAAGATTGCCCCTGACTTTCGTGCACCTCGAAATGCATCTCAGAGAACAAAACCATGAGCTGCCACTAACCACTGGCCCCCTGCACTGCTTGTATCTCAGTCTTCCTGCTCAGTACATCAGCCACTACATTACCTTTACCAGATGTATAGGCAATCTCAAAATTGAAGGACTGAAGGTATTCGACCCACCTTTACTGTCTCAGATTCAAGTTACACTGAGTAAAGATATACATGAAAATTTTGTGGTCACTGAAAACCACAAAATGTTTTCCCAATAGATATTGTCTCCAACAGCGCAACTCATGCACAACTACAGCCAAATCGAGATCATGCATCGGGGAATTCCTTTCATGTGGAATGAATTGCCGATACATATATGCAACAACTCGATTTCCCTGCATTAGCTCTACTCCCAACCCAATACTTGATGCATCATAGTAAACTGTATAGCTCTTCCCCTACTCTGGGAGTATCAGGATCGGTGTTGATGTCAACCATCCCTTCAGGTCCTGAAAGGTTATCTCACATGATTTTGTCCAAACAAACCTCAATCCCTAATTAGTCAATCTCGTCAATGGTGCTGCTAAGTGGGAGAAGTCCTGGATGAAACGTCTGTAGTAACTAGCCAGCCCTAAGAAACTCTGTATCTCAAACACGTTCTTAGGATGCTCCTAGGAAACTACTACTATCACCTTCTCTGGGTCTACTACAACTCCTGGCTCTTAGATGATATGACCCAGGAAGTGAATCAGATCCATCCAAAAGTGGAACTATGAGAGATTAGCATATAACCGATGCTCTCTCATTATAATCAATACGATCTCATGATTGGTGGCATGGTCATGTCGAGTGTGAGAGTACACCATGATGTCATCCACGAATACTACCACAAAAGTGTCTAGATACGGATGGAACACACGATTCATCAGATCCATGAAAACTTCTTGTGTGTTTGTGAATCTGAACGGCATAACTGTATACACGTATATACCATACCTACTCTTGAAAGCTGTGAGAGGTATATCTGATGGTCTTACGCACAACTGGTGATATCATGACTTCAATTCAATCTTCGAGAACACTCATTCCCTAATACATTGATAAAAAAGATCATCAATCCTCGGCAAGGGATATCGGTTCTTAACCGTCAACCGGTTCAGCTTCTGATAATCCACACAGTGTCTGAGGGTACCGTTTTCCATCTTCGCAAAAAGGACCAGAGAACCCCAAGGAGAAGTACTGGGTCGGATAAAACCCTTTGCCTGTAACTCCTCTAACTACCTCTTGAGCTCTTGAAACTCAGTTGTAGCCATCCAATAAGGAGGAATGGACACCGGTGCTGCTTTTGGAACAATATCAATAGTGAAATCCACCTCTTGCTCCAGAGGTAGACCTGAAAAGTCATCCAAAAATACATCCTTAAAAATATCAACCACTGGAGGGAAACCTGTCTGACAAGTAACCTGGTCATCTAGATATAAGCTCGCAATATGGGATGTGACTCCAGCTCTCCCACGATGCTCTGGTCCATCTCGACTCACTTGAACATCACATTCTCCCTCGTACAGAAACTCTATGCCCTCTAGTGACATGAAATGCACCCTACGACGATAGTAGTCTATGAAGGCTTGAAAGGGAACCAACCAGTCCATCCCGAGAATGACATCATAAGCTGTCATCTCTAAGACATAAAGTTACCAAAGAAAGGGACATCCACCAACCTCAAGGGGGCACTCCTTGCACTGACGCACACCAGCTGTTCTAGCCCCAAATAGTGTGTCTAGCGTCATGATATCAGTAAAAGGAGAAAATGAGATCCCAGGACTCTCCACAATGGGTACAGATATGAAACTATGCGTAGCACCCATATCCAAAAGTACTGATGATAAGACAGAAGCTACTAGAATAGCACCTCTTACAGTAGAAGGTATGGGATCCTGCTCATGCTGGGTTTGTTGCCCTGCATATGCCTACCCAGTGTCGCGGCCCTGTGACACAGCCTGGCCACCCTGAACTGTCCTTCCCTGCTGTCCCTGAGATCCTGGTGTCTGGCTACCACGGCCCCACCCACCATCTCTGCCTGCACACCCTAATGTATTCCATTTCCCTGACTGGTAAGAAGACACTGGTCCTGCTCCCGCACGTGGAGTCTATAGAGAACCCCTCTCAATAGCCATCAGTGGAAACTCCCTGCAAAAGCGCTGCAGATGACTCATCTTGCAGCAAGCTCGACACTCTACTAGGTCTCGTGGACACTGTGACCTCTTGTGCCCCTCTCTACCACACTGGTAGCACATGACCTGGCCACCAGAAGTATTCTTCTGACTGGTACTGCAACCCTGAGAGAATTCCATAGATCTATTCCTCTTTCCTGCTAAAATAGTACCAATAACTGGTACTGAACAGCCCTAGTCCACACAACTGGATTCTCGTATGTTTCTCTCTTTAATCAGCTCCTGATTTACAATAGTGTGTATTGAAAGAAACCTGAAAAAATTCATCAGTGCTCGGATGTCATACCATATACCATCATCAAAACGTCTAGCTCTCAACATCTCATCACCCACCATCACGGGTGCAAAGCACTGAAGCTCAGTAAAGTGAGCAGAATAGTCCATCACCGACATAGCGCCCTTCTACAGATTCATGAACTCTCGAGCTCTATCTTCCCTTAGTGTCTCTGGGAAAAATAATTTATATAAGACTACCTAAAAATCTTCCCATGCCATGTCTCTGTGATTCTTTGACTGGGTGGTAACGTCCCACCACCTCCTGGAAGTATCGCGCAGTTTGTATGTCCCGAGCTTGACCCTCCGCCCTGGAGGCATCTCAAGATTGTCGAAAATAGTCTACCTCAATCCAAGCCAAGAATACACATCCTGTAGTCTTCCATCCCATGAAAACATAGGTGGATACTGCTCCTAGAATATACGAGTTAGCTCGGCCATAGATGTGGCAGCCTGTGGTGCTCCCTGAAAGGACGAAATGAACTGTATAAAGCCATTACAGAACTGCTCCTCTGCACCTATGTCCGATATAACAGTTGTCGCCACATCTGTCTTTGCTGGAGGATCCAATGGTATCCCATGGCACACCATCTCTAGAGTGTAGTCTCTGCCGCTCTCCTGGTGAACAACGGGCGGTCTTCTCGGCGGAATGACACTGCAATGTCAAATGCACACCTTAGATTCAAGATTATTAAAGACTGAAAACAAAGAAACCAAAAAGGGAACATGAGGAAGAAGGCATTCAAAATTTTAAAAACAAGACTGCACGGCGTGAATACTAACTACACAGCGTGTAATTGATTTCCCTTCCCATGCCCGGGTCCTTCTGCACAGATAAGCCACATGGATCCCATTTGAATAAAACTACACGGCGTCTATATCATCTACATGGCGTGTATGGTGTTATTTCCAACTACCTGTGTTGCTTCTGACATGGCCAACTACTCGACTTGACACTACATGGCATGTCACACCGACACACGACATGTACACTACCCCATTTCCCAGTCACATGGCTATGTCCACACAGTCTGTCCTTGAGCAAGACTACACGGCGTGTCCCATAGGTTCACGCCGTGTACTTGGACGAGCTCCACCGACCTATGTTGTTAGTTACACAGACGGATACACAACTCAACCTACACGGCATGTTGAATATTCACACGGAATGTACACAAAAGGATTTCCCCAACCAGTGTTGTTAGTTACACGGAGGGGTCCCCAGTTCACACTACATAGCGTATTCTTCATTGACATGGCGTGTTCAAGAAACAACTACACCGACCCATTTTTATAGTTACATAGCCGAGTCTCTGGGTAAACACTACACGACGTGTACAGAATCCACACAGTCTGTTTCGTGCCATGAATTTCCCTTCCCCATGTCCCTGACCACGTGGTCTAAGACACGGGAAGAGACTACATGACATGTACTCAGGGTACACAGTGTGTACTCAAAAAGTTTATTTTTCTTCCCGAACAGAAGGCCATACATGGAATGTTGAAGGTACTACACGGCGTGTATACCGGGTTTCCGGATAGTATGCCTCATAAACATCCCTGGAACTCATAAAATACCGAATAACAACATGTAAGTGCCAAATTCTGATCCATGAGTGCCCATACTCCCCACGAATCAAAGTTCGACATCTTATCTGTTTTATAACAAAATAAACAGTTAATGATCCACCAAATTCTAGTCAATGGGGGACCTTACTCCTCAAAAACCTAATTTTTCTGTTCATTCATTTAACCGACTCATACAAAAATACCCTATCACATAGCAGGTATTTATCAAGAAGCTATCACAACAGCATGCTTTACTAGCACAATAACTATCACAACAACATGCAATTTCTAATGCACCTACATGGCATTGAACTATGCATGGAATGTGATTTCTAGCATGTGCCTAAATGATGCATGAGATGGCAGACCCTCATCTCACCAGGTTGCAACTAAATAGAACACATAGATAAAATATAAAAAGAACAATCACAAGTGCGTCACCCAACTGTGAAATCAAATCAACTGTAAAATTTCAAAATTAGTAAAATTGAAATATAAGGTAAATTGGATTTTCCCTGTACATGGGTTGGCTACGCCCAAGAACAACTTATTACAAACTACCATTCCCATCCTATCCCTGACTAAGGCTCCAAATAGTAAGTCAAAGAAAATAACTCCTCTAATACCACTTTGTAACGTCCCAGATCTGGGTGCCACTCAACGGGTGCCCCGAACCCGGTTCGCCACGTGACCTGAAGAGCATTTATGCAAATGCCAGAGGCTACCAACTAGCAGCGAGGGGCTAGGTCTGATAGTGGGGAATGTATGCCCTCATTTTTCAAAGTGTAGTGCAACAGAATATAATATAAACATAAAACAACAGCGAAATAAGCAACAGTATATATAACTGAAATGGATAACTAAAAAAATTGGAAACCAACAGTCATATATATATGAAGATGCAGCATGTAACTATTCTAGAAAACAGCCAGAACATGTTACATGATCAATACATTAAAACTGAAGTATAGGTACGGAAAAGCAAAACAAAACAGCCAGCAGCATCGCAAGCCAATGCTCGGTCCCTTGCTCTCTTACACCCCAGTATCAATCAAGTACATGTATAGGGACCCTTTCCCTTATCTACACCTGAAAAAATCTAATCTATTTGGGCAAAAAAGCCTGAACAAAAAGGGTTTCAGAAATAAATCCCCAGTAGGCACCCACCAAAGGCTCGTGCCCAACTGTGTGTAAACATGCAACAAAAGTGTGTAGTAATAAAACCCAATAAAGTACGCAGTACTGAAAAGTAACTAACATAACCAGATATATTTCCATTTTAATATCAATTTAATCATTTAAGTTAAAATACCACCATAGTAAATATTTTATGTAAACAGCCAATGTCCATAGACACGTAAACCCCTACTCTCAGGTAAAGAGAATCCAACCACAAGATTATGCCCACAGACATAACGATATTTCCCTCAGGTGTAAGAAGTGTCACCCATAGGCAGAAAATCAGCTTCCCATAGGCACGGAAGAAGTTGCCCATAGGCTAAGTAGTACAATTCCGACAGGATAATCACAACACTTCCCCCAGGATAAACATGTAACCACGCCAAGCCCAACATGTAAACAAGAAGTAAACAAGAAATTACTCTCAAGGAAATTCTACATTCGTTATATTAAAGGAATAATAAAAACAAGGCATACCCTCGGGTATACTGTCCAAATGGCTAAACAGAGGAACGCACCCCCGGGTTAGTCCTAGATCCAAGAAGTGATCCCAAACATCATTTTAACATCACATTTAATTACCAATACAATTCTAGGTATTTAAAATATCCACAACTTCAGCCACATGATAGCCCAAATATCGGTTCATAGCTCAAAACACACAAAACACACGATAGTTGGAAAATAAACACCAAGCCACCTACCTTTAAAGCCAATGAACGATATACGTGAACGTCGATTCCAGAAGATCCAAAGAATGACGTAGATCTCACGTAGAAGAAACTCCGTTTAAACTTAAATAACTCCCATTAGGGAAATAATTGGCAAGAAAAACACCAGGAAAAGGAAGCTATTACCCGTGCGGTTCCAATGAGATCATCCGAGGCCGAAACATATTCTCGGTTCGCAATCGACGGATCTCCAAAGATCGGGCCTTCCTCCCCCAATCCCTTTTACTGTTCTAAGACTTCCCTGTGAACAGGTGAGGCTACTTCCCATTTTTATAGAAAAAACAAAGTACACAGTGTGTAATTCCAAGTACACGACGTGTACTTCCCATTTTTAAATTGTTCCCCTGGCGACTTCCCCCCAGCGTGGCACTGTTCATCTACCGACATGACTACACGACGTGTCTTCTTGAGTACACGACACGTTTTATCGCACAGCTGGAAACCACCTTACTATTTGACTGCTGACTGACTACACAGCGTGTAAGGGTCCACTACACAGTGTGTAGTCGGTTCATACACCCTTCATTGACGACATGGCCCCAATCCCCATGTACTCATCCCACACGGCCAAAAGTACAATGTGTGTAGAAAATTACACGACATGTACTTCCAAAATTTGGGATATTTCCTCTTTTCCAATATTTTCTAAAAAACACTTATGGAAAAGAGAGAGGAAAAAACTTGTACCTCAAAAGTAAGAACCGGGTTCTTACACATTCTATCGATCCTTCAAGGAACGAACAAAATCTAATGGTAACAACAACCTTCATCATGCCACGGATGATATAATTTTCATCGATGATTCAATCTGACGGAATCTCCCACCATCAAGAATTTCTAGAATGTTCATGCACTCTATATCTTCATAATAGATGTCTCTAATTTGGATCAATAATGTAGACTTCCCTAATAATGATATGAGAGTCATCGTCCCCAGACTCTCATAAACCATGAAATTCATCTCATCCAGAGAAGTCATTATCTTACATTCATAACTAGACTCATGAACTTATCATGCCTGATTTTTTATACTCAATGTGTTAGCCACACTATTCCCCTTCATGGGTGTATATACTTTCTCAATGTCGAATGAATACATATAGTCAACCCCTATTCATTTTTGGTAAAAATAATCTCTATTTCAAATGTTGTACTTTATGCTCTTGTGGTCTGTATAAAAAATAAACTTTTCTCCCACCAGATAATTCTCCCTACAATTCATATCATAAACCACAGTATCCAAAATGAGATCGTGTGTGGGGTAGTTACATTCCAGTGGCCTCAATTATCGAGAATGATATGACAAAACTTGTTCCTTATCTATATCAACACAACATCATGACATACTCTAGAAGCATTACAATATACCATATACTCCTCACCTAATTATATATGTATCAAGATTGGTGATATTGTGAACCACTTCATCAACTCCTAGAAGGAATTCTCACATGATTTCGACTATGAAAAATATATTATTATCATATTCAATATTGAATGTTGTGCTACCTAGTGTTAACAGTCCTAGATCAACATCTGATAATATTAAGATAATTCCATTAGTATTTGGATATTGATGATTTAATTAGGTTTCTCCCAATAAACCACTTCCATAACCTATTGGGATTCTACTAACACACCTTCTTCAATGAAGATGTAACCTAAGAAGTGTATCTGATCAATATAGAGATGAAATTTACATATCTTGGCATATAGACAAGGATCACTTAGAGTATGTTGGATGATGTTAGGATGTTGTGGATGATCTTCATGAGTCATGGAGTATAACAATACATCATCCACTAGCACAACCATAAAATTATCCAAGTATGGATGAAATATCATGTTTATCATGTCCATATATACTGTTGGTTCATTCATCAACCCAAACAATAATGTGAAGAAATAAAAAATGCTATACTAGCATCTAAAAGATGTCCTCAGTATATTAGAATTAGAATTCTCATCTGATGATACCCCAATTTCATGTATATTTTGTAAAAGAAAAAAGAACCTCACATCTTATCAAACAAAGAATTAATACAGAGAAGAGGATATATGTTCTTCACATTCATGAAGATCAAATTCTTTTATAAGACAAATAAATAGGGATTCTCATCAACCAAATTAGAAATTAAAAATTCTGAATCCCAATGAGATCTTCTTAGACTAATAAATACCTAACATAAAACTCCTCCAGTTACATCTTGACCAGTAGTAGATATCATCGTTCCATTCTATATTGTGGACTAGATACTGCTCAACCCCTAACATGATCTCAATAATAAATAATACATCTCTGTTAGGTCAAATCAATAAGTATTATTCTAGAAACAAATCCTAAAACAAATCTATTATTAGTGAAAAAACATCATGCTTTAAAACACCATCATCGAGTAATAGACTTGAAACAACATTTGTTTTCCTCAACCATGCACTAACCAAAATTATCCATTTAACATAGGGCATCTTCCATTATCCTATGCTACAAACATGATGTCTACTCAGGTAATGAATACGTAGCTCGAGTAGGGTGTGAGTATAACTCAATAGGCCACCACCAATGGGGTCTAAAACAATATCCATTAATAATATTTTGAGAATTTCTATAATAATATAATTACATTTCATAAGTAAAAATATTAATAGATTGTTAATTAATCCGTATTTTACCACATAAACTACCATGTTTTTGGGGGAAATCATACCTCTATACCTACTTTGATGCATGATAGGGGTAAAAAATGCCAAATATTCAATTCACAATTAATTATACGAATTGGGGTTTCATTATCCATGTCATTTCAATTTCATTATTATGGCCACTTGGAACCATAGTCCAATAAAAATATTTTTGATGTAAAACACCATGAATAACACCCCAGGAGTATATGGATCATCAGTCCCTCTCTCATGACTCATGGGTATTTTAAGCACAATTACATTTCCCATCTAACATAACATGCTTTCTTTCAATGTATATTTAATTTCAATATTCTCATGAGAATTTGGATAATGATTCCCAGTGTCAAACACTGTTTATTAATCATTTACACATAACAGAATATATCACATTATCACATGCATATGAATTTCACATAATATAACATTATCACATCTACCAAGTGTAATAAAAATTAATCTTATTATCACAATTATCAATAAAAATATCCCATTAATTAATAAATAAATAAATAAATAAATGTAAATTAATTAATTAAACAATTAAATAATCACATCAACTTCCATTAATTAATTAAACAATTAATTATTCACTTTATAACATTATTTAATTCAACATTCAATTAATCAAAATAATCCCATTAATTAATTAAAAAAGTAATTAATCACAATAAAAGAAATTAATATTAAAAAATACATTAAAATGTATCTATCCATACTGAGAAAATCTCAATAAATAATTTATAAATAAATTATCCCAAATTCACAAACCTACTATCTCAATAATAAATTTAATAATTATTTATCCAAAATAACAATCACAGTATTTCAATCATTATTTCTTCAATTTATTATCATAATTCACATATTACATTATCCACTGACTAATTACTCAATTAATTATCTCTATTAACAATCACATTATTCTATAAAATAACCAATCTCTTAATCAATTAATAGATCTCATTAACTAAGTAAATTAATGTGTTTCAATTTATAAATTATCGCTAGAACATATATAACTAAATAAACCTATGTGAAATCCTAAATATGGGATTTGAATAAATGAACACAAACCTCAATTAATTTATACATGATCTTCTAATGGAAATCAAAATATTTTAATGGAATCAAGATGTATAACATGCTTCCGGTCTAGAACCATAATAAGCGACCGAATAAGTCAACATCATTTAAATCTATACAAATATCATCAAAAATAGATCAAAATCCATAAAATTATTTCTATATCTAATCAAAATAGTGAGAACAAACCCTTCATATAGTGGGGGATGAAAGGAACTGGAATATAAAACAAAAAATTATAGGATTCACATATAGGGTGGGGTATATATAATCAGTCCTAGATTTGAATCATGATGAACATATGTTAGAATCCCTATGGGAGGATTTGTAAATGAGATAATTTTTTTTCAAACCATTAGAGTTTTGGGGTAGTTGATGTGGGTCCAGTAATTGTTTAATAACATATGTTCAATTTCAATACGATATGCATGGTTTTATGCTTTTGGTGCACAAATTCCCCTAACAATTTTCCTTAACCATGCACATCTTTTAGGGTTGTATTACATCCGATATAAAGGTGCATGTTTTGAAAAATGGTGTCGTATCCATGAAAAACCCTTCTTTTCTAGGGTTGAATTGTTTTCTGAGCCAGGGCACGTGGTTACGAAAAATAATACACCATCCTTTCAGTAACCTCCTTCTTCTATTTTTATAAAATATTCACCCAAACACACTATAAAGAAAAAAACTAATAAAAAGTATTAATCGTAAGTAAAAAATGTACCACTAAATATGCCGGATAAATCTCTAGGAAAATCTCTACTTTTACAATCACCTATATTTGTTTTCAATAAAAAAAATAATATATTTGGATTTTGTTACTCTCAATGGTAAGTTCCTTCGATATATTACGTTACATGTATGACATAGTTCTACTCAAATGCAATAATTTTATGAATATATTTTTATAATAATCCCCTATTTTTTGGAATTGTATATATGAATAAAGTTAACCAAATTATGTAATTATGTATTAAACATGTTTATAAAATGAATTCATTTGTTATCAATGAATTAGAAATGAAAATGAAAACCAAATGAGTAAATAAGATGTGATTTCATGAAAATTAATTTTTATTCCCCCAATGAAATATTATATTAATAAATAATATGAATCATAATTATTTATTGATATTAATGAAATTTGAATTTTATAAATTAAATAATTGTTTTTGATATTATCCCGTAATTTTTAAAGTTATAAAATATGAAAAAAAATCCATTTTTATGCATAATTTTTATATTATTATAAAAGGGAGTTTTACCACCTTAAAATGGAAGACCTATTTTAAAAATAATTTTAAATTATTTAATAATTTATATTTGAAAAAATAAAATTCCATTTTAAAATGTAAATATTAAAATTTACATTAGGTAATTGTTTTGAATTTTTTTGAGAAGTTTTGTTTTTTGTAAATTGAAAAAGCAATATATTTTAATTTCAAACTTCATTTTTTTGTAATTTATTTATAGATTTAAATTATATATTAATTTTTAATGTATATTTAGATAAATGAAATATTTATTAATAATATTTAAGTCTTTATACTCAATTCCACATTGAAATTGGATATAAAAATATTTCATATTTTTTAACATTTTAACATAAAAAACCCAGTGTATCGTCCATTCCTTGGGATTAATTTTAAATTAAACATATATATTTTCATGATTTAAATTTAGAAAAATGGATTCAGTTTTTTTATCTAAATCATTTTTAATTTTAATTATGGTAAATTTATTTTTTAAAAAATATATATTATTGAATGTAATTAAAATTATTTACAATGATTATGGTTAAAAGGAGTTTACTTTTTATTTAATGACTAATCTTTACAGGAACAATGACATAAATAATCGTATAAAACCTAATTTATGGCCATATATCAAGAATTACCCATCATGTATCTAAAATTATCCATTATTGGAGGCACGTGATAAAATTTATACCTCTCAATAGTATATAACATTTTTTGTTTAAATAAATGTCACTCCTCCTCTACTCTACAAAGGCACTCGCCCCTAACATATTCACGCCACTCTGTTTTTCTGTCACTTATATTGTGTGTTCTGGTTTGAAATCACTACTTATGGGAAATTATTTTTCACTAAATTTATTGAACAGAAAATATCCAATAGTTCTTTATCCACATGAGAAATTCTTTCCAAAATCAGGCATTCTTTAATTTTAAACATACGATACATAAGAACATCCATTGGTCGAGAGGATGGGAGGTCGGACTCATCTCACACATTTAGGGGGAATTTTTTCCCTCTTTGGGAATCTCTTATTGATTATAGATATTTTCATGAATTCGTATTAATTAAAAAAGGATAATGTATGTTTTCATTGGAATTTGAAATCAATTATTAGCATGTCATACTTTTAGAGTCATCCATATGTATTTGAGGTTCTTCCATAATGGATACATCCATATGTATTTGAGGTTCTCTATAAAAGGTATCCTCTCATATACTTTTTAGATATCCATTTAACCATCATTATTATATTATTGGTTTTTAATCAACTTAGTGGGGCACTCTGGAATTTATTGGTGTCCAGGGAGACAGAGGATTATTTCGATGTGAGGATCATACCCATAAACAAGATACCTATATATCTTTATGAAAGTAATCAGATCACTCAATGTCTGGTTCCATGTAGCGAGACACATCATACATTTTAATTTCATTTGATAAGGACCTAGAAATATACCTTAATTCTATGTGGTAAGGTCATATAAGAAAATGTCCATAGTTAAGGTTTAGTGTGGTAATTATATGAAAGATCCCAAGGAACATTGAAAGAATAAGAATTTCCATGTTGGAAAAGACCATATTGGGAATATGTAGCAAGATGATCATGGTTTATTTGAATTGTTTCGTTTGAACCTCAAAGAGTCTTACTACATATCCCATTTTAAAGGGAATCAAAAACGGCATAGTTCGATGAGTCTCATAGGAGAGTATAGTCCATTACAAGAAATGAGTTTGGGATCTAATATTAAAATGGATTCCTTTTTATGGTTGAAATGCGATAGAGCTTGGGCCTTTGTAAGGCATCCTACGTATCCTAATTATGGTGGGAATTATTGTTCTTATAGTTCTTGAAGGTGGTGTGATTGTGATATTTTTTGGGATCATGACAATTTTCTAAGACCACGTGAGTCATGATCAGTGTGGGAAACAAGAGGATGTAAAAGATTAAACAAAGGAACATGGAACACTTTTCCTCCTCCGTAGATAGAAGAGGGCGTGGAGCAATGATCCCATCAATGTGGGATGATTGTGGGGGTCATTTGGCTAGGACCTCAGATGATTAGGAACATACATTAGTGGGAGTGCCACCATTACCTTTGTTAGGGGATTACTCCTAGGGGGTTCCCATTTTATGTTTAAACTAGCATAGGAGTGAGGTGACGAGGTTTGAGGAGTGTCTTGAAGACTATAACAAAGTAATCAAGGAATCCACAATGAGAGTCAAAAGTCATAACATATGAAAGGAATAAAGAGTAGTAATTTGAATAAAGGTAGTTCATATAGTGTTATAGAGTGTCTCAAATCATGGTATTCCAAGCCTGAATGTTGTGACACATAAAGGGTGCAACAGAAAATGTTGTCGACTAGATATGAAAATTTCATGGTACGACTATCCATTTTACATGGTGGTCAGCGACAGGAGTGAAGAAATTGACAATGAGCGGAGGTGGGGGTCAGGGGGTGCAGCCCCCATGCTATCGAGCAGTGGGGTTGTGCACGTTATCCACAAAGGAGAATCACATAGGTTTAATTCCAAGGTGTGTCACGTAGGTGCTCCATGCATGTGATCAGTCGAAGTGTGTCACACATGTGCATCTCGCGGGTTCCCCGCATAGGTGATCCACAAAGTCCCATATCCCTAGTCCTTGGAACAACTCAATATTTTCTAAAATAATTTGGGTCATTGAACAAAAATCCTTCATTTAATTCTATCTTCTCTCATGTTTTAGAGACATGAGAGTTCTTAAAAACATGGGAAAGGGATCTACCCAACGGGATCATCGGGAGATCATCCATCTTTTTCCTCCCTTGAAATAGGGAGCCTAAGGGTACTATTAAGAGGTTAGGAGGATAACTTAGGAAGATGAGTTACTCTACCTAGGTGTGGAAAAAATTATACTTCTATGTATGTCATCCATGTATGTCATCCTTGTAGGTCCTCCATGTAGGTCCTCCGTATAGTTGTTCCATGCAGCTCTTCTGGATAAATATTTTCCATTTTCCGAGTGAGATTAAATTAGATCTGTATTTCCATTTAGGATCTATAACCAGTCATATCAAACATCGAAAAGAGATCCAATCATCTTAAAATGTTAAATTCACCATGAATTCTTAGAAGACACTACTAAAATCAATTTAATATCTCAATTCCTATTTTTCATTGATCTTGGAATGCAGAACCTACTCTTGGAGGGAGAAATAATTTCTTTTAACCATAATTATGGAGTATTATTTTTTCACATATAAATATATCTTGAATATTTAATCCTCTATAAATTCATATTTTACTCAAGCATATCATTGGGTGTCTATGTGAGATTGAAATCTTCATGCTGTGGAAAAGGGTGTGGAACACATTTCATTAGGTATACACGCTAAATACATTATTTTCATCCAAAATATTCCCTAAAAATATCTTTATATACCTAATATAATCCTAGAAACCACTTGTTAGGATTAATTCTAACAATAAATGTCCTTTGGTTCAATCCAAACAGAGTTACCCGAAGAAGAAGTAATATTCATTAAAAGCACTTTTATTTCATTTATTTCGTCAACCCCAAAATTTTATTTATATACATATAACATAATATATTACATATCATCAATATCATTAGATTTTTCTGTTTCATTTAATCAACCTAGTCCTACACAAACATCCATGAAATGGTATAAGAAATCATTATTCCTGTGTATGGAGGACTACCGCCTCACGAACTGATGATGTTTTTTTTCCATTACCGCCTCTCTTGGTGAGGAGTGTTGAAGTGAATATTGTATTTATATTATATATTTTATATTTATTTATGTATGATTTTTTTATAAATATATAAAACAAAAATTTATTTATTCCATTTTTTGACAATACAATTACCTCATTTTTGGACACGTGTACTACAACCTCCTCAAAGTGGTGTTATTTGTTCACAAATTACATATAATATATTGAGTATGGTTTTAAAAAAAATATGTTGTATTTATAACATCATAATTATAAAATAATTAATATTTATATGTATACATAATTTATGATTAATTATCTCAATATTAAAATAAAGTGTAAATAATATTCACCCATAAGTATGGAATACTGTCTCTGTGGAGGGTGTGTATCATTTCCCAATTCAATATATTATATATTTTTATAAAAAAATATATAATAAATACATATTAAATGAATATTTGTTTTTATATTTTGTAAATAAAGATATCATGATCTTTATAACAGGTCTACAAATGAAAATACAAAACATATATGAAAAATCATGTAGTTTTCACCCAAAAGAATACATTAATATGGAATTAATAAAAAATAGGTACTATAAACTGATAAATATATAATATATGTGAGTATTTATTTGAATATGTTTTTCTGATAATTTTATAAGAAAACAATATTTATTATAAACAATTTTCTAACAAGTATAATGAGATTCGAGACTTGGGGTAAGTGAATTTCCTCTCAGTTTTTATAACTGTGAGATACATACCAAAACTTGATTTTTAATATCACTTTAATTTCTACAAGAGTTATGGAACATTAACCACTCATTTATTTTTTGTGGGTATATACATAATATGAATATATATTCTATTATTATTTTCCTTAAATTTATGGTTATTTATATATCGATTTCATTATCACTAATTCTGTGGGTTCTACAGTTTGAATGTTAACAAATCAATGTTGAATCATTTTTGAATTTTCATTCATTGAGAACCATGTTTTGTTGTTAAACTATATTATTTTATCAGGTGTATATACTAATCTGTAATATTTTTATTATTAATTAACTTATTTTCAATGTATTTATACTTCATTTAATGCTATTCATTCCTGGGGAAATTGATTTCATGCTACATATTTAAAAAGTTTTTATTGCAAAAACATCATCCTTTATGGGGATTTTTTTTGAGTATTCCTTCATTGGTGAAATTTTTTGATCCATATATGACGAAGTGTCATGAATACTATTTTCATATTTTTATTTATTATATATTCATTTCTATTTACTATTTTCTAAAAACTAGTAGTTAATATATCTAGGAAAGTGTTTTTAAAAAAAAATTGGCTATATTTCACTCAATGGCCAGAAATCATTTTTTATCAAAAATCATGTTTTCTAAAAATTTCATTTTTTAAATTGATCATTTAGGATAATTTCTAAATGAATGTATTATAATTTGTTTATGGTTTAAGAGTTGTTAAAATGGTTTTAAAATCATCATTTAAAATGTTCTTAAGTTATTTTAAAATAAAAAGGTTTTCAAAATATTCTATGATTTAAAAATATATTTTCAACGTGGAAAATATATCTTCCTCAGGAAATAATTAAATTGATTTTTATTGATTTTATTTAAAATTTACAATTTCTTCAATCAATATAATTCTTATGATAATTTTTCTTTCATAAATAGTTACATACAAAGCATGGATATTTTAATAACGAAATGGACTATGTGATCTTTAAAACCATACATTATATAACATGAAATTCACACACACACACACACACACACACATATATATATATATATTTATGGGTGATATTATATAACTAAAAAATAGTTTTCTAGGTCATTGAATGTTCTCTGTCTATGAAGTCATGTTTTTTATGAAACATATTTCCCTTTCACGAGTTAAAACATGGTAAAATGCTTGCGAAACTGAAATCCAGTCACAAGATATTATATAATGAAATAATTATTAAACCTGTATTATTTCCAAAAGTATTGAAACATTGAAATTCGTATGATACATATTTCATTTCATTTTTATGATATTATATTTACAAAACCGATCCCTTTTTATAGGTCATGAGATGATGAATGTTTTATAATATTGGGGTACATGTATGTTTGATTTTATTATGTGACAGGTGGTACCTATATATTTCTATAATCAATTAATAAATTGTGAATATTTCATGTGATTAATGGCTACTAAAGATGGAATATAACTTCTATAATAAGTGGGAAAAATAACAGGGCATCTCAGGCCTATAATAACAGGGTACACGGGAGGGCATCCCAATCCTATACCAAGTGGGTACCTGTGAGGGAATCTGTAACAACCCGAGATTTTATGAAAAATATTCTTTTTAATTTTATTAATGTCTTGTGTTGTACGCTACACCAAAAGGAACTTGCACAACACGCATTTTTTACTTTCCTTGCATTACACGCAATCTCAACCTTCCTCGATAGCGTGTGTAGTACGCAATACCGAGTTTCACAAAACAACGATATGCTATTAAAATATTATTAAAACTAGCCTTTATGAATAGTAATAAACACTTTTTGAAATTTTATAAATTTTATTTTTCAAAATGGACTTCATTTTTGGATTCGGAGTATCGAATTTAGCCTAAGGTGAAATTTTGGTACATTTCGGATAACTTTCATATTCTGATGAATAGTGAAAATTACTAAATTTTAATTAAAAACAACCTTTTTAATCGAAATAATTAATAGTGATAAAATATTAATTTGAGTGGTTTTAAAGTATATTTAGAATATATTTTTACAATTTAATACAATGTTGGTCATTGGTTGTAATTTCACATTTAAACCAGACATAATCAAGTGTCAATCTTTTGATAGATATTGTTTCTTAAAAAAAACACGCTATTTGTTTTAACAGCGGGATTTAATTATAAAAATAATTAATGAAACTTCTATGTTATGAATTTGGTAAAATAGACTTTATTTTTGAATTCGCAATATAAAATATAGCTTAGGATGAAATTTTGGCATTGTTCTGAAAAACATCAATTTTTGATGAATAGTGGAACTACTAAGTGGTAGGTTAAAAACTGAATTTTGCATAAAACTTAATTTTACCGCTTCTGTGAATGGAATTTCAAAAATCCGAGAGACACAGTTAATATCAAGGACTAAAATGTGGTTCAATGAGATGAAAATAATTTTTTGGTGAATAGTAACTTTTTACTTTTTTTACCGTGGTTAATAGTAAATAGGGTAACTAAGGGTAAATATGATATTACTATTACCCTAACACATGTCCTAATTCTATTGGATAAGTGTAATTCGACCTAAAACAAACTTAGGAATAAAAAATGACCATTTAGGCCCACTTGGATTAGATTAGGACATTTATTACTAATTTATTTAAAGAAGGGTTAAAATAGTTAAAATCAAAGTTTAATAAGTAAATAATTTTTAATATGGGGTTATACATACGATAAATTCGATTGTAAATATTCATTAGAAAGCTAAAAAGATTTCCTACATGATGGTATTTTATTTGTAATTTTTAGACATCAAATAATGTAATTTATATATGACACAAAGATGATGCAGTAATTATCTTATTAATGAAATATTGACATAATTGATAATATAAATACCAAAATAAATGTAATTTAAGCCTTTTTATGAATTCCACTAATTTTCTAGGTTACTATGATATATTAATGTTGATTTAATCAACTTGGTTCTAACATTTAATTCTGTTATGACTTTCACAAAAATCATATATCAAATAGTGTCAAAATTGACACAAAATAGTTTTTAAATCAAATATTATATTATTAATTGTTATTGTATTCCTAAAAATCTAAGGTTCGGCAAAATGACTTAGATAAAGATATATATATTAATAATAAACAATTTGGGGTTCGTTTGGCATGTTCTAGTAAGTGTATTAACCATATAGTGAAAGAAAACAAAAAGACACGGTAAAAGTTAAATTATTTAACTTGGAGTTAAATCTAATTGATAAGGTTAAAATAATATCCTAAACTTGTCTAAATTCTATTGGTTGATAGGATTTCAACCCATCCCCACCTTAGCTTCAAAATAAGACCCTTTGGAACCATTATAAACCGATTTAGACTTTAATATAAAATAATATTTTGAGATAATCCTAAGGTGCCCCTCTCCTCCCCTATAAAAGGACACCTCCTCCCCCTCCTCCTCACACCAATTTGAGCACTCAAGCTCGGCCAAACCCTGTCAAAATCTCTTCTCCACTTCCCTAGAAACATCCTAGAGGTTCGGGTCTTCCTCAAAGACCAATTTTAGTGCCCTAAGAGGAGGTCTCAAAGAGGCACTTCAAAGAAGAGGTAATTACCGTTACCAATTCTTTCATCTTTATTTCTTCTTCCACTTCTTCTTCTTAGGTTGTTTCATTATGAAGTAATAACATCAGTATCACTCATATACTGATATGTTATTATAAGTATGAAACAACCCTATTTCACCATCTATCCATCCTACGGAAAAAGAAATCACCGCGCGTGCGTACGTACGGAATACCGTCTCCACGACGCGATGAGTTTAATTCTCCATGTTTACCATTTAAGAATGATTATAAAGTATATATAAGAAATAATAATGAAATATATGACATTATAAAGCTACTGGATTTATGTATATATATACATATGTATGTCATCTACTTACTTCCATTTCAAGACAATAAGGAAAGGAAAACAGCGTTCATGCGTACGTACGGACTATCGTCTCCATGAACGGTGTTTTTCATTTTATTTATCTACCTATTATATATATATATATACTGAATATATATGATATATAAATCATATTTTATATTCTGGAAGTAAGTAAATCATGATATAAGTAATAATGATGTCAAGAACAACATGTCAAAACACTTACGATAAATGAAACGATTTTACCCAAAACGCTTCTTTAACATGGAATTTACAAAAGAACGGGTAATATAATGTCATAAGTGAAGCATATATGATATCATAACAATGAATATGATTCTTTAATAAGTCAATAACATGATTTAAATCATTATATAGGAGGTTCGGACACTTACAAAGCAAGTTGGACCTAAGGTAAGGGAAAATATCACAATCTCACTTTTATCCGAGATTGTTTTTACTTTGGTAATTACTGGGGTGTATTTTATCATCCACATCCATGTTCCCTCGATATGTAATATTATTTCCTTCCTTATACAATAGTTTATATCCAATTTTACCCTTCGGTAAGTTTTTTTGTAAAAGATATGAAAGAAATCTTTTGTCGTTTTTCGTACGAGGTACTTTTTGAATTTTCCGACAAAAGTTAGAAGAATGTTTTTTTAACTTATACTGCATGAATGGATTTTTAAAACATTATTTCCAAGAAGCTTCCTTTACAGGTTTTCAAGTTTATTTTTAATCAACTTCTTTTATTTTAAAGTTGTATGACATGTTATGAAAGGAAAAATGTTTTTGAAGAAGAAATGATATTTTCCTCAAGAATGGAGTTCAAGTGTTTTATCAAAATTATTTTCCATCTAAGATAATAAAGGGTTCTGTTTTTATCCCTATTATTACATTGATTTGATCATGTTGTGATGGAATTATTTTTATGAATTCCTTTATCTTATATGAATTGATTTATGATGTCATGATGTTTCATGAATCCCATTTTTTTTACATGTGTTATGCGATGATGTATGATTTATGATTATGTGGCACACATAAGAAAGGATTCATTATAAGATGGGTGGGACCTATATCTCCCTCCAATGCATTGGGTAAAGATTTTATATCTCATGAGATAGACATGGCTGGAACGGAAGGTTATTTCGGTTCAGTGATACAGGACTGAAACGGGGAGTGAACTCGTTTCAGAAAGGGACTTTGTCCACTAAGATAGTCTTGGCAATGAGTCATGACTAACAAGAAATGATTTTTCATGATTATGTGTGCATGCCACAAAGTTTCAAGTTTCATGTTATGATTATGGTGATCTCATTTTCACTTCTATGATTTGTTCCATGTTAAGATATTATGATCTCTTTTGCAGGTTATGATTTTCAAAAAGATATGATATGATTTTTATTTCTTTTGTATACCCTTAATGAGCATTTGAGCTCACCCTTTTATGTTTACTTTTCCCCAGGATATAAAGAAAGGTTTTAGGTAAAAAAAATGGAAGATCTTTATGGGAGATATTGATGATCTTTCACCAGGATTAGAAGATTATGTTCCGAGTTTCCAAAGACACTAAACTATTACGATCCTTGTGTGTGTGTTTTTTGTTATGTACTAAGTATTCCGCAAATGTAATGTAATGTCCATGTACGTCAGGCTTCGGGTCTCTACAGTTGGTATCAGAGGAAAGGTTTAGTCAACCTTTGGAAACTAGGATGCGGGAACTTTAGTGAGATCCCTAGATATATTTATAAGGTATCTCTAGGGATGTCCTTAAGGATAAGTATACGTATAGGATACAGTCCTAGAACTACGGTAATGATCATAGAATTTAACCTAAGATGATAGATATTGAGGATACTCCACCTTTATTATGTTGTTTTCCCAAGCATGATTTTTGCCTCTCACACTATTCTTTTTGGGTTTTAGACGATGGCTGGAACCCGAAGGAACCGTGTTGATCATTGCAATGGACAATGCAATGATTTCCCTCCTGAACAAACAAATGTTATGGGAGATGGAGTGAAAAATCTTATTTCTATACTTACACAAGCTATGAATCATTCTGGACTTCCAAATGAGCAGAGAAAGGAACAGTATTCTATTGAGTCCTTCATGAGGCAACGTCCACCTTCTTTCAGTGGGACTTCCGATCCACTTGTTGCTGAACAATGGATCAATACTACTGAAAAGATATTTTCAGTTCTTCAATGTTCTGAACATGATAAAGTCATCTTAGCAGTGTATCGTTTGGAAGGTGATGCTGATCAATGGTGGAATCTTATCAAGAATACGAGGCCAAGAGATGAAATTGAGTCCATGGAATGGGACGAGTTCAAGAACTTGTTTTTCAGTAAGTACTTCCCTCGTATTCTTCGAACAAAGATGGAAAAGGAGTTTCTTGAGCAGAATCAGAAGGATGAGGAATCTGTTGGTATATACGAATCAAATTTTACAAGACTTTCAAGGTATGCATCTGGCATTATCATCCAACCTGCAAGTAAAGTTGATCGATTTTTCGGTGGCTTAAAACCAAGTCTTCGAAGGGCATTAGCTATAAGAGACATCAGTAGCTATGAAGAAATTGTGCGTTGTGCTATCAAGGTAGAAATGGAAGTTGGTGTTACATATCCATCTCATGGTTTTGAAAAGAAACGAAAGATGGAGTTTAAGGAGAAATCTCAAAATAATGGTGAAAAGAAGATGAATGTTTCCTTATGAACAAAGTGTGGAAAGAAGCATGGTGCAGATTGTCTTAAAGGGACTAGAAAATGTTTTAAGTGTGGAAAAGAAGGTCATCGAGTAGCTGAGTGTCGAAGTAATGGAAAAAGGGTTTCTAATGATGTGAACAAAGCAAACACTGCAGAGAACGCACCACCAACACTTCAATGTTTCAAGTGCAAGGAGATGGGACATTATGCCAATAAATGCCCTAATCCAAGGGTTAGTGACGATCAACATAAGCAACCACTTAAGGAAAAGGACAAAGGGAAGTCACATGCGATCTCTATTGGCAATGTTGAATATGACAATGATGTGGTGGAATGATTAAGTGTTTATGTAATGGGATTCCAAAATAATGTTGTATCATGTGGTATTGGAATATTTATGTATTTGTCTAATGTGGTATTCAAAGTAATTGAGATATTATGCGCATAATGAAGGCAAAATGAGAAAATGAAATGTATAACAGTATTCATGAGCTCATGATTGATATAAGGACTAAGTGATATCATGGTTTGAGTATATCGAATTTTGAGGATTTTGGTATGTGGAAAGTGTTAACTTTAAACTGCATTCATGTTTTCACTAAGGTATTCAAGAGAATACATGATTAAGGCCTTTGAATGTTTGGGATGTGACCAACAAGACATATATATGGGGATTAACGATAGTATTAAATCTCTGGTAATAATTTTCACTATATTATGAGAGTGGACTGCAGTATTATGGATAAGCCTAAAGATTAGAATGGATTATGTTGGACATAAGTTAGTATTGTTTAAGGATAGAAGTTTTTTTCGATGTTATAGTAATATAGTTTTAGAAAAAGGGAAAACCTACAGGACGGGCGACAACCCATCACGTCGGACAAGGTCGTAGGAATCGAACCCACAACCGAAGTGCGACTGGCTTTTATCGCCTACCACTAGCCTATAGGAAGTCCCTGTTTTGTAGAAACTAGTTTTATTTTATTAAGCGGTATGATATATGAAGTATAAGTTCATTTTTGGAACCATATACGATTAATCTCACTATAAGATGGACTTATAACTTTTGCTAACCTTTTGTTTGAAATAGATGGAATGACCTATCCTTCTATCACATGATCTGCTAATGCTTCACGAATAACAAATTCAACTTCATTTCTTTATGATATGAAGTGGAAATGGTTCAATTCACGAACAACAGTGAGATTGTAACAAAATCATGTAAGTATTTCTTTTAATTCATCAACTTTAGGGAAACGATCTTGAAAACCAAAAATGTTGTCATAGTGCTCTTATATCTGATTAATCAGATGGTACCTTAGATCGTCACAAATTTATGGCTTTGTGATTACTGGCTTTTCCATAGCCATGTTCTCTAACACTCTCCATCAGAACATGATGGTTAGATTTCTCTTCCATATGCATATTTTCACCTATGTGGAAACCCAGTGATTAGTTTATTGGGGTAATGGTTACATTTCATACTTTAGTTTTAAAGCCATGTTTTGGTATTCCTTTTTACGATGTGGGTTTCTATTAAAGAAACTTTCGAATAGTAAACCATTTATAATCCCGACGAATTTCGAGGGTGAAATTCATTTTAAGGGGGGTAGAATGTAACAACCCGAGATTTTATGAAAAATATTCTTTTTAATTTTATTAATGTCTTGTGTTGTACGCTACACCAAAAGGAACTTGCACAACACGCATCTTTGACTTTCCTTTCATTACACGCAATCTCAACCTTCCTCGATAGCGTGTGTAGTACGCAATACCGAGTTTCACAAAACAACGATATGCTATTAAAATATTATTAAAACTAGCCTTTATGAATAGTAATAACCACTTTTTGAAATTTTATAAATTTTATTTTTCAAAATTGACTTCATTTTTGGATTCGGAGTATCGAATTTAGCCTAAGGTGAGATTTTGGTACATTTCGGATAACTTTCATATTCTGATGAATAGTGAAAATTACTAAATTTTAATTAAAAACAACCTTTTTAATCGAAATAATTAATAGTGATAAATTAATAATTTGAGTGGTTTTAAAGTATATTTAGAATATATTTTTACAATTTAATACAATGTTGGTCATTGGTTGTAATTTCACATTTAAACCAGACATAATCAAGTGTCAATCTTTTGATAGATATTGTTTCTTAAAAAAACACGCTATTTGTTTTAACAGCGGGATTTAATTATAAAAATAATTAATGAAACTTCTATGTTATGAATTTGGTAAAATAGACTTTATTTTTGAATTCGCAATATAAAATATAGCTTAGGATGAAATTTTGGCATTGTTCTGAAAAACATCAATTTTTTATGAATAGTGAAACTACTAAGTGGTAGGTTAAAAACTGAATTTTGCAAAAAACATAATTTTACCGCTTCTGTGAATGGAATTTCGAAAATCCGAGAGACACGGTTAATATCAAGGACTAAAATGTGGTACAATGAGATGAAAATAATTTTTTGGTGAATAGTAACTTTTTACTTTTTTTACCGTGGTTAATAGTAAATAGGGTAACTAAGGGTAAATATGATATTACTATTACCCTAACACATGTCCTAATTCTATCGGATAAGTGTAATTCGACCAAAAACAAACTTAGGAATAAAAAATGACCATTTAGGCCCACTTGGATTAGATTAGGACATTTATTACTAATTTATTTATAGAAGGGTTAAAATAGTTAAAATCAATGTTTAATAAGTAAATCATTTTTAATATGGGGTTATACATACGATAAATTCGATTGTAAATATTCATTAGAAAGCTAAAAATATTTCCTACATGATGGTATTTTATTTGTAATTTGTAGACATCAAATAATGTAATTTATATATGACACAAAGATGATGCAGTAATTATCTTATTAATGAAATATTGACATAATTGATAATATAAATACCAAAATAAATGTAATTTAAGCCTTTTTATGAATTCCACTAATTTTCTAGGTTACTATGATATATTAATGTTGATTTAATCAACTTTGTTCGAACATTTAATTCTGTTATGACTTTCACAAAAATCATATATCAAATAGTGTCAAAATTGACACAAAATAGTTTTTAAATCAAATATTATATTATTAATTGTTATTGTATTCCTAAAAATCTAAGGTTCGGCCAAATGACTTAGATAAGGATATATATATTAATAATAAACAATTTGGGGTTCGTTTGGCATGTTATAGTAAGTGTATTAACCATATAGTGAAAGAAGACAAAAAGACACGGTAAAAGTTAAATTATTTAACTTGGAGTTAAATCTAATTTATAAGGTTAAAATAATATCCTAAACTTGTCTAAATTCTATTGGTTGATAGGATTGCGACCCATCCCCACCTTAGGTTCGAAATAAGACCCTTTGGAACCATTATAAACCGATTTTGACTTTAATATAAAATAATATTTTGAGATATTCCTAAGGTGCCCCTCTCCTCCCCTATAAAAGGACACCTCCTCCCCCTCCTCCTCACACCAATTTGAGCACTCAATCTCGGCCAAACCCTATCCAAATCTCTTCTCCACTTCCCTAGAAACATCCTAGAGGTTCTGGTCTTCCTCAAAGACCAATTTTAGTGCCCTAAGAGGAGGTCTCAAAGAGGCACTTCAAAGAAGAGGTAATTACCGTTACCAATTCTTTCATCTTTATTTCTTCTTCCACTTCTTCTTCTTAGGTTGTTTCATTATGAAGTAATAACATCATTATCACTCATATACTGATATGTTATTATAAGTATGAAACAACCCTATTTCACCATCTATCCATCCTACGGAAAAAGAAATCACCGCGCGTGCGTACGTACGGAATACCGTCTCCACGACGGGATGAGATTCATTCTCCATGTTAACCATTTAAGAATGATTATAAAGTATATATAAGAAATAATAATGAAATATATGACATTATAAAGCTACTGGATTTATGTATATATATACATATGTATGTCATCTACTTACTTCCATTTCAAGACAATAAGGAAAGGAAAACAACGTTCATGCGTACGTACGGACTACCGTCTCCATGAACGGTGTTTTTCATTTTATTTATCTACCTATTATATATATATATATACTGAATATATATGATATATAAATCATATTTTATATTCTAGAAGTAAGTAAATCATGATATAAGTAATAATGATGTCAAGAACAACAAGTCAAAACCCTTACGATAAATGAAACGATTTTACCCAAAACGCTTCTTTAACATGGAATTTACAAAAGAACGGGTAATATAATGTCATAAGTGAACCATATATGATATCATAACAATGAATATGATTATTTAATAAGTCAATTACATGATTTAAATCATTATACAGGAGGTTCGGACACTTACAAAGCAAGTCGGACCTAAGGTAAGGGAAAATATCACAATCTCACTTTTATCCGAGATTGTTTTTACTTTGGTAATTACTGGGGTGTATTTTATCATCCACATCCATGTTCCCTCGATATGTAATATTATTTCCTTCCTTCTACAATAGTTTATATCCAATTTTACCCTTCGGTAAGTTTTTTTGTAAAAGATATGAAAGAAATCTTTTGTCGTTTTTCGTACGAGGTACTTTTTGAATTTTCCGACAAAAGTTAGAAGAATGTTTTTTTAACTTATACGGCATGAATGGATTTTTAAAACATTATTTCCAAGAAGCTTCCTTTACAAGTTTTCAAGTTTATTTTTAATCAACTTCTTTTATTTTAAAGTTGTATGACATGTTATGAACGGAAAAATGTTTTTGAAGAAGAAAGGATATTTTCCTCAAGAATGGAGTTCAAGTGTTTTATCAAAATTATTTTCCATCTAAGATAATAAAGGGTTCTGTTTTTATCCCTATTATTACATTGATTTGATCATGTTGTGATGGAATTATTTTTATGAATTCCTTTATCTTATATGAATTGATTTATGATGTCATGATGTTTCAAGAATCCCATTTTTGTTACATGTGTTATGCGATGATGTATGATTTATGATTATGTGGCACACATAAGAAAGGATTCATTATAAGATGGGTGGGACCTATATCTCCCTCCAATGCATTGGGTAAAGATTTTATATCTCATGAGATAGACATGGCTGGAACGGAAGGTTATTTCGGTTCAGTGATACAGGACTGAAACGAGGAGTGAACTCGTTTCAGAAAGGGACTTTGTCCACTAAGATAGTCTTGGAAATGAGTCATGACTAACAAGAAATGATTTTCCATGATTATGTGTGCATGCCACAAAGTTTCAAGTTTCATGTTATGATTATGGTGATCTCATTTTCACTTCTATGATTTGTTCCATGTTAAGATATTATGATCTCTTTTGCAGGTTATGATTTTCAAAAAGATATGATATGATTTTTATTTCTTTTGTATACCCTTACTGAGCATTTGAGCTCACCCTTTTATGTTTTCTTTTCCCCAGGATATAAAGAATGGTTTTAGGTAAAAAAAAATGGAAGATCTTTATGGGAGATATTGAAGATCTTTCACCAGGATTAGAAGATTATGTTCCGAGTTTACAAAGACACTAAACTATTACGATCCTTGTGTGTGTGTTTTTTGTTATGTACTAAGTATTCCGCAAATGTAATGTAATGTCCATGTACGTCAGGCTTCGGGTCTCTACAGAATCCCAAGTCCATAACATGAGGGTTCAATAGAAGGAATCCCAATTCCATAATAAGAGGTTATATGGGAGGGAATCCCATTTCTATAGTAAGAGGGAAAATTAGAGGGAATCTCGAGCCTAAAACTAGAGGGTCCACTGGATAGAATCTCAATCCCATAAAAAGATGGTAAATAAGATGGCCTATTAAGAATGAAAAAAGAAGGTAAAATGTAATTCATCCCATGAAATAATATGGTAAACAAGTGATTACCCCATGTATAATTTGTTTCAATGTTCATGGTAGGTATCCCAGACTTAAGAGTTTGTATGCATATGTGTGTTCCACAAATTCTATGTCTTATGAGGATGTTATTCCATGAAAACTAATGATCATATATTTCTATATGATTAATTTCTTGTGAGAATCCAATTTTTATGCCACGACACATGATTATGATATTTTATATGTAGGTAGTGATCTTTATATGTTACTCTCATGTCCCCCTACCATTATTTTAGAATTACTCATGTGTATATCTGAAAATTCTACCTTGTTGAGAATCTATGCTCAACCTTTGTAATGTTTAGTTTCACCTAATTGTGAAGAAAGGTTTTTTGTATGAGTAATAATGGGAAGATAATTATGTGATATCCTGTTGATCATTCACCATATTAAAATAAAGTGTTCTATGTATCAAAAGACACTAAATTATTACAGTCCATAGAATTGTAAAATTTTAATATAGTGCATATTCATCTCAAATGATGTAATATACACGTTTGTTAGGCCTACGTCTCTATAGTTTGTTTCAAATTAAATATCTGTTCTAACATTGTAATCAAGGATGAGAAACCATTTGTTAGTTCCCAGTTGATATTTCTATGTATATTATTAGGGATGTCTCCAAATATTTGTTTATGTATGAGTCAATGTTCTTTGAAATGACCCATATTTTTGGTAATGGATTATGATAATGGTTTCTAAGAAATTACGTCCCTCTATTGATACTTTATGTTGATGTATTATATGAACAAGACAATGTTTTGCATTGAATGACACCAATCATGTTTCTGCAAAACAAAAAAAAATTAATATAATGGAGGAAAAGAATGACACTCTAAGGTAGAAGAAAATGTCAAACACTTTAAATGTGGAAAGTATCATAATTGTACCAATAACATTCTTATGGAATATCAGATGAATGAAATATGAATGTTCATAATAGTAATTTTCTTTCTACTAATTATGGAATGTCCTCAAGCGACATGTTAATGGTATTTGTTTTCTAATATTATTCTACATAATTATGATTTACATTAGTAGATATGATTCATATTTCATATATAGGAAACATATATTAAGGAATAATATAATTATGATTAGTTAATGGCTATGTAATATGGGTAATGATCGGAGTGTTAATGAATTTGAGTTACCGGATTATGTTATTTTAATCATGAATGATACAAGGATTATTTTTTGAAGTGATTTTTTATATGTTTTCATGAATATGAGAAATTCCATCGATGACCTAGAAAAGTCAATTAATGGAATTTTTATACTAATGGAATGTAAAACATAATAAGTTATTGAGGATTAGAAAACGATATTTAGTATTGAGAAATATTTTATGATATGGATAATGGAAACATGATAGTATTTATGACCTTGGTACTGATAATGGATTTCTTACATTGTTGTTTATGCTATCATTAATAAAGATTTTATAATATTTTGGATTGAAGGAATATACCGAATAATTTTTTTTATAAGGAATCATGTATGTTTTATATTAAGAATTTTGTTAATTTAGGTTACTAACATGTTTCTCGGTAGTACATGACAAAATTGATCACATGTTTTGCTAGTGAAAAATAGGAGATACATTATGATATATGTGGGATCAATGTTCTACTTATTTTGAGATATTTAGTGAAGATAATTCAAAAGTATTGGATTTTATTAATTTTAAAGGGTTACATGGTTAACCATTAGTGGAATGTTTTATGTAAAACATCATAAAAGGATTCAAAAATTAATGTATTACTTTTCTATTTGAGAAGTTTTACTCATTGGGTATCTTTAGAAAAATATTATTATGTTATTTTTACTAATGAATGATTGAATTCTTTACCATTATATTAATAGATGTCAAGATATGTTAGTTCTTCATGAATTAAAAATTCACCATCATTACAAGATGTTAGAGATAGAGTGGAAATTGATCAAGACACAACATATGGTTGAAATTGTTCATTTGAATTGTAATTCAATCAAGTATTTATATCTCTTTTTGTGGACTCTCCAATGTTATTAAAAGGCTCTTGAAATAAAATCGGGTCCCGTTATGATAATTGTTTATGATATAAATGTCATTTTTCAAGTATATTAGTTTTATTGATTTCTAGTCATTAAATTTCTCGTGATCATACACTTTATCACTCCCCATCTGATCATAATTGTTAGATTTTTCTTCAATTTCCATGTGTTAACATACATCTTATTTTCACCTACGGGGAAACCTAGTTATGAGTTAAATTGGGTAATCATCATGTCTACAAAATTCCCCATTTAAAGATTATTTTCATATTCAGTTTTATAGTTATAGTTTTTATGAAATGATCTTACATGTATTGCACCTTTAAAAACAGTGATGATTTTTTGTTGTGAAATTCATTTTAAGGGGGTTATAATGTAGCAACCATAGATATTTTGAATAATTGATGAGAATAAATTATATATTACTGATAACCTTCATTACATGTAATTACCAGTTATGATTGATTAATATGAAAAAACAAGATTATATTTAACTACACTGAACCCGTATATTATCTTCTAGTGTAAACAACACTATTTTTTTTCTTGTATTACACACAATGTTGAGTTCCATCGACAGCTTTCATTAAACAAAAGAATGAGTTTTACAAAATGAAAATATTATTATTAAAAAATTATTACAGTTATGACCTATCCACTGGAATGGTAGACACAAATATGGCTAAATTATTTATGACAATATGATTTATATATTTTTATAAAATTATTTATTTGGTTATAAATTAATTATAAATTAAAATAAACACCATTTTAATATAAATAATGTGTTTTTTGGAAAAAACTATTGTTATTCCCCCAAAGTAATTTTATGTTAATAATAAAAATATAACCATATTAGTTACAACCCATAATTAAATTTGAACATTATAAATTAATTAAAATATTTTTAAATTCATCCAATGTGTTTTATGGGCATAAAAAATAACAAATCTAGTTTTAGTCATTAAATGATTTCATATTCTAAAATAAAGGTTTACAACCTTTTAATAAAATAATTTTTATTAAACTAATTTGTGAAAATTTTATAATATAAATTTTATAAAATAAACTTAATTTTTAAAATTATAATATGATATTTTACTATGGGATATTTATTTGATATTTTTTCTATAAATCTTTTTTTTGATGAGGGGTGTAAAATACAAAAATTTAACTGAAAATCACACATTAATATAACATAAATTTGTCATGTAATTATATTTATATTTGTTTTTAAAGTATATTTAGATCAGTTATACCAATATTAATTTAATTTATGTTATTGTTATAAATTTCATATTTAAAATGGATATTAAAAAATTCATAAATTTGATCATTTTCACTTAAAAAATCAATTGTTTTATCTAATCTTGAGGATTAATTTTAAACTATATTATACCACTTCTGTTATTGGGATATAAAAATATGGATTACCTATTTGGAATCTGAATAATTTATAATCTCACATATTGTCAATATAGGTTTAAGGGAAAAATGTTACTTCAAGTAATTATAATTAATTATACTGATTATGGTAAAAATGAGTTTTATTAGTTGTTAAACATTATGATTAAAGGTACAAATAAACTAGAAACATATATAAACCTAATTTTATGGTCATATTACAGAAATATAACCTATTTTATTGACATGTTACCATTATTGGAGAATAATTATAAAATGAATACTTATCAATAGTGTTTACAATTTTGTATTTAAAGGAATATCACTAATCTTCTACTATATAAGGCACTCAGCCCCAGAACATTTTAACATCTCATAATACATTTTAATTATCAAAACAAATTCCCATGTATGCTAAAAAAATACACCATTTAATCTTATAATGGTCACTTTTTTCATAATTAAAATTAAGTATGTCTATTTGTAGAAACCGAAAGTGGTTAACTGAAAAAGAGGTACCTTTCTTCAATAAGAAATTTTGTATTATTTTGTTAGCCATCGCTATAATTTTTTATATATAATACTTATATAATAAAAATTGTAGCATCAATATAATGAGATATTTTTATTTTATTTTTTATACCTACTCGTACACTCATTCAATCTAATAGTATATGAAATCACCATTATCGTGTATAGTGAATTACTACCTTTTGAACGGTTGTTGTTAGTTCTTCCATTTCCACATCGCATGGTTAGGAATAATGGGGTAAACACCATTTTAAATATATATATATATATATGGTATTTTTTATTTCTATTTTTATATTTAATTATTATATAACTCATACCTTCATCCTTGCCAAAATGTGATAATACGGTAACAATATTCGGGATGTGTGGACTAGTGCCTCCTCAAAACGATGTTACTCATTCACAATTTACATTGAATTTAATAAGGATGGGTTTGATAATAATATGTGATATTCAAGAAAAAAATATATAATGTAATTATAATATGTATATATATATATATATCATTTACATTTCGTTTTTTCCACCTGACAAGAAAATGGAAAGAACATTAATGCATATGTATTGCCCACCGTCTCCATGAACAGTTTATTTCATTTGCTATTCATAAATTTTATTTATTATTAAAAAAAATATATGATAAATATATATCAATTTAGTACCGTGTTTTAAATTAATGAAATAATTAAATCATGATATATGTAATCTATATAATAATTCATTGTCAAAACATGTACTAAAAAGGTATTATTACCCCAAACAAAACATTATCATTGAATTATTAATAAAAACAATATAAATTCACAATGAAATCATATTTGGTATTTTTTATATATATTAATAAGTATATTTTTTATATTTAAAATAAAATTATATTTATTAAACAATATGTATGGACAAGTATGATGAGAGCCTAGACTTAAGGTCAGCAAATTTTATCACAATTTTTTTATTTCCATTTGATACATGCCATATTTACCACAAACATTTATTTATACTGTATATAATTCCCATTTATATTTTATATAATTAATATAATTTATTTAATTATTTTCAAATTTCTGATTTTTGTTAATCATTAAACGATTGCATGATATAAAATTTACTCAAGTAGTAAAGGGATTTCTAAAGTCACTATTATTTCTGAGAGTCTTACACCATATACACCAATAATTTATTTTGTGTGGTTTATATAACATAGATAAATGTAATATATGACTGTTATCCTTGAATTTAATATTACTTGTATAGAAATTTTATGATCTCTATTTTTTGGGGTTCTGCAATTCAAAAGATACCAAATAAGTGAGATAATTTTGTCTCACTTTTCATTATTTGAGACATTTGTTTTTTTATGGACCTATATGATTTTATAAGGTTTCTATATATACATCTTCATATATTAACATGAATATACTTATTTGCATTATATTTTATGCTTCCTGTTAATTTATTCTCTCATGGGGACCTTGATTTGATGTTGTCAAATTTGTAAGAGTTTCCGTGTATTGTCTCATATTTTATTGGTTTTGTCTTTTATTATTCTTCCATTGATGAAATATTATCATCCATATATCAAGAATTATCATGAATATTATTATCCCTTAGTTATTCGTGGTATATTCTTTTAATGGTACCATTTTCCATTCGTTGTTACATATGTTAATTAAAGAAGTGTTTTTTAAAAAACTCTACCTTATTTCTCTCTTCATTCAATAATGTGATTTAGTGAAATACCATATCTTCTAAATTTTTTTCAATTTTTTTTAATATTATCCCTTCAGTTACTTTTAAATGAAAGGGATTTTAAATATTATTATCTTTTAAAAGGTGTTAATTTTTTTTTCCAATACAACATTTTATGATTTAATGTTTATTTTCAATGAAAATATTTTTGAAAACTATTTAGAATTTAAAAGGAATATTTTCAATTATGAATGTATATTTTCCAAATTACCTATTTTAAATTATTTTTCAATCCTGGATTATTAATTTTACAATTATCTTTCATAAACATAATTTGAAAATATTTTAATTTAAAAATATTGAATTCCAAAGAAAAATTATTTTCCTCAATAAAATCTATGTGTGATCATTCAAAATAATCCACCATATAATATGAAATCATTGGATATAATATTGTCCTTACTAGGGACATGATCCATGGAATCCATTCTTATTATCTCTTATAATGGTTACTTTTAAAGATGAATTTTGTTTACCAACCCGATTTCACTTTTATGTGTTATACCATGATAATGTTCTTGTGAAACCTTTTTCCATTCTGGGGATATAAAATTATGAAATTATTATAAAACCATTATCCATTCCCAAGGTTATGATATATTGACATATTTTTGATACCCATTCTATTTGTTAATTTATGAAATTTTATTTACAAAATCCATCTCTTTTTGTGGTCATGATATGATGAGTTTTTTGTTGTCTTGTTTCACACATTTGTACGATTTAATTATTTAATGGTTAGGACCTATACATACCTCTAGTCCAGAAGGTAATGGTAAATATTATATGAATTAAAATGGTACATGGGAGTGTATTCCAAGTACATAACAAGAGTTTATATATGATGTAATCCCAATCCCTTGGGAAGAGGGTTTATAAGAGGTAATCCCATGACTGTAATTGGAGGCTACATTAGAATACAAACCCCATAAAAAAGGGTATATAGGAAGGAATCCCATTCCAATAAAATTAGGGTAAATAAGATGGAATTCCTTAGCCGTAATAAGTGGGTACCCGGGTGGGAATCCCAATCCATAAACAAGAGTTTATAAATTAGCGAATCTCAATACAATAAAAAGAAGGTACGTGGGAGAAAATACCAATCCCAAAATAAGAGGGTTAGTAATAGGTCATACCAATATTGTAGTAGGTATGCATGTGATTATCCAAAGACTAATAGTTTATGAAGGTCTTAATATGTATCTTTAACATATTATTTTCTATGACTATGTGTATTCCTCAAATTATATTTCATCTATCAATGTTATTCTCCCACTACTCATGTTATTTTATTTCCTTAATATTAATGTATTATGGACTGCCAATATAAATTCCATGAATCATGATCATGGTATTTTATATGTAGGATATGATAATCAAAAGTTTTTTTTTTCATTTTTTCAAAGACTTATATCAAACATACGAATACTTAACTCCATTATTTTTTACCCTTACTAGAGATCTGATTTCACCATTTCTTATATATTTTTTACCCATTGTTATGAATAAATGTTTTAAATATGTGTTCCAGTTAAGAAGTTATTCATGGTAGATTTGGAATATCCTTCACCAAATTAGAATGTTGTGATTGATGTTTTGAAATCCAATAAAATTCTAATATACTTATTAATTTAATATTATAATGTTAAAAATATTCATTTTAAATGTTGTGATTTACATGTATTTTAAGGCAATATCACTATAGTATGAATCAATGAATGGTTTATCCAGACATGGTAATCTTGGAATGCAAAACATTAGTGAAATCACTATGTATATTTCTAGGTTTAGGCCTAGGCATGTCAGTAAATATAATTCATAAGATGAGTCAATGATTAGGAAAATGTATTTTAATTTTGGTAAAGGATTTAGAGAGTGGTTTCAAAAATATTAAATTCCAATCATTATATTACATGTGGATTCCTAAAAGGGATATGCAGTTTTTTTAGTATAAGGAAAAAAAATAAAGTAACTAAAAATGTAATATAAAAGGTTTAGTTAATGCATTGGATGAGAATATTGACCTCCCTAATGTATCACCAAATATAAAATCTTTGAAATTTTCAAGGTATGTGAATTTTGAAAATAATTATCTTAGGGTAAATATCTTGAAGGATGTATAAATGGAGATAAGAGTAATGTTATGATTGCAAATTATGAAGAGACCATGAGAAAAATTTGAAATGTATGTAATTTCCTATTGGTATTTTTTAAATGAATGATTAAATTGAGTAACCATGATCTATATGTTATATTTTAGGAATGGATTATAATGGAATATGATAATGATGCATAGTTAATGGATCAAGGGAGAGGTGGAATTATTAAAGTATTAATGAATTGGAATTCAATGAATATGTTTAATGAATAATAAAGTATAGAAGACATTTTTTTATAAGTTTTTCTTTAAGGATTTCGTACAAAATGTTAAATTGTACTGATAACACTGAAAGGTCATTTATGGGTAAGGTTATATTATGGGAAGGTAACCCATATCAGGTTATTATATATTATAAGATGATATTTAATATGTTTAAAGAGATGATGATATGGATAAATAATATTAGATAATATTTATGTTATCATAAATAATATAGTTTTTTTAATGTAGTTTATTTTATCATTGATGATGTTTACATTATTTTTGTATTTAAGGAATATATGCAATAATATTTGCAATAGGGAGGAATGAATGTTTTGAATAATGTTTTTTTGGAAATTAAGTTATTACCATGTTTCAAGAGAGCACACGATGATTGTATTCACATGGTTGGTTTGTAAAAAAATGACTTACATTATGATATTAGGGGAATCAATATTATTTTTCTTTTAGTAAATTTAAGGACCTTAATTTCATTTTTTATTTTATTCATCATTCAAATGGATTAGGGAGTTAACAATTTATAGAATGTTTTATGTTAAAAAATTGAAGTGGATTCAATGATTAATTTTTTATATCACTAAATGAGGCATTCAACATAATGGATATCATGTACTAACCATTTTTATGTGATTTTTTCTACAGAAATTTAAAATGACTTATCATTCTATTTACACATCATAGGTTTTGTTAGTTCATCATGATTGAAATAATTCAACACCATTATATGGAGTAAAAGATTACGTGGAAATTCATTAATAAAAAACAAAGGGTGAGACTATACATATTAATTGTGATCAATAATGTAATTATATCTCTGTGGGAAACTATTCTACTATATGATAAGGTCCGTGAAATAAAATATATTGCAATTATCATCATTTTTTATTATATCAATTTACTTTTTTATGAATATTTTTTATTATTTTTTTATTTTATCTATATCATGACCATATTCTATATCACTCTATATGAAAAAATGATTTTCATATTTCTCTTCCATGTCCATGTTTTCAGATACCATATATTTTATTCTATGTGAAAACCTAGTTATGAGTGACTTTGGGTAACCATTATGTTTCCAACATCCCCCTTTTAAAATAATTTTTATTACTCATTTTTATTGTGTAGGATTATATGATAGGGAAATTAAATTAGTAACCAATTAATAACACCAGAAGTATTTCTATGTGAGAATTCTTTTTTAGAGGGAAGACATTAAAACCATCAGATTTTATGTATTAATATTATTATAATAAATTAGAACTATTAGATAGATTTCATTGGACATTATACCATGTTATAATTACATTATAAAATATGAAAATATTTAATTGTTTCTCACAATACACCTAGATTATATTTTGGTATATCTAACACTATTTTTGGCTTGGGTTACATACAATTTTGAGTTCCTTCGGTAGCTCGTGTTACACGTAAGGCCGAGTTTTACCGAACTACTCTATTATTATTAAAATAATGTTATCATTTCCACCACTCCATTGGAATGGAATATATGAATAATCCAAACAAAAATAAAATACATTGTGTTATACATGTTTATAAAATGAAATAATTTTTTTCAATTATTTAGAAATGAAAATAAAAACAAATTAAATCTAAAGAAAGTGTTTTTATGAAATATTCTTAGTATACCCCTAATGGTGTTTTATTTTAATTAAATAAATTAATAAATATTATTTTAGATCATAATGAAATGTATATATTAAAAATTAAGTTATATTTATTTTCATTCATTAAATATTTCTGTTGAGAATAAAATAAAAAAAAATACAATTTTATGCATAAAAAGTTGTATTATTCTGAAATGCTATTTGGATTCCATTTAATTGTAATTTTTTTAAAATGAATTCTAAAACATTTATAATTTTTATAATGCAAAATAAACTACATTTTTTTAATATTTATATAATTTGTTTGTTATTGATTTTAATTATTTATTGATGTTAATTTGTTTATAAATAGTGAGAAACAAAAATTATTAATTGAAAAATTATTTTCATTCTTGTATTTTAATTTAGTGAAAAATATCAATTTTCTAACATATATTATGATAAATAAAAAATATAGTAATATAATTCAGGTTAATAGAATCATTTTCAAATTTAATGGGGATATAATAAAATTTCAATCTATAGAGCATTTTCACTTTAAAGACACTTAATTTAGTCTTGTCTGTGGAAATAATATTAAAAAAAATTAATCCACATATTTTATTGAACATTATGAAAATTGATTCCATATTTTTAATTTTAATAGTTTATAATTTTTTTATGGTATGTTTATATTTTTGATAAAAATAAAATTTTACATGTAATTAAAAAGAATTACAATGATTGAGATAAAAACGAGTTTACATAGTTGTCAAACATTAATATTTGGAGGCCAAATTACTTATAAACAAGTCAAAAAATGATTACATTTACCTATATCCACCATATACCAAAATATATAGAAATTGTACGATCATTGGTTGAACATGATGTAATTGATATGTCTCAATATTATTTACCTTTTTGTATTTACATGATTTCCACTCTCCCTTCACTATTTAATGTCACTCACCCCCTTAGTTATTTAAATGTATATGTACTTTTTTCTCATACATAAAATGAATACTAATATCCCAAAATCATTCCTCTAAATCTAGGATCAACAATTTTGGATGAAATAAATCCAAGGAAGCCCTTTGTTACAAATTAAAAGGAGTTACTTAAAGAAAAGATAACATTATTCAATGATAAAATTAATTTAACTTCATTGTCCACCCTTAAATTATTTGGATATAATTATTATATAATAAAATAAAAATTATTAGTATAATGAGATTATGTTTGGTTATGGTTTACACCCACACTTACACACACTTCCTTCAAATAAGATAAAAAAACATCCATTATTGTACATCAGACTACCACATTGAGAGACGATGTAATTCTTTCTTCCATTAAAATTTATCAATACTAGTAATAATAAATTAAATACAATTTTTCTATGATATATATGTTATATTTTATTGATGTATGATTATGGAAGTATAATAAAATACATTCTTTCATGCATTAATGTTTTTTAGAATAAAATGACATCTTTTTTTGTTGTGTGGATTACCTCCTCATCAAAAGATGTGACTCATTGACAGTTTAAATAGATCATTTTGAGGATTAATTTAGTATAAATATATTATATTAATATCAAAATAATTATATTTTAAAGATTATATATATATGTATATATATATAATTTATGTTTTTTTCTTAAAATATTAAACGATAATGGAATCATTGTTCATTCGTATGTATGACCTACCGTCTCGATGAATAGTGTATTTCATTTCTTATCTCCAGATTTTATAGATTATTATGAAGCAATATATAATAAATATTGAATATATTTATATAATGGTTAAAATTATATAATTAATTAAATTTTTATATAAGTAAAAGGATAAAAAATTCCATGCCGAAAGATGTATGAAAAACAAAGAATTTATTTCCCGAAACATAATGTTAACATGGATTTTTAAAAAAATGGGTAATATAATGTCATATAAAATTATATATGGTATTAAATATTAGAATAATATTCTGTTATAGATGATTAGTAAACTTATATTTATTATATAGGAGGTTTTATAAAGCATGATGGGATTGAAGACAAAAAGAAAGGTAATTTCATCTCACTTTTTTTAAGTCAATGAGATAAATCCCATAAAGACAACTCATTTTTTTGTTATATATATTGTCCTATGAAATTTTATATAATAAATTTATTTTATAAGTTGATATTATATTTTAAAATTTATTTTATTATTTCATGTATCTCTTGATTTAAATGCTAACCTCTAGTAGTCGGGGGATTTCTAGTATAAATATTATTTCTTAGGTAAATATTCTATATTGACTACTCATTCCATAAATGTGGTTTATATAATACCCACTAACTACTTATATTTTAATTATTCATAAATTTTTGGAAATTTATATATCCATTTTATAATCTCTATTTCATAGGGTGGAAAATATTAACAGTTACCCAATTTCGGAGGTAATTTGTCCCAATTTTTCTTTATGAGACACATGTTTTGTTATAAACATATATTATATTTTATGGATATATAATTACATTTGATATGTTATATAATGAATATATAAATTTTCATTGTATTATATTCCTCACTTAATGTAATTATTTCATGTGTATATTGATTCAATTTTACCATATTGGTTTCAATTTATTCCTACTATCTCATTATTTTTAATGATTGTGTAGGATTATATATCCATTGATGAAATATTGTGATCAATATCTCATAAATTATCATGAATTCTATTCTACACAAGTTATTAATTCCATCATCATGTATTTTTAAAATTTTCCACTATATGGTACTTATGAAATTATGATTTATTTATAAAACCGACATTTTTTCTCACATTGGTCAAAAATTAGTTTTATTCATAAGAAATGTTTTATCAAAAAAGTTCTAATTTTTTTAAAGTATCTTTTAATCTTACGTTCATGTAAATTATTTTAAAAAAAATTGAAAGTGTTTAACTTTTTTATGAAGTATTACATTATATTATTTCAAGGATACATTCAATGTGTTATTTGTTTCAAAATGTTTCATAAATTAAATATTTTTTTTCAAGGAGGAAAAGATATTTAACCAACTAAACAAATTAAATGGGTTCTATGGAATGAATTATAAAAATAAAATTACTTTTCAAGTTAAATTACTCCAAAAAAAGGATTTTCAAAGAAAGGTTATTGTCTTCAAGATATGTTGCTAGAGATCTTTAAAAATCCACCTATATATAAGATGAATTCCTTTGATATTATTATTTCCATACAAGGGATATGATCCAAGGACACCATTATTAATATTTACTTCAATGTTTATTGTTTTTTTGAAATCAATTTTCTAAATATTATTTCTATTCAATGGGTATTACAATTATAAGATGCTTGTGAGTCATGATTCTATTCATGTGATCTTCCATGATGAAATGATTTAGAAATATTTCTCTTTTACATAGGTTATGTTATGATGAAATTATTATGATAAAAATGTATTTTAATAGGTTATGATATGGTATTTATGATTACCATTGATTTTTATTGTTCACTATATGATTAAAGATTTATTATCTTGTGACACGCGTATTTATGAATTCATTATGTGTTGTGTGGGACCTATATCTCCCTCAAATTAATTGGTTAATGGTAAATGTTTTATGAGATAAAATGATATGATTGATGGAATCCCATGCCCATAACAAGAGTTTGTTCTAGATGTAATCCCATGACCATAACAAGAGGGTATATGAGATGTGGTAACTAGCCCATGACAACATGGTACCCAAGAAGAAATCCAATGCTCATAAGTTGTTGGTACAAGGGTTGGAATCTAAATCCCCAAATAAAAGGGTAAACCTGATTCATTCTAAGCCTATATAACGAGGGTACATAAGAGGACATCTTAATGTCATGATTATATGGTAAATGTTATGTATTCCGTAGATTGAAAATATTTTATAGGTGATTATTAAAAGACTAACATGTTTTGTAAGTCTTAGTATGCAACCTTAACATAAGATTTTATATTCATATATGTATTGTAAGATACATGACCTTTCATAATTTATTATTTGTTATGTTTCATTTTCATTCCATTATATTGGATAAATTTTTTTATTCTAATGATCATTAATAGGAAGAGGGTGTTCCTGGGTTTCAGGAAATAAAAATGGTGAAAAAGGATATTTTGGGCACATTCATGGTTTGTGAATGATTAATGAAAACCATCCAGATCAATCTAGGTGACTGTGAATCCATGGATAAAAGATTGTGCATGGTTATCAAATGGCAATGATAATAGTTAGGAATTCCCAAGATATCATGTGAGGGGGTGATTTTTGGACAGTATCACTCGCATAGTTCACATACAGTTTGTCATATTGTGCTGGTAAACCATGCATCCAAGTAATGTTGAAGAACATAAAAAACATTGAATACATTATTTTTAAGCCCATCTCCAGATTTCCTCCTTTTTCCCCCTTGAAAACTTAGTGAAGATCCAAATATCCCAATAGATTCCAAGGGTGAATTTCACTCTTATCTTTGTCATTTGAAGGGTTTTTGGATGAGAATCGAAGCTCTGGGTAAGGCTAATCCCCCTCTTTCTTCTCTTTTTGGTATAGTGTTCACATTTCTTCTTTATCTACTTCTAAAGATCCCAAACCCTTATTTTCTAGATAGATATAGGTTGAGACTTCCATGGGGAATTTAATTAGGTATGGGGCCTCGATTATGTTTGCATTCATCATTGAATCCAAGGTATGTGGTCTACTATTTATATCCCATATTTTCATTTTGTACATGTGAATGATTTTTTTATTTCATGGTTACCCATTATTTTGATTTTGATCCTTTGATTATATTTTGAGTGATAGGTGTATAAATGATGAATGTAAACCCTCAAGGACCTCATGGGACACATAGAGGATAACTTGACCCATGTCGGGCCAACCATTGGGGGCGTTGATACTTCCCAGACATAGGAGATAGATACGTTTGAGAAAGGATTCCTTGTGGAAATGCAGATCCCTTTATAAACATTTATAAATGTTGAAGTGGGTGAAAACTAATTATTGTAATTTCATATACGTATTAATGTCTTAAGGTATTGTTTGGCACATTAATAAAAAGGGATTTAATATGTTAATGGGGGATTATGCCTTGTGTCTAATGATTTTTTTTGGAAAACCCTAAGAGGGTGGGTTCATTTAAAAATTTTGACACTTGAGATTTGTAATGGATTTTTATTGATGAATATGGTTAATGGGGTTAGAATTGGGAACATTATTGGGATAATGGGTTTTGTGGTGTAAAATGGTATAATGAACAGGCTAGGAAATAAAATTGGATCCCATGATAATTTTCGTGAATCATGATTGTTATCATCATTAGATTTATTAGTTGTGATAGGGAGATATGTGGTGGATGGTTCAACATGCATGTGCACATGGCTTCGTGGTGGAAATAAAGACTGACACTCCTCCCATTGGTAGGGTTGGAATGATGATCTTACATACCCCAAAATTCATATGTTATGGAGTCAAACTAATGATCTATGAACACAATGGTTGTATTCAATGAAAATATATAGATTGAGGATCCAAGGAATGTGTGGTGATTACATGATATGATCATCCCAAGTGAGATATGAACATAAATAATTATCTTGTGTTGGATGATAAATTCCATGAATTTTGTCTGAATACAGTAAATATCTAACTCGTGGAATAAAAGTTGATGATGAAAAAAATGAGGCGATGATGAATATAATGAACTTGGCTTCATAATCAAAATAGTAATATAAATGTATAAAAAGATTAATGAGTGACCCCTGAACTACCATTCCATTAATTTACATATATTTCTACATTAATGCACTATCTATTATAGTGGTTATTTTGTTGACACTGTTGGTGGTGGCCTATAGAGTTTTACTTAGAACCTATTCAAGCCTCTCTTGTGAACACGCGTAGATTTCATACATGCATGTCTGGACAAGGGTAAGGGCCCTATTCGAGAGAGATGAGTAAGACATGGGACATTCATGGATGTGGTTTCCTAAATATAGTCAATTCCATTTTTGGGGATTCCACTATTTTCTTCATTTTGGGTTTTTTTCACTTAGAACTGAATAATGATATTACATATTTACTATTTCCTATGGTTTGTACCAAGTATTAGTGATGGTTTTCTGCACATGATAATGATTATTTTATATTTAATATTCTATTTATATTGTGATCTTATATATATTTGAATATGATTAAGTGGTTATAGTCTACTCACGTGACTAATCTAGACCATAAATAGTAGTCGGATGCACACATGGAGGAATGCTTGAGGTCATGTGATGACTCGACTTAGGGCACTGGTTTAGTGGCTCCAATGTCAAGGATGTCACAAAGTGTTATCAGAGAAGTGATTTTCTCTTCCATACTATTTTTAAGGTAGAAAATTGATTAAGATACTGTCAGGCCTTGGTAATGAGAACGTTCCATGGAGTAGCTAAACTATGTATAAGTGAAAACCAATGTCCCCCAATGTGGGAATTGTTTCTCTTGTTTTATGTTGTTACATTCGATGATATTTCAATATATGTTGATTCATGTGTGGTGTGATATGATATTGTTATGATATTTTTCTCAGGGTCAGACTGACACGAGGTTGTTCATTCTTGAATCATTATAGGAACCTATTTGTATAATTGAAATGCATCATAATAGGCTCGTGCGCGCACACAAGGGATGGGAGTGTAGGAATTAATGGATAAAATGCATTTTATTTCGTAAAAATATTGAAATGTTGTCTAATGGAATGATATAAACAGGTAAAAAGGGTAAATGATAATGAAAGGTAATAATTAGATATTGATGCTTGATATAAGAAGGTAAGTAAATTAAAATGTTATGGGTGTAAATTGGGATGTGGAAATTGATTATAAATGTCGTAAAAGATATTTCATGTAACCATTTGAGTTAGGTACCCCATGTAATCCATTGCCTTAAAAATGATGGTTGAGGGTAGTGATCTATATACAATAAACTCCAATGGGAAGTGTATTTGAAATGTTTTGTTTATGGCTTGTAATGATCATTTCATTACGCCTTGTGAATGACTAATCATTATGCTCAAAAATTAATTATTTGGAATTGTAGAGGAATTCCATCATGTAGTCGTGTGCTTTTTGGGATACTATAGGTTGTTTCCATGAATTATCTCCCAATAGTGGAGAAATAAGGCTTTTTGGTGCAGGATAATAGGGAAGCGATGTTCCATGATAACAATTCTCATTTTATGTAGATGATGGAATGAGACCTAGGGTGGGTTGAATCGAGTATGATCAAATTGATTAGGGAGTTTTAGCTACAACAGGCTTCGACCATTACTAGATATGGAGGACCATTGGAAGATATGATTTGGATATAGTATACCAATGAAATTTTTGAACATCTGGAGACTAATTCTGAGAAGCGAGTTAACTTTTTAGCCTATATGTTGTGTGGTCAAGAAATGTGTTTGTGGGATATCTTACCTCAGACAGAATAACTAGATAGAATGGTGTGGATGAGTTTTTGTAAATTTTTATGGATCCTAACTACCTAGAAACCTTAAGGTGGGAGAAATATGAGGATTCTATTAGTTTGGAACAGGAGATGATGTATGAAATGTAGTTTGTGTGTCGGTTCATAGACTTACATTGTTTTTTCGCTACTTTTGAGGGAGATGAGGAAGCTATGGAAAGGTGTATTCAAGATGGAAATTGACATGTGATCAGATCCTAAGTAAATTTTATTCGACTTAAGAGGTTTTATTTGGTGACTTACTTAGCCCTCATCTCAGAATGAAACCTCCATGAGGCCTATAAAAGAATACATGCAGTAATGGTGGGGTGAACCAGTGGTGCGGATTCTGACAGTAGGATGTGCTATTTTGAGAATTTCCACTAGGGATATGGTGGACACCACATCCAGAAAAATTAACATGTCTCTTAGGTTAGTTATCGATTTTACTACTACTAGTGTTGTTGTCTAGGACACGTATAATGTCAGTGATCTGGACCACCATTTGAGTGAACATCATGTTGGAAAATTGGAAATGTACAGATGTTATGTAGGAACCCATCATAGACAAAAGGAGACATTGGACAGAGATTAATAAAAAGTATATTAAGGTGATCGATGACCCCATAACCAGAAGAGAGATGATTCTCCAAAGACCTTACTAGTATTGTTGGTGGAGTATGAACTCTAGGGAGAGATCATTAGTAACAATAGGGTAGTGAAGCACAGTGTAAATTGGGTGGATCCCAGGGTAGATAGACATGCCAGTTATAGGAAGTTTGGTCTTTTCCTAGAGGAGGTGAGGATAGACATTCTACCATTTGAGGTAGGATTATTTTAGCTTCCACATTTGAAAACTCTCTATTTGACATAGGTGCCACATATTCGTTAATTTCAACACATTTTTTAGTAGTGCGAGGTCTAAATGATGAATATGAATGTAGATTTATGTCATTTGATACTCTATTGGGGGTGTGAGGTTAGAATATAACGCACGGTAAGGGTTGTTCCATAATGTTTGGTGGATATCATTTTTTACGGGATCTATTTTTTCTGGTTATTATAGGTTTGACATGATCTTGGGAATATATTGGTTAGTTGTATATCAATCCTATATTGATTGTTATTGACATCAGGTAATGTTTACATCACCCAATGGAGACACGTATGTCCTTTGTGGTGAGTAGGATGTCCAATTAGGCTTTGCAGGTCCATTTTTTAAGTATATGGGAGAGATCATGGACCATGTGGCACGCATTATTCTTAATGATGGATAAGTGGGGAAACATATCATTCCAATTGTGGTTGTTCAGTTCAAAGATGTGTTTCCTATGGAATTATTGTGGGTACCACCTAAGATAGATGTTGAGTTTACTATTGAATTGTTACCGAAGGTCGAACCAGTTTCCATCACACCATATAATAGAACCAGGAGAACCCCAAGAGATTATGGACCAGGTATAATAGTTGGAGCGAAATGGATTCATTCAGCCTAGTATATACCTGTAGGGTTCACCCATGCTGTTTAGTAAGAAAGAAGTCGGGTTGTTGAGATTATTTTTTGATTAGAGGAAGCTGAATCTGAAGAAGGTTAATAACTGAAATACTTATCCCATAATTGGTGACATGTTTGCCTATCTAAGGGGTTCTAGAATGTTCTCCAAGATATATGTGAGATCAGGATACCATCAGTTAAGGGTGAGACCTTCTAACGTACCACAACAGCTTTCCGGACAAGGTACGGGTTGTATGAATTTATAGTCATGCTATTCGGGTTGACCAATGCCCTGGATGAGTTTATGGATCTAATGAATTGGGTATTTCACCTTTATCTAGATTGATTCTTGGTTATAATTATTGATGAAATCTTGGTGTACATAACAAATCATTAAGATAATTCCCAACATCTTAACAACATCTTAAGTACACTAAGATAAAATAGGCTTTACTCAAACCTATAAAATTCCCAATTATTGATTAATAATGTTAATATCTTGGAACACATCATTTCTGAGTTTAGTGTGTTAGTGGATCCAGAGAAGGTGTATGTTGTGGTGTGTTGGGATCATCCCAAAAGTGTTTTCAATGTTTGGAGATTTCTAGGATTCACCAGTTCATACAAAAGGATCATTAATGATTTCTCCTATATGGTAGCACCACACTAAAGATTAACCAAGAAGGGTGTTATGATTCAGTGTTTAGAGGCATCCTAAATTTATTTTCAAGAATTAAACTAGTCATTGACTACTTCAGGGAATCTAATCATACCGTAACCTCGAAAGAAGTAAACTTTTTTTGTGATGTGTATGTTGTTGGAATAGGGTCAGTGATGATGTAGGGTGATCAATTTGTATCCTATGGGCCATTATAGTTGATACCACATGAAAGAAACTACCCTACCGATGATATTGTGCTAGTTTCTATTGTTTATGACTTAATGTGTTTGAGGCACTACTTAGAGGGAAAACTATTCACATTGATTTATCATCATATGTGTTTAATGTATTTCTTCTATCATATGTATTTAAATCATCATCCACAAATGTGGGTCGTGTACCTGAAATCCATCAATTTTGAGTAGTTTTACACACATGGAAATGGTAATAATATGGTGGATTTTTTGAGTAGGAAGACATAGAATCATGTGGTCCAGGAATCCAACTATGAATAGAAAGTTATGCCTTTTTTGGGGGAGGCACGTAGAGATGCATGATGGGATGGATAAATGGATCTGGCATCTTTTTCATGGTAGTCTGTGCTTTTGATCTAGTTCAAATAGATCCAACTAGAGGATCCATAGTGTTTCTACATGAATTAATGTTTTAAATGTTGGGAGGCACCTTCATGTTGGGACATGGTTGGTGATGGAATTGTATCTGTTAGTGGTCATGTGGTGGTAATAGTGTGTTTGCGTGAAGTGTTGATACGTGAGTTCCACACATGGAGATGGGAAGTGTATTGGGGCTTTACTAAGATGTATCATGATCATTGTTGTAATTATAGGTTGTTGGGGATAAGGAAGGATGTTGTGGGTTTCATGGAACAATTCCTTACCTTTCAACAATTGAAGGTCGAGCATCAACATATATGTGGTTTGTTATAAAATTCTCAACTCCTAAATCGAAGTGTAATGTCATATTGATGGAATTTATATCTGGATATCCTCAGAATCCATGGGCGAATGATTCAATCTGTGTTGTTGTGGATCAGATAACTAAATTGGATCATTTATTTATAATTCCAGAATACTTACAATTTTGATTATTGGGGTTAGTTGTATGTTGAAGAAGTAGTGTGATTTCATGATGTTATGAGAACAGTAGTTTTGGATCATGATCCTCATTTCTCATCCTACATTGGGAGGATATTACAGAAGGCACAAGATACCAAGGTATTGTTGAGTATGACTAATCACCCTCAAACAGATGGGTTGTCTGAGCGTATGATCCACGTATTAGAGTACATGATTAGATATTTTGTAATAGACATTGTTTGTTTATGTATAATGAACTCATAACTCTCTGATTTTTCCTCTAATAATACTCTCTAGGATATGTTTCTGATGGAACCTTTTGAGTAACTTTGTGGGATTCCCTATAGATCTCCATTGGGTTTGTTATAGGTCTGGGAATCTAAGATTTTAGGACTGAGTCTCATACATATGACATGGTAGAATGTTTTATTGATCCATATGTGCCTAATACGATCCCATATAAGGTATAATTCTTATGATAATTCATGTTGTATACTTCTGAAGATTTTAGTTTGGGGTAGACTGATTCTTTTGGTGTCACTAAGGTTGGGTTACCATTGAATTCAGAGATAAGGAAAGTGGTTTCCCACGTACATGGGGTTGTTTGAGATTGTGGAGAGTATCGAGACGGTGTCTTTTCAATTGGCTCTTCCATAGTTGTATAATGGGATAAAACATGCTTTTATTGTTTCAAAAATCCAATATTAGCATCTTGATCCATCTCATGTTATAAACATTGATGATGTTTTTCTTGATCCAAATATGACCTTTGTCGAGCATCTAGTTAGTATGGTGGAACATAGTGATAATGATTAATGGGGTAATGTTGTACCTTCTATTCATATTCAATGGACACATGGAAATTTATAGGAAGAAACATGGGAGGGAGTGATAGATATGCGGGCCTAGTGACCCGATCTTAAATGGTGTGCACACAACATGGAAACCGTGTAGGTAGACCATCTAGCCCAGTAAGGTTGAGAAATTTACAGATAATGCCATTACTGAAATTTTGTCACCAACTCAAGTTTTCATCTTTTCTTCTCCCTTACAACACAAGTGAAAAATGAAAGCTCCCAAGAGCATCCAAGGAATATTCTACCACACCTCTGGGATGTTTTGAGTACCATCATTTGATAATTGGATATGAGGGTAAGGATAACCTCCCCTAATGCTTCTATTTTTGTTTTAGGGTTAAAATTTCCTAGTCATCTCCATACATAGCTCTGAAAACCTTCTTTTAGATATATATATAGGTTAAACCTTTATGGGAGTTTTGAATCGATAACTAAGGCCTCCATTAGGTATGTGTTCATCAATAGATCCAATGTATGTGGTTTAAGTTATGTCCACCAGTTTCATTTCATATTTTTTCATGTATAGATATGTTTTGTTATTATCCAATGTAGTAATTTTGATCCTTTGATAATATTTAGAGTGATTGGTGTCAAAATTATGAATGAAAACCATCATTATCAGCATGAGAGACATGAGGGATGACTTGACCTTTTTCGGTCCACCCATAGGTTGCACAGAAACTTCTCAGACATAGAAGATAACTATGTATGAGGGAGGTGGGCATGTGACAATGTAGATACCCTGATAAGCATGTTAAAATGATGAATATAAGGGAAAATTAATTATTTTCATGTATATATTCTTAGTATTGGCTTATGATATTTTTTGGATTGCTAATAAAAATTGGGTAAATTAGTTAAATGTGTATTATGACTTGTGTCTAATTAATTATGTTGAAATCCCTAATAGGGTGGGAGTATGTGAAATGGTGACACATGGTATTGGTAATGGATTTAGAATTAATGAATATGGTTAATGGTGTGAGACATGGGAAGATAATTGAGCTAATGGGTTGTGTAGTGTAAAATTGTATTGAAAACAAACAATGGAATAACATTGGATCCTATGTTAATTATTATGAATCAAGATTATTATAATTATTGGTTGTATTGGATATGATATGGATAAATGTCGTGAATTAATAAATAAGATTCTTCACATGTATTGATGGTGGGACTGGGGAATTAGGCTCCTCCCACGGGTAGGGTTAGAATGAGGCTTTACCCTACGCAAGAATTCAGGAGTTGGGGAGTCAGACTGATGCTCTATAATCCCAATGGTTCAATTCAATTTAAATACATGGACTCAGGCTCAAATAAATGTTTGGTGATTACTTGATTTTTTCATCCCTAGTGAGATAGGGAACTGACTCACACTCTTATGAGGAATGAAAAATTCCATGAATATTGTGTGAATAAAGTAACTATTTGACACATGGAATACATGTTGATGATGAACTTAATGATAAGAAGATTTACATAATGAATATGGCAAAATAATCCAAATAATAATAATACAAAAGTATATAATGTTTTTTATGTGTCCCCTAAAGTCTCTTGACATTACATTCCATGTATTTCTACTTTCATGAACTATATATTAGATTAGATATTTTGTCGAAATCATTGGTTGTGGCCTACAAAGTTGTACGCACACCCGGCATGGGCCTCTGTTGGGAACCCAGGAAGATTTCATGCTTGCATGTCAGGATAAGGGTAAGTCCCTAATATAGAGAGTTGACCTAGACATGGGACATGCATGTATGAAGTTCCAGACATGAATTTATGACTAATTTAGGAATTTAACATTTTTATTGTTTTTGTGTTTTTTCACTTGGCATTATAGCATGACATTCCATATTTACTATGGCATGTGGTTTGTACCCAATTTTGGAGATGTTTGGCTATGCGTGTTATTGGTTATTTCATGTTTATTCCTCGATTTATTTTCTAATGTTCTATGTCATACTAGGATTATGAAGGTTTAGTTTCCCCACATGACTAATATAGAACCTCACTACTATTCAGCATCCTCCAGCATAAGGGGAGTCATGCTTGAGGTCTTGTGATGACTCGACTTGGGCATCAATTTACAGTCTCCAAGGTTGGGGATGATAAATGAATTGAAAAATTCTATATCTTATTCTGATTTATTCCCTCACGACTCATTTTATTTTTTATCCTAATAATTTATGTCTTCTAAATAATAAATGTTTCTATCATGACTCTTGATTATGACATTTGATACACATGGAATGATCATCAAATTTATTTTTTCATGTTCTCATTCCCTTATATCCATGTTATGATTTAATATCTCTTTTATTTTTACCCTTAATAAGAATCTAATACAACTTTTGGTTATGCTTCCTTTTCCCATGTTACTATGGAATGATCTATATAGTAGTGCTAATGAAGAAAATCTTTATGAGATTTTTGACGATCATCTAACAAACTTAAAGAATGTGTTCCATGATTCCAAATACACAAAAAATTGATGTCCTTGGGAATGACATTCTAAAATTTGATTAATAATAATATAAATATATGATATATAATTTTATTTTAATCATGGATCTCTATATTCTCTAGGGATCATCTTTTGAATTCTGATATAACAAGAATAAGGCTCTTAGATATTGTTTACCTAGTACAAAATGGAAGAGATAAGAATCAGGGGAGTATAAAACACTACCTCTCAGCCCATTCATAAATCCACCCACTAGTCAAGAAGAAATGTTTTATAATTCCACCTTTCTTCTAGGATCAAACCACCAAACATCTTAGAATTTCTTCTCATATAATCTAAAATTTTTGTTCTATTCCCCACAGAATATACCATATCAATGTAAAAGTGTAATGGAACCTATTAAGAATCCCTATTAAATATTTAGAAACATGTGATAATATAAATTAAAAATATATTGAATTCCACGTATAAAAAAATATATCACCTAATAGATATTGGAATCAAAACAACAAAACAAGAACTAAAGAGGTAAATTGATGGCAATAAAAAAACTCTAAACTTGATACATGGTCCATAAAAAGATTAAAAATATATAACAATTTGGTTATTAATTAATCATTTATTTTATTATACATAATGTTAATGTTAAATTCAATGTTAATGTTCCACTCAAATAACATATTCCCCATTGTTAGTGCCTTTGTTTCCTCTAATTGACAATCAGTTTTTTTTATTATCAAACTTTGACAATTTAAAGGAATATGAAGATCCTTTGGAATGAGATTATAAAAATTCTATATTCTAAAGAAATAAAAATTTAACCCATTAAAAGTTTCGATTCGGATCATTGAATCATTAGATTCTATAATTAAAACTAATAGAATAACACCACTGAATAATTTAATGAAATAAAGGAACATATCAAAAAAACTAATGTGTGCTTCAAGAGAACCAAACAATAAGAACTATATTCACTACTTATGGGAGTGGATGTACATGAAATAAAAATATAATGTATCATCAGTCCATTACAGGTTCTTAAATTGAGGTTTTAGTGATTTTTTAAACAATATTCATCAACATCACCCTTGACCAATTATACTATAATTTTTATGTCTTTGTACGCTATTAGTAATGAAAATTTAGCCTCACATAAATTAAAACAAGAAATAGGAGAATAAAAATTAATGTATATAATAAAATTAAATTATTTAGAATATTTTTCCAATATTCATGTTAGATACACTACTTAGGACCTTTTTATTTCATTTTATAATTTTATTGAAATAGAGAATAGATTAGTAGAAAATAAGTAATCACATGGGTTGTTTGAATCATTGATCCATGTTATAAACATACTTATTATTTTTTGACAATTATTTTAGTCAATTATATATTATGTTTCAATATTTAAAACAATAAATATATGATATTCTAATATGACAATTCAAAACGATAACTTATTGGGTTGGAATACAAAACAAGTGGCCCATATCCATTAAAAAACATCTGAATGTTCAATTTCATTTTCATTTTAGAGTCAATGTATAATCATATATTAGAATAATAACTCCACCTTGTAATTTTAATTTGGATTATATCACCATCTGATTACTACACTGCCTCCTGTAGAGGTTATGATACTATTATATATACACTAATATGAATTTTCATTTAATGTCTATAATCATATATCCTAATATAGGATTTGTTGGTATGAAATATATCTTAATATGGGGATGAATATATTACACCATAATAATTTATATTATAAAATAAATTACAAGAAAATCTCTTAATTAATGTAATATTGGCCCATTAACCAAAAATGGTGACCTATATAACACTTCACCTTTTAAAAAAACTCTCAATGATTGAATATATCTTAAAAAGGAATATATAATGATCCAATAACTTGGGAAATAAATTTACCCAATCAAGATAATATATAAAAACAAATTATGGTTTACAATTAATATAGTTGTTTTGTTCACAATTTTTCACATTTTCTATTTAAATGTGTATAAATAATGTAAGCACAAAAATTGATAGAAAAAATAAATGCAATAGGTTTAATATCAAGATGATACTTATTCATCTCCATATGGTAATAATATACTTCTAATATATTGTAATAAAAATAATATTTGATCTATAACCCGAATTAGGAATACAATAGTAAAACAGCTATCCTAGAAACACATGGAGTCTTCTATAGTAATCATGTGAGTATAAAATATAAAATTCCACAAAGGGACCTCTTCCACATTAATCATGTTATGAATGAGTAAAATGTATTTGAGATGATATATATTCCTTTTACATTTAAAAGAAGTAGAATTAGTGTGTGTTATAATACATATAATACACACACATGTCAATATTAAATGAATTTTTTGTAGAAAGTGTAAGTAAAATATGTTGAAAGATTATGTCTCTATATAATATATTATCTATATTTTATGATTTAATTACTGTAGTTTAGAATAATGCTAAATTCATGTATCCAAAAATTTAATAGAATAGTGTGACATAATATCCTTTGTTTAGACTGTAGAATGTGATTGTTAGTCATTCTACACTCTCAATGTTGTGTACAATAAATATATATCATTAAGACACACATAGTTAATATTTAATATGTTTCGTCACTCATGTATATTAATTTTACATATGGGTTTATGCACTCTATATACACTACATTTTAGGATGGAGTCATCTTCAACTTTTAACTATTTGATGATAAGAGAATCTGATGGATCCTATACTCCTACTAATATTATGACATGAACACTACTTCAATTAAAAAATATTTAATGAACAATAATTAAAATATAATTTTTTATTATGTTTTATTATATTGATTTTAGAATAATTTAACTAATAAAAATAAGAATAATGGTGGTGAGTATTTTTAATGGATACACTGTCTGGAAGTGTCTATGTATAATGGTGATAAACACTCCAGTTGTGTGTTAGTGTATAGATAACATAGGTTGGTGGGGTGTCAGGATTGGGGTGACTCCTCTCATTGGTAGTTGACTTCAATACTTTGCTCAATTTCCATTCTAGAAGTGACACATATAATGGAAGGTGATCTTGACTCTTAGGAAATTTCTCCGTTCAACGGTATGTCATAGCCAACAATGATTAATCAACATACTATACCAAATTTTTTATTTTAAAGGTGACATACTTCTGAAAGTGTGTAAATCCCATAAATAGACAAAATAATCCCATCGGAGAGTCTTTGTGGATGGTTATCCTTTCAAAATAATTTTCATATTTCTACAGTGATGGGGGTCATTGATGGTAGTGACTCTTTTCCTCAGTTCTATGATGTTTCAACTTGTGGAAATCTATAATGATGATAGAACTATAATGGCGAGTCTTTTAGAAACTCATCTGAATTTCACCTCCATGGTGAGTTAGCCACTATATGTGAGTTTACATCAATAGTGAGTCAATCCAAGGAATATAAAAATTTCACAATTTATATTATAACATTCAATGCTATAAAAACAGATAAAAAATTAATAATATAATAAACAAAATTTCTTATCATTAAAACTTAGAGGCTAGGAATCTCCCCCTTTTTTATGATCCCAATTCATAGATTTTTATAATCATTTCAGCGACGATAATTAAATAAATGATAATATTAGAATAAAATAAAACATAATTATATAATGGAATTAAATAAAATAAGTAGGAATTAATTAAGAATAAATAAATGAATTGCAAGATTTATCCCCCATTTAGGATTATCATAAATGTAGAATATAATAAGAAACCCACATAAACATAATATGAATTAAGAGATATTCATATTAAAAAAAGTTATGTCATGTAACTCAAAAAGGAGATAACAAATTTTTAAAACAACCCTATAAAAGACACAATCAATTATTAAGGATTCATGGGAATGGTTGAAGGATCGATGAAAACAATTAACATTCTTCTATGGTGAATAGAAGGATCGGATGGATTGAATGAGGTATCATCATGGATGTTTTTAGGGAAATCTGTTAAAGTAATAGGATCTCTAACAAGGATAAGATTAAGGTTTTGATTTACTATGTAGGTAGATAATGAAATGGGTTTTAATATATATGGTATAGGTTTAGTAGGATCTATGGTAACACTTAGTCTAATATAATCTTGAGTATAAGATGGAGGTGATAGATGAGAAGTGACAGGAATAGAGTCACGAGCTATAACAAAAGTTCCATGAACATGCAGAAATGGTTTCATAATTTTTATGAAATCCACAATTATCATTCCACCTCCCTAAATAGAACTGAAAGAGTCAATATTTTATTACATAACCCAATAATACACTAAAATAATCAATGTTAACTAGATTACATGATCTCTGAAAACCTAAGACACAAGTGGCATTCTCATATTCTCATTAGGAAAATTAAAATGAGAATTTAGCCCATCGTTTTTGAATATCCTTGAAGGACAAGACATTATTTATTGGTTGTGGATTGTCTTCATTATCTAATTTATTTCACGTGCTCTCAAATCATCTTGTGTGGATGTTTACAATACTATTAAAATATTCTCAAGGATTCCTCATGTATAAAACGTAAATCACCTAAATGGCCACTTGAAATAACACTTAGTTCATTGAGAATTTTTTTTAAAAAGTCTCTATCAAGAGTGGGAGGTGGTGTAGCATAGGTGGAAGGTGATGAACGAAATTTATCCATATTCTCACGTAAAACATTAAAAGAATAATGAAAGGATTTATTTATCTTGTTGAACACATATCTCATAGATTGCAACTGATTGGAATGTTATCTATTTTAAATCTCCACTTCCTATATGTGGTGTATATGTTTTTTTATTATGATGTATCACTAAATAAAATAATTATGGTCCATCCATTTAACATAAAAATGATGTTAAAAATAGTATATCATTATAAATAATCTATTATATGAAATCAAAATTTCATTAAAATAACTCAAATCTTCTAAAGTCACAAAATTTAATGGTACTACAAGAGTAGGAACATTCGTAATAGACATAAAAGAAGATTATTTAGGATCCATTACATATCAAAATTTATATCCATAATACTTTGGTGGAATGATGTTCCCATCCCAGTAAAGGACATCCAAACAAGTCTGAAATACCATATAAAATAATCAAAATCCATTGCAACCAGGTTTATCCATTTCAAGAGAGACTCAACATAATCCTTACTAAGAAAATGATTTATAACAATTGTAACATGAAAAAAAGATACAATTGGGTATGGAAAAAAATAATGACAGATTTGTCCTATTTATTTGAGGAGAAGGTTCATATTTGTCACAACCCAACCCTACTCGAGCTCGATCCACAACTACCCCAAGCTTGCCCGCCTCCATAGGCCAGGGGATGGAAACCAGCGCCGAAGGCACAACAACTCAGGGAGGCCTTTGACTAAGAACCTATACACACACACATAGCACACTCAATGCAAAAGTGCAGAGTACAAGAAAAGACAAGAAGAGTAAAAGGGGAACTACTATACAAAAACAAAAAATGTGCATTGACCTCTAAACAGTACAAAGTACAAGCTGAAAGTAAACTGAAAAGAATAGGAAAAAAACACACACCCAACAAAAAATGCCACAACCCGTCAATAGGTAAAAAAACATCAAACAGTTGGGAGGGTCCCAAACCTAGAACCCGACAACGACCACCGCACACAGTCCAAGATCCTGGCTCCTAAGCTCCTCTGACGTCACGACCAACCTGTCCGTCATCTGCAAGGGCACACCAAGTGTGGCCAAATCCCAAGGAGGGGTGAGTATAAAAAATACATAGTAGGATATCCCGAAAGCTCTAGGGAGTAACAATGGAGGTAATGAAGGGTGAGCAGTTCATTGAACAGGAAAGTAAAGGAGTACAACCGAGAGTGCAGTCAAGAGTACAGCAGTAAAGAGTCCAGCTCAACCCAACAAGTGGAAGGAAGGTAGACTCGTCCAGTCACAAGGAGCTGGAAATGGTGAGAAGATAAACTTCTTGTCGAGTATTTTCTACCAATAGCAGGAGAGTAGACTTGTCCAAACATAAGAAACTAGACACGGAAAGCACGTGGCATAACCCACGCATCATCGCCTCACCTGGAAGGAGAGTAACCAAACCCAAGAAGTGGGTACCAGAACAACGTATAAATATATAAATGCTCTGTCATGAAACTCGAACAAGGTCGTAAGGGGATCTCCGTCCCATAGCTCAGCCTATGAAAACTGAGTCACCAATAGTTCCAGAAGTAAACACCATCGATGTGGAGCATCCCACACATCTTCCCCAAACTACAAGTCAATGGGCTCAAATCACCGCACCTCCACACTATCCGCTTTGGGTGGCACTGACTCGCTCGCACGCTTTTGGGTCGCGTCTCATGGACGCGTCTCGGTGGGGAAAAGTGCCCCTCGTACTTGAGAGTTCCAGGTTAAGTCAAAACACACCTCATTACTACCCCGTAGTCGAGTGGTCTCCTCAAAGTCAAAGTCGTTCTATCCCCGGCCCATACAACCAAGTGTCCCGCTCCGGTGATCAAGGCAGAAATCCATAGACTAGCCTAGTAGAAAGGACTGAGTCTGGAATGCCAACAAGGGCCCCACTTCCCAGTCCTGCTGGAGGGTAATTCATAACAAGATATAGGGTGACACACTGCCCAGCCATGATGGAGGTTAAACCATAATACATCATCAGGTGACTCACTACCCAGCCCTACTGGAGGGTAGACCTGGAATAAGTTATCGGGTGTCCCACTGTCCAGCCCCACTGGAGGGTAAACCCTAACAAGTCGACAGGACACCCACTGCCAATCCCTACTGGAGGGTAAACTGGGAAGAAGCTGATGGGTGACCCATTACCCAGCCCCACTGGAGGGTAAACCCTAACTAGTGGACATGCGACCCACTGCACAGCCCTGCTGGAGGGTAGATCTACAAGAAGTCGATGGGTGACCCACTTCCCAGCCCCGCTGGATGGTAAACCCTAACAAGTCGACAGGCGACCCACTTCCCAGCCCTGCTGGAGGGTATACCTAAATAAAGATGACGAGTGACCAACTGCCCATCCCTGTTGGAGGGTAGACTCTAAAGAGTCGCCGGGTGACCCACTGCCCAGTCTCTGCTAGAGGGTAAACCTTAACAAGTCGATTAGTAACCCACTGCCCAGCCCCACTAGAGGGTAAACCCAGAACTGCTCTGGCCATCTCTACTGGATGGTACAACACTGGTCAAGCGAACACGGAGTGGGTATCGCGCAACCATATGACTCCAGAACAAGTCTAGGGGAATCCACTCAACCTTGCTGATCTAAACCATCGAGCATAGAGCCGGGGGAAAAAATCAACCCCGCTAGTCAAAAAATGAGAACCAAGGAACCCTCAATGTCGCGAGAGGTCAAAGGTACACAAAGCAGAACCGAAAACACACATGGGGCCCACATGATGTGTGGTCCCAAGTCAATCCCCAACCAAGCACACAAACAGTCTCAAATACAAACCAGACGTACCTCCTAGAGCTCCCGTATACTCCCAGAGTATACCTCATTTTCATCCCAAGGGCTATCATGAACACGTCACCCAACGTCAACGCGAAGGCGTGAAATAAAATCTCCAACTTTCCACCTCAACAAATGGGGCATGGCCAACCACATCTATTCAAGCATTACTTCACTCACACGGCAGTGCAAGTGATCACACACCAAGGCTCCACCACAAACACAGTAGAAGAACCTCCCCTGGGGCACCTTCACATTTCCACATTTAATAAGATCATTTATGAGGCTCCGCACAACCAAACAGATCGTACCGTTGCAATCCTCGCGGAAAAACATGCGAGATAGACTACTTACTTGCATCAAATAGATATCTAACGGAAAGGTCTCCAACACCGCCTCAGGCCCGAACGGCGTCCCGTGATCTCGACCCTCGGCCCTGAAAACAATCAGGTGCATCGAACCATTGTGATACCCTTGGGAAAACACATCAAAGGAACTACTCACTTGAGTGCAACAGATATCCAGAGAAAAAGGTGCATTCCGGCGCACCGCACACGAGCGGTGCTTCGTGGGACCCACAACCCGGTCTCGAAACACAACGAACGGATCACACCATTGCGATCCTCTCAAAAAAGCACAGAGGATGGACTATTCACTTGTCCCAAACGGACACCCGGTGAGAATGCTGAAAACCGCCGTCAACTCCCGAAACAACCCTCGTGGGGCCCGCACCAGCCTACGGAATTAGAGTGGGCGGATCATACAATTGTAACCCCCTTGGAAATACATTTATAAATGACTCCTCGTACGCCCCGAACGGACGTCCAATGAAAAAGTCATGAAACGCAGCACGCAGCTCGAAAGACGGGCCATGGGGCCCGTGCCTCAACTCCTGCTGCAACTCCCGAAACCACCCTGGAAAGCTTCACCCTGGTTCCAGGGTCCCAACTCTGCTGACGGTGATCATAAAGGACATTAGACACGTCCGCGCCGTCCAAAATAAGAATCACTGGGATAACGTCAATCCCCTCGACGTACATCTCACACCAGTGAGGCCCCTCGTATCAGAAATTATAATTGTCCGAGACCATTCAAAAAACACCACCTTACTGTTAGGTCTGTTCTACCACAGACGGTGCTCAAAACGTACTCCCATAACTAAAAATACGGGTTTCCAAACATTTTATAGGGGGGTTTACCCCTGGGCCGGACCGGCCCGGTCCGGCCGGCCAACTCCGGCCGGCCCGCAAAACTGGGACCCAACCGCTGGGCCCAGTCCAGCCAGACCCACGGGCCGCCGCACCGTGGCCTGCCCCCTCCCGTGAGGTCCGCGCGTTAGCGCGGTCTCCTCCACCGACCGGCCAGTTGGCCGGTCACGTCTACACGGAGACCCGCCAAACGTGGGTCTCTGTCTCCGCATAGGGGTCGCACGCCGTGACCCCGCCTCGCGGTCGTACCTGCCAGCGCTGACGGCGCCTCGCGCTCCCTCGCCCGTGGCCGCCCCACCTTAGCCGACGTCGCCGCTCGCCCGCCCGTAGAAGCCACTGCACCGCTTCCGTCCGCCTCCGCGCCACCATGGTCCGCCACCGCGCCACTTTGGAACCTCACCGGACCGCCGGAAAAACACCCCAAAACACGTAAACATCGACGAGCTGTTGCGGCCTCCTCCAAACACTGATTTCAATTCTGAAAAGGGCGATAGGAATATCATAAATTATTCTACTAATTCATGGATTTTGTTCGAAGATCAAACAAAAATTCGATGATATAATTTAGGTTTAAAGGAGGTGCGGGAATGAAAAACGTAACAGAACCCTACCTCATGGGCTTCGCCCGAAGCTTCGCTGCGACCCGTCAAAGCTCCCCTGCCAGAGCCACCACGCATGAGATGTGGAGGAGAGGAGGAGAGAATGATGGTGAGAGGGCTTCTCCAGGGGGTGAACAAGGGAGGGGGAAGGGGATAATGGTTTAAATAAATTAAAAAAATTTAAATTAATTTATACCCATAATTTAACCCGCATCTGAAACCTTCAACAGAGTTGAGGTTAAGCCTCCCCTAGGACAAACACCACCTCCCGAGCACAATGGAGGTCTCATAATTTTAATCGGAGACCCCGTTCAAAATTTATTAAACTTAGCGCCCAAGGCCTCCAAATTACGAAAACACCTCTGGGGTCATTTTTCACAAATGAGCCGCACCCATGAAAACTATACCCCTCCTAGGGTAAACGGAACGCTACAGACTCAAACGTGCCCTCGATTTTCCCGTCTGAGCTACCACTTAAGTGTTACTCTAGTTTAACCATTAAATGAATAAATAAATAAATTAATTATCAGTTTAACGTTCCGAAAGCCAGCGAGGGGCCCAATCATCCCGTGCTGACATGTTTTATGTCGTTACTAGGGTAAACATCCCATTCCGGACCCATCAGTACACTCAGATCTCTAATCTGAAGCACCTTTTAGGAGTTATCCCATTTATTTTCCATTTCCAGTGTGAACGCACTGAAAATTTAATTCCGAACACTCCGGGGCTCGGAATCGCACACCGTCTGAGGGAGCTGACCTGGAATAACATCAAGAATATTCCAAAGTCTTTCACAGCAAAAACCAGGTTCTTAAATCATTCCCTACTTCAATATTTTCGTCCTCGAAAAGCAAAACTAGGGAAAAACTCAGGGTACCAAGCCCACACTTGTCTCTCCCGTACCCAGAAGAAATCTTTCACAATTCTGCGCCACCGTACACAGACCAAAATATTTGATCTATCCACGCGAGGTCCACCCTCGCCGATGTCGTGCATAGTAGCATACACACCTCTTCTCGAGTGAGTCACATGGGAGACGTCATGCACCCAAACCATCCTTTGGGGTTAAGTCATGGCGGTAGGGAACCTCCCCATCCCTTCACAGGGTCTCAAATGGCCTGAAGCCTCTCGGCGGTAGCTCACCTCCCTGACCGAACCCCTACGTCGCACGTCGCGACTGGAATCGCCACCCACTCCTAAAATAAGGCATGATGATTCCCCCATTCAGAATATCCATATGTAAAAACACCCATGGATATCTGGTCACACAAGATTTCACAGTCGATGTATATCAAACAAGACTCTCTTACATGCTCAAAAGGCGAAGGAGTCGACACCATCAACTAGAGAAAAAGGTCTCACGCCTTTTACCTTACCAACATAGGGTTACACCCGATGCCCTGCGTCACCGTGGTAACACCTCAAACAAGGAGCAGGGAGGAAATCATTCCACACGCAGAGTCTAACAATTCTACTACAAATATGTAGAAGGGCCCTAGATCTTACCTCTTATCACCCCATGATCTGCAGGGTCGTACACACCCAAGGCTCGCGGCTGTCCGTGGTCCCATCTGTCAGTTCTCGGACCCTGACGTGGACCACCTGATGGTGATAGGAAGACCTCGTAACATCGTCCCCCACCTCCAGCTCCTCCCGCTCCTATGCTAGCACCACCTATAAAACATGACAGGAAGCTCTCTGTCACCAGTGTCTACTCTAGCACCCCAGAATATGTGAAAATTCCCAAAGGTACTATTATAGCACAAATATCTCGGCGGAGACCCTGCTTGAACTTCCGCGCTCGGATGTTTTCATCATAGACCAAGTCCTGGTAAAAGAATTCACAGTCTGTGAAACTAGCCACATACTCAGCCACCCTCATCCCTCTATGATAAAACTATAGGAGCTCCTAAATCTGAACGGAGCGCAAGTAGTAGGGGAAAAACTCCTGACGGAACAAAAACTGATAGTCTCCCCACGAAAGGGACAACTCGCCAAGAAACTGAGTCCCCAGACACCACCAACCCCATGCTGCTCCGTGGAAATGGTTGGCGGCCAAATCCACCATAAGATCTGTTGGCGTCTATACAAGCCTAAAAAGTCAAACCACTGCCTCTAACCAAAACTCTGATGCCTGAGGGTCTGGCTCACCACTGAACCACATCTGTCTCTGCCATTGGAACTCACAGAGCATGCTCAACCTGCGCTCTAGCTCAGCCTGCTCTGCTGAAACGGTCTGCTACTCAACAGGTGGGGGTGCTGCTACCGGTCCACCCAGAGAAACAGGCTTCCATGATGGTTCCTAGACTATGGCCTTGTAGATCACATGGTCATCGTTAAGCACCAAAGATGGTATCTTGGCTGGCTGTCTTCGTGGAGACATCCTGAATATTATCAAGGAGTGCCGCAGTCAGATTAGTATATATGTATATACCAATAACAACAATGGGGAGATGACTCAAGAACAACAGTAAAAGTCTCAATCCTATGTGATGCACAAGCCAATTTTCCCTGCAACGAGTGTGTCAGCATGCTGAGTCGACAGGAGTGTTATCAGGGTCCTGGTGAATGGATACGTCAGTCGCCGCACCATCACTGGACTCCTTGGCTTTAGAGCCTCTCTCGAGACACGTAGACACCGTTTCCCTAAATCCCAACCAATTATATTTATTTTAAGGACGTCCTAACAGCGTCTTAAGGAATGAACCATCCACTGAATCCTCTTTTTCAAAACCCGACTCTACCCGGCCTCGAGCCACAACTACCCCAAGCCCACCTCCATAGGCCAGTGGATGGCGACCAGTGCCGAAGGAACAACAAATCGGGGAGGTCTTTGCTTAAGCACCTGTACACACACACACACACGCAACACACTCAATGCAAAAGTGCAGTGTAAACGAAAAGACAGGAAGAGTAAAAGAGCAACTGCTATACAAAAACCACAAAAGTGCATCGACCTATAAACAATACAAAGTACAAGATGAAAGTAAAATTAAAAGAAAAGGGGCAAAACACGTGCCCAACCAAAAATTCCACAACCCGACAGTAGGTAAAACAACAGCAAACAACTGGGAGGGTCCCACACCTGGAACCCGACAACGACCACCGCACGCGGTCCAAGCTCCCGGCTCCAAAGCTCCTCTGACGTCACGACCAACCTGTCCGTCATCTGCAAGGGCACACCATGTGCGGGCAAAGCCCAAGCAGGGGTGAGTATAAAAATACTCAGTAGGATACCCTGAAGGCTCGAGGGAGCAACAAAGGAGGTAAAAAAGGGTGAGAAGTAGATCGAACAGGAAAGTAAAGGAGTAAAACCGAGATTTCAGTCAAGAGTACAATATTAAAGAGTCCAGCTCAACCCAAAAAGAAGAAGAAAGGTAGACTCGTCCAGACACAAGGAGCTGGAAACGGTGAGAAGATGAACTTCTCGTTGAGTCTTCACTACCTATAGTATGAGATTAGACTCGTCCAACCATGAGAAACTAGACACGAAAAGCATGTGGCATACATCGTGCATCTTTGCCTCACTTGGAAGAAGAGTAACCAAACTCAAGAAGTGAGAGGTATACATATATAAATGATCTTTCAAGAAACCTGAACAAGGTCGTAAGGGGATCTCTATCCCGTAGATCAGCCCAAGAAAACTGAGTCGCCAATAGTTCTAGAAGTAAACACCATTGATGCCCAACATCCCGCACGTCTGCACCGAACTACAAGTCAAAGGGCTCAAATCACCGCACCTCGACACTTTCTGCTTTGGGCGGCACTGACTCGCCCGCACGGTTTTGGGTCGCGTCTTGGGGACGTATCTCAGTGGGAAAAAGTTTCCCTCTTATATGAGAGTTCCAGGTTAAGTCAAACCACACCTTGTCACTACCCCATAGTCGAGTGGTCTCCTCAAAGTCAAAGTTGTTCCATAACTGACCCGTACAACCAAGGGTCCCGCTCCAGTGATCATAGAGGAAAGCCACATACTATTCTAGTAGAAAGGACTGAGTCTGGAATGCCAATAGGTGTCCCACTGCCCAGCCATCCTGGAGGGTAAACCCTACTACATCATCAGGTGACCCACTGCCCAGCCCTGCTGGAGGGTAGACCTGGAATAAGATATCGGGTGACCCACTGCCCAACCCCGCTGGAGGGAAAACCCTAACATGTCGACATGAGACCCACTTCCCAACCTTGCTGGAGGGTAAACCTTGAATAAGCTGACGGGTGACCCACTGCCCAGCCCCACTAGAGGGTAAACCCTTACAAGTTGATAGGTGACCCACTGCCCAGCCCTGTAGGAGGGTAGACCTGGAAGAAGTCGACGGGTGACCCATTGCCCAACCCTGCGGGAGGTTAGACCTAAATCAAGATGATGAGAGACCCACTACCCAGCCCAGCTTGAGGGTAGACTCTAAAGAGTCATCGGGTGACCCACTGCCCAGTCTCTGCTAGAGGGTAAACCATACCAAGTCGATGAGTAACCCACTGCCCAGCCCCACTGGATGGTAAACCCATAACTGCTCTAGACATCCCTACTGGATGGTACAACACCGGCAAACCGATCACAGAGTGGGTATCACACAACCATCAGACTCAGGAATAAGACTAGGGGAAACCACTCAACCCTACTAATCTAAACCATCAAGCACAGAACCGGGGGAAAAACTCAACCCCGCTAGTCAACAAACGAGAACCGAGGGACCCTCTACGTCACGAGAGGTCAAAGGTACGCAAAGAAGAACACAACACACACATGGGGCCCACAGGACGTGTGACCCCTAGTCAATCCACAACCGAGAGCACAAACAGTATCAGGTAAAAACCGCACGTACCTCCAAGCGCTCCTGTATACTCCCAGAGTATAACTCATTTTCATCCCAAGGGCTATCATGCACAAGACACCCAATGTCAACGCGAAGGCGTGACGTAACTTCTCCGACATTCCACCTCAACGACTTGGGCATGGACAAACACATCTATTCAAGCATTACTTCACTCACACGAGAGTGCACGCAATCACACCCCATGGTTCCGCTACAAACACAGTATAAGATCCTCCCATGGGGAACCTTCACATTTCCACATTTAATAAGATCTTGTATGAGGATCCACACAAACAAAAGGATCATACCGTTGTAATCCTCGCGGAAAAACACGAGAGATAGGCTACTTACATGCCTCAAATGGATATCCGAATCAAAGGTCGCGAACACTGCCTCTCGCTCGAATGACGTCCCGTGATCCCGAGCCTCGGCCCTGAAAACAGACGGGCGCATCACACCATTGAGATCCCCTCAGGAAAACACGTCAAAAGAACTACTCAATTGAGTGAAACAAATATCGGGAGAAAAAGGTGCATTCCGGCGCACCACACATGAGCGGTGCTTCATGGGACCCACAAACCGGTCCCGAAACACAACGAACGGATCACACCATTGTGATCCTCTTGAAAAATCACACATGATGGACTAATCACTTGTCCAAAACGGAAACCTGGTGATAATGCTAAAAACCACCATCAACACCCAAAAAGGCCCTCACAGGGCCCGCACCTGCGTGTGGAATTAGATCGGGTGGATCGCACCATTGTAATCCCCTTGAAAAAACACATAGAAACGACTGCTCGTATGCCCCGAACAAACGTCCGATTAAAAAGTCGCGAAACGCTGCATGCAACTCGAAAGAAGGGTCATGGGTCCCATGCCTCAACTCTGGTAGCAACGCCCAAAACCACCCTGGAAAGCTTCGCCCAGGCGCAAGGGTCCCAACGCCACTGACGACGCTCAAAATGGATGTTAGACGCGTCTGCGCCATCCAATACAAGAATCCCCGGGATAACGTCAATCCCCTCGATGTAGGTGTCGCGCCACTAAGGCCCCCATCTCGGGAATTATAATTTCCCAAGAACATCTCAAAAAGACCTCTTCACTGTTAGGTCCACACTTCCGCATACGATGCTCAAAATGGACACCCATAGCTCGAAATACGGGCGTCCAAACATTTTAAAGGGGGGTTTACCCGTAGGCCGGACCGGCCCGGTCCGGCCGGCCCGCTGAACCGTGGCCCAGCCGCTGAGCCCGGTCCCGCCTGACCCGTGGGCCACTGCACCACAGCCCGAAACCTCCAGTGAGGCCTGCGTGTTAGCGTGACCCCCTTCACTGAACGGCCAGTTGGGCGTTCGCGTCCACACAGAGATCTTCCAAACGCGGGTCTCTCTTGCCGCGCAGGGGTCGCGCGCCGCGACCCCGCCTCGTTGTCACGTCGGCAAGTGCTGACGGCACCTCACGACCCCCCCCCCCCCCCCCCCGATGACGCCCCGCCTCAGCCGATGTCACCGCTCGCCCGCATGGTGAAGTCACCGCGCCGCCTCGGACTGCCGCCGCGCCGCCTTGGAACCTCTCCGAACCGCCGGAAAAACACCCCAAAACCCGCAAACATCGATGAGCTGTTGCGGCCTCCTCCTAACTCTGATTTCAATTCTGAAAAGGGAGATATGAACCTCATAAATTATACTATGAATTCATGGGTTTTATTTGAAGATCAAACAAAAATTCGAGGATATAATTTAGGTTCAAAGGAGGTGCGGGAATGAAAAACGCAACAAAACCCTACCTCGTGGGCTTCGCCCGAAGCTTCGCCGTGACCCATTGGAGCTGCCTTGCCGGAGACGCCTCACCAGAGATGTGGAGAATTGGAGTAGAGGTTGAGGGTGATAGGGCTTCGCCAGTGGGTGAACAAGGTAGGGGTAAGGGTAGAAGGGTTAAAATAAAATTAAATTTTTTAAATTACTTTAAACCCATAATTTAACCCGCATCTGAAACCTTCAAAAGTGTCGAGGTTAAGCCTCCCCTAGGACAAAAACCACCACCCGATCACAAAGGCGGTCTCGGAATTTAAATCCGAGACCCCGTTAAAAAGTTATTAAACATAGAGCCCGAGTCCGCCAAATTACGAAAACGCCCCTGTGGCCAATTTTCACAAATGAGCCGCGCCTGCGAAAACTTTACCCCTACTAGGGTAAACGGCACGCTCCGGACTCAACCGTGCCCTCAGGTTTCCCATCCGAGCTACCGTTTAGGAGTTACTCTAGTTTAACCATTAAACGAATTAATTAATTAATTAATTATCCATTTAATGTTCCGAAAGCGAGTGTGGGGTCCAAACGTCCGGCGCCAACAAGTTTTATGTCATTCCTAGGGTAAACACTCCATTTCAGACCCATCTGTACACTCTGATCTCTGATCTGAAGTACAGTTTAGGAGTTATCCCATTTATTTGGCGTTTCTAGTGTGAACGCACTGAAAATTTAATTCTGGCCACTCCAGGGCTCAGAATCGCATGTTGTCTGAGGGTGCTGCCTTGGAATAACATCAAATATTTTCCAAAGTCTTTCACAGTAAAAACCCGGTTCATACAATATTCAATGTGCACAAAAAATAATGGTTCGAAGGTAGATGGAAAATCACATAACAATAAATCAACTATTTTCACAACAAGAGAAGGATCAAATATCATATTCTCATAAACAGACTTCTCAATAGAAGAAACAACTTTCATCTTATAAAAAACATGATGAAATTCCAAACTTAGAGATTTCTCCCCTCAACTAATGTTTTTTTTCCACTATGAATAATACATATATATCCTTAACTGAGAATAGACTTTATTAAAATCCAGAATTTGATGTATATTTAGAATCAAAATGTTTCTGAGGCATCTCAATATCTTCAAAATGAACCCACCCACTTGAACCATCATGGCTATATGAAGCACCATCATGGCCATCCTCCTCTACATCTCTATTAACATCTTCAATATTTTTTCACACACCATCAGCATTATCATCTCCTACATATTCAAATTCCCCTTCTTACTCAATTTATTTTTCATTTTAACCATATTTATCTTTTTTAGAAGACTTGGAAGATGTCTTTAACTCTTATTCTCTTGGGAATTTTGTTTCATGCTTATCACTCCATTACATTAAATGTTTCCCTTTTTTGGGGAGAGACCTAGGATTACAATGTTCCCCTTAGAAAACAAAGGTAGATTACTTAGGTAGATGAATATAAATCCCTTCATCCATATATAATTTCTTCTCTTCTACATATCTAGTGGAAAAAGCTTCTTCTTTCATAAAAAATAATAATATTCAACTACTTCCTTTGGTTCTAAACAAGAATCAACAATGCATTTTACTATTAAAGGTTGGTGAATAGGATTCATTTAACTATATAATATTTAATCATCATCCACCGATTTAATTTTCCATGGATTCTATATTATTCTCATCATTCTTTAAATTATACATGTGATTGAAAAACAACCTTAATCCACCAAAGTTTTACCAACTTCACCAACTAAACATTTATCTTCCAAAATTTATAAAATAAACTAATTATATATAATCCTATCTGATCTAGAGGTATGATTACTCATCTCTACAACATGAAGCATCAAAGATCACAAAAACTTTAACTTCACAATTCTTTTCATAAGGCATATAAGGTACACATCTTGGTATCTCAGGGTAGCAAATTATCCTTTTTAAGGGAAAAGCATGGGCTGAATGAACATATAAATCAATCTTATCTCACTATCATGCATTGATACAATTTGTCTTCAAATTACTCTATCTCTATTCAACTCATCAAGGGAAACATCATATAAAAAATTATCACTATCATATGGAATCATTAATTGGTATTAATTTCCTCATCTCCATGTGACACAACAAGACATGAATCTGACTATCTTCGCACATAACAACTTTTCATCAATTCAATAAACTTGTCTCTCATTCTTCATTTTCCTTAATTTTATAATCAACGTACTAGTAAAACATATACACCAACATATGATAAAATGGTCCCCTGTAAGAAGGGAACCATTCCACCCATCAGTGGTTCTTATAAACTCAAAAAAACCAAATATTTACTAGATAAAAACCACATATCATAAAATTCTTTTTTCGCAATCACTACTCTGTTTGAACGAATGATATTTTGAAGATATAAAGTCATAACAGAATAATCAACTCAACCTTTTGTCTATTGGTAGGAATAAACTCATCCGGTGAAGACTCGTAAGATTTATATGATTTTGCCATGTGGAATTTTTTTAAATCATAGAAAAATGATAATGAAGGGTTGATATTCAAGAGGTAAAGGGTCACAATAGGCTCATAAAGATAGATTGTGAATGTTGAAATTTTACATGTTTTAATTTTTATTTATTATAAATTTCAGTATTTAAAAACACGAAAATTGGGACAAAATTGAATACAATAATAGTTAAATAAATAATTCATAAAAACAATAATGTATAATTAACTTGAGACAATGAACATTTGGCAATGTCATGAGATAATTTACAATAGTTAGAAGTATAAATGGTGTGAATTATCAATAGTGAGAAATTCATTAGTTAAAAGTATCCTTGCTGTGAAATTCATAATGGTGAGTTCAAGAAAATTAAATTTAACCCAAATTAGTCATTCCAAACACATGTTTTATATAATTCATCCCCTAAGGATTAAATAGATTAATGAAAATATAAACATGATTCTTTTATACACCATTTTATTCAAGATTGATATCACCTTTCTCATAATGATCTCCCAAAAAGGGATGTGTTACATCTATATGCGTCTCTGGAGTGTGATATAATATTTTTCGAAAGTAAATAGAACATGTATTTTCATAATTGATATGGACATATCAGAATTGATATCCATAATATAGTAATGTGTGGTTCATAAAAAAAATTTGTGCACAATTTCTATCTATAACTTTGAATTAATCTTTAAAAGTAGACGGTAAAACATAATTTTGATTTTTACTACAAAGTTAAAATACCAACTTTCCTAAATGGTGAAATTTTGTAGAGGATATTTTCTATTTAACTAACATACACCAAAATATTAGTCAAAATAATTAAGTAAGTCGAATACTTGTAATTTTTTATAGAACAATCTAACAGTGGTAGTGTATTTAAGATATTAAAAATATATTTTATTGAATCAAAATGAGACACTTTTAGATTGGATATAAAATGAGTACACATACACACACTAAACATAATATCAGGTCAAATAGTTTTTATTTATAGAATAATTAAAATCATACCTCTATATCTCATTTGAACCATTGGTTTTCCAACATCATTAAGATCTAATTTATAGCTGGTACTCATAGTATTGTTACTACCCTTAGTGCCACCCATCCCAAAACATTATTAATATTCATTAGTATGTTTACTTTTTTAAAAAAATCATTCATTATTTTGAAAAATCGAAAAACCCGGAAGTAACATTATATCACCCATAAAATTCATTTAAAATTAAATTTTCATCATCCTTGAAATATAATTACATAATTAATTTTATAGTGATCCAAATATAATATCATCTATATATATTTAACAAATAAAACATCATTTGATATTTCTTGAATAAAAATAATAGGATCATATATACATTTTGAAAATATCTTTGATGTAATAAAATTAGTCATCCTATAATAACATGCTCTGGGGACATATTTAAACCCACATAAGGCTTTTGGTTAATTGAATACCCAATTTTCAAAATGGGAATTTGGAAAAAAGGGGTTGCTGCACAAAAACATCCTCAATTATATACCCATATTATCATGCACTCATTGAATCAATTTGTTATTTTTTGAAATCATGATGTGCATAATAGTCATCAAGTTATCTAGAGGGATCACATCAAGTTCATGGTGAAAAGGTATCTTCATAGTCTATTCATTCTTATTGAATATACCAGTATGAAACATGTTTATCCTTATTATTTATTATCATGCCTGATTCTTCAACCTTGTTTCAAAACACCCATTTTGTAATGATAGTTAGGGTGTCTTGGGCTCTATACAGCAATTCCCAAACATGGTTTTCTTTCAAATAGATTAATTTATTATTTCGTTCCTATTACCTAGATTTCATCATTAATTGCACCATTTTTGTTATTTGCTTCTAGTTTTGACAAGAAATAATGTTGTTTAACAAAATTTCATATACAAAATATTTTCTATGTGCATAAATCTATGTATCCAACAAAAATAACTAAATAATGGTACATAATGGTACTAATAGCACTATAAAATTAGGGGCTAGTCACCTCAATTGTTTCTATAGGTTTGGCTTTATCTTTTAGGAGTTCCTCAGAACTAGAAGATTTTTCTTCTTGCAATTTAGCAGAATCAGAAGGTTCTGAATTTATAATCAATAAATATAAATCATCCTCATGTTTTTCTAAAGTTGTTTTAGGATCATGTGGATCCTTCTCATCAAATTTAACATTAATAGATTCTTCAACAATCATGGTCAGTTTATCAAAACATTTTATAATATTTATTGGATGTGGAATAACGTAGGAATATTACTTCACAACATTTGGATGATTTTGTTTCAAGATTATACATAGTGTTAATAAAAAGGCTTTTCAGTCATAAACTCTCTAATAATTACCATTATGTTTTTACAATTCAAAATATCATAAGGGGTCTTGTTTTTCATAGGTCTAATTTAAACTATCTTGATTATATAGTAGTATATGTTCACAACCACTATCCAAAAGTATAAAGATAATTTTTATTAATTTATCATAGCCTATGATATATATTAATGTCTTTTATTTATTTTTCCTATAACCCCATTATTTCCATGGGGTCTTATGTGTATAGAATTAATGACTATTTTTATTTTTTGTTCATAATTATTCAATTTTTTAATTTTTAAACTCATGGATAGGGATACGCCTAATGTTATAAATCTATTTCCACATATTTTTTACTATAGATCAAGCATACTTTTTGAAATAAATAAATCTTAACATTTTTAGACAAAAGAATACCCATGCATACATAGAAAAGTAATTAACAGTACATTGACATAGTTATTTCCCATTTAGAAAAGAAAATCATGATTTTCCAAAAAACCAAGTAAACCAACTTAAGAGGATAAGAAGTTGAAACATATTTAGTTGTTTTCATTCAAATATTCTAGTGTTTCCCTTTGTGATAGGGGTTACATTATATTTCATTTAGCATCTCAAAATCGTGTAGATCCTTAACAACTACATTCCTAGTAAGCTTCATAAGTTAGTGAATAATACAGTTACATAGCTTCCTAATCCAAAAAAAATATTATTTATTAATGCTACTCAAACAAGAAACATTATGATATGTTAATGAATTAGGATAAACAAAAAGAAAATATTAAATAAATTATTAAAAACTAATAAATGATTAGAATAAAAAACATTACATAAATTATTTTAAATTTTAACATGATAAAAATGATCACATAATTGTGAGATGACAAGAAAATTATACATCGAACCTTCAAATAATAGTTATTTAGAAATTAAGAAATAATTAGTGTCACCAGTTTGGCTAATGATTGAAATTTTCCTTTTATCATTTTCTCCAATGGTGGAATGACCACCATAAACCATTATTGCGATCTCGAAACGTGTGTAGTCATCTCTCAAATTCCATGAACATATGTTATCCATGTACAAGAGACATTTACACTAGTTAATTATGTATATTTACTAAAAAACTAAATGTATACAGGGATTAATTATTGTAATATTATTTTGATCATTCCATATATGTTAGTTATCACGATCTTATGAAACCTCATTTTTTAATAGGTATCATATAAATAGACTGTAAGATTTTTGAAATAAACACTACATTTAGTCCTTTTCCAAAATAATTGACTGTATAATGTGTGGATTTAGATTTAGGTAGACATGTGTTCTTAACTATAATTATCTATCCAGGTTGGTATCTTATAATTTTAACAAAAATTTGAGAAATATGATTACCAATATTCTGAGTGTATTTTTATCTTCTATTGTTTATAATTTTTAAATGCCTCTTAGTTGTTCATTATATAATTTAAGTTCATTGTTCTCCATTAACAAGTGACCATTATTCTCTTTCTCAATTATAAGACAATTTTTAATATTGTCATAAAAAGAATTATATTTTTTATAACTTTAGATTTATCTTTAAGTTCAATGAATCTAGCCATGATCTTATTAATACATGAAATCATCTATTAATGAGACATATAATCATCCTTATCTCAATAATAGGAGTTAGTAGTGTTAATAACAAATAAATTGGAAAGTAACTTAGTAAAATTAGTCATGAAGGGAATGTTGGCTCTATAATACATCTTTTTAGGTGTAGAGTACAAGTAACTTGAAATTTCCTTACGGAAACTCAATGTTGTTTTCATTGATTTCTTAAATTTTATTTCCTTTCATAATATTTTTTTTATATTCAATTTTGACAACCTACTTTCACATGTACATTTCACTTTCACACATACCTGGTAATTTCATTTGTATTTTCATCCATTTTCCTATCATTTATCCAATTTAATTTTTTATATTATATTCTATTGTAACTAGGGTTCCTATAAAATTTAATATTCGTATAAAACATTTTGAATCATCTTGCAAGATAGTCTATTTACTCATCACTATCAGGTGGTGACTCACTATCAAAGTAACTTTCACCATGAATATTTCTATTTCCAAATTTTTGTATGAATTATATATATTTTATAGCATCATGTTTTATATTTGGATCATCATCTTACTCTATTTTTAAACTTATTTATTCTTATACATCATTACCATAAAAATAATTTTTTAACTAGAAGTTTGCTAATATTTCAGGACTCTATAATTGACCCTGATGTCCCTCTCCATCTTTCATGAATACATATGAGTATTCGCATACTATGATCCTTGTTAGACACTGTATTTCCAATGGAGCTCATGTTGTTCACTATTTAATTGAACCTAATATACATAATAGAAATTAATTCATTAGGATTCATCATAAATTTATCATTCATGATAGATTATGTATTTAATATCATTTCATTAATAATTTTTTTCACTCATGGTAATTAGATAATCTATCCCATATTTAAAAACTAATTTTATAGGTATAAATTCTATAGAATTATTTATCTCCTAAGAAAATATACATGGCCCTCATAGAATATAAATTATTATTATTAATGTCATTTTTGAGCATCAACCCATGTAGTAATATAATCCTTAGGTAAGTCATACATATCTTGAATAACATCTTAATTTTAAAATACCAAACATTATATTTGCATTTAAATTTTGAACTTTACCAGAACATTATTCTTTCCACTGAAAAAGGATTTCTGTTAGAAGCACACCCTAATTTTCTATTATCCATTTAAGGATTAAAATGTACATCTAATAGAAATTTAATATCTTTAATGAAAAACAAATATCTCTATTGGGAATTTTTAGAAGATCATTGATATGAATGCATAAGTCCTATAATACCAAATTTGGATCGGAGTTATTATCTCAATGTTTGGTGAATTCTGTACCCCAAAAAATCTATTAAAATTAAGGGTTAATAAAATACACCACTGAATTTAATATATGCTAGTGAATCAAAACAACAGACCGATATAATACTTGACCCCTTAAATAAATTATCTAAGATAGAATAACTATTAATTAAAATAATAAATAATTATACAGTAACCATTGAAATCAATATCATCAATAAAAATAATATATAAAAACTAATAATGATTTACTATAAAAGTAGTAGTTTTTTTATAGTTTAAAACATGTTTTGTTTTAATGATTTAAATTAATGAAATGTCAAAAACACATAGTGGAAAACGAATAGCAAAGGGTTATCTTATGTTGATACCTTCTCCTCCCCACATGGAATTCACCTATTTCTATGAGGTTTATATAAAAATAATCTTTGATGCACAACATGGGCCGGGTATACAATATTGAAATAGCTCTATGAGATAGACATGAACTTTTACACAATAATTTTGGGAGTTTAAAAGAAAATAGACCACACAGGGACCTCTTAATGATTCTTACTTCAACCAGAACTAACACTTTTTGTTCTTTTCATAGAGATTCTCCTTTCACAAGGTCTCTAGTACACATCTTAGATACTTCTCATGATCCTCCTTGGTTTTGTAGTATAATAAATTATCTTCTATGAAGACTATAAAAAATTGGTCATTGTAGTCTTTAAAGACTCTATTAATCATGTCTTGGAAGATTTCTAGATAATTAGTGAGTCTGAAAGGCATTAATATGAATTCATAGTGACAGTACCTTATACGAAATGTAGACTTTTTGATATCCTACTTTTCACCCTTACATGGTAATATCCCAACTACAGATCCATCTTATAAAATTATTGTGCTCCAAATATCTAATAAAAAATCTCATAAAATAATTTTAGATAATACTTGCTCCTTATGATGATTTTTTTGTGCTCACATTAATCAATGAAAAGGATCATTTACCCATCCTTATTCCTGATGAAGAGGACTGGTGCACCCCATGGTGAAGCACTTGGGCGTATAAACCCTCTATACAGATTCCCATATAGTTGTTTCATTAACTCCTCAAGATCCCAAATAGCTATTATATACAGACTCACAGTTATTAGAAAATCCACAAGTAAAATATCATTTGATAATTCAACATCTCTCATAGGAGAATGACCGAGAGAAAAAACCATTTTTTAATATTTTCAAATAGCCACTTTTTGGGAATTGGGAACCATAAAAATGTGCCAGATGTTCCAACATACCCAGAACCACATAAACCAGTACACGCCCCATTCAAACAAAAATTTCAATATTCAAATTTCAAATAAAACTTCCACAATCCACCTCGAGCCGTAAGAAAACCCACAACAATCCAAAAAATAAACCATCTTAAGAGGACCTCGAACCAAGAGATCGGTCACGCCGCTGTCGTCCGCCATCAATAGTACCATCATCATCGTCATCCACCACCAGTGATGGTAACCAGAAAATTCAATGGAATCCACTTAATCATGATCCATCGCTAACCAAGAAAACATCCTGACCTTTCCATCGTCGACCATCCATTAAAGAGACCAAAAACAAAGAAAACCCAAAAAACATAAACAATCATCCTCGAGAAAAAGGCGGAGAAAGTCCTTGGAAAAACTTCCACAAATTCAGTCACAACATGAATGTCTTCAAGGTGGATTCTTCTATAGACTCAATCATCTTAGAATGATACAGGTTCTCATTGGGCAGTAATATCCATTGTTGTGAGGATGAGGCCATTGAAGATTCATCCACCATGCAGTTGTATAGAATTATTGGTTGATTCTACAAATGGAAAGTGATTTCCCTCTCACGACAATTTATGTTGGCTTTATATTGGGAGAATCAATCCATGCCTAGAATCGCATAAATTATGCTAGAGGGAGTATGACCTTGTTTTCTTGGTATTTTAAATCTAAAAATTGTGATAGGGGAGGGGTTATATTCATAGGATGCAATAATTGCTCTATTTTAAATTCTCACTGACATATCTATTTCTATGATTTGTTGTGGTGATGGTATTGTTCAACTAAATATTTAGGATATAAAAGAATAAATAGAACCATAATCAAAAAGTAAATTTTATATATTTGAATTAAAAACGAGCATTCCTATCACCACTTCATTTTCTAGGTTTTCTTTGACTATATTGATGGAAAAATATTTCCCTTGTAGCCTTGAAGGTTATTGGTTTCCTCTGAAAACCCTTATCATAGTGCACTAGTTGGCAAAGTGCCCTAGTTCATGGATGTTGAAGAAATGAACATTACGTTGAGGTTGAAATAATGAATTATACTTCTCTATTGTAGTAGTGGGATTATTTGGTCAGTAATTGATTGGTAGTTTCCATTCTCTTCCACAGGTAAAGCCTTTCATTACCCCTTGAGGAAATTTTTGAGGTGCTTCTATTCACACCATTAGAATGTTGGGTGCTGTAATTTCTTACCACTATTGGATTTATCAATAGGACCTCCATAATTAATTTCCACCTTACACTTTTCATAACCATGATACCACAGAGAATCATCGACCTATATTTCGACATTGAGGGAATATTAGACAATTCCTCAGAGGTCTCGAAGTCACAGATCAATAGGGATTTCAGTAGGGTAGGTTTTATCTAACTAATGAACCGGTGACCCTTGTATTTAGGGGTAACGAAAAAGTTAGAGGAATATAATGAGAACCTTGTGATGTTTTCCTTGTACACTCTTCCAAATTAACCATTTATTTTCTTAAGGGAAAGGAAGTCCTTTTCAATCTTGAGTCGGAGTGTGCGAGTAAAATATTTATTGAATTTTTTTTATTGAAGTCCTTCTTCTCCAACACCTTGATCACATTCTCAGGCTTCATATTTTTTATCAATGTCAACCATTGATCAGCTTAACCCTTCATACGATATAAATCCAATAGTACCCTCTCTAGTTCTGAACATTGAATGATGGAGAACATATTTTGAATTGAGTTGATCCATTTTTCAGTGATAGAGGGATCAAATGATATATTTAAAGTAGTAGGACTCTGTCTCATGATGATCTTGGTTGCGGGTTGTCCTTCAATTGGGTGGGGGAGGGGGAAGTTTAACATGACCCATGTTTCTATTCAAAACTTGAGTTAACAGAGAGTGTCTTGTGAAAACGTTTGTTATTCTCACTCCCATCAGATATGTCATCTCATTAGAATATTTATCACACTGATCTTCCCATTAATTGGTAGCCCGGGTCCTCTTAATACCAGCCATTGGCTGGAATAAAAAACATTTATGGGTGACACATAAAGGTCAATCCAAGGAAAAAAAGGGAGATCATATAAATTTCAGTTTTTTTCCTCAACTTATGAATTTATTGGAATCATTATATGTTATCCATGCTCAAATTCCCAACATATAATCTTATTGGAATTTTTTATAGTCCATTAATAATGGTTAATACTAAGATTATGAATTTACCCTAAAATTTACCCTAGGTTTATCATAACCAAGAGTTCATAAAGTCCCATTTTCATGCACCAGATCCCCTTTGAGTACAGCTCAAAGTATATTTTTTGAGTTTTACCCCTAGATACAATTGTGCCAGTGCTGCATCTACTTGTTCATATACATACAGGGATTTATTTTATTGATAACCCACTTACTCTACACTCAGAAAAATTTACGTATGTTTTTATTGTTCTTAGTCTTAACCCTAGAACTTTCACTAGGGTTTTATAATCCAAATATAATAAAAAACTAAACCTATATTTTTATAGAAACTCTAACAACTGGGTTCATTGTTACTCAATTAAACATGCTTTATTACAAAAATATTAAATTAAAAAAATTAAGGATTGAGATGTCTATTGTATTGGTAAAATAAGAAAATTATATAAAAACATAGTACATAAAACAGGGTATCATTATTGATAAATTATTTTAGAAGACCACAACATTCCATTCTACTTTATATTGCATGGGTCAACCCGATCACATTGAAAAGAAATGGGTGAGATATAAAACCATGTAAAGAAGTAAACAAGGAATAACATGAAGAATATAGTACTTGTTAGGAAATTGGAATATAAATGGAGAAAAATATACAATATAACATAAACGGATGATATATCATGATTATCATAACATGGAAATTTGGAAAAACATTTATCATGATACTAGCAAAACCCAAGGCTCATTGCACGGGGAGAATGTGTAAAACCACCTTGATCTTAAATTAGAATGAGTAAAACCTCATTGAACATGAATTATAATGTGTAAAAAATAATTTCACTTGAAATATCATGATACTAATCTTTACCAATGCATTGGAGTGATATCAAAGAACACCGTTTATAAAAATTTCATTTCATGCATAATTGTGCCACATGGATCATACAACATGGATTAATTGAACATAATAATTTATTCAAAAAATATAAGATGTCGAATACATTAATGTAATTCCTCATTAAAAAATTCCATGTGCTTAAAGTTAAATAACCTTGATATAGATATTTTTATGGTGTTCATTTATATGGTGATTTTGGCATGATAATTTATTTTAACTTTGGCAGCATAACGACGTCAAATAGAAATCATAAATGGGTTGATGACATATAAATGGGTATCTCATCATTTATACATGAAACAGAATGTAAGGGGGTAATGAAACATAATATGCCTACATATTTAATGGAATTTAGATTCATAATATAAAATAATTTCTTGAATGTAAATGATTACATAGAAATTATATACGGAATTTCATCATGGTAACGAGAGTATATAAAAGGATATAATGAGAGATAAAGAGGAATATCATCATTAAAACATAAGGAAGGATGTATGGGGGTGGTTGGAAATCATACCCCAACATTTTTAATGGAATATAAAAGGGTATATCAACATAAATAAATTTGTACAAAAATATGAAATGAAGTCGTCCCTTACTTGGATGTGTGATCCCAATGGCTTGGGAGAGGCTTGACAGAGGATTCTTGAGAGCATGGGATTCCTTGGGAGGATTATAGATAGATGAGCTCATAGGTTGGTCGACCACAAATAGGTTTGTGTGAAGTGGAATGTAATATTGAGTGGGGTTATATAGGAAAGGAGAGGGACTTCGTTATTATTTAGGTTTTGGACACTACAACGTAGACAAAAAAACCACAAATAACCCCATTGGATTAGCTAATGGTTTTTTCCAATGGGGAGTGTAAAACACTATTTTATAAGGCCATTGGATAACTTTATTAAAATATTAGGCATCTTTTTATGGATGTGAGTCACACTCTCAAGGAAATCATTTTAAAATATAAAATGTTTTATAAGTCTTGGATAGTCCACCAAGGCACCATAAAATTATTCAAACAAATATAAAAGCACATAATTTTAATGGTAAAAAATATATTGGCCTAATAAACCTTTTATAGTATTTTATTACATCACTATTGGGTCATTATGATGTCAAAAAATACATTATATATTTAAATTGTATTTAATATTTTTCGAAAAATTTCGATTAGCTCAAAAAATGAGGAAAAATTGCCTGTTAGATAATTTTGACATCCTCAATCAAAATATAATGTTTTTTATCTAAATAATTTTCTATATATGTGAATGTTTTACATTTAAAATCAAAATTGACATATATAAAAAAATCACGGGTTTTGAGAGAAACAACATTTATACCATAATTAAAATTATAGTTGTATTCATAAAAATTATACAATAATTTAAATTTAATATAAAGTAATTTAGATGTAATATTTTATCTAATTATTTTTTAAATAAAAAACCAATTAATTCATCAAAATATATTCCTAATTTAATATTAACTAAAAATAATATTTGTGCTTAAAAAATTATTCACAAAGTACCAATAATAAATTGATGTATATTCGTTAATGTAAACAGAAACAATTTACACAATATTTGTGCTAGGGATTTGTTAAATGACCCCTTATAACACCCACATGAGACCTAAGGGTATGGTGTGGGATAGTGACAGACTCTTGTGGTGTCTTGGATAACATTTCTCATGTGGTAATCTCTATCAACATCCTCTTCTCCAGTAAGAGATTCTGTTCAATATTAACGTGATGAACATCAACAAGGGATTTGTAAAGAGTAATTCTCGATGATGCAACCTCCTTTACAAGCAATGACAAATAGGCATCGTATGGAGAAATTCTACTGGATGAGGCCATCACTTCCTTTTTCTATGTAAATTGGATTTCTTAAAGCCCTATATTTATACAAATCATGGGATTATTGTTCAAGGGATATATTAGCAATGGTAACAATTCATAATGGTATTTTAATATCCAAAATCATAATACCATGGAAGTTCATATATCTCATAAAACAATTTTACATCATAAAAAATTTAATCATAGATGAAGAATGATCATTAACAAAAGTTTGGGTTGTTTTTGGTGCTCATAAAACAGGCCACTACTAAATTGAAATTGTATCAAATTTACCACAATAAATATTCCAATATGTTCTATTTTACTAAAATAGTTGAATTGGAGAATTTGAATCCATTATGTGGATGTTTTTATCTATAGTGTCACATAATTTATTCTAAGCAATAAGTTACGTTTTTATCATTTATAGGTTGAATGGAATTGATTAAATGAATTCTTTCATATATTCACATGGACATGATTTCAATTGTTATATTATCTTATATAATATCTTTTAAATCCCATGGGAATATAAATGTGTATTTCTCTTGAATAAGGAGATCTAGTAGTAGATTTAAAACACACATGATGTATGTTTAACAAAGATGAGGTTTCTGTAGGAACCTATGAATTCCTTGTATACTAAATTAGCATGGGTATTTAATGCAGTCACATACTTTTGGACACAGTTCACCAACAAAAAGGACATGAATATCCTTGATCCCTCCTATAAAAGTATCTTATCATAATACCCCATCATTCTTCACTTACATGTGCTACTTTTATCCATTATAGAAAACTCTAGGTGGATTTTTTGGGAGATATGACCATTTATATTTGAAAGTAAACTATGAGTCCATCCCCATTGACTTTACATGTTTCCAAAACCTTAATATCATTTTATATATGGTGATAAATAACCCCATAATCATCAACATGATCCTGGTTCTGATCTAAACAAAAATATTCATCAAACTAATAATCATTATAGAGTAATATTATTGTTCATTAACACTATTGGTAATTGAAAACATTAATAAAAATGACTAATAAAGCATCATTATTATTTTTAGGGGAAGAAATCGTAGTATAATACATAATAGGGATACTTCGACACAAAAAATACATATTTTAAGTTTTACATATTATTTATATCCTTTTACATACTAAATGTAATCTTATGATAAATCTACTTTCTATATTCAAAATGACTATTTAAATCAATTTAAAATGAAATCTAAGAAACATATATTCCATGAGAATATATAATTGTATTACATTTGGATCTGATTTGTATACCTTCAATAAACCATTCTTAGCTCAATTATCCTTAACTAATTACTTATAGTTTTATTCCAAAATGTTTATATATCCTCTGATAGAGAAATAATTCACAGTGGTATATTTATTACTTGGTTTTGGATTCTATAGGATTCATAAAATAGTTCCAGAAATAATATGTATAAAATAATTTATTTATATTTCTATATAATGATTTTATCATTAGTATTTTATATTATGATGTGTATCTATGGATGGGATACCTCCCCCATTTTGAGTAAATATTATATATATCACAATCATTATCCTTCTATATTTTGGATTTTCGGAATGTTTTAATAGGATTTTCATGAAAAATACAATTATAAATTATAATATAAATATAAATAATTCATATATGAATAGAGTCACGTTGTGTGGTGTAATTTGTAACATCTTTTACTTGAACGGATGGTGTTTTCCAAAGGGAATATTATTTTTTAATCTGTTTGATGAGTCATTATTTATAAAAAAACATCATAATATATTTCTAAGAGATAGACAAATTTAATGTGATGTTTTTAGATGCGGTTAATGCTGTGGAGGATCCTTGGTGATCTTGTAATTCATATAGGTTCAATGGAATCAAACTTTAGTATTTCGGGTATATTTATGGGGGGATATTGTTAGTGTTAACCCTTCCAGCATCTGTGTGGTCTAGTTTTTAGGTTTTCATGATTTTTTCAAACCATATGAAGCACTCTATAAAACCATGTTGTTTTTTATATAATTTTATATGGGGTATGAATGTATTGTGCTATATTCTTAAAATGTTCATCATAACTATTTGATGTTGGGTGTGTTTTTTAGAGGGAGTCTTCATGGTGGGAAAACATTTCTTTAGTCTATGGGGTTAAATTATGTTTTCTATTAAATAATGAAAGAGATGATTTTACCATTCACCCTTTTAAATTTCCACTTCCACTTTCTTCTAACAATCATACAATATGTATCCTATAAACACCCTCTTCATTAACCCTTACTCCATTGGATATCACCATTTCTTTTTGTTCATTTTGAATGTTCTAATTTGAAATCATGTGCATACGGTGAGGCTATATGTCCACTCCCTCTCTTTTATCCCCTTACCTATCAACATGGTTGTAATAAAAATGTAATTTAAAAATTATTCCCTTAAGAATGGTAGAATAATATTATGATTATGTGGCTTCTTTTTCTTTTATTGAGATGGTGTCCCGAGACAATGATTACAGGTTTTCAAAACCTATTTTCATTTTGGTTTGTGGACATGTGATTTTAATGTGTTTGGGGTTGGTGAGAAATTCATTATCTTATGTTTGGTACATTTTGATATTTATTTGGCTCATGTATGTACCTAAGGGATGGTACAATCCTTCTATGGGAGAATAGACTTCTTTCTAGAGTGGTGGGATCAATCAGTTCATGATTCATCATTTATGAAAAAGTTTTATGACATATTAATTTTTTTAATTTTATCTTTAATTATTAAGCATCAATAATTAATTATCCATGATTTCTATATATGAATTGGGGTCTTGGATGTTTTTGGAACTAGTCGTTTGTTATAGTTAAGTTGGAATGACTCATCAAAGGTTGTACATGGGGAATAGAAATATTAAATAGGGTATGTTGTATGGATATGTTCCCTCCATGAAATCACAATTTATAAAATGTAATAGTTGTGATTAATGATGGAATTTTGTCTATTCTGTTAATTACAATCATTTTTTTGTCCTTTTTTGAATTAAAAAAACCTGAATTACTTCTTGGTATATTATTTGTGACCATAAGTTATCAACTTTGGGATGGAACAAGTATATTCCTTGTGGGTTTCACTACTGAACCATAATTCTATAAATTAATTTGTTTAATTGATGACCCATAATAAATAATGACTTTTTATATGACTCTTAGTAGTTACATAATTTTTTTTCTAAGGGCCATTCATGGTTGGATGATTATTCGTATATAATTAATTATAGTCCCCATGAGGTTCCCTTTTTTTCTTATAATCTTATTGAATATGTTTTTCCTCTATAAGAATAATATCCTAATGATTTACTCTTAGGAACATCAGAATAAAAATTTGATTCATTTTTAAAATAACAACCCCTTATTAAATAAAATCTTAATTTAGTTTGTTATGAATAATATAAAATTACCATTCAATTAAATATAGGACCATGGTGTACCTAGTTATTAGGTAGGCTCTTTGCATCAATTGGAAAACCATTACCCTGAACATGGTTCTATAAACTTACGTCTCATTGTAATTATGGTTTAAACAACTTATATTGAAAATTAAATTGTTTCCTATTGGAACTAATCCTAACAATGTTTCTTTAACCAAATAATTAACAATTTAGGTATATATTTTCCATTCCTTATTTTATAAATTTACTTTATCTATTATACGGATTCTTACCATAGATTTGGACTTGATCCTATGTATTAAATTATTTATAATTCCATTATATGAATCTATATCTATAATTTATTGTTAATTCCTTAGTTGTAATATTTTTAATATATGAAATTTATTAGTGTCACATGAAATGGGTATACAAAATATTATTGGTTATAACTCCATGAATGAACTAATGGATGCCACATGATTCATTTATTTGAATGAAAATGGGTTTTACTTCATTAAATAATATAATAATATTATATAACTGAATGCCACTTCCTGGCACATTTGATTCCCATAGAAATTTTAGAAAAATAAATTTGCATTGGGGAAGCTCTCAGTTTATCTTGATGTTATTGGATACATAACAACTTGGATTATCTCCCCATATTCAAATCCAAAATCTATTTAGATTTCAATTATATTGTATATTTTTATTAGTTTGATACCTTTTAGAAAGCATAATAGAGATGGTTCATCCGGTTGATTTTACTAGAGAGTTGAAACTATGGATTAATCACCACGTGTTGGCTCAGTAATTCCACACAAAACTGAATTTTATTCATCATTGGATTATCCTTGTATCATTAAATTTGAATTCATAGATCGGTTCCATGGATTTTACATTTAAACATGTTATTTATTTTTGGGATTAATTCAACTACTCCTATTTCATACAATATTATTTAAATATTCATAGAAATTTAGATTTTTCTTAGTATGTGGTATTCTCTTTTTTCATAAAATGTATCTATTCACATATTTATATACATCATAGTTCTATGTTTTGTACACATCAACAATAAATGCATTAGATACCATTAGGGGTGGCCTAAAGGGTTTAACTCATATCATGTCCATAGATTCATTATGTACCTAAGTAAATATGTTAGATGCTTGTCACGACATTTCTAGGTTCCACTTATTTTTTACATGTTTGGGGAAATGAATTGGTATGGGAAATGATTAATGAGTTTGTACATGGACATATTACAACATTTTTGTGTTTTTATTTAGTTATTTAATTAATGTTTTCTATTTATTTCATTTATTTCTATCACCCAGTATATGCTTTGACTTCATAATTCACGTGGAGCCCTATTTATATGTGGCTAGTTTTATTAGTACTTGTTGTGGTTTTTGTAAATTATCATCCTCCAATTGTTTATTTAATTTTTTTAATTGTAATAATTATTTATCAAGAGGGTATAGTCTCCCTAAAAGTCACATCACTAATCCCTCATGGCTATTCCACAACATTTGATATATGGGAAGGTGTGCTTGAGGTTATGTGGCTCATCCGTTCTCTTACCTATGATTCATCTGATCGTAGGACATCAAAATTTGGTATCCAAGGTTTTTATCCATTTTTATATAGTTATGATCAAGTATAATTGAGACTTGAGAAGTGTTAGATCTAAGTAAATAGATAATTTCTTGCAACAGAAAACCCAAGAATAGGGGGAAGACTGTGTTTTTATGGATTAGAGTATTGTTTATATTTTTTTATTATAGTTGATTTTTATTTCACATAGAAAGATTTATTGTATTTTTCAAATTACTAGTTAATGATATTTGTACATGGGAAACAATATAACATTATGTAATGGGATATAGAATCATTATTAGCATACATGTGTTTATACATCACAAATATTCTATGTCATGCATGCCTTTTTTTTATTAAAATATTCCTTCCTCATCTGACTGAAATATATTTTAACAAAATATTGCATTTCTTAGAGGGGGAATTTTTTTCACATAAGGTGTATAAATCAACCAAAATATTATTCTCACTAATCGTTATGATGTAATTTGAATTAACCAATTTTAATATCTTCAAATATGTGGAATTATGGTCTCATAAGATCAGTTTTAACATCACATAGTTTAAGGGATTTACGAATTAACATTAAAATGTGTGTACCTTTATAACAGTTGAATGGAAATAAATATAAATGATCCAATATGTGTACAAAAAGTTAAATATTGACTACTATTATAATATTAGTAGATTATAATATTTCAATTATATGGTGTTCAAATTGAAATTTAAATAATCCCTCCTCAATAAATTTATAATGGAAGGTACTATAACAGAACCATAATATCTGGACCTACTAAATTTTAATTATTGATAATAATATTTTCTTAAATAGGATTATTATTTCAAATTATTGAGAATTTAATTTGGATATTATGAATGTAAACACATAAAATAGAAATCATGTATGCATGAATTGACCGTTGTAGTTCCAAAAGAGTAGTAAAATAATGGGTTATTAACCCTTGGAGTAAATTAAAGATAAAAGGGCTATTTATTTAAATTGTTCACAACCACTCATATGGAATTTCTTATATTTTTAAATTAGTGTCTACTTTATTGATCCCCTCTATATAATAAAAGAACTCTTGTGTGTTTTTTGTCTTTATTAACATATTTTCTAAGTTAATTAAAAATAAATTTCAACCTAATTATTTTGTCACCAATTGTATCTCATTTCTGATTGCATTAACATACCTATGTTTTGAGAACATGTGAATGAGTAATTAATGGAAGGAAATACAAATAAAAAATTTCCTATAGTTCATATTAGTGTAAAATAAATAGAACCCGTATTTCAATTTAATTTTTTTCCCTTAGTAACATGTACTTCAAATTTAATTTTTTTAATTCTCTATATTGGTTAAGATAAATTTGAATTGATATAATGTATTACAAAACAATTTTTTGTGTTAATTTAAAAGAATATTGTTTTTCAGTGGTAGTATAATTCCATGAATAATAGATTATACAGGTATGTAGAAATTTTTGAGGATTTTCTATTTGAAATTTTCATTTTTGGTAGTAGGAATAATAATATTAACCTTTTAGGAATGACCTTATTTTCAGATTTCATTCATCATATTAGGTGGGGGGTCAGGTTTGCGATGTTAGTTTTCTTATAGACATAAATAATTGAATTTTAATCATATATTGTATCTGATCAGTGAATATTTTGATCATATGTTGTTAGGGCTTGATTAAAAATCATAGTTTGTTAAATTATGCCCCACGTAGGCGGTTGGTCATGTGATAAATTGAGACTTGTGAATAATTTTATCCTTATGGATTCATCTTTTAAGCGAGACTTGCATTACTAGGGCTAGGTTTTCCACATCTTTTTTCTTATAAACATTAATATTCATTTATTTAAAAATGAAAAAATCACCATCTAGTTTAAATAGTTTTTTGAAATAACAAGACGTTTTGTTAGGTGTTTTAAATAGAAAAAATCATATTAATCATTTTTGTTTCATTTGGGATTTTAGCTTAATTACAATGTGTACACTCATTGTGTTGTTTTACTATTATATATGTAAATTTTTAATATAAGTTTCCCCTTGAATTATCATATTTAATTTTGAGGAATGTTTAGTTTTGTATTAACCATTCATGTCTCGATGGAATGAGAGTTATGTGATTGCAGTAACAACATAATGGATTTTATAGAACAATTTCCCACAAAATGTTCATGGGTTCCTTAGAGATACAATCATGTATCACATTAAGAGTATAGTGACCTAGGATTTAATGTTTTTTATTGAGGGTTGTATCCATGAGATGTTTGTAACATACTGAAGTTATCCTAGTTTAAGGGATGGCCATTTAAAGGATCTTCTTCTATATAATAGTTGATATATGTTATAATTTGTCTTTATTGTCTATTGTTGATGATGGGTAAGATCATAGAACAGTTTATTTTCTGATTTTTTTAAGATGAGTTTCATGGGAGATCGGGTATTAATGAGACTGGCATGATGTGTACAATGTTATACTTGATTTTGATTACTTTTGACTCATAAAGGATTGAGATTAGGGGAAATGGTAATCAATGATATAATAATGAGAATAGTGTCATAGGGCATGCTTAAGGTTTTAAAAATCATCACATGGGACATCATAAATAAAAAATGAATTATCAATTATCGAAAGGCTGAATCATACACCTGGACATGTAATTTTAGAGTGACATGGTGCTAGGTGTTGGTAGTAGATAATTGTTCCTTGGGTAGTGTGGAAAACATTAATCAAAATTAGTGGGTTTTTATATAAAAATTATACTCCACTGGATTGGATTTCGAGGAGAATCCGAAGTATGCAACCCTCATGTTAGAATTGTTATAGGTGTGAGGGAATGTTTGTTGGATGTTCATTCTAGAATTTTGATGCTGCTGACGAAATATTACTGAGTACAACTAGATTCATCAATTAATTGTAGGTAATTTTTAGATATAGGAATATTATGATTGTCAGACTTTGTCATGGAATGGATTGAGACAGTCTGACAACATTTTTGATTACTAGGGTATTGGTGCTTGATTAAAATTCAAAGTGTATTTTTTTTAATAGTGATCCAAATTTATATTTGTTTAAGGATTCTGGTGTAGGATATGAATAAAAATTTGAATGAATAAAGTTTTTTCTACTATACATTTCTACTAGGATAATATTTTTTTAATTTTTCATTAGTATAATTTTGTAATTTTCATGAAAACTCATCCAGAGGTTGTTTCACTTTTTTTCCTACAACTTGATGTTGTCACATGGGAACTACATAAATAATATCATTTGACTATGAAGATATTTTTATTATTATTTATTGATGAATTATATGAATGTTGTTTGTGATTAGGTTTGGTTTATTTTTTTGGAGTTAGAAAAATACATCTAACAATTTCAAACCTTGAGCAATGTTCTCAGAGGTAAATGGGTTTGTTATGATGGAAACAATGTCAGTTGAATCATGGGAATTTGTGGTCAATGTATAAATAGATGGTTATAATCATGGTTAGTTTCCTAGATCTTTTTTGGAATTGACAAGAAAATCTTATGGTGCGGAGTTCCAAGGACATTATGATAAGTCATGAGGTTATGTGATCACAAATTAGGATAATGTGTCTCATGAAATTACCATATTTTTACTTTGAGGGAGGTTAAAAGCATTGGATAAAGGTCTGTGGTGTCAATATCCATACTTTTCATTGGATATTTAGAATCAATTTGAGATATTAGAGGTAGAACATAGATTTTTTATCATAATTAATTTTTTTGGATGTATACTAGGTCATATCGACGATGATTAGTACTAATGTGGGGAGGATAAAAAGTCCTTCTATGAGAAAATGGGGTGAATTAAATAGGGAATTTTAATTATAAGTATTAGGTATTTGATATTTTTTAAATAGAATCCTAATAAATGAATCACGAGATCTAGAGAACCTGACGTTTTTTATTTTGTATGTGGTTTAATCCCTAAGGGGTTACATGGGGGAAGGATAATTCTTGGGGGGTATAAGGAATGAAATCATAGTGTTAGAGTTTATTATGTGGTGAATTGTTAGTGATAAATAATACTGCAACTATGAAACATGTTTTACTAGGTTGATTTTTTTTCAACCATAGGATAGTGCCAGTAAAATATGCAGTTTTATATAGAACATTATAGGGGTTAGTGTGGTTAGAACTTGAATTTTTAACTGTGTGATGTGGTGTGTGTTTTGTACTATGATCCCACATGGTTGGCCCACATTTTGTTATATTGTGTTTTCAACTTGTGAAACTCATTAGAAAAATAAAAAATGATGATTTACCCTCGATTCCTTTAATTTTCTACCTTTATTTTCATATTGTGCTCATCCATGACATATCCCATTAACAATCAATCCATTCACCCTTCCTCTACAAAAATCACTTTTTTTAATTTTTGTTTGGGTTGTCATTTATTTTGATCATGAGAATAACTAGAAACTTGTTTCCCTCTTCATATTCCATTTATATGATATATTAGTTTATCTAACAATATAGTTGGATGATAAATTTATAATATGGTGTTTTAAATTTCATGTGATGATAGTGTTCCTTTCATCATAGTAAGTTGTTATCCTATGACTAGGAATGCATTCCATCACCCCCTATCATAATACAATTTTCATTACAATTTTGATTAAGGTTTTTTTTGTGTTTAAACTAAATATATCTTTATATGGTTGATTATTTTTATTATGGATTGGGCCAAATCTAGTGTTAGAGCACAATCTGGAAATTTAGAGGGTCATTAGACATGATGTTTGTGTTGTAGTAGTGCCCAGTTATAGTTTCACGGTTTATACATATGTTTTTACGGAGTTAAAATGTTTTAATGCAAACATTTATCACAATTACTTCATTATTAATTATTTTTCTTGTGAGGTAGGTTCATGGTTGGATTGGGAATTTTACATTGGTCATTGTCATGTTCAAACAATTGATTCTAAGATACACATAATAGAGAAAAAATTATTTGAGTTTGGTATTCTAGTTGTCTTCTAAAAAATTCATTGTTATAATAAAATATAATTCAGTTAATTTATTATAGAATTTCAAATATTTCCATTATTATGAACAAATAAATTTATTTATTTTAAATAAACCATTATGTTATTCATTATTCATATTTTTTTACATAAATATATCCATCTTACTAAAGACCATGTTTTTTCTATATGGTTTTCTAGAAATAAAAATAATTATAGTAATTAATTGGATTATTAGAAAATGTCAATAAAGAGTGACATGTTCATTGAGTCTTGGTAATAAAATCAATTTTTCCATGGATGAAATAAGGTTTATAGAAGAATCTTTGATATTTAATATGGGCTACCATAGGGTTCCATTTCATTTCATGGTCTATTGTTTATTATGATTCATTACCAATGAGTTTTATGACCATGGTGTTTAAACCTAAGTTCCAAGGAATAGTCCAGGTACTTCATTTAATATATTGGATACCTTAATTTAATAAAATCACGATTTAGATATTTTGGCCTAATGAATAAATAATAACTAATTAAATAGAGAACATGAGGTACATTCCTATTTTCATAATTTGGGTTTGAATTAAAACAAATAATCACTAAACATAAACCGTTAACCTTACGAATATTTGAAAGTAGTTTGAAAATTGATTGTAGTAAAAGTAAAATGAAAACCCCTTGTCACCTTCTATTAAAGTTGAGGCCTTATCCATATAAATTTAAATTACCTAGAAATTTTTCTCACCTTATAATAATTCCTTAAGATTATTTATATTTATATTTATTTCCCTGGATTTTCCCTAGGGAATAAATATTGACATAATTTTAGTTCCTTTTAAATAATTAACTTCTATAAATAAATTTCAATTACTATATTAGAGTACCGGGAATCTTGTATGGTTATTTTTGGGACATAAAATGCGTACACCTAGGATTTCGAGTTTGAATTAAATATTAGACCAATTGGATTTTACATTATCCATTAACATTAATACCTTAGGATTAACCTATATTATATCATGTTATTTTCCTGTATTCCCGAATACTGAAACCGTGTTCCAATTATTTACCTAGATACTCAAAAAAGTACATTACAAGGAATAATATTCTAGATTCTCAGACATCGAATTCCTTCTATTTTCTCCTCATATCCCAATATAGAGTCTCTCAATAATTCCATTAATATGTTACATGGGATTGGTTATATCCATTTTAAAAAGTGGGATAATGTGGTATCATCCTTTAAATTCATCTCAAGATATCAAATCAGGATTTTATCATCACATATTTTGTTTTGTGATTTAAACTATCAATTTCAAGGAGTCCACATCAGGATAAACTAGTACCATTACGTGGGAATTACATAACCCATTCCATGGATTCACCTTTGATACGTGATATTGGATGACTAATATTGTATCCCCGAGTCTTGTAGATACTCTATTATTTATATAATTAGTGATAGGAAGTCTATGGAGAATATTGTATAATTTTATTAGTTTATCCACACAACTCTGATATCTTATTATTATACTGAATAATTTAATGTTCCATACTCACAAATGGGTAATGAATTAGATTCCATTAGTGGTATCCAATAGTGTTTTACTCACACCAGAATTGAAAAAATTCTTAGTAACAGATCAGAGCTATTGTATATATATTAATACATTTCAAGGATCATCTTATTTTTTCCATTTATGAGAAATAATACATTGGGGGAGATCTGAAATGAGAATGTACTCAGATTTAAAAATTAAGGGAATTTTTTATTAATTTATTATTTTATCAATTTATGCCACTTATATTTGTGTTTCTTTATTTATCATTTATATTAATTTTACCTATGGCATAATATTTTTCCATGGTTAATTTTATAGGTACATGAATGGTTTTTAGTTTATTATCTTCATATGGTTTATTTTATTTATTTATTTATTATTTTTGTACTGTTCTATAGGGTATAAACTCCCCATCATACCATTATTAGATCCCCACAACTAGTTAGTAGACTACTGTGTTTGAGGATGTGTCCATAAGTTTATGTGGCCCTCAGGTTCAGTTTGTAATTTGTTAACTGAGAGTAGTATATTACATAATTTTATATTGATCATTAGTATCATTTTTCTTATATAATGTTTTTTTTAATTTTGGTAAAAATATAATTTCTGATTTTTTCCCTACTCAAGTGCATAAAATTTTGTATGGATCAGAACATAAACCATGGTAATTACTGGAACTAACAAGATATTAGTTGATAAATATCAATCTTACTCCATCCCAACACTATAGTTTATGATATTTATATAAGGAGAGTGTATGATTTTTATGAACCAAGTTAAATTAATCTATTTCCACTAGTGATAGATATATATTAAATCCTATGATTATTTGTCTTGGAAGATTCCCATGGGAAGCCTCATACTATTCTTTACTCTAATATTTCTATATGAAATTATATTATAATTAATTACAATGATGCTCCTACTTTTCATTACTTAAAGGTTAGGTGATTTTTCATTTGATATACATATTCTTTTTAATATTTATCATCTATAACATGAATTGATTTATGTAAAAGTGATTGGTCCTCCAAATTTTCCAATAATCATAATTAATTTCTATTAATGAAATTTATACTAACTAATTGTTAAATTTATAAATAAAATCATAAAGTATAAATTTAAACTCTATAATTTATGTATATATTTTTAAATTTATCAAATTAATTAAGATAGAATAAATATTATCCATTTCTCATAGAATTTAAATAATTATTTAAAAAATGAGTTCTAAAATTTCCCACATATGTCATAAAAATTATAAATTTGAAAAATAATATAGAGTATGTATCGTCAATTTGAAATAAATATCCTTGTGAAATAAAATTTTATGTGTATTCGTATATGTACCAATAACAATGTTTCCATCCATGATTCCATGTGCACTACTTTTTAATAATATTTTACGAAACCTATTTGATCCCAATGTGAATATAATTTTATATCACATTATATTCAAGAGAAAACCCACATTTAATTCATTTAGCCAGTGTCAGTACTATATTACATAAATAAAATTTCCATTTTATAATGTACACTATATTAAATCTATTTCTATACATATATTTATAAAGAAATGAATCAAAAATACATTTTATATAATGGAGTTGAGTTCGAGGAATTTTATAATTAGTGGTGGTTGTCTTCTAAATTTTTAGGGCTAGGTCGCACATAATTGAATTAGATTTGTCAATGTTAAATGATACTATTAGAGAGATTGAAAAAATATAAAAGTGGAAAAATTGTGTGAGATAAGTGGCTCACGTGATATGATAAAAATAAATTTGAGGAGAAATGGATTACTAAAAATATGTTACTAAGATAAATTTATAAGATTTGAGACATATCAGGGTGGTTTAGATGAGACTAGTTGGAAAATCTATGTTATATCGCAGGGTGATTACATAGAATAGATGAGAACCTATCATGATGGGTAAGGAGAGCTGTAGAAAATCATTGTATTTTTAAAAGATATATAAAATTTTTATATGGGGTTAGGTAGTAGATTAGTATTTATATGATATTGGAATATGTATAACAAATACATGAGAAACACAATAATATGATTTCTTCAAGATATTGGTTTGGTTATACATCTTCTGTATAAAATATATTTCATGGTTTCAACGTATATCATGAACTCTTTAACTATGATAAGTAATTATACTTAAATGAGTACTCCTTATGTCAAGTTTAAACAACTTTTTTGTAGTTTATTTTATAAAAATACTTTTTTGATTATTTTGAATAGATTTTTACTAAATCAAAATTATATATTTTGTAATATATAGATATATATTTTGGAATTATTATTCAAATCTATATTAATCAACATTTTAAGAACACTATCTATTAATTTTATCTTGAATAATGTAACTAGAATATTCCATTGGTCATTTCAAGATCCAATACTGATAATTTTGATGATTAATATTTTATTCTCAAATAAGTGAAAAAGTTTTATGGATGATTCCATTTAAGATGATAATAAATAGAGAGACCACAGTGAGTCTCTTATACAGGGACCCACTAGAAAACATGAGAAAACTAAAGAGGGTGTTGAATCAGAGTGTAATTATTTTTAATCTTGATGTACTTATTTAATGATTTTCTATATCTCAGAATAATTCAATTTCATTATAAATGGATTGAAAAAGTCACAATTAATATTAATTTTGTAATATGAATTTTAATCACTCTTACAAACTCATGTATAAATACTATAACACTAAACTATAAATTTAATATATAAATTATTACCATAATGAATATTAACTATTTTAACAAATAGATGATAATATATGTTTGTTTTGTAAAATCATGGAAACTACACAAAAATAATAATAATAGGAAAAAATATAGTATTGGTTTGAGAATATTAGTCCTTATTGATCCCAATTAGCGTGTTTTGATTTTTTTCTAGATAATATAATTATGTTAATGAATAATTAACTTTTATATTGAATAAATATGGTGTCAATAATGTATTAATTAAGAAGTCCCATATAATATGCCCCCTTTTTGAATTGTCTATGATTTTATGAAACATATCTTTTCATTTTTTTAAATGTTAATGTTTGATTTCATTCCATAGCGTATTTTTTGATGATTTATTCAATAAAATGTCAGTAATTCTTTTTGGTGTACAATGATGGTTTTATAATGTGTAAATTATTTATCATTGTGAATATCAAATTAGATAATATCCATCCATTTTTAATAGAAAATGAACCTAAAAAAAGTAAAAGATATTTTTTTAAGGTTGGAATATTTAATTATTATTTTGGGTGTTAATATTACTAAAAATAATAATTTCCATGTAATGGTATCTCATAAATATTTAATCTACCTGAATTTACTCAGGTTTAATCATCATGGTAAATAAAAATAATTGATATATATATAAAGGTTATATTATGTTATATTAATTGTAATTTGATTATCAAAGAGGTATATATATATATGAAAAAATCCATGTTAATTTAAATGTGATACTACTAGGTACATTACTTATCAAGATATATATTAGGATCAAATAATTTCATAGAAATATAATATCATATGGATTAGACGAGAAGAATATATATATTTATATGATCATGAGATATTTTCTCATCATAATTTCTACACTACACTAATATTACAATCAGATGAGAAGAATGATGTACAAAAACAGGAAAACCGTAATGAAAATGAGTTGAATATGGGGTTATATTTTTCATATGATTAATAAATAATCCTTGTGTTTTTCATGGTTGTAATAGCTAATGTGGATATATAAGTTCAATAATATATAGTTAAAAAAATTTCCATGGTCGGTCAATTGGCATCAATATCCACTTTGATTATCCACTGACCTTATAATCATATATTATATCCTCATAAGATGAAGGACACGAGGATGTATTGTGTCTATGAAAATGGAACTATTCATAAAATATGAACACATTAAGAAACTATTTTCTATATTATATTAAAAATAAAATATAGATAAGTATTTTGTTTTCTAGATAAACTGGTAAGTGGTTTAAAATTTAGTAATCTATCAATATAATCATTAATTAAAGAGATATGAATATAATAATTCATGAAAACCAAATCTACATATTTTTTTTCATTATACTACTAATATGATTCTTTAAAATTGGTTATAAATACTTAAAAGAGAGAAATATTGACAAAGATTATTGAAATATTGACCATAACCATTATATGATATTTTTAGTGACTATAGGATTTTCATCGTAGGTCGAGGAACCATCAACTTCGCATTGAATGTCTAATGAACCTGTGGTATAAATGTTATATTGATTTATAATTGTATAATAACATTCCATGGGAATCATTGTTGCAAAATTTTATTATTTATTCCTTGTTTAATGAGGCATTCTTCAATGAAAAATTTATATCATGTTCAATTCATCGTGATACAAGCAATTTTAAAAAACAAAATAAATTAATAATTTTTATGGAATATTTATTATGATAACTTTTGAATCCACAAATACATATATTTATAGCACAATTTTAATATCAATATTTCATGATAATGATGTGTCTAAATTCATACAAAAATCAAAAAATAATGATGAATGTGTTAATGGTTTAATGGAAAAGAAATATATTTGTTAGTTACTACATCTGGATACAGTTAATGGTTGTTAAGTAGAGGGATGTTTTACAATGTTGATATCCCATTTAATTTTATTTACTATGATTAATGGAATTATTAACTATATATTCATTGTTAAAATTTGAATATAGAAAATGAAGAAGGTGTTTTTACAGGTTGTATAAATATACTACAGAATGAATGATAGAGGTTTTTAATTGAATCTATTTTTTAAAACATTTCTAAATTATTTAACCTATCTTAGATATCTGAGAGGATTTTGATAGCGATGAAAAAATGAATGGACTAATTCATACAATTTTACATTTAGTTGTGATTTTTTATTCATATAAGCTTGATGACACTAAGTTGTACAGATTTGATCAAACAATCATGTTATTACTCATAAATGATTATAATTATTGGAAATATAGGTAATTTGGGATATTAAGTAATGTGATATAATGAATAATGATATGTGATAATAGAAGAAGAAATAAAAAAACTCTTAATCATAATTATTATTCTATTGTATATAATGTAAAGAGTTGAAGAAAAATTTGTGACGTAAAAGAGAGAGAGTTATGACACTATTCAATATATTGATGAATTTATTGTTCCATGTTATAGATTTTTTAAAACATTCTTATTCACTTATGTAATAAGATTTGAATAATTGAAGGAGGAACCAGTGAAATATTGGTGTTCACTAATGTTGTATGAGATTAGAGAAGAAGAGAAGACGTGGGTTGTACACATTTCATTTAATATTGAGAAAGGGGAAGAATTGTTCAAGAAATTTACCGAAATAAGAAGGGTTCATTGATTTTTATTTTTCATGGGATAAAGAAGAATAATATAATATGATATTGCATACAGTACTATTCATACAACAGATGTTGTTATTTTCTACATTGTAATGGACGAAAAAGTGAAGACAATGTAAGATATCAAAATCATTTAAAGTCCCATTAGTGAGGATATTCTTTGTTTATTCCCAAACATATCATTGTTAAGTTATATGATATACATTTTTGTGGATACTCAATAATGAGTTATGAATAATGCACAATCATACACTTTTCAGAATCCCAATAAAATATACTAGTGTGTTGTTTGATTCTAGAAGATTCCATATTATAATAAAATCATTACTTATAGTATTAAAAGGTGAACCACATAAAAATTACATATGACTATTTCTCAATGTGTTTGGATTCAAAAACTAAAAAAAGGTAAAAAGAGAGAACCTGAAATTCAATTACCATAAAAAGTGATAAAGTAAAAAAAAGGAAGATGAATAAAAAAATAAAAAAAATAAATAATCCAAAACATAAATCACCCCTTCCAGTAGAGTTCATATAACAAATTTTTCTCCTAATAAATTTTATATACTAACTCACCATTTATTGGGTTAACTATGTGAATATTTTACTATTTTGATGGATTTAATATTCTCTATGAATATATAATCATTATCATTTAAGGTGGTTATTTTCAACATTGTAATTTAAAGCCATATATTAAAATTAAATTATAATCTGAATATGTAAAGAGAAATGAATGTAATATAATATGAATAAATTTTCTAGAGGTGATGTTTCAGTTTCTCTAGGAAACAATAACAATGAAGGACTATCTACGTTTCAATAGAAATAACATGATATTTTTTCTATAAACAAGAGTTTTTTTATTCATAATACCTCAAAAATATCAACAAATTGAATTGATACCTTGGTATTTAAAAATTATTTCTCAGACTATACGGATGAAGAACAATTAATAAAATGGTATGATAATAGTTTTTTTCAAATGATATTATATTTTACTCCTATAATTGTTTATTTAGTTTCATTATACAAGAATTATTTTATATGGTTAATTTTATTATTTAGGAACATAATGATGGGATATACATATTTTGAAATAGAGGAAGATAACATGGAAAATTATGGTTTAGAAAAATAAATAACAATTATTAATAGATCTACAATGTTTGAAGAAAATGAATCCATGAATTTGGATCTTTTTGAGATGAACACCATGGTTGAAAAGGGGGATATATGTATAATCTTATAATGGGATGAAAGAAAAATATTTGATTACAAGGCTGATTCCTTTGGAGAAAATTTTACTATCCTGAACAGTCAACTAGTGTAATGGAAATGTTAATTATAGAACATCACACCTTTTTTGATAATAATATTTAAAACATGATTCTTTTTTAAAATATATACAAGAATGTGAAGATAAATTGAAATCAATTGATAAAACTAAATATATTCATAATATAATGTGTCATAATCATGGAATATTATTTTCAAATATTTATAGTACTCATGCTCAGTCATAACATTTTGTTGTTAGAGGATATTTCTGTACAAGAATTGTACCTATTGAAGATACATTTTTTAAAAGAATATGAAATAGTTAGAAAACACTTGATATCATATAATGATCAAAATAAATAATCCATAAAATAATCATTACCATCGAAACCCATATCTATTTCTTAAAAAACATATATTTTTAGAGGATATGAAGGGTTATAAAAATTATGAAAAAATGTGGATAAACAAAATTTTATAAAATTTTATCATTATAGTAATGGTAGTTAGAAGGTGGATCTTATGTTTTCCTTCCTCGTATATATCCAAAAAAATTGAGAGGGGTGTCTATAAACAATTATCACTAAAATCAACAAATTAAGATACTAATTATATTAAAGGGAAGAAAATATGTATTAGTACAATACTAATAGTTAAAAGTGGTTCTACACAGTGCATTAATTTTTATAAAAATATTTTAAATAATAAATCACATTGGAATTATATTTATATATGGATCAATTCATAGTATCTGGAACATCCATATACTATAAAAATATTTATACATCAAACAGATATGTTTCACATTGATATTTCTTATGTTGTCTGTTGTAGAGGTAGTTAATAATTTTATATACCATCGTATCATCGTGTAATGGAAAATAGAATAACAAGGATTCAAATATTGGTAATAATGAACAATAACCCATGGAAAGAAATTATACGAGTGATAAAACCAAAATAGTAACATTAAAATTCTAAAAGATGAATTTTACTTCGAAAATTTCAAATAAACAATAATGATGTTAAAAACATTCAAATAAAAGTAAAATATGGTAAACACATGGATAAGATTTGTTATGTTTATTTTCACTCCAAAAAAACCATGTGAATCCGACTAGTTTTTCACATTACTAATGAAATATTAGAAACATGGAAGACTTATTTTGAAATAGAAAAAATTACCCTAGAAGGAGAAGAATGAAAAATTGGAGAAATTAAATGAATGAAATATGCATGTTGAATCTAAATTTCATAAAATATTGGAAATAATTATTGTCAAAATATATTAAAATGTTTTGGGTGAGATATAAAATATTTTAAAACATAGTACTAAAGGTTGTTTAACATCAGTCAAGTTATAAGAATAATCATTCATGAGAATAAATATTATAAATTTTTTTGAATATTATTTGATGGATATGGAAGTAAGAATCAATCCAAAATAGAAATACATAGTGTTATAAGAACCATGATCCCTCAAAACAATTAGTTTTAATAAACAGATATGGTAGTCTGAGTTGTAGAGGAACAAGGTTGAGAAAATATTGTCAACCTTTTCTCTCACACTAAAGAGAATGAAAAAACCTTGCTGAATACTTTTTTTTGTAGTCCATGATATTAAATGTGATGTGTGGTTGGAGGAGGAACACATTAATATAGGATTGAAGTTAAAAAAATAGAGAAAAAATTGAGTTAAAAAACTATCATATAATAATTTTTGAATTATTATCAAAATTTAAATATTATAAATGAATCATCCATGATTAATTTGTATATGTTTTCAAATGTGGACGACCACATAAGGTTCAATGAAATATATAATTTTGGGGGTGGTGTTTGGAGAATATAGAACAAATTACAAGGATTTTAATCTTTTGTACATATTATTTATTTGGAATGTTTTTATGATTTTTTTAAACAAAATAAATGATTTAAACTTCTCTCATTTTTTGTAATAATAATTAAATCCTCGCATGAAGGGGAAAGATATTATTTTTAATCCCTAACTTGAACAAGTTTAGGTTACAAGGATATTTATATAACTTATAGTTTCTTATGGTTATAATATGTGTATTCGATTTAGTGTATTGAATTTATGATGATATGTATAATGATGTGTTTTTGTCATAGTATTATTCATTACAATTCTATAGCATGATAAATAGTCAGTCGGTCATTGAAGATAGATTTTATGGGATTTCATTTCATTTTATATTTGTTTATTTTATTAATTGAAGTATTTTTTCCATAACAAATATCCTATTGTTGTTACAACTATCATGGATCTTGTAGACATACAGTGGAATGGATACATTCATGTTAAATAATTTTGAACAGATTCCATCCCTCTCATTTAACTGTGTACTCAAATTCATTAACAATTATTAAAATGACAATGGAATGGTTTATATGAAAAGGGAAATGTTGATCATATAAGGTAAAAGGTAGGATATTTAATATGGTGGACTACATATATTGAATTATCCTTAGAAATGGTATTATTGAAAAATATAAAGACGTATATTGTGAATCCCACATTATGTGTGCTATTTTTTTCAAATAACGTCAATATGAAGATGAAAAAAAGTAACATTGATGTTGACTAAGGATTTTTATGATAATGTATTTATTATGAATGATGACGAATTCAAACTAGTTTGTGAAGAATAATATATTATCAATAAAGGGCCTATATGTTTAATGATTCTCAATATATTGTCATTCATTCCATGAAAGATAGGATTAGATACTGATTTTGGATTTCATGGATTAACTATATTTTGTTGGAGATCAATCATATAATTAATTTTTATGATTTTTGGAGTGTTATGGATGATTTATAATATGTTATATATATATATAAATTGATAAAATTTCAGAAATAGCATACATGTATTGGATGATGGTTTAAGTGAAATATAAATGTGAAGATACTTATTGAATTATGAAATATTAATTTGTGATTTAGTATGCATAGATTTTAGGAAATTTTTTATATGCATATTAAGGTATCCTAAAACTCTACATCTATGTAAATGTAATATTTCCTTATTTTAAAGGTATCTAAATATATTTCATATCTAAAGAGAATAATATATTAGTGAAACATAAAGGTACATTTATATTTTATGAGTTTTATATTTAAAATATACATTTTAAATAATGGTAAATGTGATATTTTTTAAAACGCAGATTATTAGAATCTCTATGGGGATAAACACACTTCACTTAAACTACATATCATTCACCATAGTATTCATCATTTGAGATTCATATATAGTTATGAGAACATTTAATGATTCAATTACAATACAATTCAGGGGAAATGATTAGTTAATATTCAAGAAATATTAAATGAAAAATACTGGAATGTGAAACACCTTCATATTTGACTAATGTTTCCATATAATCGACCAATTGACCATATGTTTCTCATGGTAGGGAGAGTATCTATTAGATTTATCTACTTGATACGGTATTGTAAAACCAACTTTTATTCACCATCAATCAATTGTCCCCATGACTTTCTTATCGAACCCCCTAAATTTATTGTCATATGTTGATCCTCCCGAGATATTACAGAAGTGGATGACGTCAATCAATAAGAAGTGAATACATGTTTAATACTGAACATATCACAATAATACATTCATGAGACCAATAAAATAAAGATAATAAGAATCATTGATAATTATAGATTCAAATTGATGAATTTTACAAACATGTAATATTAGGCTACAATAATTAAGGAAGGATATATAAATATTATGATTCATGTAAAAGTTATATTAATTTATTTAGATGTACTGGTATAATTATTATGATCCTTGAAAGATTATGTAGTATATTATGATGATAAAACTGATGAATAATTTGAATTATTTCCAATTGGATGATCTATTTTATGTTTTCAGTAGTAGTTTGAGTTAATTCAGTCTTTATATGGTAGGTCGAGTGACCGTATGATTGGAATAGTATGAGGTGTGAATCTGTGGTATTTATGGTAAGATGATCCACTATGGGTGAAGAAATTTTTGTTGTATTATTTTTTCCACAGTATTAACATTCATAAGATGATAGGTGTGTGGTCAACTAATAATAATTTTATAGAATGATCAGATAAACATGATACACGAGGTTTTAATATTGTCATAATATCAATATTTCATGTTTTTTCTAGACCATGAATATGAAATAAAAATCTGAATATATTGATTGGACACTATAAATATCATTCATTCATGATTAATAGGATTTTAACTACGTGGACATATATTTAAATTATTTCTTAAGAGATACGTGTTTAATGGATGTGAAATCTATGATAGTGACAATATGTGTATTACTCTACTGGAGATTGTGTCTATGGATTTTTTAAAATTTTATACCCCATATAATTTTAATTACTGACAATAAGGTAATTAAAATTATCCATTCACAGTATAAACTTTAATAAAATCATGGAAACAGATATTTTCAGGGGTTCATTTTAGCGCATAAAGAATCCACAATCGAAGTTGTTAAATACACGTTATTATTTGACAATAGTTTTAAATTACTAAATATATCATGATGATATTATTATAATATTATAATGAATGGAGAAGAGAAATAAATAAATATGTATTATTATATTTATTTATTTAATTTTTTTTCAGTATATATTAATGTGATTTTGTTTTGAGTATTTGATCAATGAAAGAATCATTTATTCAGGAAATGTTTTTAATACCTTTAAAAGATATTAATTAAAACTAATAATTAAATGATTATGTTGAGAAATTATATTTCATATATAAAAAAGAATTAGTCATCACTACATCAAAATTAATTTTCTATTATTGATGTTTTTTATAATTTTTTTAAAAATATGATGAAAAAGAGAGATATGTTTGAATGGATATTCATAAATAAAGAAATAGTTTTTATCATTTGTAACATTAATTAAAATTTTCATATTATTAAAAACCCCATGATTCAAATACCCGATAGAGGTACCATCACATAATTTTTGTGCACTAAAACATAAAATGAATAAGATAAAGTATAAGATGTGTGTTGTGAAAAATGTTATTCATATAAATGTGTAAGAATAATTGTTTGAGTAAGATATGAATTTCACATGAATTATAAGATTTCTATGAATTTTAGTTATCATATGAAGATGTGGAAGTAGTTAAGTGGAATAATTTTGAAGCTAAAATAACAAAAAAATAAAGCATTTTCTTGCTTCTATGAAAATGAAAAATAAGATAAGTAAAGAAACAAACAATAGATTCTGAAGTCACATTGGTTAAGTAATTTTTTGTTATTAAACCTATATATAATTTTAACGGTACAACAAATACCAATGTAAGGGTTTATCCAAAACATTTATTGATGGATGAACCCTCATACTCTATATAGATACAATCTCATTAATCACATAAGTTGATACTGGTTGGTTGTGAGATAATAGTTGAATTCATACCACAACTAAGACGGACCACACCAAGTTAAAATATAATCATTTTAAAAATATGTATTACTATTTTCAAGTGTATATTTTCTAATGTATGTATTAATGTAAAATGATATATTGTGAGATCTTCTAACCATAAAAATTGATGCTGTATATAAATATGAAAAAATTTAAATGTATATAAATAATTATAATTTATAATCACTAATTCACAACCCTTTAAGGTTTTTTATCCAAAATGATCATCTCGTTTATCTCCCTAATTTGATGGATTATAAGGTAAGGGTTATTGTATGTAACATTTCATAGATATATCTATATACAATTCTATCAAACGTTATAATGTAAAACACATTTACAAATAAATTATCAATGATTATTCTTAATTTTGATAAATTATTCACCCTCATATTTTGCTACATGGTATCTATTATTAGAACTATCCTTTTTGGGACATTTCTATAATCAACATTGACGACTATGAGAGTTTTTAGATATGCATTAAACACTTTAACATTCTCTTCCATCATGAAAAATAAATCATCATCTAGATATACCTGATAACACACCTTTTACCTTTTATAATACCCTCTAAAATTTTATATATTCCATATATATCACATTTATCAATATATTGATTTTTCAATAAACATTCATTTTTTATATCATTTATTTTCTATTGAAATAATTCATCTTAACAACATTTCCATTAATCATATTTTCCATGCGATACATCTAGGTGGACTTCAATATATTCCATATTTTATGATTTTATTGAGGAAAAATAAATTCTCCAAAAATATCAACAACATCATTTAAATTCTTCATGGTGGATAAGATATATTAAAATAAATTTATTTTTTCCACAATCATCTTTTTAATAAAATCTTCACCTCTATAACCTCTCTTTTAGAATGGTTAATAATATTACAATTTTCTAATTGAATTAATATTCATTATCATAAAAAATTATATTATTATTCATACATCCTCAAGGAAACATTATTCCCATTATAATAATATTCTCTATTAAAATTACATCCCATGTTCTCATATTTTAATTAATTTTTTATTTATTTATTGTTTGTTTCAATATTCAGAATATCATAAAAATAACCTTATTAAAACTTGTAACAAACTCTTTTAAAATAACATTAATTTTTACCAACCTTCTATAATAAAATCATTTTAAAAAATTAGAATTCAAATATTCAAAACTAGTTAAAATACTTTATATAAATATCATGTAAGCAACCATTAGAAACATTAGTCTCTATATATATTGATTATATATTTTTTAGGAAACATTATCTATAATCTAATAGACCTATTAGAATATAATATTTCTATTACATATCAGTCAACAACCTAAAATATATGTTTTGAAATTATTTCATTATTGTTGTGAATACTTTAAAATATTCCATTGACAGATGGATTACAGTTTTAAAATTATTTTTCATTGATACCCAAAAAAAATACCATAATAACAACACTTAAAAAAAATATAGTTTTACCCATAACTACAAGTTAAATAGGTACACAAATATTTTATTTTCAATCTCTCACTTATTTAGTTTTTTAATTTAATACAATCACTTATGGAATAAAATTAAAATCATGGTGAAATTATTTAACATCAAACAAAAATTGGAAACATAATTAGGGTAATGATTTCTACCATTACATAGACTTTTAAATTTTCATGTTTGTATAACTCATAATATTTAAACGTACCCATAATTATTCTTCTTTTCATATATATTGAAGAAACATTCTTCTAATTATTTAACATTGTAATGTAAAAGTATTATAAAATCATCACCAACATTAATCGAATTCTAAAATATAATGAATGTTTTATATAGTTTCCTATTAAAGTACCACTATAATCATCCAAAAATATTTTATTAAATACATGTATTATGTCATATCTAATTATAATTCCATCAATACACAAAACATCCATCAACCAACTTAAATCCTCTAAAAATATTATTCTAAAAAAATAATTCCCATGTTTAATAGAATAACATTACTAATAACAATGTAGAGTTAATATATCTACTATTATATATAATAAAAAACATAATACACTACTTGAATATATGTAGATATGTTATAAACCATATACCCTCAGTTATCCTTCACTTATATGTATAACATATTCATCTTAGTACACCAATATATATTCCACAATAGAAAATAATATCATTATAATTACAATTTCAATTCTTTTTTAACTATATATATATGTATTATAAATCAATACATAAGTCCCATTTCAATGGTTGAACACTATAGATATCTACCTTTACATCTATCATGACTATAAATAATAATATATAATATCAAAATAACATATTAATAATGTTGACACTCGTTAAAAAAAATTTAATGATAACGAATACATGGATTTTAACTAAGTCCCCTTTTTGAATAGAGTTGTTATACAGTTACACCCCATACCTCTATCAGTAAAATTTAATGACATATAAATTAAGAATATTTTACTCATTTAAAAAAATAAAACATTATTTCAACTACTCATATTGGACAAAAAATTATTAAAAAATTAATATATTCAATCATCTATAACAACATTACTCATGGGACATTGTTGGAAATAAGATGTTTGAATAATAATCCTAGTTTTTTCATATCAATATTATTAAATTATTTTATTCATAAATAGTGTCATAATTTATCAACATATATCATACGTATACATTGATCTAATAATATACCCATAAATGTTATAAAATTCTACAATAATCTATCATGCTTCTAAAAGTATTCGTATAAGGGAAATAAAATAGAGCAGAGTTACGATTTTTTTAAATTAAAATCTTTAAAATGTTCATGTAATTTTGTTCTCATGTTCTGAGGAAACTACATGAATCTTTCATAACTGATATTATTTCTTCTCAATTTAATGTCTCATCATAATAAATTTTCAATAGAAAATGATATATATATATATATATATATCTATTTCTATTTCTATTATTAAATATAAATCTTCATGATTCATCAGTTTCAATGATTCCTGTATCACACATAACTATTTGAATCCAGTTTCTCCACTATACTGGTTAGGTTAGAAAATACAAGAGGTAAAATGAGAGGTCTTCCATCATAATTTGATTATAATGTCTTATACAAGACACTCATACAATATTAACTAGTATATTAACCAAATACATAACCATATCATATTTTAAATATATTTTTTATCCAAGTTAGATACAAGATTTCAACATCTATTTATAAAATTTATTGAGTATAAACATAATGATTGTTACCCATATTCATTTATCTTTTCCACATGAAGACTCAATTTAATAAAAATCATAGTTCTTCATAAATTTATTTTTATATAACAACTATAATCATATATCCACTTATATAAACCAATATTTATTATAATAATAATATATTTTATGCTTTTTTTAATGTAAAAAAAGTGAATTATTTTTATTTTCAATGGTTTATACAATTTTTTTATTATCTACCTATTCCTTTTAATATATGATAATTTTCATTATATAATGAAAATTATTTTTGAATGAATAATTATTTCTCGAACATAGCATGTTGACTTTAAAATAGTTTTAATATCATATTCGTAGTACATTATGTATTTCAAATTAACTGAGACTCTGAGACAAGAATTGATCAATCAATGAATTATATTGAATTGTATCAACATTAACAACACTCAAGAGGTAACAACCCTATCCCAAATGACCACCTGAACAGTGCTAAATGAGTCTGGTGTTACTACCTTAGGCACCCTTACCCGAATGCCAAAGGCTGTCGACTATTAGTGAATGTATGATTGGTATTGTGGGGAGGTTATACCCTCTCCTAAAACAATAATTGTACTTGTCCGAGTAATGATAAATGGCATGCAACATAAGTAAATGACTCAGTAAACACGAACAAGACCTTCAGAGCAGAAGCATATCAATATCAACAAACATCAGAATCAATATATAAACATGTGCAGCGGAATGTAAACTCAATAGCATATTGAACCAATTATAGAAACAACTAAACAAACAAGCATGCATCAGTATAAGGCAGTACATAGATGAGATCAAATGGATAACCAATAATAGCTTCAATTAACATGGTAACATCTTGATAACAGAAAGAAAGAAAAAAAACTAAACTCCAGCTAGGAAAAACATCATGGTACATACCATCTCCAAGAAACAGCTAATGTAGTCCAGCTCTTGAGGCTGGTCTCCTTCCTGCATGTAAATCCATAAATTCTACATGCATCCTGAAGGTCCCGTGAAGTGTGTGAGATGAATCTCATTAGGATACCACCTAACTATGGGTACCTAATATATGTTTTTAGGAAGGCATTCATTTACAAGGAAAATAGTAAAAAGTACGATGCAATAATAATCCTAAACTATAATGGTTCTTAGTAGCCACCATGATGTGTCACTGACTTTAACCAACACTAGAATATCTGTCATATAACCTAAAACCATGTTCCACCTGGCACCACGTGTCTCAAGTACCAACGATCCAAAGGAACCCCCAAATAGTAGTAACCCGGGGGAACATCGATGTCTGTCCTCAAATAAGTATCTAGATTGAAATAGATGTATGCCCTTAAGTAATGTAACTAGAGGGATGATGATGCCTGCCCTTAGATCATGTTAGTAGAGGGACAATTTTGCCTTCCCTCAAATCATGTCGAGACTTTTCCCCCTACTTGGTAGCCTCAATGATATCCCCTGAAGGCTCCTCACCTTCCACGCAGCTTCTTACAGCATGCACCCCCAAACTAGTAGTACCTAAACCGCAACTAATGGGGGCCTCTATAGACATGAGTGTTAAAAATGACCTCATCATAGAGTCTCTCTGTGTGCACACTACTCAACATTTCTAGGTGAACCAAAATCCAAAAAATAGTACCCATTCCACAACGTCTCTAACACATCATGTCCCTTTGGCCATGTCACTCAACTTCGATGGTGTATTCATCCATGTAAATGAGGCCATGCCCAACCTGATAGTTACCCTACCTCAATCTGACATCCATGACACCCAATATCATCTTCAGAACCAACCAATGAAACCCAGTCCAAGCCCAACCAATGATCAGCATCACTCAACAATACCCTGGTCATGCCCAGCATAATCTAATGGTTCCAGCATATACAATACTACACACGCACACACACACACACACACACATATATAGATAAACTTTTAAGAGTAAAAACAAACTAAACAGATGAATTTACTTGAAAAGTTTTGTCTTATACCATTACTGAGGTCCCTAATGCCTCTATCAATTCATATCAAGGATTTATAAACTAAATTCTATAAATAAAAACAATACAATTCAATTATAACCATTTCTTCATCGCCCAGCCAAAATTTTCCAATGAGAAATGGACCCTCACTTAGCCTCGCTCAAGAAAAATGTTACAAGGGCATACCCATAGGCATCCCATAGGTCTTATAATCAATTTGATAAGCAAAATCAGATAAAATGGGGTCTCGCTCAAAATACCGAAAGATGCCCCAAAGGTTACGCCAACCAAAACTCTAAAAAAACACAAATGAAGGTATGAACCACTTAACTGAGACTGGTACAATGATAATCCTTCAATTATAGCCTCCAATTTTGTCTAAAACTCAATAGATATACCAAAGAAACAAAACTTCTCAAACCCAAAAAACTCATCTTAGAACAAAAATCAAGAAAAATTGACCAAGGGGAATTCATACCTTATCGAGGGGGTTCTAACACATCCAACAAAGATAAAAATGGAGTTTGGATGGATGATGGGGATCCAAAATGAGCTCTTGACTTCTCTCCAATGGGATGGATACAAGGATTAATACTTATGTGGAACAACATAATATTCATTATCCTTATATCTCCACCGAGATATGTGAGGTTGTATTGTGATACACTATAGTTTAAAACATCCATTATAATTAACCTTACAATAGAGAACCTACATTTTAATAAATAAATACTACATCTCACATGATGACTATTCATTATAGATCAATAAAAATCATTCCATGGCATAAATGTTTTAGAGGACATGGAGACATCGATTCATAAATAACTTGTATGTAAATTCTCAATATTATATACCATTACATGCTTTATAAATAAAACAATTCATAGACATAACATACATAAAACTGTTCTCTATTGTAAAGACCAAGAGATACCATGGAAAACTTTTTGATAAATACATGGTATTTTTACGAGTCTGCGAAAATTTACGAGGCATGATTCTAAGGCCCGGTGCGGCCAGAATCAATTTATGATGTTTTTTTGGGTACGTTCAGTAATCGTTTTAGTGGGATTTTATAACATTTGAACTGTTTCTTGGAATTGAAATCTGAGGGCACCATTGAATTCGAAGAGCCAGTATTCTCTTACGAATACTTTCACCTCGACAGAAGTTGATCGAGAATGAATGATAGTTTTTTATTTTTAATTAATAAATTAAATAAAAATAAATTTGTAGCTTTATTTTTATTATATGTTGGTTAAAACCCCCATGTCGAGGTTGGTGGTGGGGGCCACCACACCTTAACCTCCCATGAGGAGTTATGCTGGTGGGGCCCAGCTGAGGTCTAAAACCGCACATCAAGTGGGTTGAATGTGGTGGGGACCACCCGAGACCACTTAAACTATTAAACACCCCATTAACTGGGGAGAAACCTCTTGAGATCCCCACTTAATGGTGCCACCATCCTCTACATTGATTAAGTGGGGCCAAACTAATTAATTCATTAATTTGAATCTTTTTGAAATGTGTTCCATCAACTAAATAATAAGATAAATATATTATTTTTTTGAGAGACTCTTTTTCTTTTTTGTAGAGCTTTGGAAGAGGGGAGAATTTGGGAGAAACTTGTTCTCTCCAATGAAGAATGATCCTCCCAATTAAGGTCTTCTTCAGCCAATGATGAACAACTTCTCCTTTGATCTCCAACCGGAACAAGAGAGGAAGTGCCATCCTTGTAGAATGCTGATGATGTCATCCTCAACTTCTTAATCTTCTTTCTTGACGTCAATGAATATGAGGTAGGGGTTCGAACTTGTTTTGTTTCTAGTTCTTTGTTTTCCTTCATGGATTAAAATTCAAAGTTGCATGACATCACCCTAAAGCGGATGGCGCGGTCCGAACAAACACGACTAGACCCCTCTGCCTTCTTTGTTGAATTTGATGCTAAATGTTGTGTTATTACAGGTTGAGTGTTACTCGTCAACAATGTTTTTGGATAGAAGGAGACGTCCCGAGGAGTGTGTGACTTCATCCGGAACGGGATTTGGGCCACTAGAACTCATCTGGTGACCCGCGGAAGGTTCGATGGTGGTCGGAACCGGTGAATGACACTGGTGGAATTAAGGAAGGGTGGCTGCCAAACCACACGAATGCATGGACGGAGGCGGTGCAACCATGCCGCCGAAGGAGAGGAGGCGGCCCCTGGCCGGCCGTGATCGAAATCGGCAGCTCAAGCCGCCGGGATCAACGGGAAGTCCGTTCACAACTAGCGCTACATGGTGGATCGAAGGAGGGCTACATTAGTGCAGTAGTGGTCGGATCGAACTCGACTACGAAGAGGTCTAGCATCCTGAGCCACTGGGTTGTCAAAAGTGGCCAGACTCAAATGGCGTTGCGTGAGGAGTCGGCTAGCCGGTCAGCCATCCGGAAACAGCGGGACCCCGTTGGGTCCTGCGTGACACACCAGCGCCATCCTAGTTCCGTTTCCACCCACCCATCTAGCTAAGCCATTCAGGAACCAGGGGCGCGGCCTCCCCCTGGACGCGGCCAGGGCAGACCCCCGCGGGCGGCCGGGTCGGACCCAGCACGGGCAGGACCCAGCACAAGTCAGGCCACCTGAGTGGGTCGAGCCTCCTGCATGGGTAGGGCCACCCCCTTGGGCTAGGTCGAACCCACAGACTGGGTCAGACACCAGTCTGGACTGAGTCGGACCGGGTCGGTCCGATTGGGCCGGACCATACTTGGACCAGTTTTGACCCGATTTCACCTTTTCACCCATAACATTGGCTATGAGTGTCCTATTGATGAACCATTTTCAGAGATGGAATGCTTGGAGTGATACAGATCATTTGGAATAACCCACATGATGTTTGAACATAGTTTGGTTATGTTTGGTTTGGATTCAATATAAATCCAACCGGTTCCTTGGAATAGATATTCTAATAACTCTCAGAGTGGGCGTCCGATTGATGCACCATTTGTCACGTTGAGTTTCTTATGGAAATATATATATTTTTGATACATAAACATGGTACTTAGTGTTGGTTGATGTATCAAAACATGGCTTGAGGCACGGACCCTCCTTGAATTAAGCGTGCTTTGTGGAAACTCGGTGGCTTGCTATACTCTAACGACTGTTCCTGGATCATGTGTTGGTCTGACAGTTCTGACATATGTTTCTGGATCATGTGTTGGTCTGATAGAATAGCTGGTCCTAGATCATGTGTTTGTCAGATAGCTCTGATGACTATTTCTAAATAATGTGTTGGTACAAAAGTTTTGACTTCTGTTCTTGAATCATGTGTTGGTCCGACAGTTTTGACTTTTACTACTGGATAATGTGTTGGTCCGACAGAATAGATGGTACTTGGTCATGTGTTTGTCCAACAACTCCATTTACTATTCATGGAACCTGTGTGGGTCTGACAACTCTAACTGCTGGTCCTGGATCCTATGTGGGGCTGACATTGTAGATGATTTAGTGGCTATATCTGATCATCTCTATCTCTCTTCAAAAGTTTCATACCTATGTGAGATGAGTCAGTAAAGTGTGTTTTCCTCATGAATGAGATGGATTACATGATAAAATAAGTATATGTATGGGAATATATCTATGTGGGGTTACATGTTGATTTTATACATTGTGTTTTATCCTTGTTGGATTTTGTGAGACCTCGAGGGTCTCGGGGTCCCTACTGAGTATTGTTATAATCACCCCTGCATGAGATATGCCCGCCCCTCGTTGTGTGGGTTGTAGATGATGGACATCGCTGACTAAGGATCAGAGTAGCATGACTGGACAGTACCTGGAGGTAGACCTTACGACGAGTAGGTACACGAAGGAGACTAACAGACGTGGAGTGCGGAGGAGGGAATATGTAACTAACCTTCTGGTAGGAACCCCGTAGGATGACCCAGTATATGCTTTTATTTTTTGTAGTTTTATTTACCATTTAGTTGTACTTATACATTCCTGTTGAGCTTGTATTTCCAGCCCCTTTACCCTTTCAGCACTCTTTTATATAAAACATTACTTAGTGTTTTTCTTTATGATTGTACTCTGTTGTCTATGTTTCAATTTATTAAGGCAATGCCTTACAATTTTTAGGGAATTATGCCTTTTCTTCTAGTTGCAGGCCCGTAACCTATCGAAGGTAGGCATGGGGTAGTTATGGCACGGTCCCTGGGGGACGGGTCGTGAAAAATTGTTATCAGAGGCATCGGTTCTACCGAAGAACATAAGACTCTAATATTTCTTCTCTGTGAAGCAAGAGTATTAATTACAGTGAGTGTGGTTTTCAGTTCATGGAGTTCATTATTGGTGCGGCGGACGACGTATGCATACACAAGGACCCTGACTTCTGATTTCTGAATCAGTACACAAAAACACTGATTGCGTGTGTGTTTCATGATATTTCTTTGTGATCTCGTTGAGTCAGCTCACTAGGTATAACTTATTGACCATGGCGCACCTGTATCTTTTTAGGATGACCCCATGAAAATTGACAACTAGGGATCTAAGAATTGTACGATATGACAGCCCACCGAGCGATGAGTACTCGGTGCAGGGCCCTATCATAGCGGAGGCACTAGATGTACCACTACCTATTGGGACATTGAAACCACCATCCCTAGCAGCACAGAGTGTACACCACATGAGGGCGTTGTATGAGTTCTAATGCCAGAGGACGCCCAGGATCAGGGGTGAGATGGACCCACAGGCAGCTGAGGATTTGCTGGAGTCTGTGGTGAGAGTATTCAAACTAGTAGGGAAACCAACCAACCTTATGGTGATCCTTTCCACGATTCGTCTTTAGGCAGCAGCGGGTATATGGTGGAGCCTGATATTCCAGGTGCATGATGAGGAAAAAATACTCTAGGCTAACTTCGAGAGCCTATTTCAGGTGGATTTTGTCCCAAGAACCCTACGTGTGGTACAAATATAGAAGCTACAACATATTTAATAGGTTAGCATGATAGGGTCGCAGTACACCATGAGGTTCACCGACCACTCGCACTACTCCAAAAATATGGTACGATACCCATTCTTCATGGATAAAATCTTCGAGCAGGGGCTCATACGAGGGATAAGATCGTGGATGATCTACCTCAGCATCTTTCCACAGGAGGGGGTGTTAGAGAGATCCCTCCTAGTAGATGTTTTTATTGCCGAGCAGTCACCAACAGCGAGACCCACCACCAGGCATCACATAGAAGAGCCTTCTGTAGCTGACAGTAGATAGATATTGAAGAGGTCCAAGTGGACTAGACCATCTGGTGGATGACCATAGGATACGAGTTCAGTTGTGTGGGGCAAACGAGACAGAGCCACTCATGCTAGGAGTGGGCCATGTATCTCTTACAGCGGGCAGGGTCACATGGATCACAACTATCCGACCCACCAAACTGATGATCAACAGAAAGTTGTGGGACCTCCCAGGTAGAGGTAGAGGTTCGCTCGAGGTTGATCTCAGGGAGCAGATGGACGTGGCAGAGGGGCTGGATTTGTAGGTGGTGGTGGATAACGATTCGAGGTGTTACCACCTCCACCACCAGGATACCCACCCCGACCGTAGGGAGCAGGTGGACAGGCGAGAGCTCAGCTCTAGGCAGCTGAGGCTTATGATCACGACGCTCTGGAGATGATTCTAGGTACGATCTGTGTCTACTCCACCTTAGCTGTAGTTCACATAGACACAGGTTCGATTGACACTTTCATCGCCACTACCCTCGTTCGGAGCTTTGAGATTCTGACGGAGCCATTTCCTTGATCCTTACACCTAGAGACTTTTACATGATAAAACTTTACAATTACGCACTGGTACCGACATTGTGAGCATACTATAGGAGTCAAGAGCTTACTTGGGATCTTCTTGTTTCGGCGTCGAGGCCTTATGATGTCATCTTGGGTATGGACTAGTTATCTACAGTCTATGCTCAGATCGACTGTATTAGGTGCAAAGTGCCGTGTTTCTGCATAGATAGGACCAATTTTACCTTCACTGGTGAAAAGGGAGCCTTTGAATCAAAGGAATGACTTACTCAGAGGAGGGTGCAGCCGATCAATCATCAGTTTACCTGCATTACCCTCAAAGTATTTGATGTGGGGAGTATGAGATATCCTGTAGTGGTGGACCAGTACGAAGTTGTTCTCCCAAACAATTATCCAGGACTACCTCCTCATAGTGAGGTGGACTACGACATTTACCAATAAGATTGGATGGCACAAATATCTACTCCAGCATATTAGATGGCTCCCGCTGAGCTTCGTGAGATACGGGTACAGCTGGAGGACTTGCATGGGAAGGGATTCATCCAGTGTAGTTTTTCTACCTAGGCATCCCCGATTCTATTTTCCAATAAGGTAGATGGGAGCCTGAGCCTTTGTGTTGACTACCGTCACCTAAACCAGGTGACCGTGAAGAACAAGTACCCACTCCCGAGGATTGATGACCACTATGATCTGGAGAAGGGAGCACAGTGGTTCTCGAAGATCGACCTCAGATCAGGCTATCAGCAGCTCAGAGTTCGAGAAGAGGATGTGCAGAAGATGTCTTTCAGGTGTCAGTACAACCACTAAAAGTTCTTGGTTATGATTTTCTACAAAACCAATTCTCCATCAGTGTTCATAGGACTCATGAACAGGAACTTCTATTCATACCTTTATCACTTTATCGTAGTCCTCATCGACGAAATTCTGAACTACCCAACTAATTAGGAGGATCATCCCTATCATTTACAATTAGTACTGGACACAATTCGAGATCACTATCTTTATGGTAAGCTCTTGAAGTGAAAGTTTTGGATTCAAGTGGTTCACTTCGTGGGACACATCATCTCGGAGGCTTGAGTTGCAGTGTATCCAACGATGATTGAAGCGGTACTTTCTTGGGAGCCACCCAAGAGTGTGACAGAGGTACGTAGTTTTCTAGGTTTGGCTGGATATTACCGGAGGTTCGTTCCGGACTTTTCCAGAGTTGCAGCACCACTATCATCCTTGAAGAAGAAGGGGGATCCCTTCTTGTGGTCGGATAGATGGCATTAGAGCATTCAGGAGCTGTAGTAGAGGCTGACTACTTCCCCCCATCTTGAGGCTTCTAGAGGAAGGCGTAGCATATCTAGTCTATTGAAACACATCAATGACTGCAATCATGTGTCTCTTGTTGAAGCGAGCAGTTATCCCGTATGGTTCTCAGCAGCTGGGAAAACATGAGAAGAACTACGATTCCCATGACCTGGAGTTAGTAGTAGTGGTCTTCACCTTGAAGATATGGCGACACTATCTGATGGGAGAACTTTTTACCGTATACTCAGATCACAATAGTCTCTAGTATATCATATCTCTGAAAGACCTAAACATGAGACAATGACGTTGGATTGAATTCCTCCAAGACTATGACTTCAATATAGTATATACTCTTGGGATGGGGAACGTTGTTTCAGATGCACTCAGTAGGAGATCTGGTATACATCTATTAGGTGAGGCGACAGAGCAGCTAGCTGCTTTACAAATATCCTTTGTGGATAGAGATGGATTATACTTTCTATAGTCTCTTACAGTCACTCCCCTACTTCATTAGTGAGTCAGGGAGGCACATCATGGGGATGCTTACTGTGAGACACAACTTTCTCAGATATCCACAGGGCATGCACCTGATGGATTTTCCGAAGGTGGGGAGCACGCCATCTTCTTCAGAGGATGTACCTTGGTACCAGTGTCACTTTAGGAGGATGTATTGAGGGATTTCCACACATACCCTCTAGCGGTACATCCAAGAGTGGAGAAGATGTACCTGGACATTCGATGAAGGTACTAGTGGCCATGTATGAAGATTGTAGTAGAGGAATTTCTCTCTCGATACCTCACTTGTTAGTAAGTAAAGTTAGAGCACCAAGTTCTAGTAGGCTTGGTTCATCCATTAGAGGTCCCACAGTGGATGTTGGATGGGCTATCCATGGACTTTGGGATTGTTCTTCCAAGTACATCATGGGGTCATGACTCAATTTGGGTGATCGCCGACCGACTCACAATGTCGGCCCACTTCCTACCAATCAGAGAGCAGGGTTCAGTAGAAATCATGGGATGCCTCTACGTGCAGGAGATCGTGCAGCTATATGGGGTAGCGTCTTCTATTTTCTCTGATCGTGATGCACAGTTTACATCATGTCTATGGAGGGGGTTGCAGGGGGATTTTGGAACGCAGATTCATCTGAGCACCACCTTCCATTCTCAGATGGATGGTTAGACTGAGCAGACCATTCAAAACATCTAGGTGTTTCTTCGTGCATGTGTCCTCTACATTGGTCACATATGGGAGGATCACTTCCCTGTGCTGGAGTTTTCATACAAAAACAACAACACTCCGCCATTTGGATGACACCTTTTGAGGCCTTGTATGGTCAATCATGCATATCGCCACTTTGCTGGATAGAGCTAGAGGAGTCAGAACTAATGGGAGCAGAGATGACACGAGCTACCATAGAGAAGGTGCAGATCATCCAAGAGTGGATGAATACTTCACACAGTAGGATGAAGTCGTATGCTGACAGGAGACAAAGACCTCTGGAGTTCTTGGATTGCGACGACATCGTTCTACATGTCTCACCTCGATGAGGTTTACAGAGATTTGGCCGAGGTAGACAGTTATCTCTGAGATTCATCAGACCTTTCTAGGTCCTCAACAGATTAGGTGACGTGGCTTACCACCTGGATCTTCCACCTTAGTTGCACTGGGTGCACGATGTCTTCCATGTATCCCACCTGCGGAGATAGTTGCACAACCCTTCTCAAATCATAAACCATAGAGAGCTGGATGTCGATGATGGGTTGAATCTTATGGAGGTTCCAGTGGATATTGAGGATCGACATGAGTGGGTCCTTTGAGGAAGGTCGATACCTCTATTTCGCATACATTGGCATCATGGGAACCTCTGGGAGATTACATGGGAGCGGAAGGCTTAGATGCGTGATCAGTACCCCCACATGTTCTCTTAGTGTGATATGTAGCTTACGAGGATGTAAAGCCCTGAGGTGGGGAGAATGTAATGACCCGGAAATCCCATGTAAAATTATTTCATAAATACATGGTATTTTTACTAGTCCGTGAAAATTTACGGTGCATGATTTTGAGGCCCGTTTTTCCCAGAATCAATTTATGTTGTTTTTTTCGGGTACGATCAGTAAACGTACAAGCAGTATTTTATAACATTTAAACGATGCAATGAATTGTAATCTGAGGTCACCATTGAACTCACAACACTGCTATTCCCTTAAGAAGGCTTTCACCTTGACGATAGTTGATCGTGAATGAAACATAGTTTTTGGGTTTTTAGGAATAAATTTAATAAAATTAATGTTGTAGCATTTTTTTATGAGTGGGTTAAATCCTCCAAGATGAGGATGGAGGTGGGTTCCACCACACCTAAACCTCCCATGAATGGTTGTGGTGGTGGGCCCCACCCAAAGTCTAAAACCCCTTTTCATGTGGGGTTAATGTGGTGGGGACCACCTGAGACCACTGAGACTATTTAACTCTCTATTATGAGGGGAGAATCCTCTTGAGATCTGCACTTAATAGTACCACCATCCTCTACATTGATTATGTGGGGCTAGCGTAATGAATTCTTTAATTTGAATCTTTTTGAAATGTGTTCCAACATCTAAATAATAAGATAAATCTATTATTTTTTGAGGAACTCTTTTCCTTTTTGGTGGATCTTGGGAAGAGAGGAGAATTTGGGAGAAAATTTTTCTCTCCAATGAAGAATACTCCTCTCAACGAAGGACTTCTTCCTCCAATGACAAACAACTTCCCCTTTGATATACAAACAGAACAAGGGAGGAAGCACCATCCTTCTAGAATGAAGACGACGTCATTCTCAACTTATTCATCCTCTTTCCCGATGTCAATGAATCTGAGGATGGGTTTCAAAACTTGTTTCGTTTTTAGTTCTTCGTTTTCCTACATGGAATATAAGTCGAAGATGCTAGATATCACCCTAACGCAGAGGGCTTGGTCCGAACAAACACGGCCTGAACTCTCCGCCTTCTTACTAGAATTTTACCCTAAATACAGAATGAGTCTGGGTTGAGTGCTACTCATCAACAATGGTTTAGGATTGAAGGCAGCTTCCTGAGGAGTGCGCGACTTCTTCCGGAATTGGAATCGGGCCTACAGTACTCGTCATGTGACCCGTGAAAGGATTGCTGGCAGTAGGAACCGGCGAACGACACCGATGGAACAAAGGAAGGTTTTCTGGCACACTGGATGACCGTGTGGATAGCGGCGGCACTACCGTGCTATTGGAGGAGAAGCTATGGCCCTTGGCCATGGCTGTACAGCGGTAGTAGGCGCAAGGACGGCTGTAAAAGAAACTGGCGGCTCAAGCCGCCGGGTCGACCGGGAAGGCACGACACAATCGGCGCCGCATGGTGGATTGAAGAAGGGATGCTGCCCCTCACTTTGGTCATGCAAAAGCCAGCTCGAGCCCAATTGTATAGAGTTCTGGCAGCCTGAGCCACTAGGTCACCAGAAGCAGCGCGGTGCAACCAGCACCGCTCGAGGAGTCGGTTGGCCGCTCGGCCACCCAGAAACAGCAGGACCCCGTTGGGTCTAGCATGACACATCGGCGCCAACATGGTGCATGTTCCACCCGCCTTAATGGATAAGCCATTTGGAAACTAGAGGGAGCAGCCTCCCCCCTGGATGTCGTGAGGCCGGACCCCGGCGGGCCGCTAAGCCATTGGGTCAGGCCCAGCCTGGGTCGGACCTAGTGGGGGCTGGGCCACCGGCGTGGGCCGGGCCATCCCCCATGGTCCAGGTCGGACTCGCGGTCTAGGATGGAGCCCAGTCCGGACCGGGTCGGGCTGGGTGGGTCTGATGGGGCTGGACCAGACCCGGACCTGTTTTTACACGATTTCACCTTTTCACCCATATCATGGGCTATGAGTTTTCGATTGACGAACTGTCTACAGTGACAGAAATCTTGGAGGGATATGAATCTTTTTGTATACCCCACATGAGGTTTGAATGCATTTGGGGTACAGTCGGGTTATATTGAACATAAATTCAATCAGGCCCTCTGAACAGAAATGCCAATAACATTCAGACCAAGCGTCCGATTGATGCACCATTTATCACATTGATTTTCTAATGGGAAGACAGATCTTTTGGATACATCAAATTGGGACTTAATGGCAGTTTATGTATCGAAACTTGTCTTGAGGAGAGGACCCTCCTGGAATCGAGAGTGCTTTGTGGAAACATTGTGGCTGGCTGTACTCTAACAACTGTTCCTAGATCATGTGTCGGTCTGATAGTTCTGACTTATGTTCCTGGATCATGTAATGGTCCAACAGAATAACTGGCCCGGGATCATGTGTTGGTCCGACAGCTCTAATGATTGTTCCTAGATCATTTGTTGGTCTGACAGTTTTGACTTCTATTCTAGGAACATTTTTTGGTCTGACAGTTTTTAATTCTATTCCTGGATCATGTGTTGGTCTGAAATCATATCTGATCTTGAATCTTGTGTTGGTATGATATCTCCAAATAATGTTCCTAGATCCTATGTGGGTCTGAATGTTCTAACTACGTGTCCTAGATCCTGTGTGGGTCTGACATCTTAGATGTTTCAGTGGCTATATCTAATGATCTATATCTCTCTACATAAGTTGTATACTTGTGTGAGCTGAGTCAGTAACTTGTGTTTTCCTCATGAACGAGATGGATTACTTCATAACATAGATATATAAATTTGATTATACCTAAGTTTGTTTATCATTTGATTTCCTAATTTATTGTTTATCCTTATTTGATTTTGTGAGACCATGTGGATCTTGGGGTCCCTACTGAGTATTATTATACTCACCCCAACATGGGCTACGCCTGCACCTCGTTGTGTTGGTAGCAGACGACCGACAGTGCTCACTGAGGATCAGAGTAGAAGGAATGGACGGTACCCAGAGGTAGAACATACGATGAGTCGATACGTGGAGGAGACTGACGGATGTGGAGTGATGACTAGGCTATCTGTACCTACCCTTCAGGTAGGATCCCCAGAGGATGACCTAGTAACTGCTTTTCTTTTCTTTAATTGTATTTACTTTTCATTTGTACTTGTACTTTCCTATTAGGCTTGTATTTCTAGCCCCTTTAATTTTTTAGCACTCTTTTGTATACCACATTACATAGTGTTTTTATTTCATCTCATACACTATTGTGTGAGTTTTAGTTTATTAAGGCAATGCCTTCCCAGTTTTTGGGAATTATGCCTTTGGTACTACTCGCCATCCCCTAGCCTATCGATAGCAGGATTGGGTAGTTAGGCATGGGCACTGGGGGATGGGTCATGACATCCATATCCCATGGAAGGGAAACATGAGAAAGGGTGAGCTTATATGTTGAGGATGGGTAATCGTAAGATTTATTTATTGATTATCATAAGTGAGAATAATATAATAATATGGGTATGAGAACGTGATATTGTCATTTGAGATCCATACCCATCAATTAATATATCTTTATTAATAAACATGGATTAACGATTTCACATTTTAAATACGTAAGTCCTAACAATTTAGAATCCTTAATAAAATATCAATCATCCAATAAACATATCATACAAAAAATACATACATATGTGAAATATAGACAAGAATATAAACCATTCCCTAGTCATGGATCATAACCATGACATTAATAGTGGATATAGTTTACTCTAAATTTAAATATTTACTTACTCAGCATCCACACCCAACACTATCTAATTTAAAAATTTCCATTAATAGTGTATAATAACTTCCGATTTTTCATTTATTATCTCATTAGATATCCATATTTACCTAATGAATTAAATAGACACGTAATTCTAGTTCCAACCATCAAATAATTACAATCATATATTTATGTTCCATTTTATCACAAAACATTTATCTTATCATCTAATAATAATCTATAGAGAGGATTTTGAATGCATAAAATTTCCCCCATCATAATCGATAAACATACATACAATGATTAATGTGAAATAATTTTATTATATACCGAGTATGTCATTAGAATCATGTGGAGGTACTTGAACCCAGTAAGACTGGTGCGGATGCCTGCTAGAATTACATTCGAAAAAAATACTTGGAAATGCATCACGAAGGACTGATCAGTTTAGTAGTCCTGTTAAATGACATACATACAAGATTTCTATATTACATATTAATACCCTAATGTAAAAAATAATGGGTTTTAACTTTCTTCCAAAGTGAAATTATTCCATTAAGTGTATCCTTGAATATAATTATTGTAATCATCAAGGAATCCTTGTGAATGGACAAATAAGGGTGATATCCAATGATCATTACTGTATAAGTACGATATAATATATTATCAATTATTAATGAATACGAAATTTGGAATAGTCAATAACTAAACATATATTATATTAAAATAACTGGATAATGAATAATTATTATAGAATGTAAAATAACCTAACAAACATGCCATTTAAATATCAGTATAAGGCATAATAAATATTGAAATTTATTTAACTGAACACATATTCCACAAAAATAATTGGATAAATAATAATAATTAAATAAGGTAAATAACTAAAAAAATATTGCATATAAACAATAAAATTTGAATGTAATTCATTAATACAGTTTTTTATAATTAAAATCTTATGGATAATAATAACTGAATTTTGAATTAATTTAATGCTTAAATACTTCGTGGTCATATATATCTATAACATGATACCACTACCGCAAAGTCTATTCAAAATACATTTTAATCTATATGTAATAACTCATTTAGTGTTAGCTTAATTGATTGGTCTCATGACACCTACCAAATCATCAAAAGAATATATTATAATAGCCCCACCTATAACTTCATCTCCAATGCATTCCTCGCATTAAGAATAATCGATTAAATTTAGGGAGATTGATTGCTATAAAATATATTTATTTTCTAATTGGATACATATTAATCAATCTTTTACCATTTCATCAAATTATGTTTTATGTGATCTATATATGTAAAAATTGAATATGTTTTTGGAAATAATCATATCCATTATATATAATGATGATATTTATGCTCAATATATTGGTAAATGGTCATTGGAAAGTGAATAACTAGTGGGAATGTTAATGACTACAAATATGATTCATGGAAGTGAATGTTCGTAATATAAACGGGCTACATAATAATAATTCATTCATACAATGTCTAAGGATTGTATCAATTTTATGTAAACTAAAGGGAGTAAAAATAATGGATTCTGTAATAGATGAAATACAAAACGAAATTAAAAATTTCTGAAGGAAAATATCTTTTTTGTTTAGAAAATAAACTAAAAACTAATTTTGTTTAAAAATCACATTAAAAAATCATTACAAATATCTTCATAAAATTCTAAAGGAATCATCAACAAAATGACATAGTGTAAATCATTACAAGGTAAAAATAAAATACATTTTTCATTATAAAAAGGATAAAAAATTTATTTTTTCAAAAACTGACATTAAGATTCCAGTGAAAACATTTTTTTAAAAGAAACATGGGACAAATATATTTTAATAAATCATTTTAAAACGAATAACGAATTTTTTTTGAAATTTTTCTTCAAAATCTTTGCTTTTAAATTTAATATATTTTTATCCAAAGAGAGAAATGATGTTAGATTTTATTTAAAATATTATCAATAATTTTAAGTAAAAAATTTTATGAAACTAAAAATATCACTCTAAAAAAACATGAATATCAATAGAAGAATAAAATTAAATAGTTTTTCAAATAATGATCATATAATTATTTTTACCTTTATTTCAAGAAAAAACAATCTCAATTAGATTGATATTGTTAAATAAACCAATCAAATGATCATTCCACTTATGTGAGAATCAAAGAAATAATAAATTTTTCATATCATCTGAAAATAAACATAATATATGTAGAAATATAAAATAATTTAATAAAAGATATTTATACACATAATCATATAAAATTAATTATAATGTGTTAGTACTATAACCCAATGAAAATAAATTGTTCCATAAAATTCTTTCCCAATAGGTAACATTTAATTATATCCCTCATGATGAAATAATTCTACATCAAACATAAAATAACATGAATATTTAATTATTCATGATATTACTTTTAATGCGGATTTAAAAACATTATATATTATAAATTAGTTTCATAACATTTGAATATAGCTAAATGAAATGAAATTAAGATTAAATCCCACACCCCACACCTTCCTTTTAGTTATATAATATTTAATATCATATAAAGTGGTTTGAAAAATGTTATTGAATTAAAAATGAACCATAATAATATTTATGATATCATATATAATCAAATTATAAGAAACTATATCTTTTTATTAATAATCAATCAATATTTTTATTGTTTTGGATTTTATTTACCACGTTTTTTTACTATATTTCGACATGATATTTTTTCATTTTTACATCGATCATTATTTCTTCATCTCAAGAATGTAAAAATTATTTTAAATATGATATATATTAATTATATATTTATATATATTAATTAATTATATGGACAAATAGAAAAACGAATTCACCCTTGACGGAGATGGTAGGATGTATGTACGCACAAACATTACTTCTATTTTTTTTGTTGTATTAGAAGAATGAATTTTAAATTATATGTATACTTATTTAATTATTAAAATATCATTTTTATTTAATATATGGATAATATTATAATTTAACCCATCCTATATTCATTAATTTCAATTCTTTAATGAATCACATCGCTTCATGAGGTGGTAGTCTGTAGTACACATTAGTGATTTATCATATTCTGACAAAATGGAAAGATTGAAGGTATGTGATATGTACGAAAAATAGAAGATTAATATTACCATAAAATAATTTTATCATATATAATCTATAAAAAAATAATTTTTTCCAACCTCTAATGGTGTTAATTGATGAACTAATGACATCATTTCATTAGATGGTAATCTATCAAACACATTAAAGTTGAATATAAATACCATATAGAGGTAGTGTGTAATGACTTAGTTTATAATCATATTGAAAAAACATATTAGTATAATTAATATATATAGGATAATATATAATAATGATATAAAAAGAATATAAGGGGATTCATGATGAAATAAAACTAAAACATTTGTTTATGAATGTTTCCACTTTTTTAGGTATCACCATTTTGATTGAAAAAAAGGCCTTCCATTGTAGGATTTTTGGTTAAATTATTTCTTATATAAATAGTTGATAGAACATGGGATATTAATTTTTCATTGTTTTATTGATCCAAATATCATTGGATGAGTTCATAATGTAATATATTGAGTTCCCTTTTATGATAGTGGAGAAGTGGTATTCTTGAAATCACTAAAAATTAAACACTTTTGGGAGCTCTCCCATAACTCATGTTAACAAATTAATTAATAATTATCTATTACACAGGAAATATGATATAAAAATTTCCATAAAATATATTTTTTACATGTTTTTTTCATTTCAACACATAATCATTTTTTACAAACCACTATGTAAACTAATTTCAACATTAATCAATGGGATTAACATTAAATATTTCCACAAATATTTTTCATCGAAATATAATTTGAAATTATTAGAAATTATTGGTAATATTAATTCCAAATATGAAATCAATTTATTTAAATTTTAATGATTAAAATTGATGGAATTTAATTAATTATTAACCCACATACAGGATGAGAAAATCAGTTTTTAAACTAAAAATTGCAAAATGTTTACTAATATGTATATGAAAATTCAATATTAAAATGACTAAAATGACATAAATTTGATTCATAGATTTATTATTTATTTAATTTATCATTTAAAATAATTTAAATGATATTTTATCATTATAAATTATATAGTTGAAAATTTAGTTTTCAACTAAATTTTAGTATTTGGACTATTAATCAGAAAAATAGAATATCTTAGAAAAATAATAAAAAATAACCATAAAATAATATTTACAATGATAATTAAAAATAATAATTATTTTTAAAATTAAATTTATAAAATATTAATAATATCATATTTATAAAAGTTTTCCATAAAAAATTAGCAAAATGGCATTTGGAAAACTATATCCTTTTATTCAACAAATTGGGGTAGCTGTTATATTATGCATATCTAATATTTTTTGGAATGAAAAAAAATTTATTGAATATATAATAAATGAATTTATTTAATATAATTTAGTAATGGTAATTATTCTAATTTATTTGGATAGAGCTCCCTTGGTCACATAAAAATTGTTTTTTATAAAAACATTACCTTTATATTCTATTGGTTTTTTTCATTTCAAATTAAATTGTTAACTATGAATTTAAACATAACTTATTTTAATATAGTTAATAATATTCATAAACTAATTAATGGCTATGTTATATCCTATTATATTAGATAATATTATTTTAAAAATATATAATTGTTTAGTTAAACTAGTTCTTTCATAGAATGCAAGCTATCAATGAAACTCGATGTTGCATGCAATAAAATCTTACTCATTGTTTCATGCATTGAAAACTATAAAATAAATTAAAATTATTTGAAATAATAAATATATTGTAAACTCATAGTATGATAAATTATTTTCTATGCACGGTGCTTTATATCATGAAGGCTATCAAATAAAAGGTTATTCTTTTATATCCTTTAGCATGTTACATTATTCCCACATTACATAAGATACATTCTACCAATAAAGACTCACTCATGGTATCAAATGGTTTTACATTTGATAATTCCTTTTATTGAAATCCCATATTGTAAAATATTTAATAAAATATCAAATAAATAATAGATAATTATAGGTACAATGTTCACATGGAATATAATATAAATAGGTTTTTAAATAGTATAACATTAATAGAATGTGAAAATATTTCTTTAGAGTAAAATCATAAATAATTACTTGGAATGATTGAGGTAATTTATTATAAAAAATTTAAGATCAATGAAATGTATATGGGATCATAACCATAAATATTTTGTGATTTATATGACCATTGGTTCCAAAAATGAATATATTAGTATAAATTTTATTTCAAGATCATTTTCATTGTGTTGTAGAATTGTTTTACTTCCTATATATATAACTAATTATACATACTTGAAATAGTTCTATTTCATAAATAATTGCTTCCTTTGTTTTTTTATTTCTATCATATCAATTTTATACATTACTCTAGGAAATGAATACCCAAAGATGATTTTTAATGCACGTAGCAATGAAATTGACATTTAATGTATCGTAAGATCCATAAAAAGTGAAAATTCATTAATTTATTTAAAAATATCATCCAAAGTTAATATAGTAAATTAGTTAATCTATAAAACAAAAACATTAAACAATTATTTAATTATTAATATTGATTTAGTTTCATTATCTAGAAAAATTAAATGTCAACCACGACATTGCGTAGGGAAGTGGTGGTGTGATACCCTTATCGTCCATTATTCATGTGTTAAAGACCCAAAAAATCATTAGATGTGATGGGTTTCTTCCATGCATATAGGTTTCCCTTTTTCTAAGATAAATTTTTATAAATCCTATATTGTTTCTAAAAATTATGATTTATATCCTTGAAATGTAATTAATCATAATATATCTATTTTTACTAGGGTTATAAATAATAATTTTTTAAAAATTAAAATAATTTATTTTTTAAATAAAACTTAAATATTAACAATATAATTAATATTAGGTCTATAATATTTAAATACATTATAAAAAATATCAATAAAAACATGTTCTAAACTAACGGTTTGAGTTTCCATAAAATTAATCCAAAATTCCTTTAATCTTCGTAGACTCTCATCACATAAAACAGAAAACGTTGTTTATGTTATTGATCTTATTCTTAATCAAGAACACATTAAACCATGATTTTATATATAGCACTTATTCTAATGAATAAATTACTTCATCTAAAATGGAAAATAATATTTTTATTTTACATGATTCTGATCACCAATATAATATTAAAAAAATGTTTCTTGAATCCTAATACATCAGTACAAAATCAAATTTTTACACATTGGTCATCACATGGTCTATTTATTACCCTTTATAATAGCTAATTTACTCATGTAATTTCTTCGTTCCCCATATTTATGAAAATGAACTATAATTGGATCCTTTTGAGGAGATTTATTTCAATACATTCTGTCATCATTTTTCCTCAACATTTTTTCTTGATTCCACCATCTTCAAAACAAAATGTATTACCATACTCTATTGAGAAACATTACTAGGAATATCCATCCATATTTATTGCACAATTAAAATTTAGCCTTTTATATCTATGGTTTCTACCACTTGATTTCCGAGAAATCTTCATCATTATATTTTTGGTGAGTTTGCGGGTTGGTTAAGGAATAAAATTTAAAGCTTATTTCAGGAAAATTGATTATGAATAAACATGATCTCTTTCACTAATATAAAAATCCCATTTAGTTTTTCATTGTATCCACCATGACATTAATGTTCAATGTTATCATGTTTCTTTTGGGTTCTAACTTTTTAATAAAATAAAAAAATCCTACTTTGAGAAATAGTAATCCTGATGAGAATGCCATAAAATAATTTGTGGAATTTATTAAAAAAGACACTAATTTTCAATCTAAAACACTTTCTTTTTATTCAAGTATATTCATTTTCATCATCCATTGAAATCATTCGTAATGGTTTGTTAATCTTGTGTGGATTAATCTATGCATATCCCCTAGAAGTGTCAAACATGGTGCTCAATAAAGAATGTTTTCTTAAACCATCATATGATTTAATCATGATCAATGAGTCATTTTCAAAGTTATTACACATATATACATCTATTCTAGAAAAATTTAAACTTTTATTATCAATGCTATGATTTATTACAACGAAAAACACATAATATCTATCATACGAACATAAAATGATTTTTTTTTCTAATACTATAATTATAATATATTGTTATGCTCCATTATATAGGTTTTCATAAATATAGTTTACAAGGTTTCTACTAAACCACCATTTGATACCAGCTATATCAGACCAACCATAGTAAGATCGATGTTGGTTCCTTATACCATTAAATTGATATTATATACAAGGAAACACATCTTGGAAGACTAATATGTTTATTATTATTGGAAAAATATATATATACATGATTCTTATATTACAATTGAATAAAAATAATTACAACTATTTTTTCTCTTATGTGAATAATGATATTCTACATATAGGATACATTAATATTTGTTATTTAAAAATACATGGAATCCTGGGGTAGGAAAAAATGGCGATCTCAAATGCATTCTATTACTTAACTAAAATGATAGATATCATTAATAAATAATATAAAAATAATATAAAGGTAATTAATTTATCATACTATTTCAATATCCTAATAAGGATTACTAAATATGGAAAATTAAATTTCTGAGGAAAGTTTCTCTATAGTTAACTCCATGAGTCATAAGTAATATGGGAAGCTAAATAAAAAAAGGTGCATTCAATTTCTATAAATTAATAATTCATAATCAATATTCTAAGGAACCACCTAAAAATAAATTCCATTTAATAAATAATATAATAATAAAATGCATCCAAATATGTTTTTTTCATAGTAAGAATCCCAATGATTATAATAATTGAATTTTTAATGAATGAAATTCTTCAATATTGGACATCTTGAATCAGACACCTGAAAGAACTATAATTAAGACCTTTCACAATATTGATTAATCTATTGTAAATAAGAAATATTATTATAGCTTATCTATGTTGTCACATGAGGATACATGACGCACCGAGGGTCCATAATATTTCAGGCCCCATATGTTAGTTTAGGAATAAATTAATATTCTTATATAGAATAATTTATTTCTTTTATGAATAATTATTATTATCCAAAAAACATATTTTCTAATGGATATATATTTTTGAATAATCCCTTATATAATAAAATATGTTTCAATGTAAAAATTGTCTATGAAAACTGGATAAAATTTAAACTATAATCTTATCCATGATAAATAATGTGGATATTTAAGGGAAACATATTGTTCAATGGTCACTAGAATGTGAATAACTCAATGTGAATTCATGGAATACAAAAAGATTAATGGAAAATAATTTTAATAATATCCGAGTCCAAATTAATCAAAATTAATTCAGAGGATGGATAAGGATTGTATTATGATGAAATATACACAATTGAGTAATAATAATGATTCTTACATTGATGATACAAAATATATATTTAAAAAAATTATTCTGGAATATAACCTTTTCATTTTGAAGAAAATTATAAAAATAATTATCACTAATAAATAATTTTTTTAATAAATTAATTTTTTATTTGTAATATTTCTAATGAATATTAAATGAGATGATGAAATTCCATTCTATAATAAAAGATAATTCAGATTGTATTGTAAAAGTGATATTAATATTCCTTGTGTGTAAAGCGATACTAAGGTTATATTTAAAACATATTGTATGCATTCTGAAATTCAAAATCATAGTAAATAATTTTTATATGGATAGTGAAAATATTTGGATTTCTTTAGAAAATGAGGTTTTGTTTCAAAATGGATTTCATTCTAAAGAGCGAAATGATTTTGAATTTTTAAAAACACTTCATCAATAATTTCAGAAAATAATGTGTTGGAAAATGGTAATATAACATTGATATTTTCATTAATAATAAATGGGAATAAAATAAATTGTTTTATTTAAAAATTATCAAATAATTCCCTTCAACTGAAAATAAATAATAAATAATTACATTTATAATGTTATTGTGAAAGAATCCCTTGAAATCGTAATAAAGTTTATGTGAGAATAAAAAAGAAATAAATTATAAGTATAATGTATAAGTACGAATTAGATACATTTAAATACTATATATGATAATAAGAATATGTTGTACCCATAATCATAGAATATTAAGGATAATGAGGAAGTAATATATTCTACTGAACAAAAGTTTTGTTATGAAATTCATTACAACATGGTACTATCTAAGTCAAATAATCATAGACAAAATAATAAAACATGAAACCTAAAAAATAATTAATAATAAATTATTAATGATATTACATATAATGGGGATTATTATACACCATCTAAAAGTAATTATTTTTATAACATTACACACAAGCGAGGTTATTATAATCCCAAAAATTAAAATCCAAACAATACTTGTTATATAAAAATTATTGATGCATAATAATATCATAAATATAATATTTAACTTATATTAGAAATAAATTCATCTTTATTCCCAACCTTGGAAGGTGGTAATGGAAGAATAAACATCATTGGTTCGTGAGGTTGTAGTCCACCATTAAATCTAACGATTATTATGAATCCCTTTTGATGTAATTGTTTGAAGTTTTTGTTCATATCCTAATAATTGAAACAGATAAGTATATTTAATATTATTATTAATTTTATTTAAGTTTAAAAAAATATTTGAAAGATTTTCTAGGAAAAAATTAATGGAAAATATTTTTTGATGAACATTACATCTTCTTTGGGTATCTACTTTTGGTTTTAACCAAATCCATTTCTTGGTAGTATTTTTTCCAAAATTAATTCTTCATAGGATAAGGGATGGGATTTTTGGAAAAAATTATTATTGTTTTTGTTCAATCCCAATTTTGTATTAGCTGTGAATAATACAAGAGAGTAAGTATCTATTTATTGTGGTCGAGGAGTGACATTCTTGTAAATTCCAAAAAGTAAACACTATTGGGATGTCTCCCTAACATCATGAGAATCCAATAATGAATTATTTTCTATAAAATAAGTTATCTGGTCCAAATGTTTCCATAAAAATTCTATCTGCATGTTTGGGTTCGTTTGCATACATTATCCTTTGTGATTAACTACTAAGTAAACACATTTTAGCTTTAATTAAAGTGATTAACATTAATTATTTTCACGAATAATTTTTTTTTCAAAAATTATGTATACCATAAAATAAATTATATATGATTATTTTTCCATAAATTTATTTTTTTAAAATTATACTCTTATAATTGTTATAGTTTAATATAAGTTGATCCCACTGATAATATGAGGAAGAATGTTTTTAAAGTAAAAATGGTCAAAAGTTTACTATGTTTTTATATATATGTTAAATATAAAAATTTATTATAATATCCTAATATTTTTAGTTTGATTGATAATTAATCAAATTTTACATTAAAACCAATTTAAAATATAACATAAATTCATTACAAAAAAAATTTATTTTTTAATGAAAATTCAGTAATTTTTACTATTCATCATTTAATTTTTCTATATAAACAAATACCAAAATAATAATCGTAAAGTAGTTTTTACATTCCTAATGAAAATAATTATGTTTATTTTTTAAAATATAATTTTTAAAATTATAAATAGTCATTTTAAAACATTTTATTAATTAAAAGACTAGAAAATTATCTTTAGAAAAATGTAATGATTAATGCCTAAAATGTGGTTTTTTATTATATTAAGAATATAAAAGTTATTTTCGGAAAGTAAAAAAGTATCGTTAATATATATTATATAAAAATCATTAATATAATTCAATAATATTAATTAATTTAATTTATTAGGTTAATGAACCTTTAATACATAAATTTTCTTTATAGACATATTTCCTCTATATTTAATTGTTTTTTATATTAATTTCTAATTATTTTGTTACAAATTAACTCAGACAAGTATCTTTATAAATTATTTATTCCTATATATAATGTCCAAATTAATGTTATAGTTATATAATATTATATTAGATAATAATATTGTAATAATATATTATTTTTCAGTAAAACATGACCATTCATGTAATTAAATCTATCGAACAAATTCATTGATACATATAAGGAATGATAACTAAATTTTTAATATATTTTAAGTTAGTGAAGAGATTGAATTATTTTAAACAAAAAATATATCTTAATTTATGGGGGTATTATACAACATTATATGCTTGTTGTTTTATGTCATAAGCTTTTTTGAATAAAATGATATTCATTTACAAAATTTGGGTTTTTATGACATCAAATGATGTTGTTAGAGTTGAAAACACCATCAAAATATTTATTTATGAATATCCTAAATAAAATACCACATTTATTTTAAAATTACATATTTGAACTCCAAAATTTTAAAAAATACTACCAAAAACATTCTCATTGAAAATATTCATGGATAATTTTTACTGATGATTCAAAGAGAAATATAAGTCATGAAAGTGGGAAAACATTTCATGAGGTGTGCATAAGAAAAATGATTCCTCTCAAATTTTTAAAAAATGGAAAATGTACTTTATTCGAAGATATATATAAGATTCGTTAAATGTTTTTTATTTTAAAATTCAATCATGATTAAAAATTAAATTAATAATTATTTGAATAACAATAGGTACATTACTAAAATAATTTCATTTCAAATATGAACATGGAAGAAAATATTCAGACTGATGAAAAAAATATTGTTAGTTTTCCGTAAAAAACAATATATTGAACATTCAAGAGCATATAGAGAGGTGAATGAAAAAAAGATATTAAATCACCATAAACACTAAAAAAATTAGAAAATTAATACAATTTTGGAGAGATATATCATTTAAATTTATCATCATAAATTAAACATAAACAATCCTATTGAATAATTTGATTGTAAAACTAAAACCATCTATACTATGACAACATTGTTTTTATAAATCCAATTAAAGGAAAAAAATAAGATGAAAACATGGAAACAATTGAAATATGTATATACAGGATATAATATATCAAATTATTAGTATATAACCTTCATTAATGATATAACTATAGAACATAAAATATGACCCAAAGAAGAATATTCGTGATAATAAACTCCTACCTCACTGATAATATTCAAATCAAAACTCCATGGAAGTAATATTTTGAATTATAAATTTATATATAATGAATTAAGAATGATAAAAGAAATAACATGCGAAAGGAATGGTATTTTATTCCCATAGCCCAAAATAGGAACATATCATCAATCTTTTCACAATAAAATAAAATTGAGACTAAGAACCCCCACAACATTAGTGATTTTTTAATCTAGTTTCTTTGAATAAATTTTATGTCATATGGTTAAATAAATACCATGAATTAAATTATATATTTTTACAAAACACATAACTATATAGTATTTACAAAACATTAATAAAAATAATTGGTTCCTAACATTATAATATATCCAAATGAAGTAATATTGAGATGAAACCCTTACATCATGTTTGGATTCAACTGTAGGTTCTATAATATAAATTACAATAAATTCATATTTATTTAACTTATATTAAAAACCATTATGATACATATTATATCTTATATTAAATAATTATATCCTTTAATCATCTATTTATCAATAATTATCTATTAAATCTGCCATTTTGGTTGTTAAAAGATTTATTTTTCATGAATGTTTTAATTCAACATTTATAGTCCTTACACATTGATCATGGATTCACAATATATAGAATATTATTAATGACAGAAATATCACATATATTAATTATATTTTTATTTATTACAATTTATATTATGTCCTAATGAATAATTAATTATGTCACTTGGTACATATAGTATTTTGTATGTACACATGGGTGATTTTCATATTTTCGATGAATGAAATAAAATAAAAGGGAAAAATAATTCACCATTATATTATTGTTATTATTATGGAATAAATATAATATATATTAATTTATTTTTTCCTTTTTACAAACCAACCATATAAGAAATTATAAAAAAATCACATTGCTTCTTGGAGGTGGTAGTCCATGTGTACGCACAAACAACATTTTTGTTCACTAAAGGACTACATTGTCAGAATATAAATATTATGTTTTAATTTAAAAAGATAATTATTTCAAAAATATAATATATAAAATTAAACAATTCATAATACCCTTTATTGAAATAAAGTTTAAAAAAATTAATGACATCATATTATGGTGTTGTTTGTCCACTTGTACACATGAGTGATACTTTGTCACCTATTTGATTGAGAGAATGTGGTAAATTATTATTGGATAACAATAAAAACATTATGGTATATATATTTTATTGGATTAATCATGTTTTCATTGGTATAAAATGTTTATATAATTTATAATTATAAATGAAATTGAATGAGCTTGGTTTATATTTTTACTACTTTATTGTGATACATCGATTATATTATACTAGATACCATGAAATAATAACCATAGTAGAATAATTGAATACCCAGGATGAGGGGAATTAATATAGTAATCTTTTGAGTATTTATATTCCAATATAGAAGGATCAAATTTTGTGAATATGGGAGGTTAATAAGGGACCGTTATATGTAAGTGGAGGGACATACATGAAATTTAGTAAATGATTTCGATGATATAAGTCAACCTTCATTGGAATGTGGAACCAAATGTATATTGTTTATACAGTATGATAATTTAATATTAAAATATCATCTTAAGATAAAATCTATTTATTTCTAGATTGATATCCTTCAATTATATAATAGTTTAACCACTAGTAAACAAGTTTTAGTGTCAACCATTGTAATATTTTTTTTGTTTTTTCTATTCACTATGATGAAAAGATTAATTTGAACATTTTATATTACATTAATTATTATAATCACCAATTTTGAATCCATTTTCCCATATTAAATTTTTAAAAGTGCTATAACATAATTTTAAATAATCATGTAACCAACAATGAAATCTCATCTTTTGTATAACGATTCATTAATCATAAAACATAATGTAAAAACATTATATTCCTTGTAAAAACAAAAAAAATTGGTACAAATTAATATTAAATATATGAAATATACATATCTGGAAAAATATTATTAAATATTTATTAGTATAGTTTATAAATATAAAAACACATTTAACATATAAAATTGGTTTTTTTTTAAATGTATTATTATGCCCAAAAAATGAACTTATATAAAAATAAACTATAGTTTAGAATATTATGTAATTAATTAGATTATTTATAATTTATTTACAATTATGTTAAATTTTGGTATAATTCATAACATACTAGGAAGTTTAATTGAAATTAAATGAATGTTTTTTAAATTACAATTTTTTGTTGTTAGAAGAAAAATAAATCAAATTCTAAACTTCCTAAAAAAATTAAACTAAGGATAATATTGAAATTATATCACCATGAAATTTGGATAAATGTTATTTCTAATTAATTTAATATTAATTTTGATATCATGAAATTGTGAATGTATTATTTTTATATAAATGCACTAATTTTGGATTATGTTATATGGAACACTAATTTAATCACGCACTAAAAGAAGAATAAGTTATAGCTTTCCCTAAATGGAACTATGAGGTTATCTTACATTACACGAAAGAATGAATTTCCCCAATAACATATTTAACACCCAATACAATTTTTTATCAAACAATAATATATTTTCTAAAAAAAATTAATTAATTCAATAATATATAACATAATTCTTATGTTTTATGTTCTGAATAAGATTTAAAAAATTAACTAAATATACTGTTTAATTAATAAGATAAAAATTAATAAATATAACAACCAATTGAATATAAATTGACTATATTTATAAAAAAACTAAATTTATAATAAATATAATAACCAATTGAATGTAAATTGACTATATTTAAATTGACTATTCTTATATTTCTAATAAATATTTTTTTAAATTCATTTTATATATTTTATAGAAATATTATACAAACAAACCCAATAATACACATAAAAACATATATTATTATAAAATTAAATTTACCACCTTTTAGTAGAGAACCTGTTTCAAATAAAAATTTTGACAATATTTTGAATTGAATATGAAAAAATAAAGCTATTTTTTTAAAATTTCAACATAATTATTAGAATATGGTAAATTTTTGATACATTTTGGTGAATATTTTTTGATTAATAATGAATACTACCAGGATTTAATTCAAAACTTCTTGTTCGTATAATTTATTTATAAGGACAAATAATTTATCTCATTATTTCTAAAATGTAAATAGATTAATTTTAAATCTATTAATCAAATTTAGGTTATTTGAATTAATTCCACATAAATTATATATAAAATAATACAAAACTATTGAATATTTTTAATATAAAAACCAGCATTGTTATCTCGTGTGTAGGATAATATTTAAAAAAAATGAATACAAATATTTTTATTTAAATTTGGAAAAATTTACTCTTTATTTGGAATCAAAATAATTAATAATGTATAATACGATAAAACTTGTTTTTTACCAAAAATATTGGTGAAAGTGATTAAATTTAATTAAGGAGATTAACAGAACAATTATTTTAACAAAGTAATATACCGTAATCTTAAGGAACAAAATGACTTATAAACATGTCAAAAAAACTACTTATGTATATCTTTAGACCATGTTTTCCATTTTCTCAGATTCAGATGATTATTGGAGCCATCATTCATAGTAAAAATGTTGTATGAATATCCTATTCAAAAATATACATGAATTCCACTCGTCCTACACTATAAAAGGAATGAACCCTCCCACTTTCTCAAAAATATCAATACACCATAGATCAACTGAGATAATCCCATATAAATCATAAAAATACCTCCCCTAAACCTAAAATAACATCCTTTGGAATAAATAAATCCATGTAAACCCATTGGTGTAATGGAAAATGAGTTACCTGAATGATGTGTTATATACTTCTTCATGCTCCATTGTTTTATTTTCTTTTTACACTAAAAATATTATTCTTGTTCTTTTTAATATATAAAAATATAAGTAAACTCAATATTATGAGATTTTTTATTATATGGGTTATACCTTCACTTACAAACACTGTCATCTAATGGTTTGTGAACTTACCATTTTTGTGTACGGTGAACTACAGCCTCACAAAAAGTTGTTGTTTGTTTCTCCTTGACCACATATCAGGGATGTGAATTATAATGGACACTAAATTATTTGATGTCATATATTAAATTTATTATTTACATATTCTTATATAAACATTATAATACACATAATTTCATGATTTCCTTTTTTAAGTTTGATAATTTCATTCGAGGATGTTTGGACTACCGCCTCCTCAAAGTGATGTGATTGATTCCCGCCATACATGTAATGTACTTGGAATTCCCTTAGTGAAATTATAAGATATCAATGGAATAGTAATTATTCTATTATAATTATATATAATTATATAATTTACTTTCTCTCATTTATATTTTTTAAAAAAACATTAACATCATTCATGCATACGTACGACTTACCGTCTCCAGGAACAGTGTACTTAATATTATACTTATACCTTATATACATTATTATAAATAAATATACGAAATTTATATATATATATTATATTTATAATATTTTCAAATTCAATAAATAAGTAAATATTGATCTAATTATGAGGATAAAGAATAAAAACTCAAAATATATACAAAAAATAAATCAGATATTACCCGAAACATAAAATAAAGGTTTAATAGTTATTAAATTATCAATAAAAGTAATAATAAAATAATTTTTTGTATTATATATAATAAAATGGTTATATTCAAGATTTATAATAATATTATAATTATTATATATGTAGATTTAACATTTATGAATAAATTCAACAATTAATGTTAGTGTTTTCTCATCTCACATTTTATATCTATGAGAAATATGTCATGTTCAGCACTAATTTCATTTGTGTGGTTTATAAATATATACTTTCAATCAGTTTAGTCATTGATAATTATAGAAATACATATGGGTATTTATCTATCCATTTAAGGATATTTTTTTCATGGGTTTTATGGTTCAATAATTACTAAATCTGTCAAGTAGTATTGTCTCAATTTTCCATTAGTGAGAGACATTCCATGTCATGAACCTATATTCATATATGAGGTTTATATACCACCTCATAAAATTTTAAATGATAAATATACTTCTTTCAGGATATTTTATTATTCATGTAATTTTATTTTCTTACATAGTGAGTATTATTCAAGGATACAATGTGTAGAAACCCAAACCATGACGTACATAAACATTACATTACTTTAGTGGAATATCTAATACATAACAAAAATAGACACCAAAGGACCGTAATAGTTTAATATCTTTGGAAACATGGAACATAATGTTCAAATCATGGTGAAAGATCTTCAACATCTCCAATAAAGATCTTTCCCTTTTGTTTTCATACCTAAAACCATTATTTATATTCCGGGGAAAAGAAAACATAAAAAGGGTGAGCACAAATGCTCAGTAAGTGTAAACATAGAGAACATAAAACAATACATAAACATTTTAATGCAAAAACTTGAACATAAAATCTAAACATCAAAATCTTGAGCAAAGACATAAATCTTGGAAGTTCCTATGGAATATATCATAATGGAACATCAATCATGATAAAATACCATGGGAAGAAAACATGTAACTATAGAAAACCATTAAGAACATGATACGAATTCCATGTTAGCCAAGTCATTGCTACCAAGACCATCTTAGTGGACAAAGTCCCTTTCTGAATCGAGTTCACTCCTCGTTCCAGTCCTATAACACTAAACCGGATTAACTTACCCTTTTATCCATATCTATCTCATGAGATATAAATTTTTACCCAATGTATTAGAAGGAGATATTGGTGTCACCCATCTCATGTTGAAATCATTCTTACTTGTTCCAGAAAACAATCATACATCATTCATCATAACCCAATGTATAAAATGGGTTTCATAAGCATCAACCCATGATAAAGTAATCCATGTAAAACAAATGGATATCATTTCATCACAAGAATAATAAAAACAGGTAAATAATAGATACATTATACATGAAACATAATCATACTAAATAATGTCATATTAGATGGAAAATAGTTTGGATAAAACAATTGAAATGTATTGTTGAAGAAAATATCCTTTCTTTTTCAAAATCATCTTATTTTAACAAAATGCCATGAAATTTAAAAATAAAAGTATTTTGTTGAAAATAATCATGAAATCTTGTGGAGGAATCTTCATGAAAAAAAGGCTTTATGAAACCTTAAAAAATCCCTTCATTCCGTATAAGTTAAAAAAACATTCTCTTCAAACTTTTGTCAGAAATGTCAAAAGGTACATCATATTGTAAACAAAAGAAATATTCCATAGATACCAAGGAGTAAAAGTAAAAAATGGCTAAAAAAGTATTTAAACATACATGAATCCATTTTTATAAAACATAGAAATGGATGATTAATATAACCCCAGTAAATACTTAAGAATAAACAATCTTAGATAAAAACGAGATTGGCACAGTTATCCCTTACCTTAGCTCCGATACGCTTTGTACGTATCCGAACCTCCTGTATAATGATTTAAATAATGCCATTTACTTATTAAAGAATCATATTCAGTGTTATGATATCATATATGGTTCAATTATGTCTTTATATTACCTGTTATGTTGTAAATTCCATGCTAAAGCAACGTTTTTCATAAAATCGTTTTATTTATCATATGTGTTTGGACTTGTTTTTATTGATATTATTAATACTTATATCCTGATTTAATTACTTCTAGGATTTAAATCATGATTTAAATATCATATAAATTCAGTATATATATATATATATAATAGATAGATGAATGAAATGAAATACACCATTCATGGAGCCGGTAGGCCATACGTACGCATGAATGCTATTTTCCATTCCTTATCGACTTGAATGGAAGTAAGTAGATAATATATATATATATATACATAAATCCAGTATCTTAATTATGTCATATATTTCGTTATTATTCATTACATATACTTTATAATCATTCTTGAATTATTAACATGGAGAACGAATCTCATCGCGTCGTGGAGACGGTAATCCGTACGTACGCACAAGCGATGATATCGTTCCCATAATTATTGAATTGATTTGGAGTTGATGATATAATATCTCAGAATCAGTATGATTTTATAATAATCATACATAGTTATTCATTACACCATTATACCTATCCAAGTAATGTGGTTGTCGAAAAACAGATTACACCACGACATGGAGACGGTATTACCTACGTACGCACGCACGATGATTTCATTTTCCGTAGGTTGTATAGAAGGTGAATTGGTTATATTTCATATTTATAATAACATATCAGTATATTAGTGATACTTATGTTATTACCTTATAATGAAACAACTAAAGAAGAAGAAGTTGAAGAAGAAATAAATCTTGAAAGAATCGGGAGAATAGATTACCTCTTCTTAGACACAACTGTTTTAAGCTTCTTATTAAGGCACTAGAGTTGGTCTTTTGAGGAGACCAGAACCACTATAATATTTATAGGATAGTTGAAAAGGGAAATTGGTAGGGTTTTTCTTCGCTAGAAAGATCAAAATTTTGTTATGTGAAGGGGAAGAAGGTTCCCTTTTATAAGGGAGGAGAGGGCCACTTTAAGAAAAACGAAAAATATTATTTTATAATAATGTGATATTCGGTTTATAATTGCTCAAAAGCGACAAATTTCAAAGCTAATGTGGGAATGGGTCTAAATCCTCTAAAAATATAGGTCTTAAACATGTTTAGATTACTATTTTAACATTATCATTTAGATTTAACTCTAAGTTAAATAATTTAAGTTTTACCGTGTCTTCCTGTTTTCTTACACTATATGGTTAATAAACATACTATAACATGAAAAAAGAACCCCAAGTGGTTAATTATTAACATATATAACCTTATAAAAGTCATTTGTCTGATCCTTATATTTTTAGGAATATAATAACAATTAAAAATATAATATTTGTTTAAAAAACAATTTTATGTCAATTTTATACTATTTGGTAATTGATTTTTGTGAAACACATAAAAACATTATTAGTAAGAAAAAGGTTAATTTAATCAATAATAACATCTACTATTAACATAATAAATTTTTTTAATCTATTCAAAGTCTCAAATTTAATTTATTTGTGTATTTATAACATCAATTATGTTAATATTTCATTAATAAGATAATTAATGCATCATCATTGTGTCATGAATAAATTAAATTATATAATGTCTAAAAATTATAAATAAAATACCATTATGTATGAAATATTGTTATATTTCTAATTAATATTTATAGTCTAATTTATCTTATGTATAACCCAGCATTATAAATGTTTTTAATTGTTAATGTTTTATTTTAATTATTTTAACACTTCTTTAAATAAAATAATAATAATTGTCCTAATATAATAGAAGTATACCTAAAGGATAATATTTTATTCCTAAGGTTGGTTTTGTTCTAATTACACTTATCCAATAGAATTTGGGCATGTGTTAGGATAATAATAATATCATTTTTACCCATAATTACACTATTTAATTTTAACCGTGGTATATAAAAGTAATAACATACTATTCACCAAAAATTAGTTTTATCTTATTGAACCACAATTTAATCCTTGATATTAACCATGTTTCTTGGATTTAACAAATTAAACTCATAGAAGTGGTAAAATTAAGTTTTATGTACAATTGAAAATGCTCATAGGAGGTTGGTAAAAGAAGGTGAAAAGTTTAATAAAAATTTTATATATCTAAAAATATTATAAAATGAATCCAATGAATTATATTGAACTTATATAAGTATTATGAATCAATTTTGACCTAAAATAAATTTAAATAAAATAAATATTTATTTAAATAAAAATTCGGTTTTAAATAGAATCCCAATGTTTTCACTATTCATCAAAAATTGAAATTTTTCAGAAAAATACAAAAAAATCACCCTAGGATAAATTCGATATTCCGAATCCAAAAATGAAGATCATTTTGAAAGATAAAATTTATAAAATTTCAAAAAAAGGGTATTACTATTCATAACGGTTTGTTAATATAATATTTTAATAATATATTGGTGTTTTGTGAAACCCGAAATTGCAAACAACACATGATATCGTGCAAGGTCGCGATTGCGTGTAAATAAAGCCATGTCAGGGTTTCATAGAGTTCAAGATTCCTTTGTTGTTTTGTATAATAAAATCCAACCATATTTCATTTATATATTGAATATATATATATATTTACACTCAATGTTGTGTAGAATAACATCTATCAAACGATCCTGAAATTTTGTTTCACACGATCCAAGAATAGTTTTGCATATACTTCAAGCAAATACTGTGTTGCGTCTAGCACAAGATAATATTGTTGTAGAAAACAACACAGGATATCAGAGAAATTGAAAACAATAATTCTCATAAAATCTCAGGTTGTTAAATTATATCCCCCTTAAAATAAATTTCTCCCTTGAAATTCATCGGGGTTATAAAGCGTTACTACTTGAATGTTTCTATAATAAAAACCGACATCGTAAAAAGTAATACTAAAGCTTAATTTTTAAAACTAATTTATGAAACGTAACGGTTACCCAAATTAACTTATCCCTGGGTTTCCACATAGGATATCAAAGGTGATAATATGGATATGGAAGAGAAATATAACCGTCAAGTTCTGATGGAGCGTAGAAGAGAACATGGATATGAAAAATCCAACAATCACAAAGACATAAATTTGTAATGATCTAAGTTACCATCTGATTCATTGGATATAAGTGAACTAGGACAACATTTTTGGTTTTTAAGATCATTTCCCAAAAGTTGAATAATTTGAATTAGAAAAAATACTTTATTTATTTTGGTACAATCTCACCATTGGTCATGCGTTGAAGAATTTCCACTTCAACTCTTAACAAAATGATGTTGAATTTGTCATTCATGAAGTGTTAACAGATGATTTTATAGAATGATGGTTCACCCCATCTATCTCAAACATAAGGTTATCAAAAGTTATATACACAAGTCCATCTATGGTGAGATTAATCATATATGGTTCCAAAAATGTTCTTATACATAATCTATCATACCACTTAATAAAATATAAGTAGTTTAGACTAACCTTGGATTTCCTGTAGGCCAGAGGTAGGCGATAAAGGCCTATCACACTTCAGTTGTGGGTTTGATTCCCACAGCCTTGTCCGACGTGATGGGTTGTCACTCGTCCTGTAGGTTGTCCTATTTCTAAAACAACACTATTATAACATTACAAAAATAATATAGAAAAAAGTTATAGCCTTAAACAATACTATCTGATGTACAAAATAATTCATTCCAATCTTTAGACTTAACCAAAATATATCTGTCCAATCTCATAGTATAAAGAAAATGATTACTTGAAATGTCATCTATAGAGAATGTGAATTCCATCATTTATGATATGATATATCTTGTTGGTCACATTCCAAACATGTGAAGAACTCAATCAAGTATTCTCTTGAAAAATGAATACCCATTGAACTTTAGTGAAAACATGAATTCTGTCAAAAGTTAACTCTTTCCACATAACAAATCCCAAAATTTCTATATACTAAAACCATGATATCACCTTGTCCTTATATCAGTCATGATCTCATTAATACTATCAAACATATTATTCTCTCTTTATCCATTCATTATGAGAATATCATCTTCCTTCCAAAATATTTGAATTACTTTTCATGGTTACCGGTACCATTCAACATATACTATAAAAAACATAAGGAATGACAATAGTGTAACCATCCTTAGATGTCTCTTTATTCCAGAGTACCATGAGATTACTTATACAACATTACTCTTCATAAAAATGTAATCATTCCACTACCTTCTTAAAGCATTGACCGATCATGAACAATTGTTTCATCTCACATATCATTTGTAGTCTCTTCATCATCATCAACATAATTTACTACCAATATGACCATGCGGATTATATTCATGAGCCATTCCCTTAGGGAATTGGTTTTCATAATGCCCATACATTCCACATTTAAAACATTTAACCATTGTTGATGTTGTAGAAATAACATTATCCTTGTCCATAGTGTTAACTAATCCTATTCCTTTGCAATTAAAAGATTTGTGTCCTTCTTTTCCACACCCAAAGAAACTCCCAGTTCCATTGAAACATTCTCCTGGATGTCTCTTCGCACATGATTTACATGGGGGGAATTGAGCTTTCTTTCCTCTTTTATCATCATGAAACTCCATATTTCTCTTATTAGATGAGTAAGGATACTTACCAAAATTGAGATTATTGATCATATTATGAGATTTATGATTAGGCATAATAACGATGTTTGAACTTGTAGATCCAATTTGATTTGGTTGCTCATAAATAATATCATTCCATTTTCCATCGCATTCTACAGTATCGTTAATCTTACTGTTTCCATCCATTTTCTAAAACCCAGAAAGAATAGTGTGAGTTGAAAAAATCATTCTAGGAAAACACCATAATAAAGGGGGAGTACCTTCAATATATAACACCTTAGGTTTAATTCTAATATCTTTACTGTAATTCTAGGACTATAAACTATAATTATACTTAACCTTAGGGACATCCCAAGACACACCTTCGAAATATCTCTAGGGATCTCACTAATGTTTTTGAATCATAGTTTCCAAAGGTTAACTAATACTTTCCTCTAATACCAAATGTAGACACCCAAAGCTTGATGTACATAGACATTACATTACTTTTGCAGAATATCTAATACACAAAAAAAACAGAAACCAATGGACCGTAACAGTTTAGTGTCTTTGGAAACATGGAACATAATATTCTAATCAAGGTGAAAGATCTCCCAAATCTCCAATAAAGATCTTCCCCTTTTCTTTTCTTAACTAAGACCTTTCTTTATATCCTGGGGAAGAAAACATAAAATTTACTAGGTCAAATGCTCAGTAAGCATAAACATTGAGAACATAAAACAATCCATAAACATTTGAATGCAAAAACATGAACATAAAATCTAAACATCAAAATCTTGAGCAAAGACATAAATCATGGAAGTACGTAAGGAATATATCATAATGGAACATCAATAATGATAAAATATCATGGAAAGAAAACATGTAATTGTGGCAAACCATTAATCACATGATATGATTTCCATATTAGCCAAGGCATTGTTTCCAAGACCATCTTAGTGGTCAATGTCACTTTCCGAATCGAGTTCACTCCTCGTTCCATTCCTGTAACACTATTCCAGATTAACTTACCATTACAGCCTTGTCTATCTCATGAGATATAAATCTTTTCCCAATTCATTTTAGGTAGATATATTTTCCACCCATCTCATTTGGAAATCATTCTTACTTGTGCCACAAAACAATTATACATCATTCATCATAACCCAAAGAATAAAATGGGTTTCATAAACATCATCCCATCATAACGTAATCCATATAAAACAAATAGATATCATTTTATCACAAGTAGAATCAAACCATGTAAATAATAGATACATTATACTTGAAACATAATCATACTAAATAATGTCGTCTTAGATGGAATATAGTTTTGATAAAACACTTGTAATGATATCTTAAGGAAAATATCCTTTCTTTTTCAAAATCATTTTGTTTTCAAAAAATTCGATGAAATTTTAAAAGAAAAGGTTTTTTTGAAAATAATCATAAAATCATGTGGAGGAATCTTCATTAAAATAATGCTCTATGAAACTGTAAAAAATCCCTTCATGCCGTATAAGTTAAAAAATCATTCTCCTCGTAATTTTGTCAGAAAAGTCAAAAAGTACATCGTATGATAAAAAAAAGAAGTATTCCTTACATACCATGTAGTAAAATTCATAAATGGGTAATGATGACTTTAATCATACATGAAACCATTTTTATAAAATAGGTACATGGATGATAAATATAACCCCATTAAATACTTACGGATAAACAATCTTGGTTAAAAATGATATTTGAAAAGTTATACCTTACCTTTGGTCTGATATGCTTCATAGGTATCCAAACCTCCTGTATAATGATTTAAATAATGTCATTTACTTATTACATAATCATATTCATTGTTATGATATCACATATGGTTCAATTATGACATTATATTTCCCGTTCATTTGTAAATTTCATGGTAAAGCAGCGTTTTGGTTAAAATCATTTTATTTATCGTACGTGTTTGGACTTATTGTTCATGATATTATTTTTACTTATATCCTGATATACTTAATTACTGAATGTAAATCATGATATATATATCATATATATTCAGTATATATATATATAATATATAGATGAATGAAATGAAATACACCATTCATGGAGATGGTAGGTCGTACGTACGCATGAACGATGTTTCCCATTCCTTATTAACTTGAATGGAAGTAAGTATATAACATATATATATATATATATAAAGTAGCTTAATTATGTAATATATTTTGTTATTATTCATTACATGTACTTTATAATAATTATTGAATGATTAACATGAAGAATGAATCTCCTTGCGTCGTGGAGACTGTAATCCGTACGTACGCACGAGCGTTGATATCATTCACATAATTGTTAAATTGAATTGTATTAGATGATATAATATCTTAGAATCAATATGATTTTATAATAAACATATATAGTTATTCATTAAACCATTATACCCATCCAAGTAATGTGTTCGTGGTAAAATAGATTACACCACGGCGTGGAGACGATATTCCGTATGCACGCACACGCAGTGATTTCATTTTTCATAGGATGGATAGAAGGTGAATTGGGGTTGTTTTTTATTTATAATAACATATAAGTATATTACTGATACTGATTGTTTTACTTTATAATGAAACAACTACATAAGAAGATGTTGAAAAAGAAAGAAAACTTGAAAGAATCAGGAGAAGAGATTACCTCTTTTTCGACGTACCTCTTTCAAGCATCCACTTAATGCACTAGAGTTGGTCTTTTTATGAGACCAGAACCACTATAATGTTTCTAGGGATGTTTATAACGGAATTGTTAAGGGTTTGGCCATGCTTGAATGCTCAAAATTGTGTGAAAAGAAGGTGAAGGAGGTTCCCTTTTATAAGAAAGGAGAGGGGCACATTAGAAAAAACTTAAAATATTATTTTATAATAAAGTCATATTCAGTTTATAATTGCTCCAAAGTGACTTATTTTGAAGATAAAGAGGGTATGGGTCAAAATTCTCTCATCCCATATGTTTTAGACAAGTTTAGGTAACTATTGTAACCTTATCATTTAGATTTAACTCTAAGTTAAATAATTTAACTTTTACCGTGGCTTCTTGGTTTCATACAATATATGGTTAATAAACTTAATATAACAATCCAAACGAACCCCAAGTGCTTAATTATTAATATATATAACCTTTTCTAAGTCATTTTTCCGAACCAAAGATTTTTAGTAATAGAATTACAATTAATAATATAATATTTGTTTTAAAAACTATTTTATGTCAATTTTGACAATATTTGGTAATTGATTTGTGTGAAACTCATAACATCATGATTAGTTAGAAAAAAGTTAATTGAATCAATAAAAACATGTTTTATTAACCTAGAAAATAAGTTTAATTTATAAAAAGTCTCAAATTAAATTTTTTTGGGTATTTATAACATCAATAATGTTAATATTTCAATAGTAAGGTAATTACTACATCATCATTGTGTCATAAATAAATTAAACTATTTAAAGTCTAAAAATTATAAATAAAATAAAATTATGTATGAAATCTTGTGTTCTTTATAATGAATATTTATAGTCCAATTTATCTTATTATAACACTATATTAAAAATTTTATTAGTTATTAAACTTTTATTTTAACTATTTTAAAACTTCATTAAATAAAATAATAATAAATGACCAAATCTAATAAAAGTGGACCTAAAGGGTAATATTTTATTCCTAAGGTTGTTCTTGGTCGAATTATACTTTTCCAATAGAATTTGGACAAGTGTTAGGGTAATAATAATATAATTTTTACCCTAAATTACCCTATTTTCTTTTAACTGTGGTAAATGAAAGTTAAAAGTTACTATTCACCATAAATTATTTTTATCTTATTGAACCACATTTTAATCCTTGATATTAACCGTGTCTCTCAGATTTTCGAAATTCCACTCACAGAAGCAGTAAAATTGTGTTTTATGTACAATTGCAAACGCTCCTAGAAGGTGGGTAAAAGATAGTGAAATGTTTAATAAATTTTTTGTATATTTTAAATTATTATTAAATGACTATAATCAATTAAATTGAACTTATATAGGTATTATGTATCAATTTTGACCCAAAATAAATTTGAATAAAATAAATAATAATTTAAATAAAGATTCGGTTTTTAAATAGTAACCGAGTGTTTTTACTATTCATCAAAAAGAGAAAGTTTTTAGAAAAATACCAAACATTCACCCTAGTATAATTTTGATATTCTGAAGCCAAAAATGAAGTCTATTTTAAATTATAAAATTTATACAATTTCAAAAATTGGGTATTACTATTCATAACGATGAGTTTATCTAATATTTTAATAACATATTTTTGTTTAGTGAAACTCGGTATTGCGTACAACCCACACTATCGTGTAAGGTTACGATTGCGTGTATAGAACTCCAAGTCAGGGTTGCATGTAGTTCAAGATTCCTTTGTTTTTTTGTATAATAGAATCCAGCCATATTTAATTTATACATTGAATATATATATATACACTCAATGTTGCATAGAATAACATCTATCAAACTATCTTGAAATTTTGTGTAACATGATCCAAGAATAGTGTTACATATACTGCAAGCTAAAACGATGTTGCTTCTAGTGCAAGAAAATATTGGTGTAACATAACACACAAGACATCAAAGAAATTAAAAAGAATAATTCTCATAAAATCTCATGTTGTTACACAATTTAGTCAGAGTTTATTGAAACAGTCTCATCATTTATTAGGATGGTATATAATTATGCATCAATTGATCAAATATTATGATATGTATATAAATAACTCTAATAACTTCCATTAACCCCCAGATATTAATTTTATATCCATTTGATTTTACCATTTTACATATATTTTTTAAATTAATAGAATTAATAAAGAACTTTGAAAATATGACATTATTTCACATCTCTATGAAAGTAATGATCATTCCAAAATAGTTTTTTTTCAAAAATATTTTAAAAAATTCCTTCCAAATATGATATTTTATTCTAATTTTCAATGAAAAATTATTTCAGGAATGTTTCATGGTATTCAAAAATAATTTATATTTTTTAAAATTATTTTTAATGAAATGGGTTTCATAATATTTCTATGATTTATTTATATTTTCTCAAAGTGTTTTCAAATGCATTGGTTTCAAAAAAAATTCAATATTTATTTATATTTTTTGAATTGTTTTGAAATAATTTTTTTTAAAACGTTATCAGGTATTATTTATAAATTTTCAAAGTGTTTTCAATGAAATGGTTTTCCAAAAGTTATCAAACATCCTTTAAAATTTTTATATGAAAACTAGTTCAAAAGGATTTATGAATAAAATAAAAATTTTCCTATGAGATTGGATATTTTCCTTTTGAAATGGTGTTAAAGTATCATTCAAAATTATTTTTTATCAATGATGACATCTTATTTTATTATTAATTCCTCTTTGGATAATTATCTAGAGCTTCCATTCTTATTATTTCTCTGAATGGTTTATCATTTTATAGAATGATGTTTTTGATACTCATTTCTCTCTCATGGGTTATATATTTATATTAATTTTTTCTCGTCAATGGGTTTTATGCTTTTGAAATATTCATTTTTCATGGGTTATTCATTAATTAAATGAATATGAGACCTTTCACTTTTTCATACCAGATGATGTGAAGGATGATCAATGATACCTATTTTCTTTCTGGGGTCATGATATGATACATATTTTGTAATCTTGTGGCACATGAAGGTATGATCTGATTATATGATTGGTGACAATTGTATCTTGATACAATTCATTAAGTAATGATAAATGTTTTTCAGCTCAATAGGGTAAATGTGAGGTAATCACAATACAAAAATATAGGGAATCATAATCACAAAAAACGAGGGTACACAGGAAGGATTCACATGCATGAAATAAGAGGGCATATGAAGACTGAATCAAAAGGTTACTTGATAGGGAATCACAATATTGAAACAAAAGTATAAATGGGAGGGTATCCCAATCCCAAAAGTAGTGGTTACCCTGGAGGGAATTCTATTCATTAAATAAGAGGTTAAATGGGAGGGAATCCTAAGAATGCAATAAGAGGGTACACCAGAGGTAATTGGATGCTCGAAGAAGTTAAACTAGGTATTGTATTAAGGATAAAATGTTATAGATGTGTCTTAGTAGGTATCCATGATAGAGTATTTTATTTGATTTTTTGTATTCCAAAACATCCATGAAATATTCCTTTTTTAATGCGTTATTCACTTTTTTACATTATTAATCATGTCTTGTGAACTTTCATTGTTTATTACATGACTCATATATATTAGTGTTGATATGTAGGGTATGATCATCAATTGATATTATCATACCCTTATGATCATGTAATGATTATTTATCTCCTTTTTAACCTTTACATAACATCTAAGAGCAACCCATTGTTATGTTTCTTTCCCTCGTGTTATTACGAATTGTTTACGTAGATGTTATAGTGTGTAATATCTTTGTGGGAAACATTGACTATCTTTCATTGTGTTAGAATATTTTGTTTTATTCTTTTAAAGAAACTAAAATATTACATTTCTTCAGAATGTATTCCATATTTTTATAAATATTTATCTAAACTGTTGTAATATCCATGTATGCTAAGAACGGATCACTATAGTTGGTATTACATAAATGATTTTTTAAAACCATTGAATATAGAATGAAAAAACATTAGTGAGATCCATATTTATATTTCATAGTATATGACTAGAGATATCTCTAAGGATGACTCTTTGTATGAGATAATGTTTATGAAAATGTCCGGGAATTTTGTGAAAAGATAAAGTGAGTGGTTTCCAAGAAACAAATAACTATATGGATAGTAAAGTGGACCTGGTTTTGGAATAGATGTACGTAGGAGTAACATCTCAAACAAAGTGCATTGGTCTTGACTAGAGTGTATCTTGATACATGAAAATAGGCATTACTACACATCTTGTTTCACAATCTGAGAGGATATTCTTTTGGAATTGATAAGGCTTTTATGAAATTCAATGAAGTATATGAATAATATATGTCTCTGAATAACCTAGTAAAACCAAAAGTTCATAGATTAAATTATTTTTTGTCCTTATTTTGGCATATTATAAGTGTGTACTCATTATTATGTGGTTTTATCTAAGAAAAATTTTGTCACAGTAAAGTTTCTGGTATTAGTCAGTGGTATAAAACAAAAGTTATTGTAATTAAATGGAATGTTTCAAATTTGGAAATTATGAAAATCAGAAAAATTGATGTTCTATGTTGAAATCTCATAAAGAGAACTAGGAAGATTAAATGGGAATCAGTTATACTACTGAAGGCAGAGAGACTTAATGTTTTTTACATGTATGGATTTTTCATATTGTAGTGTGTACATTAAACATAAGAAGCATGATTATATTGTATTTTAGTAACCATAATTTGTGATTAATATTTTATTTTCTATGAATGAGTTATTAAGGAATAAGTTAATAAATCCTAATTAATGGTTTGAGAACACAGATGGATGACAAATGTTTTTATCTATTGGGATTAAAATAATAATTTACATTAATCATAATGTAAAAAAAAGAATTTTTGTAGAAGTAATTATTTGGGAATTTTTAATAATCTGTTAAATGATTATGGTGACCAAAAAAATATATTTAATGTCCTAATTATGGGAATAAAAACCATAATATTAAAAGAATTTTTACCCTTAATATGCTAAACGTTTTATTATAATGTTGTTTGGATAATGTTTTGTTTGGAATGAATAAGTAAATTGGATGATATTTTCACCTCAGAACTAATAATGGATGTTTTGAAAATTTATTTTTTCTATCATTAATGAAGTTTTAATAAATATTATATATGGAATATATTCAAAAATCATTTAAAAAGTAATAATGCATGTTTTACAAAACATTTTATGGTAATTCAGTTTATTAAAATAATTAAAATGAATGCAAGATGAAGATATTCACATGTTTGGTGTGTTAAAAATAAAGGATACTTTAAAACATATGGGCATCATTTTTAATTTTATTTTGTGAGATTTACTGACCACACATCCAATGTTTTCATATTTTATCCTAGTGAGTGTTTATAAGTTTAACTATTTATGGATGGGTTTGTGTCAAACAACAGATGAGGTTAGAGTATTAGCTCTCTTTATAAAGATTTAAGCAAATTCGCTATGTAATGCTAACCATTTTTTTTTTGAAAATGATAGAAGGAATAACCTATCATTCGATTTGAGGATCTCAAGATCCACTAATTATTTTGTATTGAAAATTTCACCTTTATTTCATGAAGTAGGATATGAAGTGGAAATAAAACAAGGAATAATAAAAGGGTGAAATTATTGATATAAAAATAAATAAAATCATTTTATAATATTTCCTTCTATCCTAAGACAGTAAAATAATTTATCTATGATAAGGAATTTGAAAATTATTTATCCAAATACATTTATTTCTCATGTACTGATTGTACTTTAAAACATCACTAATATTTTGTTTTCAAGTAATTATTTTCCATTTATAATTCAATTAATTATATTAATTGACCGTTATATCTCTCTATAGTTATTTACACTTTTCTTATAGGTTCATTTTTCACATCCCAGCTATGTTCTTCTATGTGAAAATGTAGTTATATTTTAAAGTGGGTAACCATCATGTTTTCAATGTTCAATTTTAAAGGATTATTAAGTATTCATTTTTATGAAGTGGGTTTCTATTATAGGGACTTTCACATATCAGATCTTTGATAACAAAGATGAATGTTGTGGGAGAAATAAATTTTTAGTTGGGGAAGAATGTAACACCCTGAGATTGTGTTAAACATATTCTTTAAAATTAAAATTTTCTATTTGATATTACTCACATTACACCACACTGAAAATATTTTTTTATTATGAAATTAATATGTTTGGATTTATTCATATGAAACACCAAGTTAATTTTTCACTTCATGCAACAGAATGAATAGAAATACCAATATATAACAATGAGAATAACATACATTACATTCAAGACTGGATTTCCTTATATCTTGCATAGCACAGAATAATGAGTTTTACCAAACAATAATATTTTATTGAAGATATTATTATTTACATATAATAAGATATAACCTATAAGTTATGTTTGATGTTATAAATAATATTAACAAAAAAATAAAAATACATGGTTTAATTCATTAGTTACAAATTAATGAATATAATAACTAATAAAAAAAAAGGAATGTTTTTATAAAAAAATACATTTATACTAATAATAAAATTGTGTCCTATGAAATTGAATAATTTACTATTATTGATTGATATAAATGTAATAAATGTTTTTATATTATTACATTTTTTTACATTAATATTATTTATTTTATAGGCATAAGATTGGAACAAACCCAACGATACAAATAAAAACCTATATATTTATAAAATAACTTTAACCACATTTTAATAGAAAACCTATATAATATTAAATTTTGACATGTTCATGAATTTAATATGAAAAAATAATCTTTTTTTGAATATAAACATTAATATAATATTATGTTTTAATAGAATATTTATGTGACATTTTGTTTTTTAATAAATTTTTAAATATACTCTATTTTAATTCCAAACTTTTATTTTCATCAAATTTACTAATAAGGTATAGTAATATTTTTCGTATTTCCTAACATTTTAGTATATAAATGTAAAATAAATTAATCCACATTAGGCTATTTGAATAACTTTCACATTTTAATAATATATAAAAACATATAATATATTTTAATGTTTGTGTTGAAACAAACTGCATTGTCGTCCCGTTTGAGGGATTATAATTAAATTATATTTTTCCAATTCTATGATTGGAATTTGATAAAATGGAATCAATATTTTTAATCGGGAAAATTTAATCTGTCAAATATTTTAACATTAGTTTTTACCAAAAATGTTAGTGAAAGTGGTAAAAATTAATTACACTAGTTAAGAGAAAAATTAGCGTAACAAATGACTAAACCATAATCATAACAACAAAAATGACCTAGAAAAATTTCCAAAATCCATTTATTTTTCATTTAATACCATGTAATATCTTGGAAAATATTATTTCCATTATTGAGAAAATTTTCTCCAAAAATACATGACTAGAATTCCATTTCAATAAATTTACAACTATTTCGATCATCCTCCACTATAAAAATAAACATAACCAACACTCTTACTCACACCTATAAACCATGTATAATAGTCCAATATAATTAATAATTTCTCCTAAAAAACACTCCCCAAAAACTATAGGACTCCCCGTGGGTATAAATTCATCAAATGAATCCCTCTAGTGAAAACTTAAAAGATTTACATGAATAAGAGGTAAAATCCTCCCTAAAACTCATTTGATTGGTTATATTTCTCCACAACCTCAATTAATCATATTATGTGATTATATATTTAATAAATTATCCTAAATATAATTATATCATGTTATTTTATGTGTTATACCTTTACATACACACACCTACATCTAATGTGTAACGAACATACCATTCTTGTGTAAGGTGAACTTTTGCCTCATGAAATGAAGTTGATCCTTTTTCTATTACCACCAATCATGGATGAGAATTATGATGGAAACCATATTTTTTTATTCTAGATATGATTCTTATGATTTATTAATTCTTATTTAATTTATATATATCTTATACATTCTTTATTTCAATTTTTTATTAGTATGATAATTTCATCTGGGAATGTGTGGACTACCACCTTCTCAAAGCTATGTGATTCGTTCACACCTAACAAGGAACGTATTGCGAATATATTTAGTGAACATATATGATATATATTAAATAATAATTCCTCTAGAATAGTAATATATTTATATATACATATATTTCATTTACTTTTTTTCTTCCAAACAATAATAAATCTGAATCAACATTCATATATACATATAGCCTACCATCCCAATGAATGGTGTATTCTATTTCAAACCTTTATGTTATATATATTGATATAAATAAATATATACTGAATATATATGATATTTATAACATGATCAAAATTATATTAATAAATAAATAATAATATAAGTTAGACGGTCATGAATAAAAAGTTTAAACATGCAAAAAAATAAATGTCAATATTACCTGAAACCTAACTCAAACATGTAATTGTTAATAAATGGGTATATAAACTCATAATAAAATAATATATTGAATTATATATAATAAAATGGTTTATTTGTTTAATAAATAATAATCATATACTTGTTATATATATTTTTTAACATGTTTGATGAAATTTAATACTTAAGGTAAGGGTTCTCTCATCTCATTTTTATGTCCATGAAATACATTCCTTGTTCAACACACTTTTATTTTGTGGGATATATATAGTTACAATGAATATATCATATGATAAATATAATTATATTTATGGGCATTCAAATATCCATTTGTGGATCTTTTTTTGACGGGGTTTATGGTTTAAAAGACAGTAAATCAGTAATGTATTTTTGTCTCAATTTTCATTATGTGACACACAAACCATGTCATGAACACATACTCATTTCAGAGGCATATATACTACCCTTTGACTTGTTATATCATGAATATTCTTTTTTCATGACATTTTATGCTTCATGTAACTTCATTTTCTTACACGGGGTGAATATTTCAAGGTTACTAACTAGAAAGAGTTTATTGAATCAAACTAATCATTTATCAGAATTGTTCATGGTCATTCTTCCATTGATAAAATCATATGTTCCATATCTCAAGAAATGTTAGGAAAATTCTTACCCTATGGTTATTCATGTTATATCCACTTAATGATTCCATTTTTTTTTACTTTTTTAAACTAAAAATAATTATGAAATTTCTTACTGAGTACTCAATGTTATTTATCTCTTTAGTCAGAAATATATGTTCATTCAAAAAACATGTTTTTAAAAAAAATTCAAAATTTTTTATTTATGATGATATTATAATATAAATTTCTTGAAAAAAACATTTCTCAAATTTTTATGGTTTTTAAATAATACATTATATGTTTTCAATTTTTTTTTCAAGGAAATATTTTTCAAACAAATTTGAAGATTTCATGATAAGTTCACAAAGTATTCTAAAAGAAATGGATTTCAAAATGTATTTAATATTTTATTAAATGTTTTCCTGGATATTTCAAGGAAATTGTTTTATTAAAATTTCGACTAATTACTTATAATTTTTAATAATTTTTTCAATTAATTTTTTTTATGAAAATTTTACTCTTATTTAATATGTTTTAAAATTTAATAGTTTTGGAATGGATTTCTATTTTAAGAATAACTTTTCCAATAAGAATGTCTATTTTCTTCAAGATATGGTTTTAAATAATCTTTCCTAATTATTTTACAAGTAAAATGATATATGTTGGTTTTACTCTTCCTTTTCGGAAATTATCCAATAGTTCTATTACTTTTACTTCTCTAAATGGTTTATATTTTTATGGCATGTTTTTTATGAAACATGTTTGTATATCCATGGTTATATATTTATTATACCTATTTCTTTTCAATAATATATATTCCTTTTAAACCATATTCTTCTCATAGGATATTATGTTTTGAAATGTTTATGAAACCTATCCCTTTTATATAGGTTATTATTTGTTGAAATAATAGTGATGCCCATTCCATTTGATGGTCAATAACATGATGATTACATTGATATCATGTAAAACATAAATGGATGATTTCATAATGTGATGGGTGGGACATACATAACTATCAAATTCACTAGGAATTATAATTGTTTTATATACTCAAGAAGGTAGATCAAGGAATCCTAATTATGGAAGAAGATTAAATATTAAGACCAAAACAATAGAGTACATGGGAGGAAATCCCAATCCTGAAACAGAAGGTCATCTATAACACGAAACTAGAGTGTACATTAGAGGGAATCCTAATTCTAAAACAAGAGGGTAAACAAGTGGGAATTAAATGAAAAAAATAATAGGATACATGGGAGGGAATCCCAATCCAGATGAAAGAGGGTAAATGGGAGGGAATATGAATCTCGAAAAAATATAGTACATGGGAGAGCATGCTAATCCCAAAGTAGGTACATGAGTTATTATCTCAAGCCTAATATTTTATGATGGTCTTGGTAGGTATCCTTGAAATATTATTTTATATGCTTATCTGTATGTAAATATTCTTTTTCTTTTTTATTATCTTTTTTTTTCATGGATTATACTATAGTTTCCTATAATAAACCTGTTTAATGAATAAAAAATATTTTCTGAATGACTCATGTATATGAACATTTATATGTAGGGTATGCTCTTAAAATGTAACTTTTATACACTTATACTCATGTTATTCTTAGGTATCTCCTCTTTTTACCCTTACTTATCATCTAATCTCATCCATATCTTATGTTTACATTCCCCGTGTTATGAAAAAAAGGGTTTTAATAGATGTATTAGAGGGTAATATATTTTTGGGAAGCCTTCAAGAACATTCACAGAGTTAGAGGATTTGTTTAACATTTCCAAAGACACCAAACTATTATGGTCCATGGGCATGTATTTTTACAAGGTGTTGAATATTTATCTAAATGTTATAATATATTTATATATTATTCATGGGTCACTATAGATGTAGTCATTTCCAATATTATATTTATTTACATAATTATAATTTCTAAAATTTCAATAAATTTTTTAAAATTTTCCTTTTGGTCATTCAAACATGGTCCGAACATTATTCCTTTTGAATTCATTTAGCCTATATTGCATAGATTTTATCCAATCATCATCACCTAATGTTTCATCAGTGCTTGTTGGTTCGAATTGGGAAAGGAATGCTATATATTCTACTTTATTTAATAAGGAAATTCTAGTCCATAAAGTTAAATTTACATCAACAATGATACTATCACTAGGATGATTCCTATGTAATAACTAGTTTTGGTATTGTAAAACCTGTTCATCAACATAGGGTAGAAAATCTTATGGGGTAAATGCTTCAGAATTTTCTACTCTAACATTTTCCTTATCATAAGGTTCATCTAACAAAGGATGATAATTGGTTTTTGAAAACAAATTTGAAGATGTATGTTGGGGCTGTTTTAAAACAAATGAATTAGTTTCATCAAATTTTACATGTACTATCCTTTCAATAGTACAAGTGTTTTTATTGAAAACTCTATAAGCATTAGAAGTTGCGGAGTAGCATTGGGAAATTCCTTCATCATATTTTGGTGCGAATTTGTGTAAATTATCATTAGTATTCAACATGAATACATTGAAACGAAAAAACATAAAATAGGAATGTCTAGGCTTTCTACCATTCTATAAATTATAAAGATTTTTACTAAGAAAATATCTAATGAAAACACGATTTATAGTATAAAAAACAAAACATACAATGTCAGTCCAAAAATATTTTGCTGTAGATTATTAACTCAACATAGTTCTTGTTATATTATGAAGAATTCTATTTCACTTTTAAACAACACCATTTTGTTCAGGTGTTCTTAGAGAAGAGAAGTAATGAGTAATGCATTTTCTACCACAAAATGTTTTAAAATCATAAATTTGAAATTATCCTCCATGATCACCATGAATAGTTATCAAATAAAGGTTTTTCTCATTTTTAACATGGGCTATAAAACTTTTTATATAATAAAAAGCTTCATATATCATTGCTAGAAAATAGACCCACGTAAATCTAGTGTAATCATCAACTAGAATAAATACATAATATTTTCTTACAATGCTTCCAGTTTGTATTATATTAAAAAGATCTATATGCACCAACTGTAATGCATCAGTGGTTGAAACATAACCGACCAATTTAAAACTTTATTTATGTTTCTTTCCATATTGACAAGGAACACAAACTATTGAAGAATAAATTCTATGATAAGGTATATCCTTAAAAAGTCTTTTCTTGGAAATTTTTCCTAGGTTACGTTGTTTATAGTGTACTAACCTTCTATGACATAACCAAGAATGATCCTCCATTTCACTAAATCTTGGTTGGAATTGACTTTTAAGGTCATCTATATTTAGTGTGTAAACATTCTCTTTCCTATTGGAAGAAAGAATGAACTCCTCCTTGAAATTGTATACTAAGCACTTGTCATTCCTAAAATTCACAAGGTAACTTTTATCACATAATTGACTTATTCTAATGAGGTTGTGCTTAAGACCCTTAAAAAACAAAACATTTGAAATCAATTATTTCACAGGAAAAATGATTTTACATGTACCAATAATTTCTCCCATAGCATTATGTTTGAATGTTACTTTTCCTCAACTCGTCTTGATAATAATTTAAAAGATGTTTTTTACCAGAAATACGGTGAGGACATCCACTATCCATGTACGATGTATTTATATTGGTAATTTCATTATTTTCCAAAAAATAATAATGTTATACTTTTGTAATCAAAACATTCTTGCATCCGGAATTGTTAGAAAATAAAATTTTGGGTATCTACATCTATTTAGAAAAATAAGATTATTGAAACCCAAGAGATTGAACATTATTAAATGAACAATTTTTCTTCCAATTCCCACCACTTTGATATTTACTACAAAAAGGGGATTTGTATGGAATAAAATATTTGTTTTTGAAAACAAGTATCTTGTGAGTATAACCTACTCCAGTAGTATTTCCTTGAGGTTTGATTTGGGAATACATCTTGTCAAAATGTACTTTACCCGAAGTAAAGTTTGTAAGATGTTTCTTAAGGTAATATATTTCAGATTTTAGTCTTATGACTAAATTCATATCCTCGTGAATTTTTTCCTTAGAGTTAGATTTTTACTCAAAAACATTTATTTTTTAAATAGAATTCTTATGATGCTTATGAAGTTATTCCTTTTCAGAATTTACTTACTTAAGGTCATTAGAAAGTTTTTCTAAAAGCTCATCCTCATAACTAAGATCCTTAGAGAGGTCTGAAGTCTTTTTTGTATGAACTTCCTCCTTAATATTTCCCATGTGTGGTTTCTTAGAAATTCAAAAATTTCATGCTTCTAACAACATGGAAAATATAGATAATTATTCATAAGAAGGAATTTCATCATTATCTGAAGATGAAGTATATTCAATATATGTAATATCTCCATAATAGTAATTATTATATAGAGATAAATTTGTTAGTTATTTGGTAGAGCATACCTTGGCCATAAGACATATATTTGAGAAAGAATTAGTATCAATGAATCCAATATTTCTCAGTGCAGATGATTCATATTCAAGAGGATTTAATTCCTCAAGAGTCTCCACAGCTACCATTCCATGTTTCTTTTGCATTAATACTTTTCTTATGCTTCAAACGGTATAAATTCTTCTTGTTTCCCTTTAAATTCCTTTCCATATTTTCTTTCTCTTTTAAAGGTGGGAAATCATGTATGATATTAACTATTCTTATACATTCATAACAAGTAACATCCCCATCTTTCTTATCTTTTTAGTCTCTCTTCTTAAACTTATTTTGATATTTCTTCTAAGATACTATCTTGTTCATTCTCTGAGCAAGATTAGCTAATTAATTATCAGACTTTTTTGTATCCCTAGATTTTGACAGAATAGTGACTTTCTTTGACTTTGATCTAGTTACACTTTCTAGAGTATTGGCATTCGTATGACATGAAGTAGTTTTAAATTCAACTCCTATATTCCCATTATTCTTTTTCACATTAACAACATCTATCTTTATTCTAGTCTCATGTTGAAGAAGAGTTCTAAACAGCTTATCTAAAGAAATCTGGGTGACTTCCTTATTCTCATCAATTACTATCCTCTTAGAATCCCACTCATTTGGCATGATTTCTATGATCTTATCTTGAAGGGCCTCATCATCCAAACCGTTTTCTACCATAGACTGTAATCTATTCACAATAGTCATGAAGCTTTACTGAACATTTCTTATAGGTTCTCCATAAAGAATGTTAAAACCATGATATTCAACTCTCAACATAGCTCTTCTTGTCTCTATAACATTAGAAGTACCAAAATGTGCAACTTCACGTTTCTTACAGATAATGTATGCAACATTACATGATGATATTTGACTGTAGACGTTCCTAGTAATAGAACATAGAAATGTATTTCTAACATTGAAATTTTCTTGATATTATGATTTCTCTTGATTAGTAAAAGTTTTCAATTCCTTATCAGGAATCTGATAGTATCCTATTAGCATCAGGTAGTTATGAACTCCAGTTTTACTAATGAATGTCTTCATCTTACCTCTATTGTAATCATAATAATTTTCATCAAAATAGGAGGTATGGTAGGATTAATATTGTCTATAGAACCAACTTTTAAACCTACCATCTTATGGAAAACATTTCCATACAAACTTGTTAGTAATAATAGTTTTTTAAAAAAATATCATAAGAAAGGAAAATAGAACTCGTGTCTCTAAGAAAAATATGAATATGAACACTATGAGTTTGAAAATCTGATTCCGGAAAAATGATGAAGAAGGTTACTATTTTGAATCTAATCGATAGATTAATTCAGATTTAACCAAAACTCTGAAGCCAATTGTTGAATTTTTTCTTGGTACAATGTCACCTCTTCTAGTGCCAATTGTTTTATCGACAGTATGATCGATATGATACTAATTGGTGTATCAAAATATGGTGTAGATACTCAATATACATGAGTGGGGGGAATTGTATACTTAAAAAGTCATTAAGGATGTTTTGTATAAACAAAATTCACAACACCTCAAAGTTCTACTAATTTTCATGATTCCAGAAATATAATTCCGAAAAGGATATTCTAGAAATGAAACATAAGAAAAGTTTACAACCACAATGATTCTACCTTAAAGTGTATAGAATCTTATTAAATCAGAGTACAAGTCTAAATAAGTATAAGATAGTTATACATTCCTCAACAACCAAAATTATAGTAGAAAACAAAGATAAAAAATGACAAGAAACAAGTAGTAAATCTTTTAACCAAAAGACAAGGCTATCCAACAAATGTGGATAACAGTCAACTGATTTATACATTCATTAAAGTCTATGTTACCCAAACCCAAGAAATCCATCGATCCTAATATCAGAATCTGTCTTGATATCCCCACAAGCCCCCGATTTATAAGGAAATCAGTACCTATGAATTGACAACCTGAAGTCTCCGATTTTAAGGAAATCGCACATCTGCACAAAGCAATTCTGCATGAGGTAAAGTTTGAACATGCTGTTCAAACTTTCTGCACGAATCCTAAGAGTTTATAAGATCCTATCTCTCTAGAAATCACTTCAACAGTGTGTAAATGAGTTTTTCTAAAAGTAAAAGTGTGTACTGTGCTCATTCAAATGAGTTATTATTTATAGGCTTGACTTCAACGGTCAGCTCCCTCCTCCAACCGAAATGTTTTTCCCTGAATTTTGGAGAGACATGTACAGGTGTCACTCAATGAACGGTGAGTTAGTAACTGAAATCATGACATAATTTTATAACAAAGGCATGAGTAATATAAAAAATGGATACATTAGATAATTAAATTATTCAAAATGTAAGGAAAAATAGTTTGGAATCTAACCAAAAACACATTAGGTGTCTATAATATACAGATATTTGGATTCTGTTTTCTATGGATTTCAGAGTCAAAATTCTATAGAATTCCAGATTCTGAATTTTAAACATATCCGGAGTCTTGAATATAGAAGAATTTAGAGTCTGAATTCATAAGATTTCGGAGTCTGAACATACAATGTTCTAAGTCTTAATTCATAAGAGTTTGGAGTCTGAATTCAGAGAACTCCGAGTTAGAACTCAAAAGAGTTCAGAGTATGAATTCAGAGAACTCGGAGTCAGAACATAGAAGTGTTCGACATCTGAATTTGTATCCAGAAAACAGAATGCTTTACATCTATTTATTATTAGATTCAGAGGTTTTGGATATGAAACCAAATTTTAAACATAGAAAAAATGAACAATGAAAAACATGGTAAGGAAAAATTTCCTTGGGTAAGGAAACATATCCTTATGAAATTAAAACATAGGGTAAATGAAATTTTCCTTAAGATAAGGTGTTTGTGTTTTTTAAAACATGATGAAATGGTAAATTCATAAGGAAAACTTATTGAATTATCAATCTCACCAATCATGAAGGAAAGGAAAAGTCATAAGGAAACCTTATTTACTCAACACTTTAGAATAAATCTTTCCAACTTCCTATGAGTTAGGACAGTTTCCAATTCTTCTTCCATTATTTCTTCCACATTTCTCAAACCGTATTCTAGGTTAATAAAGGTTATTACAACAATTATATTATATATTAAGATAGATTCATCCAAGTCAACAATAGAAGCAATATCGTGATTTTTTTCAATAATGATTTTTCTCTATAGAAGCATTATTGTGGTTGGTAACTTCGTTCAGACCTATCATACTTAGGATGTGAGCGTCGTTTTGTAGTGATGTTTATAAATTTAGAGAATTTATAGGTTTATAAATTTCATTCTCAACCCAAACCTTCCCATTACTCTTTTTGGAATCTAAAATGTTAAATGAATCAGCTGAAAAATTATTTTTGGTAAGAGAAGATTTCACCCCATCATCATATTGAGCCTTCTCAACAACATTAAAAGTCTCATCAATTACTTATGGGGATTTGATGTTGTTTTTATTCATCTTTATCAAGGTAACTATGGACACAAGAATTTTTTATTTCAACTCATTAACATATTCTTCCTAATATTCTAGATTCCTTCTATTATCTTCAATCATCATTCCATATTCAAGAATTCTATGTTTGTAAATTTAAATTTCCATAATGTATAAATCCTCATTCTTGATGACATATTCTCTTCCATCATCAAATTAAACATGATATTTATTTATTATAATACATTATTTCTTGAGTGTTTTTTTCTCTAGAAATGCAACATGTTCGGTTCCAAGCTGATAATATCTATATGATTCGTCACCACCATATTCACTCTCAAAAGAATATTTTGTTTTCTAAACATTTTTAATGATGTTTATAAATTTTTATAAACATTCATCTTCAAATTTATTATTTTTAGTATATTCTAATTCAACAGTCTTACATAACATAATTCTTTTGTTTCCTGTAAACATTTTCTTGTATCTTCTTGAATACTTTTCTTCTCTATTATTCTTCTTCTACTTTTTCCATAAATGTTTTTCATTGGAAGAATAAATATATTCTCCAACATTATTCCTTGAAAAGTTCCTATAAAAATGTCTGATTCCACCACGAAAAACATTTTTGAGTAATTATTCCTTCATTTATTCCTCTTCTTCTTTGATAGTTATTGTATATAAGATACATGATATTTTTATTCAAATCATCATCATTATTGTCATAAAAATCACAAGTATTGGATTCATCAACATATTTTATTTTAACCATTATCAAGTTTCCCAAATCATTTACTTCTTTGATAATGATTTTTGAGATTGAAGCATTAATCATTTATTAAGAAATAATAATGTTATATAATTCTCTAAGTGGTAAGGTATCGATATCTTCTAACAAATACTTTTTCAAATCAAAGATATCAAAAAAAATTCTCATAAGATTCATTATAATTGTTGATTCATCAATGACATCTATGAATCCTGTGATGTTACAACCAATTTTATTTACATTGGTGGAGTATTCATCAAAACATTTGTCATACATCATTTCGATGTCTTCATACATATTATGCTAGATTTTTAGAATTCCTTCCTTGAAGTTAGTATTCCCTTCAAAAACAATTTCCATCATGTCCAATGTATGATTTTATGTTTTGATACCCATAATCCATAAAATATTATAATTTTTATTCAGAATGAGGGGGGACCCAAAAAAGGACCAAACAGGGAGAAAGAAACCCACTGTACAGGTTTCAGAACAAATGGAGGACATGGGAATCACCCTGAATTAGATTCACCCCCTATGGTTTAAATTGAGACACATTAGGAAGACACGACTCTGGGATTCCAGGATCTCCAAGAGAGGCCATATAATCTACCAATTGTCCCCCTCATGCCATGTTTTTTAGATACTAACGTTTTTGTTAAGAAGTGCCTTGCACTGTCTAATATTATAGGCAATTGACCAGGGAGTGGTGCCTTTAAAAAGATGAGAATCATGAATAATCATAGAATACATTTCGTAGAGGGTGATGTAAATGTCTCTTTTAGTGCATAAGGATTGAACTATAAGCACCACCCACTTCTCTGCCTGAATAAAAAATACACTTCCATAATGAGCTTTGAAGGCCAACACTACACTCCCTATGAAGTCCCAGATAACACCTCTTCATCGCATGTCACCCAATACACAGGAACCATTAGTATTGAGCTTTATATCTCCACTAGGGGAAGCCAATAATTCCACCTCCCATAATCCTCCTCACCATTCCAGGTGACCCCTCAAAGAGAACCATGCAACACATGAAGAGATGGTGCCTTCCTCCTGATGCATGAAATATCAATCAAGTCAATCAGAATACATCGAGTACTTTCCACCATGTATATTAATTTTGAAATGCTCCCCTCATATCTTTCATGGTTCCTAGCTTTCCATAAGAACCAACCAGACACATTGAAGATGACAACTCTAACCTTTGACTCCACCATAAACTCATTGTCCTCCTGGAACCAATGTTCCATAAGCAGATCAATGTTGACTGCTTGGGATAGAAACCCTGTGGAAACTCTAAAGAAACCCCAAATGTGTTGAGACCATTCTTCCTCAAAGAATATTTGATTCATCCACTCTTGACTTTTATTTTTGAATCATTGAAAACATGAATCTGTACTAATTAAAAATCATTTAATGTGATAATCTGAGGGGATATCCTTATTATGGATCCTCCATGTGAGGAAATATAGTTTATCCTTAATCTTATTGTATCATTCCATATTGTTCCACCTATAATATTTACCCTGTAAAGAGTTCCTCATTTGAAAATAATTTTAGTTGAACCTACCTGAGGTGGAAGGGGTATAGACGCACCAGTATGCTCAGATTTTATAATAACATAGTCAAAACAATTGCTGGGGAGCATCTATGAACGTCTTGAAAAATAGAGGATACATGTTTTCCTCTCTGAAAAAAGATAGTTGGGGAATGGAATCCCTGATAAACCAGCACCCTTCCGACCAATTGTTATTCCATAAAAGGGTGATCAACTCCACAATAATTCATTTAGAGAGTAGGAGAAGATTCAGAATTATTCTAAACATTGAATACCTTACGTCCGACATCCTGGCCGAACCAGATGTGGCATTGTCCCTGTAACTTCGATAAATCTAATTACCCCCACAAAGTGTGTTCTTTAATGATCTCCCATGAAATCTTTGCATGCATGAAATGAAACATGTCTTCCAGACATCTGACATTAATTCAGACTTTCTAGACGGCACATGTCATCTTACCCCATGATACCCACTGCCTCTTCCCCTCGGCTAATGCTTCACAAATAGAAAATGCAATAATCCTATTGATGACCCATATAACCCCTTTGGGAAACCGGTATAGGCCAAATAATGCACTGCGATTGCTGAGAGTACAAATATCACCATGGTGATCCATTATCCAAAATAAATGACAAAAGGATTTCACTTCTATACATTCCATCTACTTCAGTTTTTAACTTCTCAGTAAATATCATTGGAGCATCATTCTCAATAGGTGGAAAAAATTGTAGAATCATTAATAATTTCCACGAAAACAGATATAATTTATGAAATAATATTACATTTTCTTTATTAATAATATTTTTCTTGGAATGTTGGAATTCATATACTACTGACAAACTTTATATTATCCATGATAAGGATTCAACAAGGAAACATCACCATGTTATACCAAATGAAGTTTCATGTATTGAATAAAAACTGATAAGTTGTGTTGAATTGGTGGTTCACCTTTTATAAGTTTCAAAACATTTAGAATCATAACCCTAGTAACCTATTAAGAATTTTATAATTATCAAATTTTAGTAAATAATCATGCATGAAAAAGAAGATATTAAATAAAATTAAACATGAAGTTTTAGCCTCAGTGTAAGAACCTAGGTATTTTCAATAGCCACTCCTATCGGTATATAGAAATAAAATATTATGATGATAATGAATAGATATTATTATAACTCCCATATGAAAATTTTTATCTCCCAAAAAAATGATTATATTGACTCATTTGAGTTTACAATGTTTGATAATAAATAATTTCATCCAATATAAAGAATAAATTTTTTTATAAATCTGCACTATAAATTCTTAGTATAAATCCTCATTCCGATTTGGTTGAATCCAATTTTATCAATTAAATGATACTGGATCCTATTTTATAAATAAATGGTTGTTAGATTCTAGATCTTGTTTCCGCAGAATGATGGTTCCCATTTTCTTCCAATTTTGGTATTTTATTTTCTTAAAATGGTGTTACTTATTTTTATTGATTTACGGATTTAATCATTACAGAATGCTACTGCCAATTTTTGCTGATAGGTGGATTGGATTTTTGTAAGAATAAACTAAAAAACTCAAACTATGATAGATATATCAACAAATGATTCTTCATTTAGATGGGAAATTTCATATTCATTTCTCTAGAACTCCACCATTTTTGCGTCTGTAGAATTTAGATAATGGATGAATGATCTGAGAATGTTTTTATTGGAGTGTTAGAAAGAAAATGATGGAAACATTGAATCATTCCTTACTTCCTCCAATATCCACATTTCAAAAAATATCTTGCATTTAAACATTATCTTTGATATAATCAAACATCTTTATATTTCAATGAGATTTTTGAAAATATGAAATCCATGTTTGGCCAATTTAATTTTTCTTTGTAATCATCTCATTTGGAATTATTTCTCAATAAAAAATGATTGATGCTATTTTTATAAAATTCTGGTTCTCGTTTTATCAAAATTTCTGATATAATTTTTTCATAATTCTAGAGCCGATTTTCTCATAATAAGAGATCAAATTATTGCAGGATTCTGGTGGAAATTTCATGAATCTAATAGTTTTATATTTTTCTTATAGAGAATAAAAATGGTACAATAACTCAGCATCATATTATTCTCTCATTACGAATTATTTATCAAAGGAAGATTTTAGTGCCAATCATTATAATCCAATTTATGTAGGATTCTGGTTCCGACCATTCTCAACAAAATGGAAATCCCATTATGATGGAATTCTCTTTACAATGAATTTATAAATTTCATTAAACCCCTTCACCATTTCTTCAATGTCTATTATCATGCATGTTTTTTTATGATTTTTTAGAACCTATTAACCAGAAAAATCATCATCAAATTTTGATTTGTTCTATATGAAAACTTTGAAAAATAAGACTTCACATTTTTGTCTCAAAACACTTAAGAAAGATCATTTTTTCTCTAATTACAAAAAATATAGAACCCCATATAGTATTAAATTCTACCTCTGATTCATGGGGATCTGATGAACTGAATAAAATTTAGTTGGATCTGATTTCTATAAATTAATACATTTTAATAAAAAAAATTAATTATAAATAAATATAAAAAAAATTGTCAAAAGAAATTATCATAAAGGTACTTGGATTCCTTTACTTAAATAAACCATTAAATGAATGATATCATATATTATAGAATATAAAATCTATATTCTTTTTAATTTCAACAATAAATAAATATTTTGTTATTTTATTTTGATTAAATACCTTGTGTGTATAAATATAATTTTTATAAAAATGTTTTTTTATTCCTAGAATTAAAAAAATATAAAAGTAAATTATTATTATTATGTTATAAAAGGATTCAATATTTATAATTAATTATTTTTTTATCTTAATTAAATCTAAAATTCAAAATATACTATGACTTTAACAAGAAATGAAATGTTAATTTTTAGAAAAAAAATGCATTTTTTTATTTAAATTTAATTTTTAGAATAATCCTAAAACAACACATTACGATAATATTAACTTGATATATTTTTACAAAATTTATATCCATTTTTTAAAATTTATAAAAAAAAATTATGTTAATTATATTTTTCTATTTTGTAGAAAGAAATAAAAATTGAAGAATGGACATTCTGAATAATGAAACATTTTACTAAAACATAAGTATATTTTTATTGTGAATTAATCAATAAACATTAATTCTCTAAAATATTTATACATATTTTTTATAATTTGTTTGAAAAAATTCATACCTAAAAAATAATATCTAGTATGTTATTTTTTACAATATCGTAGTTCATTTATATAATATAGTGACCATAAGCATTACAAAATATTTTCTTTAACTCAATAAAATTATATTCCATCACATTGAGGATCCTTTTAGGATTTCTATTTTACAAGATTAATCTATTACTCATATATAATAGTACCATAAATAAAAAACATAAAATTACTATTATTATATATTTTTTCCAGAATATAATACATTTAAAATAAAACATGATCTCTTGTCAATAGAACACTTCATGCATTTAAACCTGACCACTTTATATCCCTTACCCATCCGTAAATAACATTTAATAGATTTAAAAACATGGGTCGAGCTTGATAATGATAGTAATGTATATAAACAAAAGGAAATTATTAGTTTAGCAAAAATAATTAAAACCCATGAAATCCCATATCTTAAAAAAACATTTAATCCCAAAATAAAAATATAATTCTCTTAAAAAGTTAATTTATTTTACTATTTAAACAAAATACCTTGAAAAATCATAATAATGCATAGAATATTCATTTTGGTACCTTGGGACATCATCTAATAGAACCCTTGTTGTACCCTTACATATCACACACAACATGTAATAACTATATGGAAATATTCTAATATAATTTTCCGAGAATATAATAATTACCCAATGCATTAAAGAATTATCTGATTACACCAATTGTTTATGGTAAAACGGAATAACTTGGTTTTATGTAGTCACGTCCATATTATATAATGTACAATAAGCACAACAAGAATTTTAAAATTTTATTAATTGGAAACAAATTTTAATCTGATATTCAAATCACTTTCAAATATTAGAATACCAATTTATTTCAAAATCCCATTTCCTATAAAATAACATTTATTTTGAAAAAACTCCAACATTACCTAATTACAAAAAATCGGAAAAGTGGGGTTTTAATTTAATAAAACTAGTAATTTTTAAAATTAACATATTAATATACTAAATTTAATGATGACATTAAATTTCATTGTCACAATACTTTAAAAATAATTTGTTTAATTTGTTATTTCTCAAAACGATCTTCTTAAAATTTGTAAAAGGATTTTTTTGAAAACTAATGATATAAAGTAAAATATAAATAAAATGAAATTTATAAATATTTTATTTCCATACAAACTATTCCTAAATATATTTTAATCAGTGACATGAAATATAAAGTTAGTTTGAACTTAAAAATAAAAATATTTTTTTCCGAAGAATGGCCCCTTATCACTTGGTAAAAGATGAATCATATACACTATTAAATAATTATATCATCAAAAACATTAAACATAATGAAAATAGAAAATATTTCCTATAATATTTCAATGGGTCAGTATAAAAACATCATGGAAGAATAACTATTTATAAAAACAAGATTTTCCTCAATGAAATAAAATTAAAATAAAGTAAATTGCCTTGGGTATGACATGCCACATATATCATTATCTTCCTTAAAAATAAACATATTAATTATTTAATTACATGAAAAATAATTTTCATGATTTTAATTAATTTTTAATAACTTATTAAAAAATAATATACAATTACACAATCAATTCAAATTACGTCATATGTTTCGACCATATTTGTTTTATGTGTAAAAAATGATGCTGGTATGCCAGCTTTGATCAAAGGGGTCATTATTAAAAAATATCAAGAATAATATTATTTAAATAATCATCATATTCATACAAAAATTATTATTTTACTACCAAGAATGAAATATGGTTTTCAAAATTGAACCAAATATACATTCTTGGAGATGGTGGGTCATATGTACACATGACTAACATTCATGTTTTTCAATGATCATTCTGGAAAGACGTTATATTTAATAATATCAATAAAAATTTATAATTAATTCATAAATATAATGATATTTTATTAAATATTATTATATATTATGTTATTTTAGGTAAAAATGAATCACATCACTTTGAGGAGATGGAAGTCCATAAATTCAAAAATCTATGTTATAACACTTTCAATGTGTGAAAGCATAGGAAGAGAACTATATATTATATTTTTATAAATACAATTATTTCATGAATCACAAAATTATTTAATTTATATGAAAAATATTTACTCTAGTTACCCTTATTACCTTCCATGTACCATGTTACTCTAATGTGCTTCACATTACATTTTGAGGAGGTAGTCCGCTGTACACAAGAGTAATGTTATCATATCACTTATGGTGTGAAATGTATAAATGGGTTATATGATATAATAATAAAATTGGTATTATTATGTTATAATCATCATTAATATCATATATACTATATATTTCCATCATTATTCCCAACCAAGATAGGTGTAAATGGGGAAACGAAAGACATTGTTTTGAGAGTCAGTAGTATACTAGACACGTGAATGATGATCTTACTACCAATTTGATGAATCTTTTTGAGGGTGTAGTATGAAACCTTAAAATAAAAATATCTAACTATATTTAGTATAATGGTTATATTATATAATATGTAAATCATAAAATTTTTGGGAGAAAATAAAATCAAAAAATAATACTGATGAATGTCATATATTCATCATGTAACTACTTGTGATTTGAACCCAAGGACTCATTCGTCGAATTTACTCCCATATTATATATTATAAGATTATAGTTTGGATGATGAGATTTAATTTTCTTAGGTAATTTTTCATCTAAAGGTCTTGAGAGGTTTAAGAGTGGAGGATATAGAGAGGACCTTTATAAGGGTGCTGAGTGGAAACTAAGTGATTTTTAATAAAGGAATTCCAAAAAACATTTTTTCATAAATGTGGATAAACTTTTTCACCAAAAATGAGAATATTACGGATAATTTCGAAATATTTTCATTATTCTTGAAAATTATCTAGATCATTTTAATGTTGTGATTATAATTTAGTCACAAGGTAATTCACATTTTTACATTAATTACTAGGATTATATTTTAAATTGTTCAGTAATAACGTTATTAAAAAATTATGATTGATTTATTAGACATTATAATTTATTTAGATAAAAAATATGGAAGCCGTTATTCTTAATAAAGTTAAAATAACCTGAAAAAATACATTTAATTTTAATCTCACAGTCATTGCGGGATAATAGGTTTTTAAGATGAGTATTTTTTAGAAAAAGATGATTCTATATTGAAATTATCAGTAATATAAATCATTAAATGAAAATCAATTAATATATAATTTATTATAGTTATTAAATATCATATAAAAAAATCCATATTGGGGTTATTTTAATTAAGTGAAATGTTGAAACATTATTCATTTTAAAATACTTTTTTCTAAACAGTCATTAATACCAAAACAATTTTTATTAAAAAATATATATATTTAATTGAAAAGTAACTAAGTGGGCTAATGGTTACAAAATAATATATTTATTAATTTAAAAACAATTAAAAACATATGGGGACTCTTGAATTAATTATTTTATTAAAATTAATGACTTTTTATAATAAATCATTTTTTCAGTATTCACTAAACAATAATTATTTAATTAATAAATATATAAATTTCATCCGATATAAATTTATGTATGTTGATATAAAAAATTATAATAAGTTTATAAAATTAAAATTGACAAATTTATAAATTATTCATTTAAATAAAACCACATAATAAAAGCATTTTATCAACATAATTACCTTTTAATAAAAAACTACATTTAATTTGTATAATTCATATAAATATCTAACTAATAAATACAAAAATTAATTTAAAACTTAAAAACCTGGATTTTTACATCCTTGAACCATTTTAAAAAATATTCCTTATATTTTATATCAATTATTATTAAGTGGTTATATATTTCCCTCATACCATTTTTAGAATCCCATCTTTCCTCTACAACAATTTCGCATTTCCACAAAACTGTATCTTGTTGAATCACCTTATTCAACAACAATTTCTATATACATTCAAGAGCCAAAACTATATGTTCCTCATTATAAATATTATCTTCCAACTAATGTACTTTTGGGAAAAAAACATGAGCTGAATCAAGATTATATATCCTCAACATTGAAAAATGAAACCTGTTATATAATTAATATAAATGTGGAATAAAATCAACATGGTAGAAAAAAATGAAATTTTATAAAGGATTTGATATAGTAGAATGAAATGTTAAAATATCTTCTATATCTTATAGAAAATCATCACACTTTTCCATGGATAAACATTTAGAAAGACATGATCAACTATCATGAAAGAATTACCATTATTCTTTCTATCTACATAATTTTTCATCTGCCTCTATGTTTTCCTTTTGTTTTTATAATTCAAAATATTCTAATTTATCTATTATTATACAATCATTGGTCATATCAACTTATTTTCTCCTAAAGGGTCACATAATGTTTGTGTTCGGCATAACATTCTTTATAATTCCTCAAATTGTTTTAACTGTATACTAAAATATGAACTATTATGATAAGAAAACCCAACCAAGGGAATATATTGATCCCAATTTCCATAGTAATCCATTGGTTAAGAATGAATCATATCGTCCAAGGATTAAATATTTGGCTAAGACTCCCCAGAATATTGAATATGAAAACTCATACTAAAATTTAATTCCATACCCAATAAATTATATTGTCCATTGAAAAAATTAGTTGTAACATGAGATAATTGTCTAATACAATAGTGAATGGAAGTCAATATACCCTGTAAATATCTTTTTGATACAGTGGATAAAGATGATCAAAACACATTATATCACTAATGAAAGAAAATGTGCATATTTATTTTTTTCATCAATAATAAACAAAATTTGTATATTAACTTTTGATTTTCTTGGAAATACCACCACAAAATACATGGATATATATTCCCATTTCCTCTCTTACATTGGAAGAGGATGTAATATCCCATTTGGTAACTATCATTATATTTTAATCTTCAGACTATTAAAACAAATAATGGTAATTTAAATAATATATCTTTTAATTCTTTACCACCAATATTACTCACAATAGTCTCTATACATCTTACTGTTTCCTGGATAAATAGAAAATAAAAAACTGTGAGATTTATTCAACAACTCTTTTATCAAATGCGAATCACAATGCACACAAAATATTCATCCAAATGATAAAACTCTTTAGCCATAAATATTATAATTAGTAAAAATACAATTCTTAATGGAATATACCATTTATAACAATGTTTTATCCCCATAATAAAATCAGGTAATCTTTTTTAACAAGTTCAACAACACTAAAACCTTTAATAGAGAATATTTTTTCCCTTTCTTCAAAACAACTGTGGCAAAAATCATAAAATTATTTTAAAAAGGGTCATGTTCAAAATGTATCATGGTTAATGTAGGATTAAATTTTTTACTCAATCATTATCCATATTGGTTTGTTTTGCAACATGGTAATTAATCCTACAATCATTTACCATCACTATATCTAGAAATATTCTTGATCTCATGTTTAACTCTTTCTGAGTAAACATACCGATTAAACTTTTTTATGCTCATATATTTCCCACAGTACTATATAAAAATTATTACTCAATATTAATAAATAAAAAACATCAACTTAAAAATAATGTTTAGTGTAATTCAACTCTTGAGTTTTCAAAAAACATGAACCATAAGCTATTACCTTACCAAGATGTTTTTGGACACAACTATTTCCTTTCAATGAAACATCATTATAGATTAAAAATACACCATTTCTAGATGGCATGGCTAAAACTAAAGAATTCACCAATCTACTTTTTTATTCCTAAAAAATTATTAATTGTTTTTTCAAGATGAAAAAAATAATTTTCATGTTATCATTGTCTCTATTCTATTAAACGATTTCATTTTCTCAACATTTCTTTAGCATTAATCCACTAGAAAAAGAAAACTAAAAATCTAAATGTTCTTTTTTGGTATTGATCATTCATTAACAACATTTTTTTTAGTGGGGTATTTACTTATACTATATTAAAGAATAATATAACCAATGAATGGAATTTACTGTTACCAAAATTCACACGTAATAAATTTACCATATATTTTATTTTCGTTTATGGTTTATAAAACAACCCTTTCGTGTCTTTCTTTCTCCACCTGAATTTTATATTATACAAACATTTCTTCCATAATATCAACCATAATCCTTTCACAAATGTCAGACAAAATTATATTTATAAGGATCATTTAATAACCCAAATAATATAACTAATGATTTATAGTAACAGTATCTAGTTTGATATACAGTCTTGGAAATTATTTATCTTTCACTTCTATCTTATGATACCCATAACTCATGTCACCCTTAAAAAAATACTCTTCCCCTTAGATCAATTTAATAGAATCATCAATATGAGTAGATGGATACATGTTATTAACAATTATGTTTTTCAAAGTTCCATAATAAATGAAATGTATAGTGGAAAAATATTTATTTTTAATTTTAGAAGACATGATCACTCATTCTGAAGTTCTCGATCAAATTATGCATTTATCTAATAACACCTATAATTTTTTAACAATTCTAAAAGTTCCCCTTAAACCATTGTTTAAGGGGTTTTACAAATAATCATAGTAACATAAACTAAATCCTGGGTAAAATCAACCTTATGATCTCGAATAACACTTGGAATATAATTCATAAAAACATAAATGTATTAGTTTAAAAATCAAACATGACTAATTTTATGAATTTACTTATTTTTAACAATGCCATATTGGAAACATTCACTTCCATCTATAATTAATTTATTAAATTCTTGGATTTTTATAAAATTAATGATATCATTATACACATAAATCTTAGCATTGAAATATATCTAATAATTATGAACTAAAACCAATCTAGGACAATAAGGAAATAATAAAATTATATGGAAAGATATATAACCTTTATAGAAAATCCCATACCACTAATAAAATAATGAATATTATTAGAAATTTTAGGATCATTAATACTTCTTCCTCATGCTTTCACAAAACATTCTATCTTTATTTTATTACGCTATATTCCTACATTACATGAGTATTTATTAGAAGTGAATTGTTATGAAGATATAGAGTGAAAATTGGTATTAGAACAATATGAATACATGGGTGATATACCTCTTACCTCTTCATTTGACTGCCAACATCAATTGGTGTAGTTTGAAATGACCTTGAAATTCTTTTTTGTCTCCGATCATGATATTTTCCATCCTGTGATACTTAAATAAAAAGTAATTATCATAATGAACCAACTCATTACAACTAATAAATCTAATAGCTCTATGGAAATCAGTTACCCCATTATTTTACTCCTTGAGATTATTTTAATTTCATTTGTGTGTGATGCGGTAATTCATTCTACATAGGTAACACATCCTTGATGATATAAAACATTCTCCTAGATTATTATTACCACACTTTCCAAAATATGTAAACCTTAGTTTGTTACCATTGTAGTTAATTGATGTATATTTTCACATCACCAACCATCTTGATAGATTCATACATTCATCCTCACAGGGCACATGTGTGTGAGAAAACACAATCTCCTCACATTCATCATAACGATAAGCATTCTAATATATTTTAAATTTCCATACACAAAAAAGAACTTTTTAAAATTGGTTTTTTTCTTCATTAAAACCTATTAATATTTGTATCATTTTCTCAAATTTAAAATGTCACTTATATATTAATTTTTATGTTGTTTATCTTATATTACACTATATTATATTTATCTCTCTGCCTCAATTATAATTTTTTTCCCATCAACAGTCTAATAACATTATCAAAATAATTATAAAAGAAAAGATACTTCAAGGATTCTCATTACATATAATCAAGATCACCATTCTTTCTGATATTATTAACTAAATATCAACATTGATCAAATTCACTAAAAAATGATATAAATTATGTGTTACATTTTGATGTTATGAAAACACCATGACATAAAATATCTTTTCTAGAGAATTGATCATCCCTTAGGCTACCACATCTCTATATTATCCCCTGAATGATGGAGGATTTATTATTATTAATTTTTACAAAATTTACATGGTCTTACAAGTGAGATCTCATTCCCCTCTATAAAGGATACAACAATCATTTATTTCCCAAGTTAGCTAATACATCACTACAAAACAATATTCTATTACGATTCCCACAATATAATGTTTCTAATTTTTAAGGATATCTTCCTCTTGGATCTTTAAGACTAAATATTCCTTGATTACTCTTAGGAGAAAAATTCTTAATAGACATGGTTTAGACAATGATAAAATTTAATCCTCAGTGGATATAACATTTTCTCTTCAAATAATGAAAAATATCTCAAGGGGACACTATTAATATTACTATAACATCTAAAGTTGTCTAAAACAAACTCTAATACCAAATATAATTCACTGACCTGAAATATTATATAATATAGATTATAATTCATGAATTATACATTCATAATCATTTTTAATATTTTTATGTTTTGAGTTTTAGATAATTATTTCATAACTCAAATATAAAAATTTATAAAATAAAAATACAAACATAATAATTATTATCAATTTTCCCTAAAATATAAAATTTATTATATAGGGAATAATATCTATTCTTGAAAAACATTCATGTCTTTCTACTTGACCTATTCAAATCCTTTACCCATACTTAAATCCAGTGAAAAAAATAAAAAAACATGGGATGTGCATAAAAAGACAAATATAGGATATAAAAATATGTAAATCATTACTCTAGTGAAAAAATTAAAACCCAGGAAATACGATTTCTTGAAAACATAACATTTTACCCATAAAGATAATTATCATTCATTTAAATGGATTATTTATTTTAAATTATGAAAAAATTTGATTTCCCTGAAAACTAATCAAAAAGCATATAATATTCATATTGGTTCCTTGGGAATCGACTCAAAATAGACTTAGATAACACATACAAATTAGAATAACAATATTTTCAACAACCAATATAATTCATTTGAAAATTTTACCATAACCCAATAAATTATAGAGTTATGTAAGAGAACCAAAATTTTAATATATAGCAGGATCACATAGTTCTATATAAATTCACCCATATTATATAATTTCAAAGAATCAAAACATGAAAATAAAATTCGCTATTTGAATAGCTCTTTTTTAGAAAAATTGAAATCACTTATTTAAATTAGAATACAATTTTTTTTCAAAAATTCATTTCCAATACAAAATTCATTATTTTTATGAAAATCCATTTTCAATATGAAAACACCCAAAAATTGAAAGAGGCACCTCATTTTAAAAAAAATGTCATCTTGAAATGAAATATTGAAATAAAATAATATTTATATTTTATGAAATGTTGTTTTTCACATTAATAAAAATGAACAGATAATTCATAATGTTCCAATAAGTTTCGTTTAAAATACATTAAAATATTCTCATTTAAATGTTTAAAATAATGTAAAATAGACCTAAAAATAACATTTAAAATCATTTATGTCCATGTAAAAATTTTTAAAAAAAACTTCAATATATGGGCATGTAAGAGAATGAATGTTTAAAATAATACATTAAAATATTATTTTAGAAATGAAATTCCTCTTTTCTATTGGGTATCACATGAATCATTAACCCCATTAATGATTGAAATAAAAAAAGTGTTTTTTATCTAGTGAAAGAATGAATTAAATATATTTAATGTATATGTGGATATATATACACCTTATAAAATAATAATGTTTCAAAATATCATCAATTTCCTTAATTAAAGGGAATTGAGATGAAGTCCCTTACATTGAGCCTGACATTTCAAATGGGTCTTTTTCATCCTAAATTAAATTATTGTGTTAATTATTAACAAAAAATTATAATATTTTTCATCTAATTTATTTTATTTATAAAAAATGTCAATGCGGTTATTTATTCATGTAATATTATGTCAGATGTTTAGACTATATTTTGTTCATATTTAAAAAATTACTCTAGTTGGTCGACTAAAATTAGAGGTGTCATTACTTTAATGTCTCTATAGTAATAAAAATTAAATAATAATCAAATTTATTCATTAATTATTTTTTTAACAACAGTAATTTAATATTTTTTTAATAAATTAGCTAACGTTACAATGAAGGGGAGGGTAGGTCATACGTACGCAATAGAAACATTCCCATTTTTGAATGATTAATACAGAAAGATAGTATGTAATATTTTACCATAATATAGTAATAATTAAGTCATTATTACCCAGATATTTAATTATATATACAATTATATATAATTTTTTCGATGTAAAAACAATGACATCTCTTGGAGGTGGCAGTAGTCCACATATTAATGAAGGGTGTTATCACGTTTTCCTTGTTTGAAAAATGTAGGAAGAAAACTATATATTAAATTTTCTGAAATATATTTAGAAAATAAATTTAATAATTATTTCATTTATAACATATTTATTCATTATTATTACCCTTATTTCATTCCATGTAGCATATTAGTGAAAAACGCTTCAAATCATTTTGTGAGGTGGTAGTCCACTATACACAAGAGCGATGTTATTTTATACATAATGGTATGAAATATAAATGGTGTGTATATGATATAATGAATAAAATGGCATAATTTTTTTAATAGATTTGAAACATATCCTAAAAAACATATATTTTAATCATAATTCCCAATCATGAGAGGTTGAAAAGGAAAATCTAACGACATCATTGAACGAGGCAGTAATCAGTGGTACACAAGATTGATGACTTAATAACAAATTTGATTAAACAATGTGAGTATTTTTGTAATATTCATAACATAAAACCATATTCATATATTTTTTATTCTTATTTCATTTTACATGCATGAAATAATAAAACATTAAGTGGTGGAAAATGACAAAATAAAATAAAACATATGATGATGAACGTTACATTTATGTTGCGTAATTATTTTTGGTTTGCTGCAAAGGATGTCCATGGATAGATTTAGGACAAAGGTAAGGATTCTGTGATTATAGGAGTGAAGTGTAGAAATTATTTCTGTAGTTATTGTTTGATATAATGGTCTTGAGATGTATAAATAGATTTTGAGAGGAAGAGTCATTTTATAAGTGTGGTGAGTGGAAAACTATTAAATTTTTGATAGAGGTAATTCCCCCAATGTTAGTTCCCAGACATGTGGATCCATCAATGAATAAAAATTATAATATATTCTATAAGGTATAAATATATCCATAATTTTGCTTATATTAATGTTTCTTGTTCATTTGGTGCTTAATATTAAAGTAAAGTCACTTGGTAATTCAAATTTTAACCTTATTCGTTGTTATTAATTTAATCTTTTTTACTGACCACATTATAAAAAAGGAATTTGAAATTATTAGACATTATAAATTATTTTGATTCCAAATATGTAATGAATTTTTTTAAATTCAATTCACATATTTGTAAAAAAGTTATTTTCGAATTAATCTACCAATCAGTGTGAGACATCGGGTTTTGAGTGTAGTATTTATTTAGAATACATTGATTCTATATTCCTTCTATGACTAATAAAAATTATTGTATAAAATAGAATTAATATTTAATGATATTTATTATATATATTTAATTTAAAACATTAGATATATGTGATTATCTTAATTAATTATAAATGTAAATCATTATTCATTTAAGAAAAGTGTTGTAGATAATCTACTCTTTAATCCCGATAAAATATTATATTAAAAACTAATAAAAGGTTTATTTATGTTACACATAGTTGATTAAATCGATCTAAATAATACCTAGATTACTTTATATAGTATTCATATCATATTGGGACTCTTAAATTACATAACATATGAAAATAAATATCCTTTGGAAAAAAACTATATTTTTTACTATTCAATAAATAATAATAATTTTCCAAAAAATCGACAAATTTCACAAAAAATAAATATATATATATATATATGATTATTTGAAAATTATATTCATTATATCAAAATAAAATTCCACAATTTAGAAATCATTCTTTTAAATAAAACATTATATGAAAATTGTTGAATTAAAAATATTCCATTTTTTATTAAATTGTTTTTACAATTTTGATAACTAATATAACAATAAAATTAATAAACATGGAGAAATATTTAACCAATCATTAACTATGTTTTTAAAATATTGGGTTAGGGGTTATCGTAAATAAATATAATATACAAATACATTTCATATAAATATTTTTTAAAATATCTGTGTGTTACACTTCTACCATAGTTCAGAAGATGGTATGTCTAGGGTTTGTGGTGTCTTTGTGTGGAGATAGAAGATTAGTTCATTTTTGTTTGTGTCTTGATTTTTGACTTACTAATTATAATGGAATATATATTTTTGTCATGTGAACATATGTTAAGGATAAATTTGGTGGTGTCTTTCTAGTTTTATACTCAAACACTATAGGGGATGCTCGATGCTCAAAAAGAAGGCATTATCAAGGATTCATAGATGGGAAATGGTCGAGTAACCAATATAGGAGGAGAAAAATAATGGGAGTTAGAATTGGTTTTATGATGGAAAAATAATTTATTTTACTAACTTAATTTACTGTTATATTGTTCTTATACTCTGTATGAACAACCACTTTAGGGTTCCGTGGTTTTTTTTTCATTTCATGAAATCTATAATTTTATTATTTTAATGATTTATATGGTTTTGATATTAATTTTGATATATATATTTTGCATTCTTGTGTATATCTATTATTGTTGGGTTCATAGTTTCCCCATGTTACCATCAGACCCTTACTATTTGATTGAATCCTTGTTGGAATCCATTGGTGTACATGATATCCAGTGGAAATTTATTTTATACGTAATGATTAATGTTGGCAGGTTACAAGTGGATTTCAAAGGCCAATGTATTCCATTATATTATTGTCAAGTTATTTTATAATAAATATTTTCTAGGCGGGACACTTATAGGGAAGTAACCATGTTTCTAGCTAGCACATGTGTTGTGGACCGCCATTTTCCAAATAATGGGGTCTTTGTTGTAGTTTTATGTGATATGGATGAATCCATGCATCATAAGTCGACATATTGGATCACATTTCACATATATTTTTAAAAAAAAGACTCCAATGAAAGCACAAACACCCCCACCTTAACATGGTCATCGGGTCTTGGCTAGCCAGGTATCACCAGTTTCCTTGCCAACATGTGGTCCCCGTACTATGTCCCACCCACACGCCAGAATGGGTCATCTGAAAAATTAATGTCCAGCATGAAAACACATTTCCTTTCTTGTTTAATTTTTCCTCACTCACACACATCTTATGAAAAATCAAAGAAGCTAACCCATCTTGATCACTACTCGAAGACAAGCATTCTTAACTGTGGAGTTCAAATAATTTAGTTTCTCGAAAAATAAGGTGTAACTTTTTGAAATGACATGTATTATTTTGACGTTTGATCATTTATTGTTTTTGGTTGTTACAATCCCCCCCCTAGAGCACAATATACTCGTTGTATTCCCTGTATCTTAACCCAGTCAATGCATCCCTCATATGATTGTCTACCACCTCTCATACTAAATGCATCAAATGGGCCTTGCTAACTGCATAAAAACCCCACCATAACATGTTTCTTGGCACTCGGCCCCCAGGTACCACCAGTTTCCCTATAGACATGTGGTCCCAATCTTCCGACCAACCATGTGACCGAATTGGTCCCCTGATTAATGAAATCCAATCAGGAAAAAAACATTTCCTTTCTCACATGTTATGTCCTCCCACACACACAACCTGGGAAACATCACATAAGGTCAGACATCTAGATCACTTCTCCAGAACAAGCATGCATAACTATAGAGTTTTAATTAGTTAGGCTCAAAAAATTAATATGCACCTTAATTAAATGATTCATATCATATAGTCATTTGACATGTTATCATTCTTGGGTTTTACATATATTTACTATTGGTTATCCTTATGTTAGTAATTTAACTATATTTTATGTTTTATTCATTGTTCTATGAAATATCTCTTTTGAAATTAGTTACTTGAACTAGAGAATGTATCTATGGTATGTGTGTGTGTATATATATATATATATGATTTTGACTAATGTATAGGAACAAAGATATAGTTGTGAAACCTGGGTAGAGCAAGAAAAGTTATGATTTTTAGGGTATCTCTTAGGATATGTAATCTGGCATAAATCTTTTATGTAATACTTATAATTTCTTAAATTTTACTCATAAGAACGTTCTAATAGACATTCTAAATTTTCACATGGAATTTTAGAGGTCTCCCACCATGAAGACACAATAATACTCTATCTAGGTATGATGTGCATATTCAATCATAGGAAGTGTAGTAGGATACAGAAATTCATTTTCACACACATGAAATGGTTATTAAAGTTGTAAACCCACCCATACATGTAGTCTTAAAAATTATTCATCCATCGGCTGAGATAAAAATAAGAAAAATATTGAATATGATCCTAAATTCCATTTCAAAATCTCAGAAATATCCATAGAACTGGTGGTCATCCTGATTTTGAGGAATTCCTTTTAATCATTGAGGGTGTTGTTGACCTAGAGTATACTCTTTTGTATTGGTTTCTGATGTTGGATTCCTTTCTAGCTCAAAGGAATTTATTTTATGTTGAGGTGGTTATGGGATAGGAATATGACCATGATGGTTTTGCAATGGTCTCATTCAAGGAAAAATATCTCAAATATTGCATTCTCATCATGCTTAATATCACTAAGCTCATGAGTATATAGAGATCTAGTTTGGGATGCTGTCAGTTTTTGTGTAATCATATTTCATTATGGAGTTTATATGATTTTATCCTCTTCTAATGGGCAGTGATTAGTATATTTCTAGAAACATTTATTTTGGCCTTCATATATCTCCTAAACATTTTTTAGGTCCTCTGAACTAACAACCAATGATATGGTGCTTCGTAAGGACCTTACTTTTGATAAGGTGATAGATTAAAATATATTTATATGTTTTCTTCTAGCTTATAGTAATCTTTCTCAATTGATTTTCAAATGCTGCACTAGGTTCCACATCCTATATTAGGAAGTTAAAATATGAGGAAGTACATTATTTTATCTAAAATGTTATGAGAATTATTTTTTCCTATACTCTTTCTGTGGGAGTTATAGTTTCATAGTTTTTTATGTACTTATAAAGTGATAAATAAATAGAATGTTTTCCAAGATCTCAAATAAAGGGTCCTGGAATTGAAATAAGATAACCATTATTAGTTTCCATTGTAGGTAATAATGATAGGATCTAAAAATTGAGTATGAAAGATATAGGTTGTGGAATAGGGATCTGTTATGGGTCTTTAACAGTAGTTACCAAGTTTACATACTTCATTGCCCAATATTATTATACAATTTAAGGAAAAATATATTGAGATAAGGAAGAATGTGTGTATGTAGTATAACATTCTCCATATAGATATGTACATGGGTCCTAAAAATCTAGATATAATGTATTGATTAAAAATATAATATAAAAAATAATTTTATATAATTGAATCACAATATATTATATCATTTAGTGTCATTTTTTGATCTATATTTACATGGCATGTTATCCTCTAAGATAAACATTTTTAAAATGATGTTGGAAAAGATGTTATAGCATAGCAAGGGATTTCTTAAGTGTCCCACAGTAATTTTCATCAATGGATATATATGGTACTTTATGTTCCAGGATATGACCAGTTTTTTTGTGATATTTATAATGGAGATGTTTACTAGTTATCAATATTACAATGACTATTATCAGAGACATGTATCTTTAACTATACCAAGAGGATAACAATTTTTTTATTATCAGTGAGTGGGATCTTGGATTATGTAGACTAGTATGGGGAAATAGTATGGTTATATTTATCATGTCATATGTACTAAGAATGGCCTTATGGTAGATTCAGTAGTGAATTCCTTTTACTTCCCAGTAGGAGTGGATCCTTATATGGTTGTTTTCATGAATTAATTATCATGTCTTCATTAAAATAGATGATTTTTATTTGAGATTGATATTGTTCATGAGGAATAACTTATATCAACTACCAATTATAATTTGGAACCATTAGAGTTTATATATTTGAATGTTTTGTATGAGGATTTATAGGTTAAGATCTAAAATAGAAAAACTACACCCCCTAAGTTCTCGTGTGTTATCTACGAAGATTAAGGAAGGTTTTATATAGCACTTTGTGGACTATATAATGTTTATTTAGATAAATATTATGAATAAATAACCCCTACATTGGATATATATTTTTTTGATTAATTTTAGGGAGTTTATAGGTTTTATAGTATTGATCATTTTTATGAAACCAGATCCTGGATTAGAATCGATGATATTCCCAAGTAAAAGATTAGTTGTTTGTGTATATTTTATCGGTATCTTTTAATTTAATTTTGTTTGAAAATTTCTCCCATGGTGTTCCTGGATATAATGAATAAGATTTTACATACATATCATGAAGATTTCACTTTTTTGATGATATACTAATATTATCAAAGAATTTTGATATTCATTTTTTCAATGGATATTTTATTGAATACACATTGATAACATCAGTGTGATGAAAAACATTTAATGTTACACTTCTATATTAATGATTTGTGCTTCCCAGGGCATCTGATTTATAAAGTACGGATTTTAGTGGACCCATTGAAGGTAGAGGTCATGATGTCCTTGGATTATCCTTGGAAAATGTTTGAGATTTGGATCTTCCTTGTGACTATGGGGTGCTTTCAATGTTTCATCATATACTATTCCTTTTTGGAAACACAGACCACATTGATAACCAAAAATGGGGTTATGTTTGAGTTGTCCATTCTCTATACGGAGGTTTTTCATGATCTAAAAAAGTGGTTTAGGACCACCCAAATATTGATTCATCCAGATCAAGGGGTTGGGTATGTAGTTTTATGCGATCCCTATTGTGACTAGTTTTTTACTATCTCTATAATTCAGGGTTATTTAATATATTATAGTGCACATATTTTGTGACTCTATATGTGGTGCTTCTCAATGAATGACATTGTGCGTAAATTTATGTTCCGAAATCTAATGTTCGCCTGTAATTACTTATTCAGTGATAAGTTTATTATCTAAAAAACAACAAGATCAAGTGATACATCTTATTTCAATACAATCTAAATATATGGTAATGGGGTTGGGTGGAGTAACTATATTCGTTTTATTGATAGATGTTTTATTTTTCAATGAAGGATAATATTTTTTCACATTAGCTAAATTGAAAAACACCGTACATTTAGGATCTTAGATAGATTAAACAATAGGAGTAATAACTTCTGATAAGTTTAATAGATTAGGGGATAGTGGATGCATCTATTGATAATGGTGTTGGTACATGTTTAACTTTTCTATATCAAATTGTATTTAGTAGACTAGTTAAGTCGAAATAGGAGTTCAATATCCAGTATGTGGTGATGTGAAATTTATTTTAGCGGAGTGAGATAGTCCTAATATAGTCTTTAGAATATGAGTACATTATATATTTTCATCTGTGGTTGGTTTAGTTAATTTCAGTTATATGGGAAAAGATAATAATATCTTCTGCTTCAAAGTGGAGAGCGCATCTTTGGTTGATGTTGGTGTTCCCTGACATCTGAATTAAATTTTTATTTCCATGTATGATGATAGACATCACTGATTTTTCTCATGATTCCATATATTAAAAATAATAATTCTTATAATCAACATCTTTGTGGCTTGATTCATCCACTGTTATCCATAAAATGATGCGGGATGACCTGGTTTTGGGCTTCATAATGGGATACCTAGGACCTTATGTGGTGATGACTCTGTATGGGTGGTATTTTATCACCCATCATAATGATATCATTTATTACGAAATCTACATATCACTTTTAATGGATGGGTTGGGAGATATTATGTATGGGAGATTTTATGGGAAATTTTAAATCCATTAATAATATTATCATATAAAGTTATACATTCTAGGTTACAATGTTAATAGGGAATACAAAATGTATTGGTTTCACTTGTGAGACTAAGTAAAAAAATTCATTTGTATACTGATGGAAGATGATACATATATTATTTTATATTTTTTAGTGATTCTTCCAACAATTTATTGTATCTTTGGACAAAAATCCTTAACATTGTTATGTTCACATACAAGAAATGTTTCTATGATTCTATTATCATGGATATTTTGAGGCCCTTCATGGTTAGTGGGATTTCCTAATGTATTCTTTTAAAAAGGATTGCGACGATGTTATTTTTGGCTGGATAATGGTATAGGATTTCTCCGAGAGAGTGAAATTAATTCAGTGTTTGTTACAATCCAATAAGTGTTGATAGTGATCATATGATGATAGGGGAAAAATATTCATTGAGATCATTATGGTTGACAGGAATTCCTTTAGGGTGAGATCAAAATTATGGAATCAACGATATTGGAAACAAAGGAATTGTGAATAATGATTTTTACATCGTTTTTTATTTTTGATCCCTTTTGGATTGATTCCTACTATTTGTTTCATGCTTCATGTTATTGAGGCATTCATAAAGTGTTTCATATATATCTGCTTCGTTGGTACATTAACAATCTTGTAAATGTGATCAAATTCAAGGAAATTAATCTTGAATATAACAAATTATTTTTTTAGTTACTAGTATACATCATAGTCTAGAGAAACAATGTATTTTAGGAGAAGATAAATCCACTATGAAAAGGAATATGGATGTATGGAATGATCCTATAGGGGATCTGGGATCAATAATTTGATGTTCGCATCCAATGTCCCAACATGTTAGATCATGAATCCAAGTGGTACTTCTCTAAAATAATAATTCATTATAGGGGGATATATTCCACACCCTTATAATGTATGGAATTTCCTTGTGTTGGGTTCAATGTAGATTAAGGGATGATTAATTCTCTTTTTCAGGTACAACTATTTTTTATTGTGTAGTGTTTGTTTTTCACTAGGGATTTGATGGTTTCATCATGGATACAGAACTACATCTTAAATGTCATATTTGTTAGTTCTCATTGTTTTGTAATAGTTATAGCATAGAGAATATTCTATAGTTAAAAGTGTTTAAGGTAGACATGGTGCAATGTTTCCAATTATTGGGTCACTACATTGTGGATGGACGGTTAGGAGGTAAGGCTCATGAAGGGATTGGAGGTCTTTCATAGTGATGGAAAATATTTCAGAGTAATTTTCCAAGGTTTTTATGATATCATAAATTACCATAGTATGTATTTTATACTTTCATTGGACCATGTACCACAATGGTATACCCCTATCCCTTTTTCCATTATTCTAGAACATTGGGGAACCATTGTAGTATATACTTATGAGTTATGTCCTGAATCTAATTTTTATAGATGTCCTATAAATTCAAAATTCTCATTAAAAATATCCTTAATATTTACCTTTATCTAAAACCCTAAATGGTAGCTGTTCAATATAAATTTCTCTTCCATACCCCATGCAAATAACACCACTTACAACTATGGAGGATCAAATATATGTGAATCTATGAGAGTTCATTAGAAATTCTACATGTTTTTCCACTTGCATATATGGATAAACTGAATATATAATAACATGTAACCATATATTTCCAAAATACTATTTTTTAATCACTTTTTTGAAGAATATAGATTATTTATAAGGATCCTACTCATGTTACATTGATATAGTTTCATTGTATGTATGATTTGGCTACTGAATCATGGAAAATATTGACATAGTAAATAAAACATTTGAGTTGAAAATATAATCTGCATATAAATCCATTTTATAAGATATTCATGATGATATGATGGTTTATAATTATGAATTTAGACTTGTACATGAGTTTTTTTGCATGTGTGTACATGTGTATCTTATGAGACCCACATTTGATGTTGTCCACATATGTGGCTATGTGTAGCACATGAGAATAATCATTGATGATTAAAACATGTGTGTACATATGTATATTTTCACCCATTATTGATATGTTATGCTCTGGATATATGTTTTATCCCCATTTGTGTAAGAATCTATGTCCTTCGAATGATTTTCTTATAGTAAAAAATGGCAGCTAGATCCTCAAGGAATAGTTTTCCCTTAAAAGGGGGTATTCACAACATGATATGAGGTTGATGATGATGGTATCAGATCTAGAGTAGGGGTGTGATAGTCTTTTGGCCTGGCCCGATGTACTGCCCAAAAATGAAGTCTATGTGGCCCGACCTAATATAGAGGTTGTTTAAGACAACATGGTGTCCTTGCAAATGATACAGATGAGGACTGAAAAAATTATAGCTCAACCCAATACTTATTTCATTTATGTCCTCATAGAGATATATGATATATCCTAATAGGTGATACTGGTTAATAAATTATGTTATCATAGTCATTATTGAATGGATCCAAGTATATATGGGGTTCATAGAGTCTTTTTCATCATATGACATACTGATTCACGATTGTTTGTTTTTTGATTATACACATATTTACAATCATTTAATATAAATTTTTGCATGTTTATATTTGTTAAGAATTTATTGATGGTGTCCTACAAGGATTATACTAACACCATGCATGGGTACCTCGATGCATTTGTCGATATCTTGATTAGGGATCAATAGAAGGTAAAGGGAATATTGAAAAGGATCTGAGGAGACAGATCATGGGGTTCGATATTGGTATCAGGATGAAATATATATTGTTTTCAAGAAAAAACATTTACATTCAATTTGGATTAAAACTATGGTTTATCTTCTATATCATGGGTAAATATTTAATTTTTTAATCTCTTTGAAGTACATTAGTTATATTATCCTGTTTATCTTTTCATCTATTTTAATTTGAGTTAGTTATGTATTTTATTACATTCTATTTTATTAACATAATTATTGAGGTCATGGTATCCCATTGCTACATTATAAAAATCATCACTAGTCACATTTCTCATTCATATGGTTATGTGAATATGAGTTCACATGGCACATTGACATGGGAATGGTGACTCTGATCAGGGTGTTAAAATCTAAAAAAAAATCTACATAAATTTTAGAAAATAGAAATAATATAAAGTAATGTTTGTTGTTGTTAGTTCAGTATATAAATAATATATACCAAAATGATTATTTTTATAAAATAGTTATATTATTTTCATGATTATTTTAGTAGACCTATATACAAGAAGAGTAAGGAGAAGACCATTAATTATTGAAACTATATCAAGCATTTTCTTCTTCCATAATATCTAATCCTCATAGTTCTTTCCCAAAATATTTTAAAAATAAAACCTAATATCACACATCTTCTAAAAAATATTTGAAAAACCTTATCATTAACACATTCTCTAAAATCATTCAGTTAGAGGTTTTGGAAGTAGTCAACAATATGGGTACCCTTTCATGTGTTGGGGATAATAAATTCATTCTTGAGAATCTATATTTTGGGTATGATGAAAATTTATTTTGAGTTATCTCTTATGTGTGCATATAGTGATATATAAATCAGAATGTAATTGAATAATGAAGGTGGATTTGATTCCCTAATCATATAACTGACCTTATTTATAAATTAAATAGTGATTATAGAATTTCATTCATCATAATGACTATTTAGATTAATATATTTAGTTATATAGGAATAAAAAATAATATTTCATTAATAAACAAATATCAACCAAATATCAAGTAATTTTTTTCACTATAATATGAATCCATTATTTGAAAATAGATCTTTAACATCTCCCATAAATTCTCTAATAATTATATTCTTATAAAAATCCATGATAAATACAATTCACTTTAACCAAGATAAATATAATATAATGAAGATTCTCTTAAATGAACATTAAGGGATATTGTAAAGAAAATTTGTCCTGTAATAGATCTGGAGTGAATATTGTGGAAGGAATAATTAAGAATCATATAATCCCATTGATCTTATTGCATTATCTTCAAAGAACCCATTTATGACATGACTATATAAATATTCAGATGGATTAAAACATAATATTATTTCATAATTAATATTATTAATAAATGTATGGAAATAATCATTGACTTTATGGTGGTGGAAATAATAATTTATGACATCATAAACATTGAATAATGTCATTTTTCCAAGACATTTAATCATAACACATTCTTCATTGAAGATATCTAAATAATTATGTAGGAGTATACAAAAAATCAATGAAACATTCCCTCTTAAGAATAAATAATGCGTCGATGGGCTATCAATAACATGACATCACCCATCAATAATTGATTTTAATGCATTAACCATATGAATGAAATGAATAACAATACATGTCATCATTATCTTTCCTTAGTAATCAACAAACATCCATGCTGTTAATAATTACCATATGATATGTTAGTAAATTCCATAGTAAATAAATGGAATGAATTTAATATAAGACATAACTTGAAATAATATGCATGGAATTGTAAGAGAATATCTCAAATGAATTACAATATTCTTTTAATTATATCAACATAGATTAAAACACATTCAAAATAATAACACGTCAATCTATATCTCTTAAATGGGAATCAATAATTTATTTTTTTGATATTGAAGGTTCCATAGATAAAAATAAGACAGTAAATGGGGATATAAAAGGTAATACCTGAATCGCAGTCACTATGGGGGTAAAATGGTTTTTACATAATAGATAAAATGGTAGAAAAAACATTGGTGTTTAAATTTTTTTTTATATTATCGAAAATAGTGGATGATATGAATATTTTTGAGTGGAAATTTTAAATTCGGTGAAGTAAAATATTGTTAAACCCCTTATTTTTCAGAAATTATCAAATAATATTAATTTTTAATAGAAATAAATATTATTTCAAGGAATTGTGTAGTTGAATATAAAATATATAACCATGTGAGGAAAATACTTCCTAAAAATATTAAAATACCATTTTTCCAATATAAATCCTAAATGGGATAATTAATAATTATTTTAAATATCTATAATGATATATATTATATTATTGGGTAATGGTACATATTTAGTTATACAAATTTGAAGAGATTCATTTACAAAAATCAGAAATATGATCACAAAGGAAAACAAAATCCATTATAAGGGATGTGAATTATTATCATTGATGTACTTCTATTGAAAATTTGATTAGATGTTGGATATACTTATTATATTTTAATTTCCCAATAGATAGTGTTGTATTAAAATTTAATATATTCATAAGATCAATCTTATAATATTGGAGGTCAATAATACTAGTTATAACTAAATGAATTAGAACTGAGTTTTTAAAGTCTATTAAGGATTGAGTATCATTTTAATAAAATCCAGAAGGGATATAGTGATTAAAATTATTTTAAAATATCATGAAGATATGATAATTAATTTTTTAATTTATCAAACACACAATTTCTACCCGATATATCTAAAAATTGGTGCATATAACTTATCATTTCATAGAAAAAATTAATTTGAGATGAAAAGGCCTAAAATTTTTGTAATTGTTTTAATTTATATAATTGTAAATGAAGATTGAAAATTAAATTTATTGTACTATTAATATTTTTTTTATATGGGAATTATGATTAAATTATTTACACCATTAAAAAATAAAGTGATGAATAATATGAATCAAGTCTCAAGGAGTATAAATTAATTCAATAACACATAAAATATTATAATATTTTTAATCCATAACACATAAATGTAATCACAATAAACTTATATGGAATGATTGTGGTATCGGGGATTTGGTGAAATCTGATTTCATAGTCAATGAACTCTGTAACAGTTCTGTATCTATGGTTGTGATTATTGAACCAAAGAAGGTTTACAGTAAAATATAGGAGTATGTTCAAAGGTTGTGAGTGCATGGTTTCAGTAATGGGGATCCTATAAACTCTCAAATTTGGTTCTTTTTGAAGGACCACATCATGGTCGATATGCACAGTGTGTCAGATCATTTTAGGGATATGAAACATTTTTATGGGTCTCCCTCGTTTATCTTTTCCTTTATCTACGCAAAGTTAAATGCTCAAGAAAGAAATATGTTATAGATGGATATGGATGGTCTCATCACAGATAATATTCCTTGGATTTTTGGGGTAATTTTAACGTAATTTAATGGCCATAAGAGAAATATGGGTGGAACCTTTCCTATGAATGACATCCATGCTTTTGTATCATTCATAAAGAGATGCGGCCTTTTGGATGTGGGGTATGAAGGAGATAACAACACCTGTTGTAATAACCAACACTGAGGATGTCATACATGGTTTCTCCTTGATTTTTTTCTTAATGGATGAGGCTTCATTATATATTTTCCTAGAAACCAATGTCTCTCACCTAGTGCGTTGCCTATCGTATCACTCTCTATGTCGCCTTTCCTTTGATTCAGGGTCTTCGAGAAGGGGGCAGTTCCAGTTCTATAATAACTGGGTAGAGGAACTCGGATTCAATGTTTTGGTTAGAGAGGCCTATAACGTACACCATACGGGAACCCCATGGATTACAATCCATAATAAGATCAGGTGAAAAAAACATCTTCTATTCTATTCAATGATGGGTATTCGTTCATGGGATAAAGACTTGGTTGAGATTAGAAGAAGGATTCTCAAATGGGGGAGGGTTTGGAATAGGGATGGGATTAAAACTTTTTTACTCATTTAAGGCTTAAAAATGTTCTTCTCACTGATACCCTAATGTGGTAACAACATTTTGATAGAGTAGGTGCTATAATTTTTTGGTTTCAAGAAGGGGTCCAGACCACTGGATTATTCTATGTTTGCATTAAGTAGCATCGACGGGTTCAGAGACCGAATATTGTAATGTAGTATGGTTATTATTATATTGATCGTAATGAGGTTGGAGTCCTGGCCAGTGACAGTATCAAATCATTACTAGCAGTCCCCACTCTTGGTTTTCCTGGTGGGTATCTGAGGGGTGATCCACTCATTTTTGAGGAAATATCGCACTGTTTTTTTTAAGAAGATGATATATGTTTGTGGAGGCCTCCAGAGGAGGATGAAGTCTATGAGGTGGTCTAGACCTAGATCCCATAGAGCACACCAGGGCTCGATGGCATTCTAATTTTATTTTTATAAGGTGGTTTGAAACACTCTTAAGGGAGACTTAGTAAGGGCAGTGTAAGACTTCTTCCAGGGAGGGAATTTTCCACATATTACATGTTCAACCAAGATGGTTATGATTTTGAAGATATGAAACCCACATTCCATTCATCATTATTATCCCATAAGCATCTGTAATATTCCTTAAAGGGATTTTGACTACATTATCAATAAAAGGATGGCCCTTCAGTTGAACACCTCGGTGTCTCCTGAGTAACATGGTTTTATTAAAGGGAGGTCAACATAGGGGGAAATTATAGTGGTTCATGAAATGGTTAGTGACAAGAACAACAAGTCTTTTGGGGGTAACATGGTGATCAAAGTAGATTTTATCAAGGACTATGACAGATTGGAATGATGTTTCATCTTAAGGGTGCTAGCTTGCATAGGGTTCTCCAACTGGACTATTGATCTACTTTCTCGTTTCTTTAGTCTAATCTAGATAACAAAATCATTAATAGGTAGGAAATTTTGGTTCTTGAAGGATTACAGAGGTCTCAGGCATGTAGATCCTATCTCACCCACTCTCTTCATGCTCTCTCAAAAAAATTAGCTTCTATATGAACCAGGGTATTCCCATGGGGAAAGTCCTACCCTACCGAAATAGGAATGAAACAAAGGGTAACTCACATTTTATGTTCATGAATGACCTACTTTTGTTTATCAATATTAGTATGAGGTCGGTGTAGGAGATGAATTAACTACTAGGAGATTATTGCATATGAAATGGGTAGGTGGTGAATAGGGGAAAATCATTTATTGTACAGACAATAATTTCTCTGAGAGTAGGGTTAGGAGCCTTTAATGGGAGTTATAATATGAATAGTGTATCACTCCCTATGGAGTATATCAAGTCTCTAGTGAGTCCTTTCTCACCTAGAGTCCATCATTTTGATAAGTAGCATAGCACGATCATAGGGCATATCTACAGTTGGAAAAATAGATTCTTGTCTTTTAGTGGACGCATAACCCTTATGAATAGTGTTATTGTTTGCATTACAATCCACGTAATGTCGACCTTGATGGTCCCCAAAAGTGTTATCAACAACATGGAGATGATTATAGTGTCCTTCATATTGGATCGACATATGGAAGGTAGAAATCATTGGGAATTCAGAAAGTTTCTTTCAAGACATCTCTCTGAAGGGGGAATTATTTTGAGAATTGTTTCATTGACCGTATAAGTTATCCATTCTAAAATAGCATGGGAGGCTATGGAAGGGAGAAAAGTATGGGGAAGGAAAATTCAGGATATGTATGGCCTGAATGTGAATGTTCAAAGGACATGGCCCTCTAAAATTTGGAAACTGGTTCACCCGTACGTGTAGTTCTTCTGTCAGCACACTAGGTGGATAGTAGGAAGTGGTGACATCATATTTGGGAATTAAGGTTGGTGGTATGTCATATTGTGGATCCCAGTATTTCCTACACCAACTGATTAATTCGAGAGGCTAGTGGCCACCTTGGTTTTACTCAGTCCATCCTTGATGATATCAATGTATGATATTCACAAACATTATTACTAATGTAGAACCAAATAACCTAATTTTTATAGGCTTCCCATTAATTGAGTTTTCATTAAAGTCGTTTTATCGTGTGAGGAGGGATGCAACTAATGATGATCCATTAGGGTTACCATGTGGTGAAAGGAGGTTGCCTCAAAATTTGACATCTTGTTGTGGTGGGTTAGGAATCAAGAATATCCCATGGATGTTGACATTAAACACATGGGTGTGAGCATCGCCTCCAGTTGCTGGTGTTGTCGCGATCCCATGCTCAAAACAGTGGTGATTTTATTTATAGAAAATGGGATAGGTGAATTTGGTAGGCCTTCAATGTTTTCACTAGATGGAAAAGCCAGAGAGGTATATAGGACACCATCTTAGTGCTTCTTTTCATGGAGCAGGTGATCATGGACCTGGGAGGAAGGAGAGGTTTTTTATCATATTGGAAGGATGATGGACCATATGGAAGGCTATATTGGATGTGTGATACAAAACAATACGATGTTCTCAGGCTAGAATTGTCTTTATAATGAATAATTCTTTTCAGAATCTGGTCCGACTATGTGACGACCCCCACGATGCACTAACAGTTAAATACCTCATCCTGAACTAGTATCATTCTGAGGCTAGGGAGCAGATATGGGGGTACTGAATCTATTGGAACCCTCTCCGCTTCGCATTAAAGCTTAACACAAATGGATATCTTATTGGGGGGAGATGCAAGGCAGATGCGTCATCAGGAACTAAGAGGGTTCAATTGTTAGCAGCATTCTCTGCCTTGAATGGTAGGGGAGATGTCCTACAGGCATAATTGTAGGCAATTCTCATGGGTTTGGTTCTATGAAGGCATTGGAACATCAAGCTTAAGGTAATGGAAAAAAATTCTCTAATTCTCTTCAAAGAACTTTTAGGTACAAGCCATGTTTTGTGGAATAGATAAAATTTAACCAGGAAGTGCTAAAAGACCCTGGGTAATCACATTGCGATCACCCACACATGGAAGGAGGGGAACCTGGTGGATGGTTTTTTCGTGTCCATGGATTCACCAAATCGATGTATGTCCTCTTACCTTAGCATATGATCTTTTTTTCTTCTGGTGATGATGTTTGTTTTTAATGATGCTCTAGGCTTGCACTTTTTTTGACGACCGTAATTTTTCTTGTATCTTGTGTTTCATTTCAAAATCAATACAAATTATAGTTTTTTGTTAGTCAAGAACATGAAATAGTTTTTCAAATCCTTTAAATTTAGAAAAAGTAATGGAAATGGTAAATCTAATTTATATATAAAATAAATAAACTTATGGTGAACATGAATGATATATACATGAAGAAGAATTGAGATTATAAAGCACTAAATTTATATTACATCTTAGTGGAACATTACATATCAACACACATAATAAATATATACATCATAATCATTTATTTCATAAAATTATTCACATCTATTATAAATTATACTTATAATTTTATATTATTGGTTAAAATACATTTTTTATTATAGTTTATTTTTAGAATCTGATGGTATCTATTTTGAAATATTTTTTTGAACTATTTTATTAATGGTAAGACTAGTAGTTGAATATTAAAACAAAATTTACATTTATTACATCAGTATAGTTGTTATAGAAATATATTTTTTATTAAATATAATGTCATTAATTACATTTTAATGAGATATTTATCCATGACTCATAATGATGGAAAAAATGTCAAGGATATTTCGAAACATTCATGAAAAATAATTGGTGTTGTATTAACAAGAGGTTGGATATCAATATTATAATTAAATAATCATTAAAACATTTTTAATAATTTATTATAACCTTTTGTTACCAATATATAACATTCTATAACCATTATCTACAAAAACCCTACAGCATTATTCATCTAGATTGTAAAACCAACCAATATAAGATCATGTTGATAATTTTATTTTATAATTATAATATAAAATTTAAATATAATTAGTCTATTAATAAAAAATATTCCACACATTAATACATTGAACCATCAGCTTTGGTTGGGAATTAAAAATGAATCCATCGCTATTGTATTTGGTAATCACCACGTAAACATGATTAATGTTTTTATTTATCCATTATTGAAATTGAATGAAGGTTTATAGAAAATTAAACTTTTAGATTAATATTAAAATTATGTATATCATATTTATTAATCAATTTCATCCTTATGACCATCCAAGAGATATGGTAATGAAAATAAATCATCCTTGTTGTGGAGACAGTAGTCTATAATAGTGACACATTTTTTCTGAATAATGGGAGGGATATCGTAAATGGTTTTCCTTTTTATAATTAAAATCATGTTATATAAGTATAATATTAATTCATTAAATTAATTACCTGAACTATACTTGAATTATAAAAATTGAAAATAAATATCATCATTCAATGAGGTGGTAGTTTCTATATACACAAGAATTATTATGTACATTATTGAAGTGGTGAGTGGGGAATAAATAAATTTTTCCATTAATATAATAAAATTTTACAATACCATATATATCGATGTTTTATAATTATTCTGGCTTGAAATAGTTTTGGTTTGGGAATGTTTTAGGTTATGTGGTGCTATAGAAGCATGTCAAGAACTGGAAAAAATTTCCAACAATATATTTTGGTTTCTCCCCATAAATTTATAGAAATTATTTTGACAAATCAACCAACACATGACCTAAAAAATAATTTATAAAAAAACTCATAGATCTAAAATTACATTTTTCATTAATTCATTATTCTTTACTAATTGATTTTCACTATTCTCTATTAGCTATCATTATAATGAACAGATCATGAGTATATTTTCACTAGTGTTTCTCCAAATTTGAAATTATAAACTCTAGAAAACATGGCAACAAACTTCATAAACTAGTGTGGATGTCCATAAAATACCCTTCATTCATTTTTTATCAGTAATTATGAATTCCAATGACTATTTTTGTATTCTATTAATTATATCTTCTCTAAAGATAGTGGTGGAGTATTGTAGATGTTCATGGGAATTAGAACATTCTTAACAATATCCTCATGAGGACATAATTATCCGAACAACCAAATATTATGTTTAAGAATTGTATTTTTTTGTATAAATCTATTGTGAGATATTTACTTATATTTGGTTATATTATTATTTTCTCAAAGGCCCATTAATATTCTCCTAATCCTTAACGTAACTCATTTGTAAATAATAATTATTTTACAATTATTTATATAACATGTGAAAAACATATACACTATATAAATGTTATTTTTAATAAATAAATTAATAAATTATTATTTAAATAATACTTTTATTCAAATTGAACAATACATTTTTCTTCACATCCAACTAATTATTTATGAGGAAAGCGTATAATGATAAATAATTATGTAAATTAAATATATGGTATTTAATTTTTCAATAATAAATAAATACATTTGTTTATCCAATAAAATGATTAAAATTTATTCTAGGGACTGGTGAATAATATTGTACATTACTAGTTAGAAAATTTTAAAATTTATCCACTATAATTGTAGTAATAGAGATTGTGACCCTATAGCACCATCTGTCATTGAAATTCAGAAAACTAACTTAATGTCTAATATTAACATGTAAAAAAATAAATATAAAATTTTAGTGAATATAATATATTTTTTAATTTCATTCAACATCAAAAAAAATCTTGTTGTGCAGTATAACCCCTTTATCTTGATATCTCAATGTAAGGAGGTTGTCTAACTGTTGTTATAGTGATATATGAATGAATTTTTATATATGAATTTATATAATTGAATAATTTGAAAACCCAATATGTTCATGTACATATTTTGTATATAATATTTCATCAAAAGTATTAATGTATTCATTTCCAAAAGAATAGAAAAATAACTTCCTTCGTTACTCATTAATGTTATTCCACTCATTACACAACTAATATATCATAATTCACTATGAAAGATCATCCCCAAATTTATGAAATTCATCTACGTAAATTATTTATTTTACAAGTTAATAATGATATTAGAATCTATATATCCTTACAGATGTATACACAGTGGAATATTAACTTCCATGTGAATCAAATGGAATTCCTCTTGGTGGTTCCTTGGTTAGAACAATCATTTTTGGGGATTACCATGGAAAATCAATATTATATTTTTTCCCAATGTCTTTTGAAACTCATAACCTATATGACAGATAGCATATATGTCACATTATATAATAACATCAATATATGGACCACATGATTATGGAATAGTGACATAGTCTATAATGTATATTATCATAGTCGAGAACTATAATAAATATTTAATAGGAAAAAGTATCCATGTAAATGATCATATCCAAAACCACTCATAATAACTAATTAGATGTGATGTGATATATATTATTTTATTTTAAAATAATATTTGTACAAAACAATTTATAATTTTTAAGTCCATTTGGTTGTTGGAAACCAAAAATTCTTGTAGACGTTATCTTTCACTGAAGAAAACTAAAAATAGTTTTTGGATAACTAGATCAAACATTATAATAATTCTTATAATGAGATAAGGTTTTATATGATGATAAATATACATTACAATCTATGGAAATACTTCTATGTACAAGTTCTCCTAATTGAGAAGAATCCATCCTGAAATTAGTCTTCCAAAATATATATTTTGTCTTTTGGTCAGACAAGGACTCCTTTTTTGATATCCACCATTGTAGTATTACCATATTACACTGTGATAAGGTCTTTATATCTAGGAACAAAACTATTATTATTCGATATAACACGCCAATATTTAAATATATTTGTACCATCAAATATTTCAATGTTATCGACTATTTTATTAACTCAAAACCTCAAACATAACAAAAATTATGATGCATTCACATAAAAATACAAATATGTGTCGTCATTAAAACCTAGATATTGAATTTAAAAAATTGGATAATAATTACCCCTTTATGTAATATTTATATATTGAAATTGATGACTACCTTTTATATGAATGAAATCCAATTTTTATTTCTAAAATTACTAATATAATCATTTGATCCATACAATTGTATTTTTTTAAATATATCTTTTCAATCTAATAAAAAAATATCTTTCAAGAAACTAGTGATTAATTATGATTAAATAATTTGATAGAAATAATTAATTAATAATAATTAAATTAGTAAATAATATAAAATAATAATGAGAATGTAGTTTATTTTAATAATGTTATTTCCTTGTAGAACCATTTTTCATCACATCTCACCATTGTATTTAAAAGTTAAATTTCAAATAATTTTTATTTAAATAACAAAATTGCGATCAATTTTGTATTATGGTTTATAAAATAGGTATAAGATTTTTTTTCAATTTTTCTAGGAATAATAACATTTATGAGAATAGTTGAAAATAAAAAATTTATAAATAACATGAAATTTATGAAATTATCAGTATATAAGTATGGATTGAAAATTAATGAAACTTTTTTATCCCCCAAAATATGTATTGTATATAATACAGATCATTTCCCACCAAATATACCAGAATATGGGGAGAGAGATAATGACCCCCCATGTCCGGTCTTTAGTACACCGTGGGTTGGAGACTGGCACTGAGGGTATAGAAATATCATATATGGTATTCATTTTCCACTATAATATAAAAAGGATTAGTAGATTAAATTATACATCGACAAAAAACATCGTGCAATTAAATAAAATAAATTCAAATACATCCCATAATTAATGTATAAATTAAATTGATACATATATAACTATATAATGTAAATACCCAAAACCAATTATAAAGTAGTGACAGATAAGATATCAAAAGGTCTATTCTAATAATGTTCAGCACATTCCTTTTAATCCCCCTAGAAACCAAAGAATAGTTTTATATACAAATTGTGATCATACTAGTATACTTAGTAGGAAAGCTAATGTCTATCTTCCATAAGTTGAATAATAATACTAATGCAGTTGTGGAAAAACTACATAACCAACATCACCTAAATAGGTAAAACAATTCAACCCAAAACACATCAAAAAATAGCCACCAAATAAGTTGAGAAATGTAATATAATATAATATAAATCACATTGATCAAGGTTATTGTAAACCAATTTCCCTTTGGAATATATATCTCTAGTCCCAATTTCACATGTCATATCACTCCCATATCTTATTTATAACACACCACCCCACAAAAATGGTCACATCACATCATACCTATAGAAAATTATGCCACAACCTCACAAGAATGATCACATCTTGTCTCACTTATGGAATCATGGGCCATCAATTACATCCATTTCTATAACCATAGAATTAGGGAATTGTTTATATATTTGAAATAAACCTCATTACCTCCTCATACCATTATTGAAACCTACCATAATCCTCCCGACATGAATTGTTATATCACTTATAACCTAAAAACACCCAGGGCATCACATATCTATTAGAAACACTTGGTTATCAAAAACAATGTGTAATGAAATAACAGTCCTTTGACCATTACAACTTGTGTAATATACACCTCACCTGGAAGAGAGTGTAGGAGAGATTGTCTATATAGCCATCCATCATCCTCAACAGATTTCAGGAAAAACACTAACCCTAATGGAATAAATTAATTATAATGAAGGGATTCTCAACCACTTGGAATCATTAACAAATCACTTGGAACATTAGGAAAGATTATAAATTCCATCGAACCATAACCACACTACAAGAATCCACAGATCAACCTACACTGCACCCAAGAATCATCAAAATGAATCCCAAACACATAACCCAAATAAACCAGCACCACCATATTGAAACACCAAAAATTAGTTGTAGGAGACATATAAGAATGATAGGAGAAATCCACGTGGATCAAATAAGAGATATTGGGAATCAATACCCAAGGAAAGGAATATCTAAAACATGAAAAAGGTTCCATTTAATCACTTGGAATGAGAGATGGGATCACCAAACGTAGGGTATGATGAAACCCCCAAATTGTAAACACCATAAAACCTCACCAAACAATGTAAATAAATGACATGTAATACCTATACATCATGTAAATATATCTCTTTAATATCATCTGAAAAAAATCATTTCCATTGAGGAATATTACACATACTTTATTCCACATCATTAATCCCACCAAAAAGACAAATACCATTTTCACAGGATACTCCATAGCCACACAAAAATCATCAACCACCCCATTATAGATTTTTGTAACCACTATTGTATATTTCTTCAATCATTTACATGGAATATATTTCATATAGTATCTTGGGTGCACCTACAGTCTCCATCGAAAACTCTAGGAACCATCTTCAAACAATTCTAAAAACACAAACTAGAAAAGTAGTCTCTTGGGAATGAATGCAATGTTACATCATATAGACATCATAGGATTCTCCCCATAAAGAATCCAAATTCTTTCCCAGAAGAAAGGTGGTCAAAAAACCGCCAAGGGAGATACCATTCAAGGATATCAAAAAAACCTCAAACTCTACCACTAGAAATACACGCCAAACCAAGATACCAAAAACATATTTCACAAACTCATAACCACCAAACCACGTCACCATAATAATATAAAATCAAAAAAAATAAAAATATAAAACTAAACAATCCCAAACAAACAAATTAAGAACTTCCATCATCTATGTTTATATGGTAACCTTTATGGTTGTATTGAGTTTCTTGTGTGGGTTTAATTAACTCACTGTTAACGTGTCTCAATTTGGAATCATTCCCTCACATTTTCATATGTTGTAAATTTATCAATAATCATATATCACAAACAATGAAAATCATTTCATCTCATACAATAAGAAGCAAACCACACGTCCCATAGAAATGTTTAGGGGAAAAACACAAAAACAAAATATGGGTACTCAGCTTGCTCAATCACAAGAACTCTAATAAAATATACCATGGATACAAAAACATAAGATCCAATGGAATGTGAAATCCATGTTGTGATTTAACATGTAGATAATAGATATCTTCTGGAACCTACATTAATGTTATGTCATATTTAACATCAATCTCTCTATGGTCAATGTCATCAGAGAACATGAGATATTTGTAAGAACTATTGTATCCTCTCCAAATGCAGTTGTAACACCAGCCAAAACACCACCACACTAATTCCACAAAACACATCAAAAGGGAAACAAATTTGGGAAAATGATTACTACCCTCGAAAACCCATTTATTCTCATGTCAAGGTGAATCCTTCAACCACACGTGGTCTCCAACCTCAAAATCTAAATTCCTCCTTTTGTGATTAGCATATAACTAATGTTGGTCATGTGATTCTTTCATCGTCTCATAAATAGTATAAACATTTTATATTGTTCTATTCAACACATAAGGACCAAGAACTACTTCCTCCACAACCTTCTTCCAAAACTAAATGTAATGAAATGTTATCCAATAAAAATCGTCAAATGAATCCATTCTAATCGAAAACTGGTTGTTATTATCCCGAGAAAACATAACCACAGGGAATTGAAATATCCATGATCCAATAATATCCAAGACTCATGACCAAAAAAATTCTTCTATAGACTTGGTAGTTCACTCAATCTTCCCACATTCCTAATTTTGGAATGTGGTTTTGAGGCATTAATGAATTCCAAAAGCATGATGCCATGCACTCCAAAATCACTTGCATAAATGTGAATCCATATAAATGACTATGGGAATATTAAATCCATGAAAACGCAACACATTTTCAATATAGTTCATAGAAAAATCATCCACGTTTCCTAAATCATTGGTCACTATAAAGTTGGTGGATTCTTTCAGCCTATCCATGATCACCTAGATTACAACTCAACCTCCTTATGATCTAAGAAACCCAATGATGAAATTCATAGATATTACATCCCATTTGCACTCAGGAATATATAATTAATGCAACAATATTCTAGGTATATGATTCTATGCCTATTCCTTCCTTAAAACAAAGAACATTTCCAAAAACTCTACCACCAATTGCTTCATCCAGGGCCACCAAAACATCATCATCAAACCACACTACATCCTAGAAACTAATTGGTGTTCACCCAAATGTATGTTATGGATCTCATGATACACTCCCTCATGCATATGTAATATAATAAAACACCCCACATGAATCAATATTTATTTATAGCCATCTTATGACTATACATCTAGAGCATCGATAGGGACAACACAATAACACATCTGCTAGTCCTCTAAGTCTCCTAAATAAGAGATCTCCACCTACTCTGCTATAAAATATTGGACTATCATATGATACAAACAAGATCAATCGTAATCTATAATTGAATCTATTTTTTCGGATGTTAACTTCTCTATGATTATCTTTGCTTTATTATAATATTGAATAACATCTCTCCTCGACATCCAGATAAAAGAATAATCCACAACACCCCATTTTACAGAATAGTATGAGATCTCAAAATTGGAATCCTGAGGAATCCCCTTCCAAATACACATTCATAGGTCTAGATTTATCTAAGAAAATACATACCTAAATCCATTTTAATCAATAATTACAAAAAATATCTCCCAAAGGAGAAAATGCATCCACAACATCCTCACAAACACAATAGATACAATATTTGATATTTTGTTGGTATGGATATGACTATGGGGACATAAATAATGTGATACATTAGATACCATTTCCTTATGTTGTATCATCATTAATCTTGTGGATATATGGAAAGAATCATGAAACAACTAAAACATCACATCCTCCCTAGGAAACTGAGACACTAGAGCACTAAGTAACATTACCATTAGGAAAAAAATGATTCCTAGAACACATAATTCCACACAAAATCACAGTCCTTCCTATTCAACACTGTTAATGGGGATGTAACTCAATAGAAATTGGCCAAAAACATTTTATAAAAACCCTACTAATGAAACTTAAAACCTATCCGATGTTCTAGAGTGATAACAAGGAAAAAATGACACAGTATTTGATACTTCCATTTACAAAACCATCTGATACACCATATTCATATGGAAACTCTCCTTCCATTTATGAAACATTCACCTTTACAACATCCCATAGAGACATTGGATTCAATAAAATAGAATGATTTATATGAGATACCTTTCATTATCCTACTTAAACATCACTTAGACTAAGTAATCATTAATTAATAGGATAAAGAACTAGTCTAGGAACTCATAAAACATAGAGCTCATAATCCCCATGAACACATCAGGTGTGTTCATAATACCTAACAGTATGAATACAAATGTGAAGTGACCATATATGCATCTTGAGCTATTCTATGGGATCTCTCCCTCTTTCACCCTCAAATGGTGATGTCTAAACTAAAAATTAATATTTTAAAACCAAATCTCCACTCTAAACTATTATAATATATCATATATCCATGGAAGAGGGTAATGATTCATTAAAATCACATGAATCAACCTATAGAAGTAAATTTGAAGCCTCAGACAACCAAATTCATTCTTAAGAAACATCATTTTAGTACCTCATGATGGAACATTGGGCCATATAAAACTCTTATACATCATATCATATATATGAATCCCAAAATCCCAAAACACTAAAGGTGTAATATGAAAAGGATTCATCAAAATTAGAGAATATACAAGATGAATGTATATCTTGATCTCAACATCATGTCGTGGGGGTACCATCAAAACATCCCTTGGGAGAACACCCAAAAATTCTCTAACATACATGGGGATGTATATTGTCCAAGAATTTACTTATTCCTCTAAAAAATAACCCATGAATTAATAGAGAGACTCATCATGAAAACATCACACCTGATAACCCCAATCTCTAAGGAAAACCTCAAAACATCCATTCCCATCGGAGAACAATACTCTTAACTAGAATGATTCGATAACATCACATACTAAATAAAACCAGTCGATGTAATGGATAAAATCATATAGGTTCATATATAGCATGAAAAGAACCCCATGGGATTGATGTGGCCACGTTTTTAGTCTATATCCTTAGAACACATAAAACAAGTTGTTCTGGACAACCACTAGAATCATCAACCCTTGGGGAATATGAAACATCTATACCTATTTCCCTATATCAACAACAAGAGTGAGATAAAAAAAAGAGTTTATTCCTCATAAATCATACATGGAACAAACAAGATTACTAGAAAATCAATAACAACTTTAATTATCTCTCAACCCCTCTTTTATTGTCTCATCTACTTCATACCACTAACCATGTAAAGATCTTATACCTCTCTACTTATTACTAACTCCACTAAAATGCATGGATCAATGTCCCTAAACAAGATGAAAGTCATGGGGTTTCTTCTAACTTATCGATATCCCCAGGTTGGATCATAACATGACTACCCATGCTCCTAAAATGGTCTCACTGTGAATTTCTTCTAAGGTAGGCGCTAGACTTAGACAGTTCCATGCAAAGAAACATTGTGAATGACTAGGAATTGGAAATAATGATGACCCCAAACCCCACAACCAAATAAGATAGAACAAATACCCCTAGACAAGAATGGAAACCACTAGCCCCTGAATACTAGAAAAAATGATTCTAAGGTCAACTCCCCACTGGTAAAATCCTAAAATGATGACAGTTGAAAATCATCTTGATCACTAGCCCCACAATTTTATCCACACTGGTCAACTCCCCACTAGCCCCACAATTTCATCCTCTTGATCACTTATAACTTATTTGGAAAATCCAAATATGGTGGAAACATAAAACGAGTATCTTTATACATAATAGATTGATGGATTGACTCCTCAAGACATATCACATGAGGCTCCCCATATAGAAAATAAACTAGCACAAAATAATGATAGTTGAACTTGATTCCAATCTCTGGAATAGAAATACTAACTTTGAAGAATTATAGAATATCCTACATCTTAACTCCATTCATGTTCTTTGAAAGGAACTGTTCATGGAACTATTTCTGAAACTCAACACCTGAAAAAAAAAATCATCCTTCCGCTCACCAAGATACAACCTCCACCACTAATTCATAACTGATTGCATATGAAAGACTACCAAAGAAACACATTATCCCACTGAGGATTAGATCAAACTAAATTCATTCTTGACCTCATCAAACAAAATATCTATATTATCATTTAAACACTTCCCTCATACATTCACAATTTCTTCCATTGAAAATAACCCAATAAAATCTTACAGGCCTCCCAATCTTCTATTAGATCAAGCCTATGGCGATGAACGAGATTAGCATGTTAAATTTCTCCTTCCTGATCAATATGAATACAATGAAAAATATAAATAACTAAAATAGTAAACATATATTTCTTACCCCCAAATAGAACATCATTTTCATGGATTCAAATTATTTTATTTTACTCATTATTTCCATTTTACCTCTCTTAAAACATCCTAATTTAGACATGAACACAAGTCATCAGGAAGAATATACATATCCTAGGTCTCTACCATTAAATAATATCCTAATCACATGGTTGTTCAATAATATTTGATTTCATGCACTATATCATAGGGTGACCTAAAATCACATTTCCTTGCCAGTCTCCTGAGCCAATGTTACACACTATGGCAGTCTAATGTATTTTTTATAAACAACCTTATAATAATAAATGCAAAAAACTCCAAACTATGTCTTATCACACTACTATCATCTATGAAACCAAAAATTCATGACCCCCTCTCACCAATGATTTAAAAATTAGGGGGAATGATAAGGACCCCGAGTCCCTCCTTCTGTAGGCCACAAGTAAGCGAATTACATTGAGAGTATCAAAATATCATGTTAGGGAGGAATTACCCCTATAAAATGAATATTATTAAGAGATAAGATGATTTACCCCTAAAAAATCCCTAAAATACTATACAAGAAATATAAAACCATCGCACAATACAAGTATAAATTAAAATGATACAGATGAAATAATCTATACTAAATACCCAAAGGAAAAGCTAATTTAGTGAAATAACAGTTATCCAATGGCCTAATATAGAAATTTAAAACTTGGTCCATGTAATCCTCCCACAAATATGATGAATTTTAATATATTTATTGTGATTATATATGTATAATGAGTAAGAAAGTAAAATTCATTTGTGCACTTATGTGAGAAGTATACTAATAGACCCATGATAAAACAATAGAACATGTAAAAAATAAATTGGTAAACTATCTATATCAAACCTCAGCAAGGAACAATCCCCAAATAACACAATCCAATTAATATAATGTTACATCAATCACATTGATCAGGGGTACCCTGGGACACTTTCCCAGTAGAATGCCTCTCTTAGACACTATTGTATTATCTCCTAGCACTACCATCTCTTCAATATAAAACAATTCCCCACAATAACCATCACATCACATAATAGCAATAGACACTAGGTATACAACCCCATAATCACAGTGACATATCATCTCTCTGGAAGTATCATGGTCTATCACATCACAACCAATTCCATATCTAGAGTAGTGGTGCATAATGTAAATATAGGACGTCAACCACATTCCATCCATATACCATAAATAACCCCTTATATAGGCCATCCCATAATAAATTTAATAGAACATCATGACTAAATAAACATAGACAATCACAACTCCACCTAAAACCCATTAGTTATAAAAAAAATCAAATTCACTAAAAAACCACCATCCATCACAATCTGGGAAATACATACCTCTTCGGGTTGAGAGAGAAAGAATGTGTGGGTACGTAGCCATCCTTACTTCTAAATGGAAATAGGTAAAACACCATTTGTGAGATACAAAGAAATAGAAATAAAGGATTCCCTACCACATTGAATCACTTCCATCTCACCGTCTATGTAGGGTGATGAATAAAATTTAGTAGACCACAATTAAACCTTGAGAAACATCAGATCAACCGACACCGGATTTAAGGATTTCTAAAATGCATCCCAAACACACATAAAATAAAACTTCAAGCCACCATTGAGAAAATTGAATGAAAAATGTAGTAAATAGATATTAATTATAGGAGAAATCACCATATATCAAATATGGGAGGCTGGGAATAAATCCCAGTTGATAGAAATCACATAACCAAGAAGAAGGAATCATTGGATTGCTTTGAATGAGAGAAGGGAACTTATCCCATATGGTTTTAGGGATACCATTCAGTTCTCCAAACCTTATAACTATACAGAACATGGGATTTACATGACATGTAATCCCTACACATCCTGAAAGTGTCAGGTTATATGTTCTTATGAAACATGAATTACCTCAAATTATCTTTACACCCAATTTATTAAAAATTGTGAATACCGCTTAAAAACATGTATATGTTTCATTGGATACCCATTACATATATATAAGTTGTGAACCTCCCATTTATACAATCTGTGAACCACTATTAACCACCATTTAATACATTAACACATCGATTATTTCCAGCAACATATAAGGTTCACACCCATCCTCCACTAAAAACTATAGGAACCTCCCTCAATCACATCCAAACATAAATAAAATAAATTCTTTATTCTGGGAAGGTATAGTACAATAAAATAAAACTAAATTTTAATTTCAAATTTTTTTATATTTATCTCCCCATATTTTTTATTACATAAGTGATAGTTTTTAATGAAATTTATTTAATACATTATACTTAATTATTAAATAAATCATTGAATAAAATAAAATGGATCAAAAATTAATAATTAGTTGGTACAAATTAGAAACAATTACACCACTATTTTTATGAATAAAAATTATGATACATTTTTTGAAAACTAGTTCTCACAGTAATGATGATATCTTAAATCTAATTATTCTATAAATGAAGGGTTTGAAATTTCATAAAAAAATATTAATAATTATGTGGAAGATTATTTTATTGAAATTGTCAAATAAAAAAATTATTTACTATGTTTGGATCCACATTAAATGTTTAACATGTGTTCCTAATATATAAAGTTTAAATATTTAAAAAACAATTCTCGCCAATTATAAAAGGGGTATTTAACAACCCCTTCTATGAACTCTTAAAAATTTTGTTTCCACACAATATGTTACCATTTTCATTCCTATATAATTGTTTTCACTATATTGAGCATATATTCCAAATAGATTTTCCAAAGTCATATATTTATAATGGATCTTCATAGAAAATCTCAAATTGCTCTACATGAATAAATATTTTTACATAACATCATAGTTTTCTCTTTCACCATTTAAAACAATATTTTATAATACATATAAAATATGAAAATTTATTGGAAATATAAATAATATTATTATTATTATGGAATATTCATTAATCAAATATTCCATTTCTCTACAATGATAATTAAAATATTAATTCATGCACTATGTAAACTACTCACTCCACAATAAAATATATTTTATCATAACCACCTTACTAGGATATTAAAAAATGAATGTTAATTAAATAATTTAAAAATTTAAAAAAATACTAGTTTTATATAATAATCAGTATTACTCATTTCTAATGTTCTATGAAATCGTAAATCATCCATAATTTATATGTGTGGACTATAATCTCTGTGGAATGATTTATTTTCATATTTATATTAATGACATTCATATTTGGATGGTAATGAGTATGTAATTACAGGATATGTATATTGTTTAGGACAACATTATTGTTATATTAATGTAAGCATTGTGTTTGAATCCTCCTGTTTTAATCTCATTAATCATGTTTAAATCTTGTAACTCTTGTTTAATCACTGTCTATAATGATTCACTATGCTCATGTTTAATATTAATACATTATATGAGTATCAATTCCTAAAACAAATTATTGATATTTTAAAAAGTATGAGTCACCATTAATGTGAACTCATGGTCATAGTTGTTGTGAACAAACAGCCTCACTGTTTAGTCTGAAAATCTATAAAGAATGAGAAAACACTTTATAGACACCATTTTATAATGCTACATGATCAAGATTTCGAATAATTATCAGGAAATATTTCAATGACACCATTACCAGTGGTAAAACTTCTCACAAAGGACCCGACATGGTTACTATAACAGCATTACATCGCCAAAATGCTTCATAATTTTTCCAATGTAAGAGACATTGAACTAGAGGAACCAATTAAAAGAAATTGAAAAATCACCACAAATTATGGCACTACTTCCGATTCACCATACATTTGACCCAACTCCTATGTCCCTACATGACTATGAAATTGTTCCATACGTATCCATTTCTAAATTATTTTAATTATTTTTAAAATCATTTATAACAGTCATATTCTAGCTACATAATGATTCCAATATTATTAATTATCCTTTTCAGACATGTCACTAGAATGTACGGGGTTCAAGGAGTGGAAATCATGCTTCTTGTCACCCATAAACAAAAACACCTGTGGATAATATATTATCGTGCTTGGTAAGAAGAATATGTGGACTCACACACTTGAACATTCATATGAGCCCTGATAATCCATCATTCATACTATGAGTTAATGATAAACTCACTATGATACATCCTAAAAATATCCTTATTGAAGTAACAACAAAAATAAGAATAATAGCTATGAAAAACATCTCATTGAACTAGAAACCAAAACACAAAACTCAAGACACTCTATTTCTTATTATATTTCTAAAATAGGACTCGAGCTTCAAATTAGTTTCATTCAAAAAGTCAATATATCCATGTAACAACACTCATAGTATTTATAAACCCTTATTATTATATTATACTCTATTTTTTCCATTTTATTATTACTTTGAGAAATATATGTATCTGAATTAAAAACAAAAACAATATCTTATTCTAAATTGGATGATACAAGGTATCATCTCACTACTACTCTTTGACACAATTTTTATCCCATGTATAATTGTGGATGAGGTCTCTGTGTGAACTTGTTGTATTTTTATCCCATGTAAAATTGTGGTAGAGGTCTAGTTGACCTGGATAGCTTGTATGATATAGTAAACCTCCATCCAGGTTATCGATGAATCTTTTTTCTATATATTTATGTTCGTGGATGGTGATTACAATGTGGAGAAGACTAAGTCTCTACTTCAGACTGAAACTTTTATTTTCATCTATTGTTTTCATGTTCTAATCCCATTTTTTGTTGATTTGAACTAGAAAACATTAATTTTCATTGATATTAAATCATTGATAGTGTTTTTTCTAGAAATATTTTAGTATCCATATTTCAAAATTTAATTTAATCATAGAAATTTATTTAACTGAAAATTAATCAATCTGGGAGGAATATTTCAAACTCTCACATCTTTTAAAAATATACTGATTTTGTTTACTAGCCTCTTTGATTTTAAAATGGTGGGAATTAAAATAAATATTTTGTAACCAAAATATTTAAGAACTCCATTCCCCCCATCATGAGTGTCATACTCCAAAAAACACTTTGAATACTATTATTTAGATGATCAGAAAATTATTTTAATTATTTTAAAAATAAAAAACGAGTGAAATAAGTGGGAAATGATCTATTAATTCTCTATAATAGATTTATATGTTTTATATTACTCCTAAATTTCATTTATATTGTCTTATATAATAGTAATATTCATTAAATAAGATTTATTTTCTTATATTATAATGATATTACAACAAAACCAACTTATAAGAATCCACTAATATTGGTGGGTTCATGTTTGGGTCTATTTAACCACCTACCTGAACAATAATATGAATTTATATCCTTTATGAATATGAGAAGTAATTTATAGGTATAATATGATAAAAAAATTTAAATAATGGAATATTAATTTTCTTATTATTATATGAATATTTAACACATCTATAAAGAAGAGCCCTATCTTCTGATAAGAATCATTGGTACATTAGGTTCATCTGTTTTATCTTCCTCATTTTTAAAAATAACTAATAAAAATAAAAATATCCATTTCCATTATATCATGGATAATGTTTTCTATTACCTTATACATATAATAATTGTTGAAATTTGAAAATTAATAGACACCAACCCCACTTTTAAGTAACTAGTTCAAACTGATAATTATTTGGAACACTGAGAATTAGAAATACATTAAAAATAAATAATACATGAGTATAAAATGATTCTAAAGTAGGAGTATAAACAAATATATTTATGAGTAATGTTCTTGATTATTTATTTAGTGAACTAAATTTATTAAATCATGATGTTGGGTGAATATAATGAATGAAATCAGACCATGGTAATAATTTTCAACTAAAATTATACTCTTTAAGACATGTTATTTTGTACTTAATTTAATTTATGTGGTGTATATACTGCATTTATTATATATAATATAATTATATTTATTTTAATAAAGTTATTTAAATACATCTATTTCAAGGTTCTATCATGAAGATGTAACTCATAATGTAATTTTTTTTCAAGGACTCAATTTGAATTCTTTAAGACAATATACATGTTATTCTCTATGTTTCATTTTATAGTGTCATATGTATTTAAAATTACATTAATGCTATATAAATGATTTAATTATAATTTATGGTTTCAAATATTCCAAATCACATTTATTTACTTATAATAATTTTGACTCATGTGTTACCCTATTCATAAATCTTTTTTGATACAGTCTTTATTCATTGAGTTTTTTATTGATCATTAGAAGTTATACCATAATAAATAATTACATTAATACCATGGATTTTATTTATCTTTAATGTAATTTTTAATATTTTCATTATATAAAATTATTTTCTAATGTTTCATTAATCATATAATTTTTTTCTTGAATGTGATATTAATAACTCAAATATCTATTCATTAAATAAAAATGATTCATTATGAAATTTTATTTTCCATTATAGGTTAGGTAAACCTAAGGTTTTAAAATATATTATTTTATAATACAAATTTGGTATATTTTATTTTTATGAAAATAATTGTTTTTCACTATTCTTAAAATTAAATTTTAAAATATTTGAATTTTCAATATAATGAATATTGTTTTTCTCTCACTTTAACAATGTTTTGTCATGCTCTCCCCATTTCTCTATGATAAGAAATATGTATTGTAAAGGATTAATTATAAATGATTGTTTTAAATTTTAAGGTTGTTTAATTTATTTCAAAGAACATAATGAAATTGTATCATTGATTATGATTTGAAAATTTCTATTTTATAGTAATGATTACAAAATTTAAAAAATATGTTTTAATTTTTCTCTTCCAATTCCCTTATCATTTTTAAAAGTATTTATCCTAATTAGGTTTATTTATAATGATTAATAATTTAATATATCTATCTATAAGTTATTTTTTGAATATATACTATCAAAAAAATTATTCTTGGTCTCTTTCAATGTGGTGCCATTCAATTTTTTTTTAATATTTTGTTTTTCATTTATATCAACATCCTCCTATGATTACTTCATTTTAATAGCAATTTCCAAATTTTATACCATACTTTTTATTTCTCTAGATGACTTATGGTATTTTTATTTTATATTTACATAAAAATATAGTAAATATTATACATTGAGTGAACATCACTTTTTAGAAATTAAAATTAAAGGATGTTCACATAGAGAGAATGATATTTCATTGACATGGGGAATGGAATTAAGATTATTTATGTTCTTTTTTCACTGAGGATGAATATAAGAATGTTTATTATGTGTAGTATGACTATTCGCTTCTATTAACTTCTTGAGATATGATCTTGTTATTACTTTTATTTATATGTGTAATGATATTAATATTCATGGTGATTATTAGCTACTACGATAGGTTCATTTTGTAATTACATTACATATCATTGATTATATAGATAACTATGTTTTTATTTAGTATAATCTTCATTAGAGAATGATATAAAATTTATTTTTTAATCTTATAGTTAATTTGACTGAATTAATCACATGAATATCGAGGATTATAATTGGAAATCACCTTAGAGAAATGACAGGTATAACGGTAAAAACATGATTGGTGTTGGTGTATACATATTCCCATATTATGATATTTTATTATAAAAATTCCATGATTACATGTCTTTGTTGTCTAAAATTATGAATTCTAACATAATGATATATTTATTAGTAATATCAAGGTTTTAATTTATTTTCATTGATATAACATGATTTATGTATCCATTGGTTTTAGTAATATTACTTTAATTTATTCCAATCATATTATTTATATAATTTTTATGTTTTTATAGGAATAGTTATGTGTTTCTCTAAATGAGCATCTCATCTCACACCTTAGTTATGTTTCCATTTATATAGGTTATGAAGATATGTAGTACATGTGGAATATATAAATGGATTGCATGTTTGAATGAATTCATGGGAGATGTTGAAGACAAATTATGGATTATTTATTTATTTATATAATTAAAACATTTTTGTATATAAATATATCAGAGGCTTTGCTAGTTAGAATTTTATCCTAATTATCTAATGAACTAAAAGTTTAATTATCCTCAGTATATAATATAATCAATCATATTTATTGTTTATATAACTAATGATGTTTATATTTGGGATTTTATATATGGTGTCAATGTGAGCATGTAGATTATGTGTTTAGGGATATTGATCCAATATTGTGAGTTTAGGGTGTCTTAGATGGTATAAATTAAAATATTTTGATAACTTTGGTGATATTATTTCATGAAGTTGATAATTTTATGTACTTAAAAATTAAGTTTGATCATAATTTTAACGGTCTAAATAATCCTTTGGGATAAGTGTATGATTTAATTTGATGATAATAATTTTTTTTTATTTTTTGATTAGGGTTAGAGTGCCCCTTCTGAAAAATCTATATATGATTGTAACTATATGATTTTATCCAAATATAATGGAAAATAATTTAGTCAGTTTTTTCATTAAAATAGTTCCCCTTCAGGATACTTCAATGCCGATATGGATATCATAATGATTAAGATATGGGTAATCACCACAAAAATGCTTGTTGATAATTGACTCATACCCACTATAATTAATTATTAATTGGCATATTTCTATAGACCTAGATACAAAATCACAGGGTATTTGTTTTTGTTAACCAATTCTATTTATATGGAATTATAATTGATTTGTTTTTATGTTATTTTTGGGATTGGTTTAATACGTATGAGAAAGAATAACTCAATGTAACCTATATTAAACCAACAACTATATATGATGTGATATATATGAAACATTTTTTTCATTGAGTGACATATTATGAACAAGAATATCTATATGCTAACATGGATTGAAACCATCAGTATCCTCTCTGATAACATAAACAATTAAAACATTATTTTACTCCTACTCTTATTTTTTGGTCATGAAAATGAAGGGATAAAAGTAGAAATATTTTCCAAAAGGGTTTTTAATTCTTAATTGTATTCATATTATACCAACAATGGTTTTTCCTTGAAATTTTCAATTATTATTAATTAACAACCATAATTGTTTTATTGGAACTTCTAATAGAAATATTACAGTATACCATAGTAATTTTTAAGGTGATATGAATCTTATAGAAAATATATTAGAATTAATTGATTTAATTCATGAAATGGATTAAATATTTAGACATAGAATACATATTCACTAAATTATGGTCATATTTCCCAAAAAAATATCATTGTTGAAAAATTAATAATTGTAGAAAAAATTACAAAAAGACACATCATTAATATTATAACATCCCTATAGTGGAAGAAGACAAAAAAATAATGTCTACCATCATCTTTCAATGTACCAAAACCATGTACATGCTTTTATTAGTCAAGAGAAGTAAAAATAACCATGAAAATAGCCGGATTACAATAAAAAATTCAAAAACCCCACTATTGTAATATGAAAAGTTATTGTGTGGGAAATGGGGAATTCAACTAGGTGACCTTGAGGGATGGAGAATACCGTGTATTAATTTTGATGCTCCAAAACACATGAACCCATTATTCATGTTTGGAAACTTTTTCAATACATGGAGGGACTTCTCGACGAATAAATTTCTATCATAAGTTGATTTGATGGTAAATACATCCCTCAAAAATAATTAGATAAGAGTTATTCCCTAATTTGTTTGAATATGGACTCATAAAAAATGTAAGAGAAAAGACTTTTGTTTATATTTTGATAATGGTGGCACCAGTGAGGGATATTTTTGAAAGGATACAGGTAGGTGAGTAGGAGGTATATACTCCATAATGGTCCAAAATGGGTCTAAATATGAATCTCAATATACCTTAAAAGGAAGAGGATCATTATTTATCTTCATTATCATTTGAATGAAACCTCTAACAAGTGCTTGAATGTTGAATAATCATGAGGGTAATATATATATTCTTGTTATTGGACTATTTATATGTATTTATATGAAAATATATTACCAAAATAGATAATCATATTTCATACTAGTCATTTATAATCTATATTTAAAATACTAATTTCTAACACATGGTGAAAATAATTTGCCTTAAATAAAGTCCATGAGATGTATTTGACTCAAATGGATGGGAATACACTCTATATAGATATATTCATATGGGTGATTTACCTATTCATCCCTATATTAGTTATGTTTTTACCTTGATCCATTTCTATATTCAGAAAACAAATAAATAATTTTTATGTAATAAATAAAATTGTGATGAAATAATTTATTTATAGGTGGTATAATGAAATACTATATGATATTAGTACATTATTTCACTAAAAAATTAACGTCATATATAGTTATACTCACATGTAGAACTGAAAATAAATGAACTCATGATCTACTTATTTAAAATAACAAATTTTAATTATTACCCTTAATACCAAGAATTTGAATTAGAAATACCAAATTGGAGTAAAATATTATATAATATTTATATAAATAAAACAGTGACTACTAATATTATAAATGAAATTCAATTATTATATCTAAAATTATTAAATAAGTGATTTTATTCAAAGACATGTATTTATTTAAATATTTCTTCGTTGAAAAATATTATTTACAATTTTAATAGTATATATGATAAATGATGATATTATAAATTTTATATCAATAATATGTTAAAATTAATGTCATTATTAAATTATTGGAAACATAGATGATAATGGTTACTATTCAAATAATTCAATTTTCCATTAAAAAGATATCTCTATAACCTCTCCCCATTTTATTTAAAAGATAAATATCTAAAAGATAGAATTTTAATTTTTATAAATGGAACATATTTGTAGAATTATATATAATTATATAATATTAGGGTTATTTTTATGGATGTTTCTAAAAATAATGATTCTTAATTGAATATTTCAAAAAAAATTCAAATAACATGTATTTAATGAATTAATTTGTATATAAATCTTGATTGGGATTTAATGAAATAATTTTATAAGAAAATATATTTATTATATATTTTAATATATAATTTTATAAATATAATTTTTAATTTAAAATATCGTATTTGATATTTTACAATGTAATTAAAATTTATTCAATAAATGTATACATTATAAATTTCTATTCTAAATAAGATTTACATTGATTTGAATAAATGATAATAAAATTATAGGAATTTAATACTTATACTCAATTGGTATAGTTTATTTAATATGGAACATATTATTTTTCTGACTAATGATGAATCCCTCTTAGGTAAAAAAAGAAGTAGTTAAAACTAAAATTACGGATATATTAATTCAATAGGTAAATATCATGAAACAAGAAAACAAAATGTTTTTAATTTTAGTTTAGGCTGTATGGATCTACCTTATCTCTTTTAAAGTACATTATTTATCTCTGTTGGTGCCAAATGACATGTTAAACATGAACACTATTTATATAATGTTTAAATATTTACAAATATGCGATTATAAACACCTATAAAAGGGGAATCTCATCACCCATTGACCGAACAATTTTTTTTTAATTTACACATTTAACCAAATTATTTTTCCTACCACTATAATTTTATTTAAATATTTGGATATTTCTTCGAAAATAATTTTCCTTGGACATCCACATCCAAGGGATCTTCCAATAAAATCTTGAAGTCCTCAACACAAATAATTATTTTAACACAACATATTTCATTTATATTTTTGTTTTACAATTCTAATATTTTAATAAATATGAAAAAAAATATTATAGAATATATGCTTAATTTTACTATATTTTAGTTGAAATAAATAACCTCATTTCCCCTTTCCTATTATAAAAAATGATACAATATTTGTGCATTGTGAAAAAAAACTATCACCATAAAACAAAAACATTTTCTCTATATAAACATTAAATAGATGTTTGAGAAGTAATATTTACTAACTAATTATGATAGTTTGAAAAAATTTATTATTATGGAAAAAATCTATATTAATAATTTCACTAGTTCTATGGAAAACAATATTTTCTACATTGAATATGTGTAGACTACAAACTCCATGGAATAATTTCTTTCTTTCCTCATTTCATGACCACCATAATTGGATAATAATGGGGATTGTATTGAAGTATATGATTAATTTTATTGATATCAATATGATTTCGGTATAAAAAATTTGGTATATTAATAAATATTTGACTCACTAATTCTTATCATTATTTAAATCGATTGAAATAAGATAACTAAGAGGAAAATGTTATATTCATTCGATGAGTTGAATTATAAAAATTATATTCTATTTCCTTTTAATTATATTTATGATATCATACACTAGTAATAAAAAACTCATATCATTAAAAACAATTATCATGATATCACAAATAATCAACCCTTTAATCATCTATTAATCGTGGTTTGTTCATGTTTGGGACTTGTTAACCACATATTTGATCGATATAATAAATTTATTTCATTTAGGAAAATGGGAAAATATATATTAGAATAATATGATAATTATATGTAAATACCATTTTTTGGTTTATGGTACTGATATATTAACATTTAACTCATTTATTAATTGAAAACCTTTTGTTCATTAACATTCCTCAAAATATGATCATTATTTATTATATCATGATGGTTTTTAAAAAAATCACTGATTTTTTTTATTGAATTATAAATATAATGTAACATCTATTTTAATACATTAAAAAATTTAGGAATAAGGGAAATTAAAAAATAATAGATACCAACACATATTTTAGGAAACTACATAAAAACAATAAAAATAACATACAGTAATGGTGAAAATATAAAAAGAAATAACTAATATTTAAGTATGTAATGATTATAAGTTAAGGGTATAAATTATTTTATTTATGTAAATATTGTTTATTGTGTGTTAAATAAAACTATTTAATAATATATAGTGGTGGGTGTATGTTTGGAATTAATCCGGATTGAGGTTTGGTTTTTCGTATTACATTACCATTTTTGAGATATGTTTGATATTATTCAACTAATTTTATTTTTTTGTGGTATTTGATAAATATATGGGATATTGTATAGAGAATTATTTTTTATTCCTTCCTATTCAATTTCAATTATTTGTTATCTCTTTCAGTGGGTTTTTATGAAATTATTCCTCAAGTCACAAGAGTTTTCTTCGTCTCAATTATAGAACATTGGGACAAAATACATATTATACACCATGATTCTCATTATAGTTTTGTATTAAAATAATATACCCTGAATGTTATATTAATTATTTACATTGAATTCATAATGATAACTAATAAAAATCTTGTTCGTTTCATCAAATTTCATTTTAATCAATTGTTACCCTAGTTATAAGTGTTTTTTCATACTCAATTTTCCTTCATTGAGTTCTGATTATTCCATTGAAACTATTCCATATAAGTTGGGTATATTATACAAATTGATTTGATTATATTTTATTCTCTAATTTTATACATTTAAGGAAAAATAACTCTCTCTCATATGTTCCATGGTTTGTAGAGTATGTTTCTTATATATTATTTTGATAATATTTCATTCCATTGAGATAAAATGATTTATCTGGAATTTATATTTTTGATGATTTAATTTTCCCATAATAAAATATTATTAAATGATATTTTGAAATCATATTTTGGATGATTAGGTTTTAATATAATTCAATTGGGTTTTATATGTCTTACAATCTGATTTTTATGCAATGCTATTTTGGAAATTATAAAATTATTTTTCCTTTTACTTTAACATTTATTAATTTTTTATCATTATTTATCCAATGAAACATGATGTAATTTCAAGGAACTTATTATATTTGTTTCTCATAAAGGAAATGTTTATTAATTGAATCTGCGTTAATTTTTCACTAGTTATATTATAAGGAAACATGTAAATTTTTTATGTTATTATAATAATTTTTTTGTAACATATATTCTAATATTATTTTCCACTTCACATATCATTATAAAAATTATATAACATAATGGGGTGCATTTTTTATTATTTTTCCTAATATATATATATATATATATATTCATATGGGATATTTTAGTCATGCTATCAAGAAAAATGATTTTGTACCTCTTCTTTTTTGATGTCAATTTATATATCCATTTTATGAGGGTGTTTTAAATTTATGTAAACATCCAAATATTATTCTTTTTTTACACTAGGTATATGTTAATTTACAACGAGACAATTTATTTCATTGGATTTATTATGATCATGTTATTCAACAATTCTCTTAATAGATGTCAAAGCCTGATGCTCCCCCTTTTCCTTCTCTTGGTTTGGTCATGGTCAGTGTGGGGCACCAGCCCTCGACCACGACGGCGAGCAGTTCTCTGGTCAAGGGTCCCTCGAGACCTTCTTTTAAGGAGCTCCTTTATGGAAGGTTGTCTTCTTCATTATCAACCGGTGGTTAAGTGCCGGCGGGGAGGGTTCGCATCCCTCATATTGTGGTTTCCCCCAAAGCTGCGGGCTGAGTTGATGATTTTTTCGTGGTTGTCTAAATGGAGGCGGAGCTTTTAGAGGTTGTAAAGACCCATAAATTTCAAGGAATTTTTTTTTCTTAATTTTCTTTGGAATTTTACAAGAATGCAGTTTCTGACGGCGCCTGATTCCGAGGCCCGGTGTGCCCGGAATCATTTTCCGAAGTTTGGCTCGGGTACGTTCATTGAACGGACGAGCGGGTTTTTCTAACTTTTGAACGGGTGCCCGGAATCGAATTCTGAGGGAACCGATGAAATCGCAGCGCCGGTATTCACTTAGAAACGCCTCTTCCGGAGTTGCGTTTGCTCGAGTGTGGTTTTTAATTTTCAGGCTTAAAGTTAAGAAATAAAATAATTTTGCGACAACTTTATTTTATTTCACTTAAGCCGCTTGGAAGCCAATTGAAACCACTTAAAGGTGGCTTGAACTGAGTTGAACTGGATAGGATGCTATCCAGAAATATCCTACCCCCTTGGTAGGATATTTGTGAGGTGGGGCCCGCACGAGCCTCGCCGTTTCTTTCCGCTAAGAAACGCACCCGTGAAAACTCGTCTTAATGAAAGTCAACTGACGCGTTTTCTAAATTCTTAACAGACCATTTAATTGGACGGTTTATTTCGAGAATTAAATGGGCTGTTTCTTTCGTGAATTAAATGGTTTGTTTCTTTCGTGAATTAAATGGGCTGTTTCTTTCGTGAATTAAATGGGCTGTTTCTTTCGTGAATTAAATGGCCTGTTTCTTTCGTTGAATTAATTCAACGAATTAATTCAATCGTTTCTTAACCTGTTTTCGTGTGTTGGCATATTAATAAAATAAGACCAACCCAAAAACTTTTGAGAAGATTTGAGAGGATCCTTGTTTCTTCTTCTCCCTCGCGAAGAACGTGAAGAACGCGAAGAACGCCGAACCTGGAAATCGACGACGCGACGCCTTGATCCGCATCGCCGACAACATTCTTCTGCGACGTCTCTTCCTCCGCGACGGATCTTCGATCGGCTTCTTGAGGTAAGAATCTCGGACCTTACTTTTTATCTCCTTCGTGGTTCTTAACCAAAAACATGGATTTAATTAATTAAATTAAATCTGTTGTTTCATGGTGCGTTGAGTTCGCCAACTCAACACCGGATTCCGCGACGACGCGACGCCTCCCCACGACGACGCGACGATCCCTCTCTTCCGCGACGAGCTTTTCCGCGAAGAACGCCCGCGCGCGACGATCGACGAGGTAGGGATTTTATAATTTTGGAATACCCCTCTTTATATTCCCGTGAACGTTCTTTAAAAATTAAAGAGCCGGTTTCAAATGATCAATTTTATTTTATTAAAATTGTCTGTTCATGTGTTGAACAATTTCTCCCCTTGTTTATCTCTAACGCGGAGGGTGCGGGCCAACGAACACGGCCCGACGACCCTCCGTCGTCCTTCTTTTTGTGCGGAATTGACGGGCGACGATGGAACGTGCCGCAACGGATGTTGGGTGATCCCGCAGTGAAGAATGGAACCCGGGAGGAACATCGGCGCAGACGGGAAGGAAAACGGGCCACCGGAGCGACTCCGGCGGCGGCGCCCCGACGCGTCGCCGGACAGGCCGCCGCGGCTGAGCTGCGGTCCGCGGGTCCGGTTCTTTCGGTCGGGACACGGCAATGCGCCGCGTCCGCTGACGACCCGCGCGACCCGCACGCGGGCCGCGGCTCCCTCGACCGCGGGCTGCGCCCGCGGCTTCCACCCGCGCCCCTCGGCCGAACCGAGCCGGTCGAGCCGAGCCGGCCGAACCGGGCTAGACGGGCCGGGCCGGGTCAACCGGGTCGGACCCGGGTCGGGTCGACCCGGTTCGGGCCGGGTCGGCCCAGGCCCGGACCCCCGTCTTCGTACGGTTTTCGTTCAAACGCCCGTAACTTGAGCTACAAGCCTCCGAACGACGCGCCGTCAGTGGCAACGCGATCCATGGATCGAGACGGCCGTTTCGGTATACTATACTCAAGGTGCACCTTCTTTTTTGGGAGCCTACGTAGTTAAAACTCCGTAGTTAAGCGTGCTTGGCCTAGAGCAGTGATCAGGATTGGTGACCTCCTGGGAAGTTTCCCAGGGTGGGTGTGAGACGGAAAGGCCAATAACTAACAGAATGGGTGTCCGATTGACGCGCCGTCTATTTCGTTGAATTCCTCTAAGTGAGACGGATCTTTTGGCATACTCCGCCCGAGGTTTGGACGCAGGTGGAGTACGGTCGGGTTGGTTTTGCCTTAAAAACCAACCGGGCCCCTGGGACGAAAAAGCCAATATCTCTCAGACCGGGCGTCCGATTAACGCGTCGTCTATTGCGTTGAGTTCCTCTTGATGAGACAGATCTTTTGGCATCCTCCGCCCGAGTTTTGGATGCAGATGGATAGTGGCCGGGTTGGATCGCACTGAAATCCAACCGGGCCCCTGGAACGGAAAAGCTGATATCTTTCAGACCAGACGTCCGTTTGACGAACCGTCAGCGGCATTGGTGATCACGTTGAAAAACGGTACCTAAGAGTATACCCTGTGAGTGTTCGGGGTATAGTTGAGTTACGGCCGGATTGGTTCGCTCACGAAACCAACCGGGCCCCTGGGACGAAAAGGCTAATAACTCACAGACCGGGCGTCCGATTGACGCGCCGTCTGTTGCGTTGAGACCCCTATGACGAGGTGGTCCTTCGAGATACTTCCATGCGGGACTTTGTGATACTTGGAGTATCGACCAGTAGCTCGTGGAGCGGACCCTCCCGGAGACGAGCGGGCGGAGCACGGAGACCGTGTAGCTGACTGAGACCTGACGACTGCTGATCGAACGACTCGGTGTGTGAAAGAGGTGCGCTTGGTTGTAGCGGCACATGGGAGCGCTTGGTTGTAGCGGAAGACCCACGACAGAGGTGCGCTTGGTTGTAGCGGCACATGGGAGCGCTTGGTTCTAGCGGCAGACCCACGACAGAGGTGCGCTTGGTTGTAGCGGCACATGGGAGCGCTTGGTTGTAGCGGCAGACCCACGACAGTTGTGCGCTTGGTTGTAGCGGCACATGGGAGCGCTTTGTTGTAGCGGCAGACCCAGGACAGAGGTGCGCTTGGTTGTAGCGGCACATGGGAGCGCTTGGTTGTAGCGGCAGACCCACGACAGTTGTGCGCTTGGTTGTAGCGGCACATGGGAGTGCTTGGTTGTAGCGGCAGACCCACGACAGAGGTGCGCTTGGTTGTAGCGGCACATGGGAGCGCTTGGTTGTAGCGGCAGACCCACGACAGTGGTGCGCTTGGTTGTAGCGGCACATGGGAGCGCTTGGTTGTAGCGGCAGACCCACGACAGAGGTGCGCTTGGTTGTAGCGGCACATGGGAGCCCTTGGTTGTAGCGGCAGACCCATGACAGAGGTGCGCTTGGTTGTAGCGGCACATGGGAGCGCTTGGTTGTAGCGGTTGGCCCTCATTACTCGATAGGTGGAGTACTAAAGCAGTCTTAAGTTAGTGGGCAGTACCTCGGAGTTGTGACAGGACCACTGTACACTCCAGAGACGGAGCTCTTCAGCAGTTATGGTTTCGATGATGAAAATCTTGGTTTGAGATGAGACTTTTGACCTTGTGTTTGCCTCATGATTGAGATGGGTTAGTTGATAACTTAGGTATATGTATGAGCATATATCTAAGTAGAGGATATCTGTTGAGATCTTCTTGTTGGTTTTAGAGAGACCTTGAGGGTCTTGGGGTCCCTACTAAGTATCGTTATACTCACCCCTGCACGGGCTATGCCCGCACCTCATTGTGTAGGTTGCAGACGACAGGCAGTGCTGATGGAGGCCGAGTGTTCGAGGACTGGACGGTACCCGGAGGTGAACTACACGACGAGTCAGTACCCGGAGGTGGACTACACGACGAGTCAGTACCTGGAGGTGGACCACTGGGCGAGACGTGCTCGGAGCGGACAGCGGGACCCGATGAGCATTGGAGCTATCTGTACCCACCCTTCAGGTGGGACTTCCAGAGGACGGCTCGACGCTGTAGTTTTTCATTTCAGTTGCTGTTTTTCCTTTCAGTTGTACTTTACAGTTGGGCTTGTATTTCCGGCCCCTTTTACTTTCAGCACAGCTTGTACAGTTTTTACTTAGTGTTTACTTTTCCGCTTGCTTACTCTGTGGTGCTTGTTTACTTTTCAAAGGCAATGCCTTCCCTTTTTGCTGGGATTTACGCCTTGGTGCTAGTCGCCAGCCCCTGGCCTATGGAAGGCGGGCTTGGGGTAGTCACGGCACGGGCCCCGAGGACGGGTCGTGACAAATTGGTATCAGAGGTGGTCGGTTCTACCGGGGACTCTGATCTTTCTTCTATGTGAAGCAATAGTGTTTAGCGTATTGGGTGTGGTTATCAGTCCAGGGAGTCCAGTGTTGGTGCGGCGGCCGACGTATCCATACACCAGGACCCTGACTTCTGATTTCCGACTTAATGCACGAAAACATTGATTGCATGTGTGTTTCATGTTTTCCTTGTGATTACTTCTGTCAGCTCACCAGGTATACTGTCCTGACCGTGGCGCACTTGTTCCCTTTTCAGGATGGCCCCACGATGACAGCCAGCTAGGATTCCGAGAGTGGAGCGTGATGACAGCCCACCGAGCGTTGAGGACTCGGTACAGGGCCCTTTGACAGCTGAGGCACCGGCGGTACCTATACCCGCTGAGGCACCGATGCTACCAGCCCCAGCCGCTGGCGATGCACGTCGTATTAGTGCACTGCATGAGTTCCAGCGCCAACGACCGCCCAGGATCCGCGGGGAGACGGACCCTCAGGCCGCCGAGGAATGGCTGGAGGCAGTTGTTCGGGTTTTCGGATTAGTGAGGACACCAGCAGACCTCATGGTGATCCTCGCAGCGAGTCTCCTGCACGCGGCAGCAGGCAGATGGTGGAGCTTGATGCTCCAGGTGCACGACGAGGCATCTCTCCTCTGGACGGACTTTGAGAGCATCTTCCGCTCTGAGTTCGTCCCAGCCACCCTCCGAGCGGTGCGCATCCAGGAGCTACTACAGCTGCGGCAGTGCAGCATGTCAGTGGCCCAGTACTCGGTGAGATTTACTGATCTCTCGCACTACTCCACAGATATGGTACGGGACCCGTTCTTCCGGGCCCGAACCTTCGAGCAGGGAATGAGGCATGAGATCAGGGCTTCGATGATCTCCCTCAACATTCTGACTCAGGCAGGGGTGTTAGATCGAGCCCTCTTAATGGAGAGTTTCCTTGCTGAGCAGTCTCCAGCAGTAGGACCCACCACTTACCGGCATGCGGCAGAGTCTTCTGCAGCGGTCAGTAGATGAATGACGCAGGGGTCCAATAGGACTGGACCTACAGGTGGTCGCCAGCATGACTCTGGATTGTTTTCGCGAGGCACTCGGGGTGGGCAGTGACTTGCCATGAGAGGGCAGTGTTACTCCTGCGGCGGGGTTGGTCACATGGCTCGTGACTGTCCGACCCGCCATACGGATGACCAGCAGACGAACGAAGGCCCCCCCCAGGCAGAGGCAGAGGTTCGATCAGGGCAGGCCGCAAGGAGCAGGCGGCCATGACAGGGGAGTTGGTCGTGCAGCAGGAGGTGGACGGCGCTTCGGGGTGTTTCCACCACCACCACCAGGCGGTCCACCCCGACCGCAGGGGACAGGAGGACATGGTAGAGCTCAGCTTCAGGCAGCTAAGGCCTATGATCATGGAGCTCCGGGAGCAGATGGACAGGAGCGGGACTAGCTCTAGACCGGGAGACTTTTGTTCACGTTGCTTCTAGTTTTGTTGATGTGTGTTTATAGATGCTTTGTGTCTTTGTACTTGAGCTGCAGTAATAAAAGACACCTTTTCTTGTGGAATTTTACTTTCATGTCCTCTCTTGTGTTGTTACTAAGAGGTTCCGGTTTAGACTGTTGACTTGACCCTCACCCATGAGACATCTACTGGAGGAGACCCGGTTATCACACACTGAAGCCGACAGTGTGACTCAACCCTTGGAGGCGAGAGTAACAGTTGGATCTCTTGGTAGTAGCGTCAAGGCCTTACGACGTCATCCTTGGTGTGGATTAGTATCATCCATGTCGGGATTGACCGTATTAGGCGAAGAATGTGGTTCATCCAGGGGATGAGACCAGATTTCTCTTATCGGCAAGGAATAAATCGTGGCAGCTCTAGTGGGACTAGAGGTGGTCCGGGCCACGACAGAGAAGGTCCAGGTGAGCACATGGGAGCGGAAGGCTCAGTTGCGTGCTCAGTACCGCCTTTGTATCCCTTGTTTGTATTGAAACTTTACGGGGACTTAAAGCCCTGTGGTGGGAGTAATGTAAAGACCCATAAATTTCGAGGAATTTTTTTTTCTTAATTTTCTTTGGAATTTTACAAGAACACAGTTTCTGACGGCGCCTGATTCCGAGGCCCGGTGTGCCCGGAATCATTTTCCGAAGTTTGGCTCGGGTACGTTCAGTGAACGGAAGAGCGGGTTTTTCTAACTTTTGAACCGGTGCCCGGAATCGAATTCTGAGGGCACCGATGAAATCGCAGTGCCAGTATTCGCTTAGAAACGCCTCTTCCAGAGTTGCGTTTGCTCGGGTGTGGTTTTTAATTTTCGGGCTTAAAGTTAAGAAATAAAATAATTTTGTGACAACTTTATTTTATTTCACTTATGCCGCTTGGAAGCCACTTGAAACCACTTAAAGGCGGCTTGAACTGAGTTGAACTGGATAGGATGCTATCCAAAAATATCCTACCCCCTTGGTATGATATTTGTGAGGTGGGGCCCACACGAGCCCCGCCGTTTCTTTCCGCTAAGAAACGCACCCGTGAAAACCCGTCTTAATGAAAGTCAACTGACGCGTTTTCTAAATTCTTAACAGACCATTTAATTGAGCGGTTTATTTCGTGAATTAAATTGGATGTTTCTTTCGTGAATTAAATGGGGTGTTTCTTTCGTGAATTAAATGGGCTGTTTCTTTCGTGAATTAAATGGGCTGTTTCTTTCGTGAATTAAATGGCATGTTTCTTTCGTTGAATTAATTCAACGAATTAATTCAATCGTTCCTTAACCTGTTTTCGTGTGTTGGCATATTAATAAAATAAGACCAACCCAAAATCTTTTGAGAAGATTTGAGAGGATCCTTGTTTCTTCTTCTCCCTCGCGAAGAACGCGAAGAACGCGAAGAACGCGAAGAACGCGAAGAACGCCGAACCCGGAAATCGACGATGCGACGCCTTGATCCGCATCGCCGACAACGTTCTTCTGCGACGTCTCTTCCTCCGCGACAGATCTTCGATCGGCTTCTTGAGGTAAGAATCTCGGACCTTCCTTTTTATCTCCTTCGTGGTTCTTAAACAAAAACATGGATTTAATTAATTAAATTAAATATGCGGTTTCATGGTGCGTTGAGTTCGCCGACTCAACACCGGATTCCGCGACGACGCGAGGCCTCCCCACGACGACGCGACGATCCCTCTCTTCCGCGACGAGCTTTTCCGCGAAGAACGCCCGCGCGCGACGATCGACTTGGTAGGGATTTTATAATTTTGGAATACCCCTCTTTATATTCCCGTGAACGTTCTTTAAAAATTATAGAGCCGGTTTAAAATGATCAATTTTATTTTATTAAAATTGTCGGTTCATGTGTTGAACAATTTCTCCCGTTGTTTATCTCTAACGCGGAGGGTGCGGGCCAACGAACACGGCCCGACGACCCACCGCCGTCCTTCTTTTTGTTCGGAATTGACGGGCGATGACGGAACGTGCCGCAACGGATGTTGGGTGATCCCGCAGTGAAGAACGGAACCCGGGAGGAACATCGGCGCAGACAGGAAGGAAAACGGGCCACCGGAGCGACTCTGGCGGCCGGAGGCGGCGGCGCCCCGGCGCGCCGCCGGACAGGCCGCCGCGGCTGAGCCGCGGTGGCAGCCAGCGGACCCGCGGTCCGCGGGTCCGGTTCTTTCGGTCGGGACGCGGCAATGCGCCGCGTCCGTTGACGACCCGCGCGACCCGCACGCGGGCCGCGGCTCCCTCGACCGCGGGCTGCGCTCGCGGCTTCCACCCGCGCCCCTCGACCGAGCCGAGCCGGTCGAGCCGAGCCGGCCGAGCCGGGCTAGCCGGGCCGGGCCAGGTCAACCGGGTCGGACCCGGGTCGGGTCGACCCGGTTCGGGCCGGGTCGGCCCGGGCCCAGACCCCCGTCTTCGGACGGTTTTCGTTCAAACGCCCGTAACTTGAGCTACGGGCCTCCGAACGACGCGCCGTCAGTGGCAACGCGATCCTTGGATCGAGACGGTCGTTTCGGTATACTATACTCAAGGTGCACCTTCCTTTTCGGGAGCCTACGTAGTTAAAACTCCGTAGTTAAGCGTGCTTGGCCTAGAGCAGTGATCAGGATGGGTGCCCTCCTGGGAAGTTTCCCAGGGTGGGTGTGAGACGGAAAAGCCAATAACTAACAGACTGGGCGTCCGATTGACGCGCCGTCTGCTTCGTTGAATTCCTCTAAGTGAGACGGATCTTTTGGCATACTCCGCCCTAGGTTTGGACGCAGGTGGAGTACGGTCGGGTTGGTTTTTCCTTAAAAACCAATCGGGCCCCTAGGACGAAAAAGCCAATAACTCTCAGACCGGGCGTCCGATTAACGAGTCGTCTATTGCGTTGTGTTCCTCTTGATGGGACGGAACTTTTGGCATCCTCCGACCGAGTTTTGGATGCAGATGGATAGTGGCCGGGTTAGATCGCACTGAAATCCAACCGGGCCCCTGGAACGGAAAAGCTGATATCTTTTAGACCAGACGTCCGTTTGACGAACCGTCAGCGGCATTGGTGATCACGTTGAAAAACGGTCCCTAAGAGTATACCCTGTGAGTGTTCGGGGTATAGTTGAGTTACGGCCGGATTGGTTCGCTCACGAAACCAACCGGGCCCCTGGGACGAAAAGGCTAATAACTCACAGACCGGGCGTCCGATTGACGCTCCGTCTGTTGCGTTGAGACCCCTATGACGAGGTGGTCCGTCGAGATACTTCCTTGCGGGACTTTGTGATACTTTGAGTATCGACCAGTAGCTCGTGGAGCGGACCCTCCCGGAGACGAGCGGGCGGAGCACGGAGACCGTGTAGCTGATCGAGACCCGACGACTGCTGATCGAACGACTCGGTGTGTGACAGAGGTGCGCTTTGTTGTAGCGGCACATGGGAGCGCTTGGTTGTAGTGGCAGACCCACGATAGAGGTGCGCTTAGTTGTAGCGGCACATGGTAGCGCTTGGTTGTAGCGACAGACCCACGACAGAGGTGCGCTTGGTTGTAGCGGCACATGAGAGCGCTTGGTTGTAGCGGCAGACCCACGACAGTTGTGCGCTTGGTTGTAGCTGCACATAGGAGCGCTTGGTTGTAGCGGCAGACCCACGACAGAGGTGCGCTTGGTTGTAGCGGCACATGGGAGCGCTTGGTTGTAGCGGCAGACCCACGACAGTTGTGCGCTTGGTTGTAGCGGCACATGGGAGCTCTTGGTTGTAGCAGCAGACCCACGATAGAGGTGTGCTTGGTAGTAGCGGCACATGGGAGCGCTTGGTTGGAGCGGCAGACCCACGACAGTGGTGCGCTTGGTTGTAGCGGTACATGGAAGCGCTTGGTTGTAGCGGCAGACCCACGACAGTGGTGTGCTTGGTTGTAGCGGCACATGGGAGCGCTTGGTTGTAGCGGCAGACCCATGACAGAGGTGCGCTTGGTTGTAGCGGCACATGGGAGCGCTTGGTTGTGGCGGCTGGCCCACATTACTTGATAGGTGGAGTACTACAGCAGTCTTATGTTAGTTGGAAGTACCTCGGAGTTGTGACAGGACCATTGTACACTCCAGAGACGGAGCTCTTCAGCAGTTATGGTTTCGATGATGAAAATCCTGGTTTGAGCTGAGACTTTTGACCTTGTGTTTGCCTCATGATTGAGATGGGTTACATGATAACTTAGGTATATGTATGAGCATATATCTAAGTAGAGGTTATCTGTTGAGATCTTCTTGTTGGTTTTAGAGAGACCTTGAGGGTCTCGGGGTCCCTACTGAGTATCGTTATACTCACCCCTGCACGGGCTATGCCCGCACCTCGTTGTGTTGGTTGCAGACGACAGGCAGTGCTGATGGAGGCCGAGTGTTCGAGGACTGGACGTTACCCGGAGGTGGACTACACGACGAGTCAGTACCCGGAGGTGGACTACACGACGAGTCAGTACCTGGAGGTGGACCACTAGGCGAGACGTTCTCGGAGCGGACAACGGGACCCAAGGAGCATTGGAGCTATCTGTACCCACCCTTCAGGTGGGACTTCCAGAGGACGGCTCGACGCTGCAGTTTTTCATTTCAGTTGCTGTTTTTCCTTTCAGTTGTACTTTACAGTTGGGCTTGTATTTCCGGCCCCTTTTACTTTCAGCACAGCTTGTACAGTTTTTACTTAGTGTTTACTTTTCCGCTTGCTTACTCTGTGGTGCTTGTTTACTTTTCAAAGACAATGCCTTCCCTTTTTGCTGGGATTTACGCCTTGGTGCTAGTCGCCAGCCCCTGGCCTATGGAAGGCGGGCTTGGGGTAGTCACGGAACGGGCCCCGAGGACGGGTCGTGACAGAGGTGGTCTCCATCCATTATCTTTCTCTGGTCGCCCGTTTCGATTTCAACAAACGTTCTCCGGTTATGTTAAAGAGATTCATTGATTCATGGGGTGTACAGCTTCCAGTGATGGTGTCTGAGCTATCAAAAGTGGCTTTCTACATCCACTACTCTTCCAGGGAAGATATTGTGCGGCGTGGACCAGGGAGGATTGGCGATGTGGCTCCTCACGATTTTCTCTGCAGTGTTTGTTGTAGGATCATCATTATTGAAGGGAATCTTCTATTACGGTGGTCTGGGTGCGCCTTCCCGGCCTTCATATCCCCTTGGAAAATCCAACGATCCTAAAAGTTTTTGGTGACTCTTTTAGATCGTTTCTTTGTTAGGATGTACGCAAATCTTCTCTTATGAGCGTCACGTGCCCCCGCATCTGTGTGGAGATGGATCTATCTAGGATGTTTCCTCCTCTGGGGCTGGTTCGAATGGGTGGAACCTTCTGTGGTGGAAAATAATCCTTTACATCTCTCCTCTGAGGTTCTGCTCATCATGCAGGCTTCAAGGGAATTTCGTTAACATATGTAGGGGGAGTCAATCGGCTTTGGGCTCCTCTGGCATGAAGCCCTGGGATAGGCCGTTGGCCGGCCCCCATGCCTCGAAATTGTGATCTATCTGGGATGGTTCTACTTGATGTGTTCCTCCTTCTTCGAATCCTCGGTCTTCTAGGCCTTCGGAGGCATCGGCCAGAGGGGATGGCACACAGACATCGATGATGGGGACGACTCACACTAAGCTCCGAGTGGTTCCGAAAGTGGACCCCCTAGTCACGGAATCACAGGTGGGGGTACCATTGGACATCAATTTTCAAATTCAAAATATGGGTTCCATGGGCCTATGACACATTATGATGAAGAGTGTTGTCTAAAGATAGCAACACCACTCATTGACCTCTCCGTTTCGGATCTGATCCTGTTGCCCCCTTAACACCAATGGCTTCCCTTGTTCTCAATAGAGTGGTTGTCGACAATCGTACTGAAGTACGGCAGTGGAATAAGCTTGATATTTTATTCCTTCTCACATCCTTCAGTGAGTAGAGCATTAACTCTGCCTCTAGCACAGGTTCGTATTTATTATCACTTCTCTTTGGTGTCCATGTCGCGTTCCCTTCACACCAAATAGGTTTTGTCATCCTATGTGGTTCTATAGATAACTCTGGTTCCTGAGGGTGGGTAAAAGGAGGTGGATTCCCATCATGTTTTCCCCAGAGGGACTTCCTACTATCCATACTCCAAGGGGATGTGAAGTTATGTTTGGAAGGACCTTCTTCTTCGGAGATACTGTTTCTTCTCAATGATGACGAGGGGGCCATCATGAAGAGGATTATTCTTCAAAAAAATGAGTGATGTATCAGAAGGTAGTATGGGCCCTCTCACTCGGTCCTAATTAAAGGAAGGCGTTGCTCGATTTTTGTCCCCCCCCCGGCTGTCCCTTGTCTCAAAATTAGGATTTCCAAGGAGTAATGCAATCCATGATTATTTGGAATGCAAAAGGGATGGGGGCGTAGGCGAAATGGTATGTTCTGTCTTCGGAAGCTAAGAAGCCTCAAGCTTCCACTATTGTCTTTCTCTATCCAAAGCAAGATCATAGTATACATCCTAGTTGGTCGAGGAAGATCGCCTACTAGTTGTTTGTGATTGGGTTCCTAGATAACTCACATTTTTGGATTTGTTGGAAGAAGTCTATTAATTTGGAACTGGTCAGTGTGAAGTAGCAGTGTATCAACACAAATATATCATGTCTGAAGGGTGAGGTTTTGTGTTGCTTCATCTATGATAGCACAGAGGTACACATGAATCTGGATCTCTGACACTTCCTCGATGCATTTTAGCCAGGTTCTCTGCCTTGGTTGGTGGAGGGAGACTTCAGCTCAATCAGTGATCCATTTGAAAAGAAGGGGGCTCTACTATGACCTCCAGTGGGATGAAAGATTATAGAGACTTCTTTTCCACTATGGGACTCTGTGATATGGGGTTAAAGGGAATCCATTTTACCTAGTGAAATAACTGGAAGGGCAATAATCTTATTTGGAGCAGGCTAGACATGTGTCTTGTGAATATTCATTCACTCATCTCCTTCGGTCTCACCTCAGTTACTCACCTTCCACGATCACTCTCGAACCACACTCCATTTCTATTGGAGCTATGTACACACAGAACTCAACATGGAAATTGTTCTTTTCATTACTATAGAAATTGGCATCAGTCGCCGGAATTCTGGGTGTTGGTGAGGAGCTCGTGGGGGGCAGAGAAGATGGGGGCCCTTGTTTGGGCTATCCAACAAACTCAAACACCTCAAGCATGATATCTTGTTTTGTATTAGTAACAGACTAAACGACATCATAGGTGTATACTCAATTCATAAATACATTGATATGATGGAGGAGGATTTGATGTTGTCCTAGAATGGGGAGACATTTACCTCACATTGTGAAAAATGGGTCATCCTAGCATAGAATCTGGTTGAGATCGAGAGGGGTCTTAGACAGAGGGCACATGTTAAGTTGATTAAAGAGGGTGACCAAAATGGTGGCTTTTTTCATGCATGTATAATGTAGAGAGAAACCATGATGATTAATATTTGACTGGACAAAGGTGACTATACGATTGATGTTGATGTTACTGGGGTATCGTGCTGGGTCATTTCGAATGGTTGCTGGATAAAGAGATGGAAGTACGAATTGGGAGTTATAGTACTAGCAAGGAGGTGGATGACTTTTTCGACTGTGTTCCAAGACTGGTGGGGGCATCTAAAAATGAGCACTTATCGATGATTCCGGACGAGGAAGAGATCAAGAAGATAGTGATTGAAATGACAAGAGATAGCACCCCTGGCCCAGATGGTTTTCAAGCAGGTTTTTATGTGCATGCATAGTATATTGTTGGATGAGAGGTGGTGGCAGCGGTCCATGACTTCTTCCAGGGTGAGATTTTGGAAAAGGTGTGAGTGCCTCCATGGTAGTGCTCATTCAGAAGACAAAAGACCCCACAAACATCAGCCAATTTAGACCAATCTGTTTGTGAAATGTGTCTTATAAAATCCTTGTGAGCCTCATAGCTACTAGAATGGGTGGTATTATTCTGAATCTAATTTTCAAGGAACATCATGGGTTTATTAAGGATCACATCGTCCAAGGCATGGAGGGTATTGCGAGCGAGCTAGTTGACGATATAAACCGGCACTCGGTGGGATCCAATGTAATTTTTTAGGATGATAAGGACAATGATTATGACTAGCTGGAGTGGCCTATTATTCTTAAGGAAATGTGTAGGTTCGGCTTCTAGGAATGAACATACAACCTCTATTTATGGTGATTTTCATCACCTTGTTTGTCCATCTCCATCAGAGGTAAATTCATTGGATTCATTGAGATGGTTCGGGGAGTGGGGCAAGGGGAACCCCTGTCTCCTAGCCTTTTTATTTTGTCGTAGGAGGATCTTACTAGGAACCTTCAGAAGAAAGCAGAGGAGGTAAGACATAGTCCATATGTCAGGTGGAAGGGCAGGTAGGCCTTTTCACATCTCAGGTTTGTAGTTGACATTATAATATTCACCAACGGTAGTCGACAGTCCCTACTTACTCTTATGGATGTGTTCTCTAGGTGTGGCAGAGCCAAGAGGAATTTCATCAATACATCTAAGAGCCATCTATATATATATTCTAAATACTCTTCAAAGAAATGTAAGAATATACAAACCATAGTGGGATTTCAACAGTAAAATTTTCCCATGAGTTATCACGGGGTTCCACTTTCTTTTGGGCAGATCAAGAGGTCTATCTTCAAGGGCATTATGGACTGGATGCTGGGAAGGATTTACAATTGAAAAACTAGGTTTCTTTCATTTGGTGGGAGGGTACCACTGATCAAAATTTTCCTATCATTTATTCCAATGCATGTTTTTTATATCCTCAACCCTCCAAAGGTAACTGTGAAGAAGATGGAGAAGACCCTCATAACCTTCCTTTGGGATTCCAATCAAGAAGGCCAGTGCCATTGGATTTCTTGGGATCGACTGGCTAAAATAGCTGAGGAGGGGGAGTGGGGCTACGTGATCTCACAGCTACCATGCATGGCATGTAGGTGCATTTAGCGTGGTATATTGTGGAAGGGAATTATTTATGGGAGATATTCATCAAAGGGCTCTATGGAGATCTGAAGATGAACAAAAATGAGGGTAGGGTTCCGCCCTCTCAACTTGGTAGGTACATGACAGAATTCCTTGAGGAGGTACGCAGCTCAGAGAGGTGGATAATTGGATGAGGGAATTGCAGATTTTGGAATGATATTTGGGTAGGGGAGTGATTGTTTTTTCTTGGATGTCCTGCACCAGATATCACCTTCAGGGAGACCTATGAGAATCCAGCATTCATCTGTTCGGTCCTAAGTTAAGAACATAGGAAGGTGTTTGATAGTATATTAATTAATGATGAAGAGTATCGATGATGCTCTACAGGTGTAATCTTGGCCAGGTTCTCCATTCGGAGCAATAGTGATTGGAAGAGCACGGAGGGCAGCCTTGGGAAGGGGTTGGTGAGAATATGGTGTAAGTCGATCCCAATCAAAATAAACATTTTGTTCCAGTGTCTCAAAAACAGATCCCTTTTGATAGATGAAAAATACCAAAGTAGGGGAATATCCCTTGCATCCTGCTACTTCTATTTCAATGCACCGAAGTGTGAATAAATAACTCACCTATTTTTCCAGAGTGACTGGGCAGCGGATGTATGGAGCCTATTCACTTCTCGAGTTTGCGTTAGTTTCGAGCATCTCTACTTTCAATATCTCTTTTACTCGTGGTTTATTGGAATGCCTATCAGCGACTTAGAAGGAAAGGCGCGAGCATGTATTCATGCTCCCATATGCAAGGTCATTTGGGAGGCCAGAAACAAGGAATTCTGGTTTTCCAGGATCTTGATTTTCCTACTCTGGTTAAGAGTTAAAACGTTGGTATATGAGTTGGTCTCCCTGTTGAGAATGGATCAGCGTTCGACTACGGTGTGAAATATTCTTGGTATACCTCGTGTCCTAGACTCTTTTTAATGGAAATGGGTAAGGTGGAAATCATTTTCTAGCGAGCTCAAGTTAAATGTGGATGGGTCCTACATGCATGGAACTATGCGAGTTGGTGGGGTTTTACTTGATTTAAGAGGCTCGGTTCACCTGGCCTTTAGTGTCACCTTTGGAATAAGAAATTCGTTGTTGGTAGAGGCTCATGCCCTTTTTATGGGGCTATGGGTATGCAGGAGTAGTGGATTCCAGGTGTCGTAGGTGGAGAAGAACTCATAGGACTTGGTTAAACATGTTTGGGGTTGGACATATGTGCCTTGGGAGCTCGCTTATGACATCAGGAGGTATAGCTTGGAAACCCTCCAAGGACAGATCATGCAACATAGTTGGAGGGAGGGAAATGTTTTTGTAGATGCTCTAACAAAGATAGGAAGTCCCTAGGAAGAGGACATTACTTTTAGAAGATTGGGCTCCATGCATCTAGAGTGTAGGACTTTTGTGATGAAATATGCATTAGGGTTACACTACTTCAGGCCTCCTTGAATGTCGGGGTTGTAAGTGTATTTGGCCTTGTGTTTTATCACTTTTAATAAAAAGAAATATAACTACTACACTTAATAGTATTATCATTTCCTTATACTATATCCAAATATAATTTTCCTAATTCCAGTTAGATAATATTCACTTATAAATATAGTTTTTTGTTACCCTTAGAAATCAAATTGGGTTTATCTACATTGTTATTCTAAGATAGATGGTTATTGGAAATTTAACCTTTTATTTTAAAACAATTCAATGGTATTATTTAGATCGTTTCTTATCATGTAATCCCTTTTTTAAAATAGGGTAACATATTGATATTTAGTATGATTATTAACATGTAGTTTTATTATGAATTCATATTTAGTATCAACCATTATATATATACCATATTTCAGTAGTATGTTCCTTTTAAAATTCTATGAAAAGGAATTTCAAATATTATCGTTAATGAATAGGAATTAATAAGGTGAAGAGTGGGCCTTGGAATTATATACACCCTTGATGGATTTAATTGTCTCTTGAGAAAAACTGATTGGGTATTCATGTATATCTCTTACCATAATAGGATAGTGTCTTGGATAAAGGGTATGACTGCAAGTTCGTGATACTGGGTATTATGAATTCCATTAGTACGAGACACGTATTATTGAAACGAGATTTTTTATTTATTTTTATAGTTTTTAAATTTTATCAATTTCCTATGATTATGGTATTATTTATATTATGTATTTAATCCATATTGTGTATACTATTCATTTATTTTTTTTACTGAGTTTGTTATATGTTTCCTTCAGTAATAATTTTATCTCATATAATTCTTAAGATTCTATCTTTATATGTTATGAATAAAATTAATTCATGTGATAGGTTTAGAAGGTTATCATTTATTAACTAGTATTTGGGATATTTTCATGGATAATTTTTTATTAAGTAGATTGAAATATAATAAAAAAATAGTTTTTAATTCAATGAACTTTATATTTATTAGGTATTATTTTTCCCAAAATTTTTAAATATCTAAAATGGAAATTAATAATGGGATTAATGAGTTTCCATAATTAATATATACTTTGTAATTAATTTTTCTTTTATCTACGATTTTCCAGCAAGAATAATTATGAGTATGTATGATATGTTTTTGTGACACCAAATCATGTATCATGGGTCTGGGGCATCATAGTGGGTGTCAATAGAATGTTTTAGATAACTTTGGACATTTGGAAGATTTTAATATAATTTAAATACTAATTAATTATGTTTTATAATAATTTCAATTGTAAAAATAACCCATCATTATAAATAAATGATTTAATATTAATGTTGTGATGGAAATTTAATTTGGTACTTTCGGTTACTCAACCATAGTAAAAACATATAGATGAATCTAATTGTATGATGACATCATTATATAATGTAGATGAATTTATTAAGTATTTTTTATAGAAATACATCTTTATCTAGGTATAGTAAAGTGGAGATGGATATCCCTAAAGTAATATAAGGGTAATCACCATAAATATTTCGGATGAGAGTTGACTTAATCATCACTATGAGGAATGATGAGTAGGTCTAAGAGTAAGAAAATTTCTAGAAAATATAAGGAGTTGTGTTTTTGTTAATCGTTTTATCTTTATAATTCATTATTGGGGAATAATTACATAGTTACTATAATGTATTATGTCAATAAATTTGAGATATCCAATTTCAAAGTAACCTATGAGGAACCAAAATGATATTAGTTATGTGATGGATGATATATATTGACCATTGAGTGACATGTTTTGTTCTAAATAATGAATGGGCTTACAAGTTTGATAAATTAAAATATCGTAAATGATAATGGAAAAATGTTAATATTATATTACACATAATTCTAGTAGTTGGACTTGACAATAAAGGTATGTAGTTACAATGATCCTCTTTTTAGGATATGTGGATGCCTTATTAGATTCTTATTCTAGAATCCTTGAGGTATCTAATAAGTATTCAATGAGTATTACTTCAACATCATAATGATTTTATTATTAATGTAATATTTTAGTTTCAATATTATTATATCTGAATTTGACGTCTATGTATGAGATATGAATCTTATTATTAATCCATTACATGAAACCAATGTAATTATTGTAATTGAAAAATTATTTTAATATAGAATCAATATTCCATGAATCACAGTTAAATTAAACAAAATATCAACATTTATGAAAAATTAATAGGGTTGGTGAGAAGGAATATTATTTTCTATCGAAATATCTAATCATCAATGAAATGAGATAATTACCAACAAATCATCATCATCATTATTCTTCAATGCACCCCTGCCATTAACATTCCATGATCTAGTAGGATAAGCTCAAAGAACCATGCCACTCGTGGAAGTTGAATACGAACCAGAACCAGTATTACTAAATTAATAATAAATAAAAATCACATGAAAAAATGGTAGTTCACCTTGGGACCTTGAATCTAGAAGTAGATCATGAATTATATTCGATACACCAAAACATGTGAGCTTATGAAATATATAAGTGAATCATTTCATGTCCTTGAGAGCCATATTTGGGGAAATGAATATCAACCTATAGTGGTCAATTTTAATGAATAATTCTACCATAACACATTATCAATGATTTTTTCAATGAGTTGGTAGCATTGATACTGGTGCAATAGAATCAAAATGATATTTGCGGTTGTTTGGTGAAGTTGGAAATGTTGGAAAAGGATATATTGGAAAAGGCGTTGGCTGGTGTAGTGGAGGCGGCCACACATAAAAGGTGAAAATGGTTAAAAATGTGTATTTCAATGACACTTGGGATGTTTTGAACCATTTTCATCTATTTCATCATTCTATAGTAACCACCCACTGATTACACCGTGTTTAATAATCATATGTTATGAGATATGGATGAGTGTTGTATGTCTATTTATGTTCATTTTAATACAAAATGATAACTAGAAATGGAATCATATTACATTAAAACCATATGATAACATAACAATATAATAAAAACTATAAATTAATGGATAAATAATATATGTTTTGAAACAAAACTATGAGTTCTATTTTTCTCAAATTGTTAGGAAGGAAATCCGTAAAGAGATATTCCCATATATTAGTTTCTAATCATTCACTAAGTTATTAATGTTGTTACCTTGATATATTTTGACCTTATAGACACAATTAGATATTTTTTATTTAATGAATAAAATTTCAAGGATTAAATTTATTTAATGGGGTACAAATTCAAAACATAAAATTATGAAATAATATTATCTAAAATTAAGTAAATGTGATAGATTGGTTTCCCCACACAAAACATCGACGATAAATGAATCCATGATATTTTTTTATAAACTTTTAACAGTTATGATTTGTAGTTGAAAAAAAATCATTGAATTAGTTGAAATAAATATCAAAATATTATTTTAGAAAGTTTTTAGAAAAATCAAATAAATTTTAGTTTTAATATGAATTATATAAAATTTTAATAGCTAGAATAACATATATGATGATTTTATTCATTGAAATGTATTTTAAAAACTAATGTAATTATTTAAGAAGTTAATTAATATAAAAAAATTATTATTAATGATGATAAAATATATTTGATATGAATAATTTTATAATACAAATTAAAATATAAAATAATAGAAAATTTGAATGAGAATTGTTAATATTCTAAAATTATTATTTGCTTATGAAAATATATTTTATTTATATCACACATTTATATTTATATGTATATCTTCTGTAATTTATATTCATTTAATTAAAAAATTAATATTATATTCTATTAATAATAATAATGTAATCTTATATTGAATTTTTCGAATTTTTCTAAAATAACCATTTTTTGTCCAGTAGTAAAAAATATCAATTTTACAAACAAAGTGACTATAATTATATTATTAGTATATAATCATGGATTAGTAATTAATTATATCTTATATAATAAAAATTATATATATTATATGATAATTTTTAGTATTTGAAACTATTGGTTTTATAAAACCGTATTTCACATTTTTGAACTTAATTTGTTTTTTCTATAAACATTTAATACATTTTGCATTTTTATATGATACAAAATTTTGTAAATTTTATAAATTTAAAAAAATTAAATGGATTTCAAATTTATAATTATTCATTCCATGATCTTTAATATGTACCAATTTATTTTTAAAAATAATTATTAAGTTACATTTTGTAAAAACTAGTTAATGTATTAAAAGTTAAAATAGTAATCCTAATAAATTGATTTCTAAGGGGATTTTATTATGATACAAAAATGATTATAATTGAGTTTTTGTGGATTATATAATCCTTATATACACTCTAATCCATTATTTCTCTATTTTGGAGCAAAATAATATGATTATTGTTTACTCTGTATATATTATCTTAAAAATATTACAAAAAAGTCATTCTAACCACTTAGAAAAGGGAAATCTCATCACACCTTCAAGGAACCCCATAAAATATTTTTTACGTAAGAACCTTTTCCCTTCCTATACTCAATTTATATTATTTTCAATATATATTATACCATTCTATCAATGTCAAATTCATCTTCCAAGGAAATCACAATGTTCTCTAGTTGATTAATTATTTTTTCCTCAAATAAATATTTTATATGTCGCCAATCAAAATAAAATTTCCAAATACCTATGTAATTAAGTAATAATTGGTAATATAATTTGGTATATTAAAATTTGGTAATAATCATTCATCATATTTTCCATTTATTATTATGATAATTGAAACTATAAATCTCATGTTCTACGACATACCACATCTAATACAAAATTTGTTATGTTATGATTATCCACCCTAAATATATTGTATAAATGAAAAAAATTTAATAAAAATGTTATATTTATATTATATTTATTACTATTAAACAATAAACCACATCACTAATTTATCATGTTCTATGAAAAAATGATTTCATCATCCATGCATTCATGTGAACTACCAACTCTGAAGATCGATTGATTTTAATTTTTTCTTTCATCACTATATTATATTACTAGTCATGAGGTTGTTATTGAAGATAAAATAGGAATTTTAATATTTTATTATGGTTCTATTATATTCAATTCCACAACCAATTAATTATATGATCAATAAAAAATTATTATTAATTAAATTGTTTAAAAAATGAACTGAGAGGGTGTAACATCCCGACCCAACTCTCTACTAAAATAGTGGTCATACCGGTCCCCACATGACCTCAAGAGCATCTACCTATGAGCCAGAGGATATTGAATTTTAGTGAGAGTCTATGTTTAGTAAGTTGGGAGACTATACCCTCATATTAGAGTTCAATAATAGACAATGGCAATAAATAATGGAAGTGTTCTAATAAATGATAATGCATAGAAAGAAAAATATTATTCATTTAATAAAAGAGGTTAATGCCAATTAACTGCAGATGTATTCATGACATGCGAATGCTACAAAAATGGACTTTTGTTAACTAAAAAACATTATTTATAGTACAATACAAGAAATAAATAAACAACGACTCAAATCCTCGAGGGTGGCCTCCTCGAGCATCCTGAGATTCTACTCCATCCTCTACTCCTATCATCCATGTATATGCAAACAACAAAAACACAAAACGAAAGAGAAACTACACGGGTACCCAGTGCAATGGCGGACCAAGTACGGTGTGGGATATAAATCTCAATAGGTAGGGTCCACTGGTTTCTACCCCAAATCCACACATTTAATAAATAATTTAAACCGTGTGAAAGCAAGAATAAATAATATAACCAGTACAATGTAACTATATATCCAAGTACCCTCTTCATCCCTCAGTTGGTGACTGAACCAGCATTACATTTTTCATTCATACTCAACAATCATTACAATATAATTATCAATTATTAATTATTCAAACCCCATTAAATTGTGAAAGTCTCATGAATCAGCCTAAGCCCGACATCGCCCGTTTAAGTCATTCACCATAGTTGTCTCTAATGACCATCTTTATAATAAAAGTAATGTTAGATTCCAGGTTTGTACTTTTCCTTGAATAACTCTTCATAAAATATTCAATTTAATCGTTCATGTACTATGTCTGAGTCCATCCACTAATATCTTAATTAACTCTAAGGTTCATCCACTAAAAGTGATTCACCCAATTCATTGATATGCCTGAACCCTTTACCATATTTATTTCCTAAATCATAGTGTCAAAGCAGTTTCATTAAGAAATTAATTCATTTCATGTACGACCAAATGGACCCACATTTCAAGGTCGATTTAATGGGTGTAAATCATTTTGTCTGGCACCCTCGTGATTATTTAGAGTGATAGTCCTTGTCTCACAACCCATAGGTATTTTGATCATCAATCATTGTCCAATAAAAGAATATTTTCAGGAAAGCTGGGTGTAGAACTACATTTATAGAACCCCGTGATTATTTGTAGATTCAGTCTTGTCTCACAATCTATAAGGCCCTAGCCTTAAACAATAATTAATCTTGAGTTGTTTCAAGAATACACATTGAGGATCTTTTCAGGTTTATTGTTTTAAAAAATTTGATCATAAATCATGCATTACATTACACATTTAAACTAAGTGGTTACATAAAATATAGTACTCATTTTTCCCATAAATAGAAACATATTTAAAATAAAACATGGATTCTTTCTTAACACGTCCTTAACACTATCATCACATCATGTACCTTTCCCTTGACATGTGAAAAACATTTCAAAAACATGGGATGAGCATAAAAAGCTCAGTAAGGGATTTAAAAATACAGAAAGGAAACATTAGTACATGTATACATAAGAATGAATGAAATAATACTTTACTCATTAAACTTAAGAACATTATAATACCTCATGAAATCATAATATTTATTAATAACTCATAGAAATCATAAGACATAAAGGTAACTAGAGGCATTCATAACATTCTTACGTAGGGAGTAACCCTCATGTATAAGTTTGGAATACCCATCCTAGTATATTCCCTAAATCTCTTCAGAGAAACCTTAACGTTTAACCCCTTCGCATTACCCAATACATTGGAGAGCTATATCGGGCTCACCTGCCCTGAGTTTATCACGGAACCACCCATCTTCATAAACAATTCCCAAGAACCATAACATAATTGTATCACATAAAACACGTATAAATGAAATATAAAATTTCCACATTTCAATCACAAGATATCAATACAACACATTGATATAATAAAAACATTATGAAAACAATTTTCAATACCAAAATAAAAAAAGTAAAACATGGTATTTATTTTTCATTTTAAAAAAGGTTATTGATTGTAGAGGAAGCGGAAACTCAAATAATGGTCACTGCGGTAGAGAAGTCGTTGTCGCCACATACGTTCGACAAAAACATTCCCTTTTGTTGTTTAGTAAATCACTTTGTATAGATAAGATTCCTTTTGAATAGAAGTAAAAGTCAATGGGGATTATACACTGTATAAAATAATGTTATGTTTAAAACAAAATATAAATCAATGAATGGAGATTGAGACGATGTCCCTTACCTCGGGTCCGACTTGACTCGATCGTTCTTTAACCTCATGAATAATAAACTTGAGTTAATTTCTTCTTTCTTAAGAATATTTTTCAAGTTCATTATTCCTTTTATATCAATTATTACCAAGTTATGAACACTATGTAATTATTTATGTTAATAATTTTCGTTTTGTCGATCATTGGTACTTGAGTCAAAAATAATCTCTTTATAATTACAAGTTGTTCATGTGGTAAAATATCCACTATATACAGAGTTATATTCATGATTTAGATATCATATATATCATATATATCCATTATATAAATGAATTTATAATATTACATAACATTTAGATATAAGAAATGAAATGCACCGTTCATGGAGACGGTAAGCCGTACGTGCGCATGAACGCTACTTTCATTTCTATTTCGTATTTTATGTAATGTAATAATAATGATATAAATGTATATTATAATTCCAGTATAATATCATATATAATATCATTAACTCCATTCTTGATACATCCCACATATGGCATTAACGAATCAAATCACTTTGAGGGGGTAGTAGTCCGCACTTCAAAAAAATGAAGATATCATGTTTACCCATAATGGAAACCGTAAAGGTATGCCATAAATAAAAAATACATAAGCACAAGGAAAAAACTAAACATATTATATATCATATATAAATATAGTGACATCTTAGTGGCCACCTTTGAAGGTGTTAGTAGAGTATTGAACAATCATCGTTTCGTGAGGAGAAATTCGTCATCCACGGTATCAGTATTCTCTTTAACCATTAGATGTAGGTGTGTGGAATTTTAGTTGGAATAAATCTTATAAAAACATCCTAGTATATTTAATATACTGGTGTTTTTATAAAATAAATGAATAATAAGAGTTTAGGGGGATGGAGAAGCAAAATAAAACAATAGAACATTAGAGAAGACTTTACCTTTAAATCGGGTAACACCTCTTGGTTTGTAACAAAAGGGTTTCTTGAAGAGCTTTCTGCCTAAGGTAAGGCTTCTAGGATGAATATAGGGATGTGGAGATATAAATTGAGCAGATCTTGGCCGAGACAATTGCTTGAGAGATGTGGGTAAGGAGGTAGAGGTGGGGGCCTTTTATAAGAGGGAGGAGGGGCACTTTCGGAAAGTCAAGAAATGTTATTTTATTTTAAAATGTGTTTCGGATTTAAATGGTACCACATTGATATATTTAAAGGATATGGTGATAAGGGTTCGAAATATAATAATCCAATATTTTTTTTACATGTGTATGTCTTATATATTACATTATCTTTTCATTTTATTTAAATCGTTCATTAATGAGATAATCGTTGCATCATCATGATGTCATAAATAAATTAATTTATTTAATTCCTAAAAATTATAAAAAAATAATATGATGTAAGAAATATTATTATATTTTCAATGAATATTTATAGTCTAAGATTTAATTTACACAGACAAAACTAAAGATGTTTTACTCGGGTGATACATTCTTTAGTGATATTCTCCATTCATTAAAAATAAAATGATAATGTGTCACTTTCACCCAAAAGCGATTCTATGGGGTCCCAAAGTTTGGCCCAAGGCGTCCGATGGTCATCCATGAAACAACCAGTCGCATTAGGACACATTTTTTGGTCATTTTTTATTATTATTATATTATTTTATTATCCTTAACTACCCGATTACTAATTAATCAAGATAATTGAAGATAATTATCATCATTACTATTCATAATGTCCAAAAACAAAATAGTATTAATTAAATAATTTGGACCTTATGATTCCAAATATAGAATAAAGTTTAGAAAATTCCAAACATATAAATTGCAATAATTAATTTAAAAATAATTCTCGTTTTCAAAACAAAAAGTGGATTTTTTGAAACAATATCTAGGAAATGTTTGGCGCTTGTTTATGCCCAATTCCAAAGTGAAATTAATTCTAATGACCACCATTGGATAAATGGTAAAAATATATTCTAATTAAAATTTAAGAAAAATTAAAAAGATAATCTAATCATATAATTAAATTATATGAAAAAGTAGTTTTGATGTAAAATGCTGTATTTTTCACTATTCATTAAAAAATAAACATTGTCATAAAAATTCAAAAAATTTATCCAAAGTAAATTTCAATGTATCAATCATAAAGAATAAGTTTATTTTGACAAATATAGCTTAAAAAATTGTCAAAATTTTGATTTAAAAATATTTTTCCCTCAGAAGGCAGTAAACCAATCTTTTAAAAATATTAGAGTATTCCATGCTTCAGATTGGATTTATTCTCATTTTAAGCCTCTTAAAAAACTATCTAATTCATAAATAGACATAAATAAGAAAATATATTATTCATTACTTACTTGGGATGTTACATCCTTCCCCCCTTTATAAAATTTCATCCCCGCAATTTATTTACTTATTGAATAAGTGGGGGTATTTATTCCTCACTGCATTTTCAGATTCCCAAGTTGTCTCTTCACTCATGTGGTTTTTCCAAAAAAAACATTTACATGATGAATAACCTTATTCCAAAACAATTACTACCTATGGTCAAAAATTTAGACCAATTTTTTTTCTTAGGATATATTCTCTTCCAGGTGGACTACATGTGGACTCAAAAAATGAGATGGATATGGCATGTACTTCCTTAACATTGAAACATGAAAAAGATTGTGTACCTGAGATAAAATCGGAGGTAAAGCCACTTGGTATGAAACTGATTCAACTATCTCCAGTATTTCATATGGTCCAATGAACGTTGGACTCAGCTTTCCTATCTTAACAAATCACATCACACTTTTCCATGGTGAATCTTGGAGAAAGACATGATCACCTACCTCAAAAGAGATATCCTTCGTCCTATTATCCGCATAACTCTTCTGCCTGTTTTGAGCTGTTCTCATGTGTTTCTGTATCAGCTGAACTTTTTCTACCAACTCTTCTACCAATTCCGGTCCCATCAACTTCCTTTCACCCACTTCATCTCAAAAAGCTAGAGTTCTACACTGCTTCCCATATATTGCCTCAAATGGTGCCATCTGTATACTGAAATGAAAACTGTTATTATAAGAAAACTCAACCAAAGAAATATATTGGTCCCAACTTCCCTCATAATCCATTGAAAAATCATGTAGCATATCCTCCAATGTCTGAATCGTTCGTTCTGATAGCCCATCTGATTGAGGTTGAAAAGCTGTACTAAAATTTAATTCAGTACCCAACAACTTCTGAAGGCCTTTCAAAAAGTAAGAAGTAAACCGTGGATCACAATCAGATACAATGTAGAGGGGAACTCCATGTAAACTGACCGCCTCCTTAAGATACAAACGAGAAAGTTGATCTAGGGAAAAAGTATCTCGTATAGCAAGGAAATGAGCAGATTTAGTCAAGCGATCAATAATAACCCAAATTGCATTATTACCTCGAGGTATATTCGGTAATCCCACAACGAAGTCCATAGGGATATTCTCCCATTTCCACTCTAGTACTGTTAAAGGCGGATGCATCCCTTTCGGTAACTTCTGCTCTGCTTTAACATGTTGGCAAGTCAAACACTTCACAGTTAAATCAACAATATCTTTTTTTCATTCCATCCCACCTGTAATACTCCCGAAGATCAATATACAACTTAGTACTGCCAGGATGAACAGAAAACGGAGAACTGTGAGCTTCACATAACAACTCTTGCTTCAAATGTGAATCACAAGGAACATACAATATCTTCTCAAATATCAAAACACAATCATTATCAATGTTGAATTCAGGAAACTTACCTTTTTGAACCAGCTCTACCTTTTCCTGCAACTCACTTTTTTTCTTCTGTGCTTGTTTAATTCTGTCTAATAGAGAAGATTTCACGGATACCTGAAACAAAAAATAAGGACATCCTGCACCAAAAACTTCTATGCCAAATTTCATCTAATCCTTAACCAAAATATCACATTCCAAACATAACATGGTTAATGAAGCATTACTTTTTCGACTCAAAGCATTGGCCACTTTATTTTATTTTCTTGGATGGTAATAAATTTTACAATAATAATCTGTGAATAATTCTAGCCATCTCCTCTGTATCATGTTCAATTATTCCAGAGTGAATATATACTTTAACCTTTTGTGATCGGTGTATATATCACAATTTACTCCATAGAAATGATGCCTCCAAATTTTTTAAGCAAAAACAACAGAAGCTAATTCAAAATCATGTGTAGGGTAATTTACCTCATGAGTTTTCAACTGACGTGGAGCATATGAAATTACCTGATCATTCTGTATTAGGACGCAACCAAGTCCTTTCAATGAAACATCACTCTAGATAACAAACTTTCCATTCCTTGAAGGTAGTGCCAAGACTGGAGCATTTACCAATATTGTTTTCAAATCCTAAAAACAATCATCACATTATTTTGTCCAGATAAACGTAACACCCTTTTGAGTTAGCTTAGTAATTGGACTAGATAACCGGGAAAAAATTCTAACAAACCTCAGTAATATCTTTCCAAACCAAGAAAACTATGAATCTCGGTTACATTTTTGGGTTTGTCCATTATTCCACAACCATTGTTTTTGCAGGATCAATAGTTATCCCATCTTTAGAAACAATGTTACCAATCAAAGAAATTTGCTGCAACCAAAACTAAAACATGCTGAATTTCCCATAAAATTTATTTTCTTTTATGGTTTGAAAAATAACCCTTATAAGTCTTTCATGCTCCTCTTTACTTTTAGAAAACACCATAATATCATCAATGAAAACAAACACAAACTTATCCAAGGACTCATGGAAAATTCTATTCATAAGTTCCATGAATACAACAGGTGCATTGGTTATCCCAAAAGGCATAACTACAAATTCATAATGGCCATATCTTCTACAAAAAGCGGTCTTCGGAATATCTGCTTCCTTTACCTTCAACTGATGGTTCCCCGATCTCAGATCAATCTATAAAAAATACTGAGCTCCCTGGAGCTGATTAAAGAAATCATCCATATGAGGCAAATGATATTTGTTCTTAACAGTGATATTATTCAAGGCTCTATAATCAATGAAAAGTCTCATTGAACCATCTTTCTTTTTAACAAATAAACCAAGATCACCCATTGGTGATGTGCTAGGTCGAATGAAACCTTTCACTAATAAATCATACAATTGCTCCTTCAACTCTAAAAGTTCAATTTGATCCATTCGATAAGGGGGTTTTTAAATTGGCTTAGCATCATAAACTAAGTCAACATTAAATTCAACTTCCCAATATGGTATTATTCAAGGAAACTCATCAGAATAAACATCAGGATACTCATTTACCACGGGCACATCATTAATCTGAACGGTTCCTTTGTTTTCAACAATATATGAAAGGTAACATTCATTTCCATATTTTACAAGTTTCTCAGCCTCATGATATGTTATTAATAGTAAGGGTTCATTCTTGTACACAAACTGAAATTCTTTCTGAAAAGAAACTTCTTCAGCTCTACAATCAATCTTAGCATGGTAAATAGAGAGTCAATCTATACCCAGGATAACATCATACTCCACTAGAGGTAAATCAATATGGTTTTCAAGTAGGTTATTTCCACAGATAAGGATAGGGAGATTCTTCTAAATCCTTTTTTCCTCAACATTTCCCCCAGGTGTTTTTACCATATGTTCAGGAGTCAACTCTTGATATGGAAATCCCAATTTACTAGATATGTTTTTAGAGATGAAAGAATGTGTAGAACCTGAATCAAAATAAACATTGGAAGAATCTGAGAAAACTAACAATGTACCTGATACCACTTCATTTGATGGCCCAACATCTGTAGAATAAGTTGCAAAGGATTTCGCCCTCCTTTTTTCTTGTAGTTTGACTGCTTGCCATCACTCGAGCTCTTTGTCGGACACTCATTTGAATAACAACCCATCTCATTGCACTTGAAACATTTCACTAACTGTAAATCAAATTTGTTCATACCATCACCATGACCTTTTTCTGTGAAATCACGAGCCTTATGTCCCATCTTACCACATCGGTAGAACCTTCCAGAATTCAGAAGACATTCCCCAGTATGCCTTTTACCACATTTATCACAAATTAGAAACTTAGTTTTCTTACCGTCAGACCTTTTTGAAGAATTATTCCCTTTCTCCTCCCACCTCGGTCTCTTCTTCTGTTGGTTGTTATAGAACACTTGATCATTGGAAAACTCCATTTCCACATTCTCAGCACATCGAAAAATATTTTCATAACTCTTGAACTCTCGATAAGATAAAGCCCTTGAATATTTTGGCTTTAATCCTGAGTAAAAATGATTGATTTTACTATCATGGTCTGAGATAAAATTTGGAGCATACATTTCTAATCGAGTGAACCTTTCTTCATAAGAAGCCACTGAGTCATCCTCTTGCCTCAATTCCAAGAATTTTTTTACCATCCTAAGTCGAAAAGCCTTAGGAAAATATTTCTCATGAAATATACTTTTAAATTCTTCCCAGTCGAGAGCATCAATCTCATCAGCCTCCATGATATTTTTAGCCATCGACCACCACTGATCTGCTTCACCCTCCAAAGGGTAAATTGCAAGACTATCCTTTTGATTGTCTGAACACCCCATGACATCAAAAATCATATCCAGTGCTTTAATCCACCAATTAGCTAGCACAGGGTTAGATGATCCTCCGAATGATGGGGGATGTTGTCTCATGAAATGTTACACCACTGACATGTTCCTCTGCGGTTGATCTGGCTGATCTCATGCATGAATACCACCACCATTTATCGCTGGAGTCAATTGCACCATTACTACAAGAAACTGTTCAGTTCCAATTCCGACCATCTTAGGATGCTGATTCGAAAGGTCATTTCCTTCTGTATGCCTTCCTAGTACGGCTTCCATGTTTCCTCTGCGGAAAACCATTCTGAAAAAACATGTCTTAGATGAAGAGATATGGTAATATTCAAATGCTATATAATTTCAATTTGACCATAAAAAAGATATTTTTGGATAATCATTTAATAGAATTCTAACTTCTAAAGATATCTAAACTGACCTATGATACCGACTATAAGGCCCCAGCCTTAAACATTACTTAATCTTGAGTTATTTCAAGAATACACGTTGAAGATCTTTTCAGGTTTTGAGTTTTAGAGAATTAGATCACAAATCATGCATTACGTTCCACATTTAAACGATGTGGATACATAAAATATAGTACTCATTTTTACCATCAATGGAAACATATTTAAAATAAAACATGGATGCTTTCTTGAAACTTCCTAGACACTATCATCATATCTTGTACCTTTCCCTTGACCTGTGAAAAACATTTCAAAAACATAGGATGATCTTAAAACGCTCAGTAAGGTATATAAAAATACGTAAAGGAAACATTAGTACATGTATACATAAGAATCAATGAAATCATACTTTTCTCATAAAACATAGGCATGTTATCATACCTCATGAAATCATAAGATTGATGAATAAATCATAGAAATCATAATACATAAAGGTAACTTGAGGCATTTATAACATTCTTACGTAGGGAGTAACCATCATGGTTACGTTTGGAATACCCATCACAGTATATTCCATAAATCTCTTCAGGGAAACCTTAACGTTTAACCCCTTCGCATTTCCCAATGCATTGGAGAGATATATTGGGCTCACCTGCCCATAGTTCATCATGGAACCACCCATCTTCATAAAAACTTCCCAAGAACCATAACATAATCGTATCACATAGAACACACATAAAAGAAAACATAACATTTCCACATTTTAATCATAAGATATCAATACAACATATTGATATAATAAAAACATTATAAAAACAATTTTAAATACCAAAATAAAAGAAAACTAAAACATGGTATTTATTTTTCATTTTAAAAAAGGTTATGGCTTGTAGAGGTAGCCGAAACTCAAATAATGGTCACGGCGGTAGAGAATTCGTTGTCGCTGTATACGTACGACAAATACATTCCCTTTTGTCGTTTAGTAAAATGATTTGTATAAAAAAAGATTCATTCTGAATAGACGTAAAATTCAAAGGGGTTTATACACCGTCTAAAAGAATGTTGTGTATAAAACAAAATATGACTCAATGAAAGGATATTGAGACGAAGTCCCTTACCTCGGGTCCGACTTGACTCGATCATTCATTAACCTACTAAATAATAAACTTGAGTTAATTTCTAATTTAGTAAAAAAAATCAGGTTCATTATTCCTTTTATATCACTTGTTAACATGTTATGAACACTATATACTTATTTATGTTAATAATGGTCGTTTTTTCGATCATTTGTACTTGAGTCAAAAATAAACTCTTTATAATTACAAGTTGTTCTTGTGGTAATGTATCCATTATCTACAGAATTAATTTCATGTTTTATATATCATATATATCATATATATCTAGTATATATATAATTTATAATATTACATAACATTTAGAGGTAAAAAATGAAATGCACTGTTCATGGAGACGGTAAGTCATACGTACGAATGAACGCTGCTTTCATTTCTATTTCATATTTTATGGAATTGAATAATAATGATATAAAGGTATATTATAATTCCAGTATAATATCATATATAACATCATTAACTCCATCCTTTATACATCCAACATATGGCATTAACGAATCAAATCACTTTGGGGGGCGGTAGTCTGCACTTCCTAAAATGAAGATATCGCATTTACCCATAATAGAAACCACAAAGGTTTTCCATAAATGAAAAATAAAGAAGCTTAAGAAAAACATATACATATTATATATCATATATAAATATAGATACATCTTAATGGCCACCTTTGAAGGTGTTAGTAGAATATTGAACAATCATCGTTTCGTGAGGCAGAAATTTTCCATCCACGGAAACAGTATGCTCTTTAACCATTAGATGTTGGTTTGTGTAAGTGTTGCTAGAATAACTATTATAAAAACATCCTAGTATATTTAAGATACTCGTGTTGTTGCAAAATAAATTAATAAAAAGTGTGTAGGGGGCTAGAGAATCAAAATAAAACAAAAGAACCTTAGAGATGACTTTACCTTTAAATCAGGTAACTCCTTTTGGTTTGTAACAAAAGGGTTTCTGGAATAGATTTATGCCTAAGGTAAGGCTTCTAGGATTAATATAGGGATTTATAGAGATAATATGAGTAGATCTTGGCCAATCCAATCGCTTGGGAGGTGTGGGTAAGGAGGTAGAGGTGGGGGCCTTTTATAAGAGGGAGGAGGGGAACTCTTGGAAAGTCAATAAATGTAACTTTTTTTTAAAATGAGTTTCGGATTCAAAGGTCCCACATTGATATATTTAAAGGATAATGTGATAAGGGTTCGAAATATACTCATCCAATAGGTTTTTGACAAGTTTATGTCTTATATGTTACATTATCTTTTCATTTTATTTAAATAGTTCATTAATGAGATAATGGATGTGTCATCATGATGTCATAAATAAATAAATTTATTTAATGTCTAAAAATTATAAAAAAATACTATGATGTACGAAATCGTTTTAGATTTATAATGAATATTTATAGTCTATGAGATAATTTACACAGACAAAACTAAATATATTTTACTCGGGTGATACATTCTTCAGTGATATTCTCCTTTCTTTAAAAATAAAATGATAAAGTGTCACTTTCACCCAAAAGTGTTTCTATGGGGTCCCAAAGTTTGGCAAAAGGAATCAGATGGTCGGCATTGACACATCCAATATCATTAGGACACATGTTCGGGTCAGTTTTTGTTATTATGATATTATTTTTTTATCCGTAACTATCCGATTACCAATTAATCAACATAATTAAAGATAATTACCGTCGTTACTATTCATAATGTCCAAAAACAAAAGAGTATTATTTACATAATTTGGACCATCTGATTCCAAATATGGAATCCATTTTACGAAATTCCAAAAATAGAAATTTCAATAATTAATTTATAAATAATTCATGTTGTCAAAAAAATAGTGGGTTTTTTTGAAACAATATCTATGAAAAGTTTGGCACTTGTTTATACCCAATTCCAAAGTGAAAGTAATTATAATGACTAACATTGGATTAAATGGTAAATATATATTCTAATTACACTTTAATACCAATTATGAAGATAATCTAACCATATAATTAAATTAGATGAAAATGCAGTTTTGATGTAAAATGCAGTATTTTTCACTATTCATTAAAAAAATGATCATTGTCAGAAAAATACCAAAAATTTATCAAATGTAAATTTAAATGTCCCAATAATAAAGAATAAGTTTATTTTGAAAAATAGAGCTTATACAATTGTCAAAATGTTTATTTAAAAATGGTTTTCCATCAAAAGGCAATAAAACAATCTTTTAAAAATATTAGAGTATTCCACGCCTAAGATTGGATTTATTCTCATTTTCAACCACATAAAACACTATATAATTCATAAATAGACATAGATAATAAAATCTAATATTCATTAATCACTTAGGATGTTACACAAACCATTTTTCAGTCATACATATATATTTATCTTTGGTGTTGAACTCCATGTCTAACACCCCAAAAACATCCATTAATTATTTCCTAAATTAATTATTCTAATATGTTAATTATTTCAACAACTAATTATGAATATAAATCACCCATCAAAATTTCAAAAATTAATTAACCACTCAACATTTCAATAGTTTATAATTAATTAAAAAATAGTTATTCATAGAAATCCATCTATATAATTAAATCAACATTTAATTATCCAATTTATTTAACATGTCTGAACCTGTCCACTGAATGAGTAATTCATCTAGAACATTATAGATTTACATGTGCATCATAATTATCTCAAAACATGCTAAACAATGCCTAGATATATAGAAACTATCTCAAATAGTATATCATATTTTTAAGCAACTCCATCTATGAAAACCCCGTGCATAGAAAACAAACATGCATCAATAGGCACATATGGAAATTTTTTTTAACAAATAATCAATTCCCAATATTAATGTAGTGCATCAAAATTAATTATTTCAAAAATTAATTAATTAAATAATATCTCTATAACCAGTCATCAATTAATTAATTATTTACAATCTTACATGTAATAATTATCCCATCCATTAATTATTACTGAGTTCTAATTTGTATTATGAACATGTTAAATATTCAATATTCTCAATAAAATAATAAAATCCACAATTTATTCCAAATCAAAACATGATAATTAATTCTACAATTAATTACCCAATTATCCATTCTTCCCCAATCCAATATTTTTTCTATTTAATCATATCACTTAAACCAAATTAGAAAAACATGATTAAAATAAACAAATTTTCTAGTCCTCAATTATAACACGCATGCGACATCATTTAATTATATCAAAAGTGTCATGCATTGACATATTATACATCAGCTCCAGCAAGACGAAATATGAAAAGCCAAACCCCAGCAAGAATGATTTGACATTACAATAAACCAACAATTTCACTTTAATCAGTATTTCAAGAAATCATAGCAGTTCCATAATCAAGGAAAATCACATTCGCATTTTATATAATGAAGCTATAATTATTAATTAATTTGATAAGGATTTGGGAACCTACCTCAGGGTGTCACTTTTTTATACCACAATGCTTTAATGTACTTGGGGGAAACCAGTCCACAACTGGTCTGCAGTCACATACGCGCAGACCTTCTTATATATATATATATATACATATTAACAAGTGTGTGTTGTCTAAATTGATTAAAAAATCAATATATCAAGCTGGTACCCAGAAAAAAACTAGTCATGAACAAAAAAACTCTAACATGGAACCAAGAACTCAGAAAAAAATGACAAGCCTTAATATAATAAGTGAAAAACTAAACCATAGGTTTAGAAACATACCTGATCCAAAGCTAGTTAAAAAATTTGAGAACATCCTCCTCTCCCATGGTGGCAGATGCCAGATTATGGACCCTTCGGTTCCGAGTCAACATTCACATTTCCTAAAAATAGAGGAACGTAAAGATTGGATTAAACCGAGATCATAGGGTTTTGGCTGAGATAACAAGGCGAGAGAGAGGATTCAAATGACTGATGAGATCATGAGTTATACAGAGATGAACTCACCTAGACGAGGCATAAAATAATAGTGAAGTGTCTGATAGGAATCATCGCATGCAAAATGGAGTCCGGGAGAGGGGGTAGTGCACCTCTAGTTACTACCAGAGGGGGGTCATGCCACATGGTTTGTGCACCACATGATCTACAAGCTAGTGTTGCGCCGATATTGGGATGTCCTCATAAGGGTTAATCAGTACTACAGGTCCTGAGGAGGAGGTTCATGCGGAGTAGGAGGTCCAAGATTCTTCTGCATCGTGCATGGAAGTCGATAAACATGGGGGGTCAAGCCACCTACATGTCACGCCTCACCATTTTATTTTATTTTCCCCTTTAATTAATCCATTTACTTGAAAATAATAATTCAAATAATAATAACAATTTTATTATTATTATTATACACACTAAAAACATATCTAATAAGTCAAAAAACAACCTCATTTAATTAAAACCACTTCTTCATTTATTATTCTCTTAATAAATAATTCGTAATTAAATATGAAACTCAATTTTGATAATTAAATAATCTTATTATTTATTTAAATAAATAACCATAGAAATAAAAATAACATCATTATTATTATTATTCCAGCTTTCATTTATTTAAATCCTTAACCCCAAATTAATTACAGTATCATTAATATGATAAAACTCTAACCCATAACCCCTAATTTAATTAGAATACTTCATTAAATACTTCATTAAATATGAAACTCATCATTTAATTAAATGATTCCATGAGAAGTTAAAAAGCTAGATTGAATTCTCATAAATGATACACTCCATTAAAATGAAATTAAAATCTCAAGATTCAAAATAATTTATGGAACCATAATAATAATAATAATAACATTATTATCATTAGCACATTCTTCAATTTAATATTAAATTGTCATTTAGTAATTCAGAAACTCTTTATTTAATTAAAATGGTTCTTTGATAAACCCCAAATCCACATTAATTTCTTCAACCATCACTTAATTAATTATTTATCATTCATTTAATTAAACAACTACAATAATAATAATAATAATATCTTAAATAGTATTATTATTAAAACATTTTATTAATTCATCACAATCTCTCATATAAGATTATTTAATTAATTTAAATAAATTTTTAGACAATGTAAACTACATCGGTTGGACAATAACCATGCGCTACCCGTGGATATCCATTTAAGTGTAATTTTTTGAATCTGGTGCTCCTGAGACTCATTGGGACACCTGCTAAAATGTTGGGGTAATTAAAATAGTCCAAAAAAACTTTTAGGTGTTCCAACACTTGGAATAAAAATTTGGATCTCGATTTAAATAAAACGACGCATTAATAAACCAAAAAAAATTCAAAAACATTATGATTTTTACCCAGTTCAAAAACATGGGACATTACAATCTACTCACCTTAAAAACTTCTCATCTCTGATATGCCATCAAGAACCACTATTGAAACAACCAACCTACCATGTTCATTTAGTCTTGTCAGAACTAATGTGTTGCGTTCCCAATGCCAAACACACCTTTAACCCCTCACAAGCCTAACAACATAGCGTTTAAGACTAGTGGAAAATCTCACATTATATCTTAATCATCGAAACATATCATATATCTGAGGCCATTAGAGGGACCATGTCAAAGAGAACAATTGAATCTCAATCAATCAGCCGAACTGGTTGAGTATGCTTCTCTTAAAAGATGTTGCGGACCCAAAACCCACATTCTACCGTTATCTGACGATGTTCCATTAAAAACTATTCCAAAACCATATGCCTATAAAAATAATTCCTTACCCAAACTCTTGTAAAATCTATATGTCAAGCCATTGAACGAGTATATTTACAAAAAAAACAATTGTTCCTAAACATGAAAAATGTAGCAGCCCAAAGAAACTACAGATCCCACGTACTACCCAGATGCCCACCAATCTCCAAGACCAACAATATTCAATCTATAGAGTGGCGTAAGACCAACAATATCATAGTGTCTCTATGATGAGGTCACGATAGGGTACATCCTCTTTGTATTCAAAAAAATGCACTAAGAGAAAACCGAGGTCATTAATAATATTAGTCGAACTACTACCAGACAACAGTGTTCTAAAAGTTCAACATATCCTTCCAACACATTCACAAAAAAACAATGCGACACTACAAACATTATGATTGTCCATGACATCACAAGTAAGGATAATCCTCTTACCATCATGCTATTTTGGAACACATTAACCCAAGGATGTGATGTTCCTCGAACCATGATCACCACATCAATCATTGATCAAAAAATCCCAAACATTAACCTATCGGTGTGCCATAATAGTTGAGTCCCATGAAGTACTCTAGTGTAACGGTCCAAACTTACTTTATTGGCCTAGAACATTCTAAGGGTAGTACATACCATGAGTTAGCCACGTACAAAACATAAATGTCCACCCTCTGTCTTGGCCACCCAAAACTGAATTCACAATGATCAAAATGATCTTTTTAATTTCATCCATTATAATTAAGTCATTTCAACCATTAAATATTTTAATGAATTCCAACAAACGAACAAGTACATTTTCAAAACAAGTTTCTTGGTTTTCAATCAACAGACCCCATGAAAAATAGACATTCTATAACAAAAATCCTCTTATAACATTTCTCATATAATGTTTTCCAAATATAAACATGCAATTTGTCATGTAGATTCTCTTTACTAACAAGGAGACCACAGAGGTTCCCATTTATTCAATCCAGGTTCTACAAAAAGAAATTCAATAATATTTCATTTCAATCAAAACATAGAAATTTTACATTTATAACCATTTTCCAACATTTTATGGTTATTTAATGTTCAAACACATGGTTGGCCATCTACCAATCAATAAGGAATCCATACACCATATCACCGGAATTTGGCTCCTATTTCTCATAATCAACATTCATTTAACATTATAACTTTATCAACACTTTCTTATATAAAAAATCAGTATTATTTTAGCATAAGAAGTAACACAGTAGCATGAAATAACACAGAATCATGGAAAAACATCAAAACAAGAAAATAAACGAGGAAATATGGAATACAATCACTTATGCGTGTTAAATATATCAATGAAACATTCTATCTGCAAAGGCATGCTAAAGCAGTTCAAAACATGACATTTCACCTAAGGAACACAATCCAAATTAGGAGGAATCCAACTAATGCAACTATATGGCATGAAATATGCATGACATATGAATCAATAAGTTCCTAAGATGATTCAATGTATGAAACATTCCTTCCATATATTTCATAAAATCTTCTAAATCAATAAGTAGTAGAAAATATACCTGTCACTCAATGTAAAATCATATCAACCATAACATCAAATACTAAAAACATCAATTCCTATCCATTAACACTTGGTCATTTTCTGCACATGGTGTGATCAGTCCCGAGAATGACTATTATCCCATGCCCCAACACATTAATAGTATCTTGTATACCCATCCAAAAATGAAATACAAAAAAGAACCCTCTGATACCACTTTGTCACATCCAGACCCAGGTCTCTACTAAATAGGTGGCATGACCGGTTGCCACATGACCTCAAGAACATATCTGCGTATGCTAGCGGCTGTTGAAAAGAAGTGAGGGTCTATGGATAGTAAGTTGGGAGACTATAACCTCATATTAGAGTTCAATAATAGACAATGGAAATAAATAAGGGATGCATACTAATAAATGATAATGAAGAGAAGGAAAAATAGTACTCATTTTATAAAAGTGGCCAACACCAATTATATACAAGATGCATTCAAGACAAGATAATGTTATAAAAATGGAATGTAGTGAACAAAAAAATATGTTTTACATTCCAATATTGAAATAAATAACAAATAACTAAAACCCACAAGGGAAGTCTTCTTGATCATCCCAATCTTCTACTCATTCCTCTCATCCTTTATTCCATGTATATGCAAACAACACAAACCTGTAACAAAATAGAATCTACACGGGTACCTAGTGCGATGTCAGCCTAAGTAGGGTTTGAGATATAAATCACATTAGGCAGGGACCACAAGTGTATACCCCAAATCCATACATTTTATAAATAATTTAAACCATGTGAGAGCATGCATGAATAATGTAAGTAGTACAATGTAACTATATATCCATGTTCCTGCTTCATCCCTCAGCTGGTGTCATAAACATCATTATACATCTGTCATGAAAACTCAAAAATCAATACACAATCATTATCATATATAAATTATAAAACCACATTAAATTATTAATGTCTTGAGATTCATCATATGCTCGACATCCCACGTTTATGTCACTCACAACAGATATCTCTGAATACTATATAAGTAATCAAATTAAAGAACGAATCCAATATTGTGCTTTGGATTGTATAATGCATCATAAAATAATAAATTTAATCTTTCATATACTATGTCAAATCCCATCCACCAATATAGAGATTTTCTTATTAGTCTTTCAAATAGTAGTGATTTACCCCATTCATTAATAAGCCAGAATCCTTTATTATATTTAATTCACAAATAATAATGTCACAACTATTTTCATTAAAAAAATTAATTCATTTAATGTACAGCCAATTGGACCAAAAATACATTGTCAATTAAAAGGGTGTAAAACATCATTTCTTGCACCCTTGTGAGTATTTGGAGTATGAGTCCTTGTCTCACAACCCATTGGTAGGTAGAGCATCAGTCTGTGTCCCAAAAATAATATTTGAATTCAAGATAGTTGTATAAATCCATGTCTAGAACCCCATGAGTATTTGGAGCATTTGTCCCTATCTCACAACCCGTTTATCAATCATACATATATATTTACCTATAGTGTATAAAGCCACGTATAATAACCCAAAACCATCCATTATTTTTTTTTATAAATTAATTATTCAATGAGTTAGTTAATTCAACAACTAATAAATGACATTAATCACCCATCGAAAACTCAACAATTAATTAACCACTCAAACAATCAATAGTTTATAAATAATTACAAAATAATTAGTCTTAGAAAACCAACTAAATAATAAAATCCACATTTAATTATCAAATATTATTAATAATTCTGAACCCATCCACTCAATGGGTGATTTTTTTAGGATGTTAATGATTAACATGAACCTCATAATTAATCAGGATGAAGGTCGTCAAGGACCTGAAAATAAAATTTATTAACCTACACTACCACAGTGGTGTAGGGTCAATCCACAGAGAAGGCAGGTGAGTGAATTATAAGTTTTTTTAATTTTAAACCCCCACTGTTATCAGTAGTGGGGATACATATTCTTACTTGTTATATTTTTTTATGTAAATTATGAAGTGGAAAAAGGATGAGGAAACATGATTATCTATAAAGAAACTAAAATTTATACTAAGTACTGTCAAACTAAAGTATTAAATCAAACTAAAATTTAACCACAATGAAAAATGAACTCAAATCAACAAAAGTTACTCTGGAAATCTAATCTAAAGGTTAAAATAATTGACTTCTTCTCAATTTTTATTGAATCACTCCTAAAAAACATGCTGAATATTCCCCCTTGCTATGAAATTCAATAGGTAGAAAATTATGTTTTAGATTTCACTACACCAAAATGCAATCAAACTGCTAAGAAGTTTGAAAAAGAATAAATTTGGAAATATAATATCCATAAATTTCCATGGTTAATGACATTAAAATTATGAAATATGCATTAAAAAATAACCTCGCCAGTCAAATTTGAATTATAAACATTGAAATCAATCGAGAGGTGAGTCAACTGAACAGAGAATCATAATTCAATCTTGCCGATAGATGATGATTCTGAAAAATATAATGTAGTTGAATAAGTTCTAAAGATAAACCAATAGAATTGAATTCCACATCTATGAAAAAATTAACCTATGATCATCTTGATTAATGAAGTGAAAAAACCTGAAAATTGAGTACAATGATTATGGATAGAAGGAAGGTAAACTCCCCTTGCACTGCTCTTCCTTCGGGCTCCATAGCCTCCATCTCGTCTTCAGTGTTTCTCTTAGAAATACCCTCTCGAAATGATGTGATCGTGGAATGATGACTGAGAGAGTCCGAATGAGATTCCCCTTAGCCTTTTTCTTCTCCCTCTATCTACTACTTTCTCTGTCTGAAGTAGTCATTGTCAAAATCTACTTGTTACCAAACATCATCCACCAACATTGAAAGCCCTTCACAAATGCACCTCACAATGTATGTTTTTTCGTGGCTGGCATGTCGCGATATTTTTTCCCTCTTAACTAACTTCTACTAAGTTAGTTATGTCTACTTGAATGGGGTTTCAGCTATTTAATGAACCTGCATAGGAAAAATAAACAACAGAGTGACTACACGAAAGGAATAAAAATTTATAAAAATTAACTTAAAATAATTAATAACTCTTAAGTAATGTTGTAAAATAAATTATTTTGTTATAATTAATAAAAATTATTAATTATATTTTAGTTAACTATAATAGAATAAATTTATAATTGATAAATCATGATAAATTAAAAATTAGAAGTTCAAAGAATTTTTTAATAAAAGAGTTATTATTATTATTATAAATAAGAAGTTTTTCTAATTATTATTTTTGTTGATAAAATGTTTATATGTTATTATTTTTATTATAATTAATTTAATTAACATCACTAATGTAAATTATAAACATTATATTTATTATTGTTTGATTGTTTACATTATTAACATTTTAAGTTAACTATTTTCATTTAATTATAATTAAATTTATATCTTATTATTAGTATTTTATTTTTATAAACAAAATGTAATATAATATTAAATTATAATTAATAGGTTTTTTTAATGATGTATTTTAATTTTATTTTAGAAATAAATATCAATTAATTAAATAAAGATATATTCATGTTTAATAATTATCATTAATAAAATATATTATGTAAATTATTTATTTGTAATAGTAAATGTTTATTGTTTTTGTGTTTTTTTTTATTTTGAGTTTTTATTTTTTATTTTGTTTTTATTCATTAGTTTTTCTATTATGTTTTTTTAATATCCTCCAACCCCCTAAAATCGGTGCATCCCTAGGGGGGCAGAATCTTACGTTGGGTGCTGGAAACAAGCAATGGAGGCTCGAATCTTCCTTCTTATAGCAACAATGAGTTCATCTGAGGCGTCTACAAGTGGTGGGCATCGGCTCGGTCATTAGAAATTTTCAGCAATGGACCTCCTCTTGTTCGAATGCGGCACAATAGGGGTGTGACTTCTCAAGTAGGTGGTCCATCTTTGTATCTCTCAACCTCTACATGCAGCGTCGGATCATACTCCTCATGAAACATTGACATAGTTTGCAACAGTTCAGCTCCTAAAAATCAGTCTCCATTCCTCTATCCAGCAACAGACTCTAAAAGAGGTGGCGGAAATGTATCTTGATACACGGCGAACATTCAATCCCTCTACAGTGACTCAGCTCCAACTCATGTGATGAAATCGGTTCACCCTCACAAATGATAAAATGTTGTTCTTGTTAACATCTAAGTTGATAATAGGTTTTAGATTTGATTTTGATGATTTGTTTCCTCGTTTGGGATTGCGGTGACTGTGAACCGATTGGAAAAAGAACTGGTGGCCGAAATGGTATGTGGTTTGTGAGGTTACGAGGATTATAGGGAGGCCTATGGACTGACATGATATAGTTATGTCTTTTTCAATAGCTGAAAAAGGATCGTCGAGAAGATAAATTCTAGCTGTGAGGTGCTGGGGACGAAGTCAAATAGTGAGTTGATTACCGATAGAAATAAAAAAAGGAAAATTTCAGTCAAAAAAAAGAAGCAACACTATTTCCTTAAAAATAATGAGAACCAGTGGCGTGGGGGTGGCTGTTATGATAAGATAGGAGTTCACCAATAGATTAAAATCTACTGATATATAAAAGAAGGTCACTGTTAGAAACAAATGTCATTGGGGAGGTTAAATAAAACATGTTATGGTTCGAAAATAAAATAAGAAGCTCTGCTTTAGGATGATTACATGTAGGTCGGGGGTCCCCGATAGAAAACATGAGGTTACCATTATACATAAATGAGAGCTACCATAAATCTTCATAAGGTCGCCATTTCAAAAGAAAATAAAAGCTTACCGTTACGCAATAAAAATAATAGGGTCCCCGATACAGATAAATTAAAAGGTTACCAGTATAAATCAAAATAAATTTTACCGGTACCGTGAAAATAAAAAGGTCATTGAAAGCTTAATTAAAATAGAAATGTCATCACTAGTATAAAATAATTAACTAAAACTATCCTTAAAAATGTAAAATTAAATGTTTAGTAATCTAAATAAATAAACTGAAAACAATTAATTAAAAGAATGTTAACTACAATAAATTTAAAATAGGATTTTTATTAAACATCAAAATATTAATGCCAAAACTAAGATTGTCAATCAGATAACACTTAAATTATAAACTGAATGATTAATAAATAAAAATTATTAAAGACTTAAATTAAAATCACTATAAAAATAATTACAAGGTAGCAGCGAGTAATAAAGATTAGAAACGGTGACCCTATAGGTCGCTGGTAGTTCTTGTCTACCTCACTCATACAATAAAATCTATATTTAGTGACTTAATAATATATCTTCATATATAAGATTAAATATTTAATTTCATATAACACTAGATTAATTAATAAAAAAACTAATTGATTACAAAAAATAAAAAAGCGAACTATTTTCTTTAATTTAAAATCCAAATTATTTACTTAAATTATTAGAAGGATGAATAAACATATTAATTAATATTTTTTACCTATTCTAATGAAATTATAATAAAATGGAAATTATTAATATAAAGACCAAGTTAATTAAATAAGAATACAATGATTAAATAATTTTTTTAAAAAATCTTAGTTTAGTAAAAAGTCATGTTGATTTAAATTAACCAAACTAAATAAGAGATATTTAACTTAGAAAATTATAGAAGGATTAAAATTATTATTTTGATGACTAAAAACTCATAATTAATTATAAAAATTGATTAACTAAAATTAATAATTATAAAAATACAAAAGTTCTATTATTTAGTAAAAAGTGATTACAGAGCTAATTAAATAATTATGAATTAAGTAAAAAGATGTGTCAAAACCATGTGAATATCGAGGCACATCAAAAATCATCTAATATCATGCTGAACAATGCCCAAATATTTAGCAACCATCTCACATAGACTATTTTAACACCCGAGAATTTTATGAGAAATATTTTGTTTTTATGTTACATAAATCATAAAAGGAATCTTTCACTACACTCAACACTATCTTATCTTGCTTTACACGCAACTGCGACCTTCCTCGATAGCTTGCATCGTATGCAATACCAAGTTTCACTAAACAACGGTATGCTATTATTATAACTAGCCATTATGAATTGAAATAACCACTTTTTAAAATTTTGTAAATTTTATTTTTCAAAATGGACTTCATTTTTGGATTCGTAATACCGAAATTATCCTAGGGTGAAATTTTGGTATTTTTTCTGAAAACATTCAATTTTTTGTGAATAGTGAAAACACTAGGTTACTATTTAAAAACTGACTTTTTATTTTAATAATTATTTACTTTAATTAAATTTATTTTAGGTCAAAATTGATACATAATACCTATATAAGTTCAATGCAATTCATTGGAGTCATTTTATAATAATTTTAGATATATAAAAATTTTATTGAACTTTTCACCGTCTTTTACCCACCTCATAGGAGAATTTCAAAATTCACATAAAACTTAGTTTTACCGCTACTGTGAGTGGAATTTCGAAAATCTGAGAGACACGGTTAATATCAAGGACTAAAATGTGGTTCAATGAGATGAAAATAATTGTTGGTGAATAGTAACGTTTTACTTTTTTTTACCACAGTTAAAAGTAAATAGGGTAATTGAGGGTAAAAGTGTTATTATCATTACCCTAACACATGTCCAAATTCTATTTTATAAGTGTAATTAGACCAAGAACTACCATAGAAATAATATATGACCATTTAGGCCCACTTGGATTAGATTAGGACATTTATTATTAATTTATTTAAAGAAGGGTTAAAATAGTTAAAATCAATGTTTAATAACTAAAAATTTTTTAATATAGGGTTATACATAAGCTAAATTCATCTATAAATATTCATTAGAAATATAAAAATATTTCATACATAATGGTATTTTATTTTTAATTTTTATACTTTAAATAATTTAATTTATTTATGACACAATGATGATGCAGTAATTATCTTATTAATGAAATATTGACATAATTGATGTAATAAATACCTAAATAAATAATATATGAGACATTTTATGAATTCCACTAATTTTATCTGTTAATATGACATGTTATTATTGATTTAATTAACCTTTTTTGAACTAATCATTCTGTTTTGATTTTCATAAAAATCAATTACCAAATAGTGTCAAAATTGACATAAAATAGTTTTTAAAACAAGTGTTATATTTTTAATTGTTATTGTATTTCTAAAAACCTAAGAATAGGCCAATATACTTATACCATTATAGATGTATCATTAATGGACCACTTTGGGGTCGATTGGATTATATGGTATGTTTATTAACTATATAATATAAAAATACATAGTAACATGGTAAATGTCAATCTAATTAACTAAGAATTAAAACTAAAATATAAGGGTAATATAATGACCTAAACTACTCTAAATTATATTGTATGAGAGGCTTTATACCCATCCCCACCTTAGATTCTAAATATATCAATTTGGATATATTAAAAACTGAATATGACTTTATAATAAAAGAATATTTTTTGTTTTTCCAAAGATGCCCCTCTCCTCCCTTATAAAAGGGCACCTCCTCCCTCTCTTCCTCACACCACATTGAGCCTTCATGCTCTGCCAACCCCTGCCAAATTCTCTTCTACACTTCCCTAGAAACATACTAGAGGTCCTGGTATTTTGAAAGACCAATTTTAGTGCCCTAAGAGGAGGTCTCAAAGAGGCACTTCAAAGAAGAGGTAATGTCTGTTACCGATTCTTTCAACATTATTTCTTCTTCCAATTCATCTTATTTAGTTATTTCATTATGAAGTTATAACATAAGTATCACTCATATAATGATATGTTATTATAAGTTTGAAACAAACCTATTTCACAATCTATCCATCCTACAGAAAATGAAATCACCACGCGTGCGTACATACGGAATACCGTCTCCACGCCATGGTGTAATCTTTTTTAAACCACCACTTTACTTGGATGGGTATAATGGTGTAAATAATAACTATATATGATTATTATAAAGTTATCTTGTTTATGAAATAGTATACATACACTCCAATACAATTCCACAATCATGGGAACGATATAATCGCTCGTGCGTACGTACGGAATACTGTCTCCATGATGTGATGTGACTCGTTATACATGATCTTCATTGCATAAGAATTATATAAATGAATTTAATGAATTAATATGATATATATTACAATAATAAAATTCTGGAAATGAGGTATCTATAACCTAAAATGAATAATAAGAATTTATTCGACCAAACACGCATAATAACAAAAAGCAATAAACACCCGAATAACAAGTAACAATGAAATATTACTAATAAGAAGCTAAGAATATGACCATATATGATATCATAAAAATAAGTATGATTCTGGAATAAGTCAATGACATTATTTAGATCATTATACAGAAGGTTTGGACAATTACTAAGCAAATCAGACCTAAGGTAAGGGAAAATCTCACAAATCTCAATTTTTATTCGAGATTGTTTATACTTCAGAATTTACTGGGGAATATTTATCATCCACATCCATGTTTCCTCAATATGTAATATTTATATCCTTCTAAAATTTTTTAAATCCAATTTTACCCTTTGATGAGTGTTTAGTAAAAGATATGAATGGAATCTTTTGTCATTTTTCCTACGAGGTACTTTTTTAGTTTTCTGACATAAGTATGAGAAGAATGTTTTTTAACTGATACGGCATGAATGGATTTTAAAAAAATATTTCAAAGAAGCTTCCTTTACAAGTTTTCAAAAAAAAATTTAATAATCTTTTTTAGTTTAAAATTGTATGACATGTTAAGAAAGGAAAAATGTTTTTGAATTAGAAAGGATATTTTCCTCAAGAGTGGAGTTCAAGTGTTTTATCAAAATTATTTTCCATCTATGATAATATAAGGTTTTGTTTCTATCCCTATTATTACATTTATTTGATAATGTTGAGGTGGAATTGTTTTTATGAATTCCTTTGTCTTATATTAATTGTTTTATGATGTCTCGATGTTTAAGAATCCCATTTTTATTACATGGGTGATGCAATGATGTATGATTTATGATTTTGTGACACACATAAGAATGGTATAATTATGAGATGGGTGGGACCTATATCTCCCTCCAATGAATTGGGTAAAGATTTATATCCCTTGAGATAGACATGGCTGGAACAGTAGGATAAACCGGATTAGTGAAACAGGACTGAAACGAGGAGTGAACTATGTTCATAAATGGACATTGTCCACTAAGATAGTCTTGGCAATTAGTCATGACTACAAAGAGATGATTTTCTATGATTATGTGTGGATTACACAAAGCATCATGTTTTATGATATGATTATTGGGATTACATTTCACTACTATGATTTATCCCATGTTATGAAATTATGATCTCTTTTGCAGGATAAGATTTCCAAAATTTTATGTTCTAATGAATATGATGTGATTGATGTTTCTTTTGTTTACCCTTACTGAGCATTTGAGCTCACCCTTTTGTATGTCTTCTTTCCCCAGGTCAGGAAGAAGGTTATTATGTAAGATATTCCAAAAAGGGACTCTAGATATGATGAAATAAATGGGAGACAATATAGATGCTTTATGAACCAGTTGTTTATGTTTCCCAATTTCTAAAGACACAATACCTATACGGTCCTTTCATGGTTTTGTTATATGATGTAATAAGTGTACTTCAATTTTGATGTAATAACAATTTTTGTAAAGTATGGGTCGCTATACATATCATATTTTTGAACATCTCCATCCAAATAATGATAAGGCATGGAAAACAAATATGCATTAAAAGGTACACTTTGCCAATAGTCGTAAGAAAAAATCGATTACCAATCTGAATGTAATGCATGGAAATTAATTAATTCAACAATTAATTAATTGAATCATAACTTTTTAACATGTCATAAATTAATTTACCATTTACCATATAACATGTAAAATTAATCAATCCATTAATTATTAACAATTTTTACGTTATATTCAGAAAATGCCAAATATTAAATATTCTTAACAAACCTTATAAGCCAAAATTTATTCCAAATGATGACTGGATAAATAATTATACAATTAATGAACCTATTATCCATTTAACCCCAATAAAATCATTTAACTTTTTTATCATATCACTTTAACGAAATTTGAGAAACATGCTTGAAATAAACACATGTTCAAGTCCTCATTAGTCTCACATGGGCGGAATCATTTAATAACCTCAAAAGTGCCAGGAATAGACATATCATATATAATCTCCCACAAGAAGATATATAAAAATCCAAACTACTACAAGAATGATATGACATAACCACGTACCAACAGTTTAACTTTAATCAGAATTTCAAGAAAACATAGAAATTCAATAATAAAGGAAAATCACATTTTAAATTTAAGTGAAGAAGTTTTAGTTCTTAAATAAATTGATAAGGATTTAGGACCCTGCCTCAGGGTGGCACCATTTTTATTTTTCAACCCTTTGATGTATATGGAGACAACTAGTCCACAACTGGTCCTCAGTCGCATGCACGCACACCTTCATATATGGGTGTGTGTGTGTGTGTGTGTCTTTCTGTCTGTTTATATATATATATATGTGTGTGTGTGTGTGTGTGTGTTTTATACATTGATCAAAAAATCAATAGATAAAACGGGTACCTTGAATAAAACTAGTAACGAACAACACACCTCTAAATTGGTACTAGGAACTCATAAAAAAATTAACAGGCTTTAATATAACCGGTGAGAAACCAAACAGTGGGTATTGAAACATTCCAGTACTAATGACAGAAAAACAATTTTTGACCATCCACCTTGCCCTTGTCTGCGGATTCCATATTATAGGCCAATGGGTCCTGAGTCAACATTCACATATCCAAAAAATAGAGGATCGCAAATATTAGATTAAACCTGAACCTTAGGGTTTCAACGGAGAAAAAAATGATAGAGGTAGGAGTCAGATGGATGATTTGAATCATGAGTTATATGTAGAAGGACTCACCGGGATGAGGAGGACATGATTCGTGAAGAGTCCAAGAGAAATATTCGTGCACAATGTGGAGTCCGAGAGTGGGGGTGGTGCAGCTCTAGGTATTTCCCGCTACATGGGTCACGCACCGCTGGAGCTCCACCCGGGTGTAGTGCTACAGTAGGGAGGGTCATCTAGGGGTTTCTCAAAAATATAGGCCCCAAGGAGTATGGTCCTTCAGAGGAGGAGGTTAGAGATGCTTCTGCATCACACATGGAAGTGGAGAAACATGGGGGGTCGCACCACCTGCAGGTTGCACCTCACCTTTTTATTTTCTTTTCCCCCTTATATTAATCCATTTATTCAATGTAATAGTTAAAATAATAATAATCATATTATTATTATTATTATACACACTAAACACTTATCTAATAAGTGTAAAATTCCCCATTTAATTAAAAATGATTCTTTATTTATTATTCTCTTAACAATCATTTCGTATTTAAATATGAACCTCCCTATTGATAATTAAATTAATTAAATATTTATTTAACTAAATATCAAAAAATAATAATAACATCATTGTTATTATTATTACATATTTCATATATATAAAACCCAAACCCCCAATTTATTACAATATCATTAATATGATAAAACAAGAACACATAACCCCTAATTTAATTTCCATAATAAAAAAATTATTACGTTCAGAAAACTAAAATAATAATATTTTCATTATTATTATTTTAGGATCCATTGATAAACCCAACACCTCTATTTATTTAGAATACTTTATTAAATATTAAAATAAACATATAATTAAATGTTTTTTTGATAAGCTCAAAAGTTGCATTAAATTTTCATAAATGATACACTCTTTTATAATGTAATTAAAATTTCAATGAATTTAAATATATTATGAAACCCTAATGATAAAAATAACTTTTTTTATTAGAACATTCCTTTATTTAAAAACAAATGGTCCATAAATAATTCAGAAACTCATTATTTAATTAAAACGACTCTTCAATAAACGCCAAATCCACGTTAATTTCTTCAACCATCACTTAATTAATTCTTTATTATTTATATAATTAAAAAAACCAAATAATAATAATAATAACATCACAATTATTATTATTATAGAAAATTTCTTTTGATTAACTGAAAACTATGATATAATCTTATTTAATTTAATTAAATAAAATTTAAACATGGTAAACTGCATACGTTAGACTACCACCATGTGCTGCCCATGCAGATCCATTTAAGTGGAATTTTTTGGATCTGGTGCTCCTCAGACTCCTTGGGAAACCCGCTTAAATTATATGGTAATTACAAAATTTTCAAACTAACACCTTTATGTATTCCAACACTCGGAATAAAAATTTGGTGCTCGATATAAAAAAATGACCTGTTCATAAACCAAAATGAAATTTAAAAACCTTCTTATTTTAAACAATTTAAAAAACATGGGAATTTACAATATACCCACCTTAATAACTTATCATCCCCAAGAATCCATTGGGAACCACTACTAAAACAATTGACATATCATGGTCATTTAATCTTGCTAGAACTAATTTGTTATGTTCTCAATGCCAAACACACATTTAACCCATCACAAGGCAAATTAATATGCCTTTCAAACTAGATCCAAACTAAATTTATTTCAGAAGCATCAAAACAGAGCTTATATATGCAGCCATTAGAGGGTCCTAGTCAACAAAAATGGTTTAATCTTGATCGATCAACAAAAAAGGTTCCTTATGATTCCCTTGAAAGACGTCACGGACCCAAAACCCACATTCACCAATTATCTAATGATGTGACTTTTAAAAATATTCCAAAACCATATGCAAGTATAAAAAATTCCATACCCAAACTTCGGTGAAATTTCAATGTCAAGCCATTCTAAGGATATATTCAAAAAAAATTGTTCCTAAACCTGAATAATAGATATTCCAAAAGAAACCACACATACCGTGTACTACCCAGATGCTGACCACTCTCCAAGACCAACAACATTTAAACTGTAGCGCGGAAAAAGACCAATGCTATTTTATTGTCTCTATGACGAGTTCCAGAGAGGGAAAAATATCGTCATGTTCATAAGAGAGCACTATGAAGAAACCAAGGAAATTAAGAATATTAGTCAAACTACTACCGGACAACTTTTTTCTAAAAGATCAACATCTCTGCCGACACGTTTACCAAAAATGATGCGACACAACCTGCCTTAGGATTGTCCAAGACATTGGAAGAAATGATCATACACTCACCAGTGTGCTATTTTAGAACACATTTACCCATAATGTGGTGTTCCTCAAACCATCATATCCACGCCAAAAATTGATCATAAAAGCTGTAACATAAACCTATCTGCGTTCTATAATAGTTGTGTCCCAAGAAGTCCTCCTGAGTAGTGGGACAAACGAACTTTAACAGCCTAGAACATATTAAGGGTACTACCTACCATAGGTCATCACATAGGAAACATAAACATTGAACCTATCTTTAGGTCACAAAAACAAAAAATCATGATGATAAAAAGGCCCTTTTTAATTTTATCCATTTTAAATAATTCATTTAAACTTTTAAATATTTTAATGATTTCCAAAAACCCCAAAGGTACTTTTTAACAACAAGTCAATTGGTTTTCATTCAGCGCCCCATAGGAAAATAGACATCCTATAACAAACATCCCCTTAATAATTTAACATATAGTGTTATCCAAATATAAACCGGATATTTATCATCTAAATTCCTTTATCCAAATAGGAGACCACTGAGGGTCCCATTTATTCAATGCGGGTTCTTCAAAAAGAAACCCAAGAATAGTTCATTTCAAAAAAAAACTCAATAGTTTTATATTTTAACCATTTTCCAACATATTATGGTTATATAAGGATGAAACACCTCGATGGACATCTTCGAATTGATAAGGCACCCATACCCCTTATCGCTGGAATTTGTCTCCCATTTATGACAATCAACATTCAAAAAACATTTTAACATTAGTAGCCCTTCCATATATCAAACATCTCAAGCTTGTTAGCATAAGCAGTAAAACAACTACATGCTATAACATAGATGCAAGGAACACCTAAATAACATGCTAATAACTGAGGATATATAATCACTCAAGCATGATAAATATATCACTCCAAAAAACTATCTATAAGGGCATGCTAAAACGTATAAAAACATGGCATTTCACCCAAGGAACATAATCAAAATTAGAAGGCATCCTACAATTGCGACTACATGGTATGCAATATCCCTGACATGTGAATCTATATTTTCCTACGATGATTCATTTTTAATCCTCCTTGCCATATCAGGCCAAGGAAATTATTTTATTAAATCCTAAAAATAAATAAGCAGTGGAAAATACACCAGCCACTCAAGGTGAAATCATATCAACCATAAAATCAAATACTACAGACATTAATTCACATCCATGGCTACATAGTAATTTCCCGTACATGGGGTGATCAGTCCCAAGCATGAATATTAACCCAAGAGCTAACCCATTCCTAGTCTCCTATCTAAAATCTCAAAATAGAAAAAAAACAAAAGAACACTTTTATACCACTTTGTGACATCCTAATCTGGCTTTCCACTATACCGCTGGTCAGATTGGTCACCACATGACATGTAGAGTGTCTCCACATATGCTAGAGGCCACCGACTAGAAGAAAGGGTCTATGTATAGTTAGTGGGGATACAATACCCTCATATTAGAGATCAAGTATGGACAATGGAAATAAATAATGTAAGCGGTCAAATAAATGATAAAGGATTGAAAGAAAAATAGTACTCATTTTTTAAAAGTAGCCAACACCAATTATAAAGAATATGCATGCATGACAAGGTAATGATACAAAATTGGAAAGTAGTGAAAAAAACATGCTTTACAATCTATTAAATAAAAAAATAAAAAATGACTCTTATCCCGAGGGTGGTATCCTTGTTCCTATCGAGCGTCCTCTTGGTCCTATTATCCTATCTTCCATGTACTTACAAACAAAACAAACATGCAACAAACTAGAATCTACTCAGATACCTAGTTCAATGGCAGCAGGTGTAGGGTGTGAGATATAAATCGTAGTAGTGTGGGACCACTGGTGTCTACCCCAAATCCATTCATTTAATAAATAATTGAAACAGGGTCATAGCATTCATAAATAATGTAAGTAGTACAATGTATCTATATATCCATGTATCTGCTACAACACTCATCTAGTGTCTGAACATGCATTATACATTTGTCCTGCATACTCCAAAATCATTAAACTATCATTTTCAATTATAAATTATTCAACACTCTTTAAATTATGAATGTCTCGAGATTTATCCTAAGCCTGGCATTTCCCGTTTATGTCACTCAGCACAGATGTCTCTAAAGACCATCTAAGTAATCAAATTAATGACTGAATCCAAGATTTTTCTTTGGATTTCATAATGCCTCATAAAATATTCAATTCAATATTTCATATACTATATATGATCCCACCAACTAATATTTTGGTTCACTCCGGGTTCCATCCACTAACAGTGATTCACCCATTTCATTGATAAGTCTAAACCCTTTATCAAATTTAATTCAAAAATGATAATGTCAGAACAGTTTTCATTAACCAATAAATTCATTTCATGTATGGCCAATTGGAACCACAATCCAATAACAATTAAACTGGGGTAGAACATTATTTTTTCACCATAGTGAGTATAGGGAGTGTTAGTCCATGTCTCAAAACACATGGGTGTTTGGAGAATCCGTTCATGTCCCATAAATGAATATATGCAGGAAAGTTGGGGTTGAACGCTATGTCAAGAACCCCATGAGTATTTGGAGCATCAGTCTTTGTCTCACAACACATTTATGAATCATACATATATATTTATCATCGCTGTAGAACACAATATCTAACTCCCAAAAACCATCTATTCTTCAATTCAAAAATAAATTAATCAAATATTTTAATTAATTATACAAATAATTTACAACATATTTCATCCATCTAAAACTAAATAATTAAATAACCACTAAACATCTAAATAGTTTATAAATAATTAAAAATTAATTATTCATAGAAATCCAACTAAATAATTAACGCAACATTTAATTATCCAAATTCTTTAACGAATCTGAACCCATTCACTCAAAGATAGATTCGTCTAGGACATTAACGATTTACATGTTTGTGATAATCATCTCAAAGCATGCTGAATAAAGCCGAGATATTTAGCTACCACCTCACACAACATATCATATTTTTTAAAAACTCCATCTAAGAAAACTCTAGGCATGGAAAACAAACACACACAAAAAGTTACCCTCAACCAACAGTCATAACAAACAATCATTTACCAATCTTTATTTAATGCCGGAAAATTTGTTAATTCAAAAATTAATTAATTAAATCATATCTCTTTAAACATTCATCAATTAATTAACTATTTAAAATTTAACAAGTAATAATTAATCCATTAATTAATTATTATCAATTTCCAATTTATATTCCCAACATGTCAAATATTCAATATTCCCAATAAAAGGAAAATCCACAATTTATTCCAACTCGTGAAATGATAATTAATTCTTCAATTAATTACCCTATTATCCATTCTTCCCCATTCTAATCATATCAATTTAACTAAATTAGAAAAAACATGCTTAAAATAAAAACATGTTCAACTCCTCATTTATCTCACGTTGGCTACATCATTTAATAACACCAAAAAGTGTCATGCATCAACATATCATATATCATCTCTAGAAAGAAGGCATCTGAAAAGCGAAACCAAAAAAAGAATGATATGAGATTTCCACTAATAATTAGTTTAACTTTAATCACCATTTCAAAAAAAAATAGTAGTTCCATAATCAAGGAATCTCACATTCTCAATTTTTTTAAGGATCTATAATTATTAAATAACATGATAAGGATTTGGGACCCTACCTCGGGGGGGGGGGGGCACCATTTTTATTCTAGAAAACATTAATGTACTTCACAGTTACCAGTCCACAACTGGTCTATTGTCGCATGTGTTCACACCTTAATATATATATATATATATATATATATATCTGTGTGTGTGTGTGTATGGGCACCTATGTTGTCTACATTAATAAAAAATAATTAAATATATTAGACTCGAACCAAAGATTCATCATAGTAATGGACAACTCACCTCTAACTTGGTACTAGGAACTCATAATGAAAATTAACAAGCCTTAATTTAACTGGTGCAAATCCAAAAATGTGTTTAGAAACATACCTGAACAATGGTAGGAAAAAAATTTGAGATGATCAGTGTAATGTCTTGGATTTTCCATGTATTATTTTTAAATATTATAAGGAATTATATGAAGACTATAACTTTGGACAGTGTGCGATTCATAGTCCTTGAGAGCCTGTAATCAATGTTTGAAATTATTTAATCATTAAAAAGGGTGTGCTTGCGGTTATCATGAAAAAGTAGAATAACATTAAATTGGTGTCCAGATTAGAAATATGAGGGCACCATTGCATTAATAGAAGTGACATTACCATAGACGACACATAAAATCAATCAGCATTGCTCAGCTCCAAGTGTAAGTTTTTGAATGTTTTAATTAAAATAAAATAAACTAATAATTAATTTTATTTTAAATGTTTCTTTTTTGTGTTGCGACCTAATACACCACTATAAGTACATGATTATGGAAAGTTCACAGGGTTAGCCACATAACCTTTCCTATTGAGAAATTTTTCTTGGAGCTTTGGAGGAAAAACCAGTGGCGGATGACGATGATGTGTGGATTGTTGCTCAGAGAGATCGAATCTTGTTTGACGATCGATCTCCCTCTTTGTCGATAACTAAGGTAGGTGTTTTTATTTCGAATATTATGTTCCCCATTCATGGATTAAATGGCGAACACAGATCAAACCACTAATGGGGTGATATAAATATCTTGCGTTCTTAAGGGAGGGTGTTATTTTCCATTTCATTAGGGGTTTAATTCCAGAGTATGATTGTGATAAATGAGGGATTATCATTCATTGTTTCCAATTTAATCCTTCTAACATAAGCAGATCAACTTCGTGAAGAATGAAGGGGGAGGTCCATTCCAAAATTTTCATTGTTGGATTTTCATTTATCTTTTCTTTATGTTCTTCGTGTATTTTGATGGACAGTGAACAACAGATTGTTGAATTTCCATTTTAAAAAGTAACATTCACAAATTTGAGATCTGACATCATGACGACCTAGTGGTGGTCCGAAGACAATGGTTGAGGATGAATAGGATCAAATTGGTAGAAATTGTTCTTCGAGAATTCTTCATGCTGGTGGATCAATACACATTTTCAGGGATTATCGGAGGCCAGAAAACAATGGAGAAAAAATCAAGATATTTAGGGGACCTTAATCCTCATTTTTCATGGAAAATGGATGTCCAGATTGAAGATCAGAGTGTCATCGAAGGTGTGACGATAGAGGTTTTTGAATCTATAAATTTCCAGAACACATGGCATGTATCTCAAAGAACACGACATGTAGGTATGGCTATGTGGATGTTAGGGTTTTTTGGTGTGTGATGCAATGACACGATGTGTTCTCCAAGGAAAACGGTGTGTGTGTCCTTACATGGGACATGACATGTATCCTAGGTGATTCATAGACACGGGGTGGGGTACATGCAATGTACACCACCACACGGCCTTACGAGGCCGGTAGTGGTGTCACCCCATGTACCAATTACACAAGATGGAACACATGGATGAGTCCGTGTCTGAGCACATGACTAGTGTACATGGAGCAGACCCCAGATACTTTGAAATAGAGTGTGATCCTATCTACACACCATTTAGTTTCGTTTAACATGACAAGCCTTATGATACGAGCCTTTGTATTGAGGCTGTTCACAGGGTCAGAAGACACGGTGGGGACACTTTTACATGATGCATAATTTTTAGTAAATGGATTTATCTTCTTATCCTCCATATCTTGGAAATGATTTATTTGGGTTAGTTCCCCTTTTTATCATTCCCCTGTAGGTCATGTATAGTTTCCATCTACAGTAGTATGGTCCCTTCAGCAGGACATCATGAAATAGAGTCAGGTATCCCTCCGAGAGGCCTAGTGTGAGATCCCCTATCCATTCTTGACCCTAGGTAGAGTCCGGTATCGACGTGACTATTTCTATAGTATTTTGATCCTCTAACTAGTAGGTGAATTCAGATGAGTCGCGGTATCCACCAAGGCACTGGTAGTGATCCTCATATGTGTACCGTGATCTTCCCACACTCTATAGTGTGTTCTCTCGAAATGAGTGTATCTATCTCTTAGAGACTTTCCAGACAAATAATATGTTGATTCAAAATGGTCTCCTTATGGCTTTTGCATTCCACAATTTTTTTAAAATCAAAAACACTATATCTGAAGGAAAATTTATCTCCAATAGTTTTTCACTTAATATGGAACACTTTCCATCCCCCAAGAAACATAACCTTACCATGGTATTTATTATTCATATATTAGTCTCTCTAAATATAACACCTTTTATTCCTATGTGAAAATTTTGGTTTCACATCTGAAACCTTGTAATTCTATAAATACGTAGATATAGTGTTTTCTAGTTTCGGAATTCGAATTCGGGTTTTGAATTCTATAAAATTCAGAATCTGAATTCACTAAAATTCAGAGTTTGAATTCTTTGCAATTCAGACTATGAATTCTCTGAAATTCAGGCTACATATTCCATAGAATTCACACTTTCAATTCCATATAATTCATTTTTATTATTCCTTATAATTTTGACTTTGAATACATCAGAATTCGGACTTCGAATTTCATAGAATTCTAACTCCAAATTCCTCATAATTCATAATCTGATCTCTTTAGAATTCAGAATCTAATGTCTACAGAATTCTGATACCGAATTCCTCAAAATAAAAAATCTTAGTATCCATAAAATATAGAATCTTAATGTTCTTAGTCTCTGAACATTATTTTCCATAGACTCAAAAAAATTTGTTTTCATTTAGCAACAATGTTTTACTTACCTTTGTTATTATTATAAAATTATATCGTGCATTATTTTTCTAACCAACCGTTTTTTGAGTGACATGTGTATAGGTCACTCCGAAATTCAAGGAATAATACTACTGTTGGAGGAAGGAGATGACCATTGGAAATGTGCCTAAAATTAAGAGATCATTTGAATGAGATCACAAAATATAACTATGATTACAATTCTAAAACTCTATAGAATACATGCTGAAGTGATTTCTTGAGAGAAAGACACTCATCCTTTGGGCATACAAAACATATTGTTCAGATTACTTCGTGTGACTCCGATTTTTGATGTGTACTATAAAGGTCTTTCGAGTATAGGAAGATAGAGGCACCGACTACCTTAATGATCGAGGACTTACTTGATAAAAGATACATAGGTGATGACAACCTTGATGTTCAAGGGCTTGCAGGTATTGCAAGATAGACTCTGATATTAGTATCGAGGGCTTTCCCTAGTGTGGATAAGACAAATTTTCAAGAAAGTATAAATCATTGATACTTTATCCAAGGTTTTTGGATACCCTAATCTTTGAGTTAAAATATTATATACTTGTAACTTGTATTGTTTTATGTGTGTTTTCTGCTACATTTGGATTCAAAATGAAAGTATAACTATATTAGACTTTCTTAAATGTGTACTGTGATTAGTTAGATTCAATATGCTTTATGGTAGAATCATTGTAGTTGTAAACTTTTATTAAGTTCCACTTCAATAACATTATTTCCAAAATCTAGAATGTTTGTACAACTAACAGGTCTAGTGAATTTACCTCGTTTTACATTTTCAATCAATAGGAAGGTTTATACCATATTTAAAATTTCTAAATGGATTTTTTAAGTATACAATTCAACCCCTCTTGTATATTGTGCATATACATCATATTTCAATCCTAAAATTGGAATCAGAGGAGGTATTTGAAATAATTATATTCACATATATGTTTTCTTGCTCATGTATTCTTTGTTCTATTTTTCCTTTCACATGATTTCTATCCTTGTTTAAAACATTTATTACTAACAAGTTTGTGTGAAAAGATATTTTCTTCCAGATGGAAGGATTAAATGTTGGGTTGATTGAAAATATTAATCCTTCTATACCACCTATTTTTGATTGGAATGATTATGATTATGGGATAGATCATTTAAAGAATTTTTTTCATTAACACTAGAGTATACAACCCTGTAATGCTTACTAGCGATTTCAATATTCATGATAGGATGTCAGAAGTTTTAATAATCCAAAAAAGTAAAAATATCAACTTAACTATAAGGTAAAAAATACTTTTATGTCTTCCATGACCTGGAATATAAATATCTATATCTCTTCTTTTGAAGCTGCAAATTGTATTTGGAAGAAATTGGAGGTCACTAATTTTGGAACTTCCAAAGTTATCGAAACAAGAAGAGCTATGTTTAGAGATAAATATCATTGTTTTTTCTTTCCTTATGGAGAACCCGTGTGTATGGTACAACAATTCTTTATGGACATTGTTAATAGTTTTTAATATATGGGAGAAAAAGGTTTAGATGATGAGGAACTTGTGTAAAGGATTATAGATATCATGCCTAATGAGTGTGAATCAAAGAGAACAGCTGTTGATGAGTATAGGAAAGTATCACAGATTACTCTTTATGAGCATTTTGGAAATCTTCTTTAACATTAGCCAAGAATTAAAAGAGGTGATGATCTAATTCAAAAGAAAAATGGGAATGGAAGTGTTGCTTTTACAACTACTTCAAATCATATGAAATCCAAGACATATGAGAGAGTTGTAAGATCTAAATCAATGAAGTCCCTATTTTATCTGAATCAAGTGAAAGCGATCATTCTGAGAATGAAATTTGTAATCTTACTCAAATGATGAACAATTTAGTTGGGAAGAAAGGATTTCAATATAGATACAAGAAGAAAAAAATAAAGGAAAAGAATGAATTAGAAGTACCTTGTTATGAATCAAAAAGAGCAGGGCATATAAGTCTAGATTGTCCTATATTTAAGAGAAAAGATATAAAGGAAAATTATTTTTAGATGAATATATATAATTAATACAACGCTATATCTAAATATGTCTTAAAGCCTATGACACCAGGAGTTCTAGGGGTTTAATGTATTCGGAAGAATCCTCAGAGTATGAATCTTCTAGTCAAAAGAATCGGGCTTTACTAGCCATGATACCTATTAAAAATCAGTGTTTAATGGTTAAGGTAAACAATAAGGAATCCATAACCAATGTACACTTGAATTATAATTATAGTGATAGTAAATAATTTGAATCTTCATATGATGAATCTTCTTCTGATGAAGATAATACTTTACCTACTTATAAAAAAGTTTATATGTTTTTTATGTATCTTGAGAATGAAAATTCTAATGTCAACAAAATGATTGATAAGGAAAATTCTAAGATTAATATTTTTAAAAATGAAATATTAGATCTTTCTAAATATCATGATAAAAAACCCCATGATTTTGACAGTACTTGAAAAAATACTAAGGAAGTTAATTATGAGAAGGATAACTATTCTATGGATCTAAACAAGTTATTTCTAAGAAAAATGTTTTCCAGACTAACTCTACTGTGAAAACTGGATTTTTTAAGGGTAAAAACATAGTTATTAGACTAAAGTTGTAAATATTTACCTTGAGGAAGTGTTTATCAGTCTTTAACATTGGTAAGGAAAACTTTGATAATATGTATTCCCAAACTTGACCTCTAAGGAATAATTCTAGGTTTGGTTATACTAATTCTAAACCGTTTTTGTAACCATTATTATGTTCCCCAAAGTGATACATTCTGCACTAAGTGTTAGTGTGGTGGGAATTGGGAAAAAAATGTTTGTTAAAAAACATAGTCTTTTGGTTTTCACAAAGCGGTTTTTTTAAAGAAAATGTAGATTCTAAAAATTTTCCATTCTGAAGTTTCTGAATCCAAGAATTTCTGGGTCCTGGATGTCTAACACTCTGTTTTTTAGGAAAATAATGATAGTTCCAATAAAAATACATGGTACATGGATAGTGGATGTTCCCGACATATGACTGGTAACAAGAAAAATTTAAACGATTATCAATATTAAATGAGATATCATTCTTCAATTTATCAGAATGGTAGATCAAATTTCTGATATTTTCACAAATTATTTTCTATCTGAAAGATTTGAATACAATAAATAGATGTTCAAAATGATAATTTTGGGGTAATATTCCATATTAACTTATTCTTAAAACCTATATCCTTACATTAAGAAACTATTTTTCATAGTAGGAGTACATTTTCTTTGTAGTCAATTTTTCTGTAGTGAAATATTTTAGTAGACAATGTTTTTTAGTTTAAAATTTTTTCATAGTTTAAATTTTTTTCATAATTTAAAATTTTTTCATTGGTTAAAATTTTCGTAGTCAAAATGTTTATAATCAAAATCTTCATAGTCAAATTTTTCATAGTCTAGAATTTTTTCGTAATCAAAATTTCAGAATCTAAAGTTGTTCAAGAATAATATTCCTTATTACGAATAATATTCCTTTCATTCTGAAATTTTTGTTCTCTTTTATAAATTCAAATAATAATATATTACATGTTGGTATTTTCTTTTTTTTAATGATTTTTTATTCTATATTCCTTAAATCCGAATGGTTTTCCTAAAATCTTAAAAACATTAGAATCTATCAGAATCCATCTTTGGGTATCATCTCGACCATCAGATCTTCTCAAGAAGCTTTCAACTGTTGGATGAATCGGGGAAGTTGAACTGTCACTTCAATTGCCTATATAAAGGACCCACAATGGTCATCCCACATCGAATTCCATGCCGTTGCGTGCTAAAGCTCTGGCCTCGATTTTTAAAGTTGTTCTGGTTTATTAAAGATGTCTACTGAAGCCTCTTCTCAGAATGAAATTATAATTGTTATGGAAATATCTGAGTGGAAGATCTACGAAGAAAGGATAGTTATTCGAACGACTTATTCCAAGTATGATTCCATTATTTCATAGAATATCACGTTGTATAGTTGCGAGAGTCTGTGTAAATCAAAACTAAGAGCACAGAATCCAGTGTATCTCGAATTGCAAGCTGAATTCTATAAGACTGTTAGTTTCTATAATTAAGTAGGAAGAGATAAATTTTCTTTTTATGTGCTATTGAAAGACATACTACCATTCTTATAACATGGTAGAAAATCTAATATGAATTCCTTATAGAGGAGAAGTAGAGTTTTGTCGACAAAAAATACCTTATCAAATATCATATTTTGACAAGAAAAATGCTCTAGATTGTCTTGGTCTTTCAAAAGTAAAGACATTGAAAATTATTCATATCTTTAAAAATCTTCAGATTCATTAGCTATCGGTTCAAGGATTTCTCATTCAGAGAAATGGAAAGAAGGATACTCTGAAGAAAAGCGATATGTATGTTCTAGATTTCCTAGTAAAACTAAGAAAGTTAAATCTGGTTAAGTATATCTTGGTTATGATTGAGTATATAAAGAATGGAAATATGATGTCTCAGATTATCATGTACCCAACCATTCTTTCAAAAATTATTTTTCTTTGCCTTCAATCTTTCAAGATTATTTATAGTTCTAAGCTGAGAAATTACAAGGTGATTTTTTATGTGATGATACTCAAAGGAGGATATAGATTGGATTTAATAGTCAATCCAAAGAATTTCATTATTTGTCAGAAGCAGAATTTGACTCAGTATTAAAAATGCAGGAAGTGGATGAAACCTCTAAAAATGGTGGAAGGAAAAGGAAGAAGGAACCATAAGAGAAAGGAAAACCAGAGTGGATAAAGAAACTCATCCAGCAACTCCAAATCCAATGAAGAAAAAGACTTATCCTGACGAGGTAGGGGATATGTGGAAAGAAGATAAGATGAACATAAATGAAGGGGAGCCTATGTTTGGAATAGACCCTACTAAGGCAAAAGAATTAACGGAAAAGGCTATTGAGAATTGTGAAAATGAAGAAAAGGAAAAGAAGCAAAGTAAGAAATTTCCAGAAGCTGAAGTCATTTAATATATTATAAAGGCTACTAAAAAATCCTCTGATCAAATTCTAGTTCCAGAATCCTTTTTGATTGAACCTTTACCAGATACTCTGGGAATGAAGTTAGTGATTCCAGAATGACATCAAGAAGAAGAAATAATGTAAGAAGAATAATAATAAGGTAGTGGTGATACTGAGGACTTGATATAGCGAGTAGAGGATTCCCACACGAAAAAAATTCCTTCTAATAAATTATCAATCTGAACTTCTGAAGCTGTGTCTTCAAAACATGCGACCCAATGAAAAGATGAGAAGGGTGATGAAGAAGTGAATAAGTTGTCTAAAATTGAAATTATCAATCATGATTTCATTCACCCAAAGGGTTTTGAGGTAGGAGCTGAGAAGGAATAGGTTGATGGAGAAAAAGTTGTTCTGCAATTAGATAGTGAACATGAATCTCATAATTAAGAAGAAATAATTCTGAAAGATGATATGGGAAAATAGTTGGTTGTTAATACACCTAGAGAATCATTTGTAAAGAAGAAATAAGTTGGTGCTTCATCAAAGAGGAAGTTTGTTGAAATAAAAAAAGAATCCTCACCAACCAATGTCTCGGATTCAGAATCTTATTTTCTTGGCCATGACATTGTTATTCAACCTTTAAAGAAGCTAGTTTGGATATTCCAATATTCCTTAATATAGAATCAATATGTCAGATTCTTCAGCATACGTTAATTCAAAAATCATATTCAGTATCCATGGTTATGGATAAATGTGTTAGCCTCAAGGCATAATTCAAATATTTTATCATTAAATATGAGGCTCGTAAAGGATCTTGCAAGAAGATGACAAGTTGTTCAAGGGAGACAATATAAGAGATGATATTGTTTAATGAATTTCAAGATAGTTTCAAGGATTCTTTTGACACTGAACATGTGAGGATCATGGATGTCACTTATAATTTTGAGTAAAAGGGATCTCTTGAACAAACTTTTTGAAATAAACAAATTAAGCATCTGAATGGGAAGCTAAATTATGTCACCATGAATTGGTAGAGTGAATGGTATCTCATAATAGTGATTGAAGAGAAGATTTATATGTAAGAAGAAGTTCCCAAGGACCTAGAGGAATCTCTTAGGGCATAAAAGGAGTAAATTAAATCCTTAGAGAAGAAAACAGAAGATCATGATCAGTTTCTCATGTGTGTAGAATAGGGTCAAAAGGAGCTCAAGAAGTAAAAAACCATAGTGAAGAAGCTGATGCCGAAGGACAAGGATAATTATTTCCTAATATAATCGTATGATATATTTTCCTGTGGTAAAAAGTCTTTTAATCCTAATGAAATTTTTGTTGTACTTCATATTTTTGGTTTTTTAGTACAAATATTTTAGGACCATATTATTTTTTGTTTCCTTTTATTCCTTTTTGAAAATATTAAAGGGGGTGAAAGGAAAGAAAAAACTATTACTATGAAAGGAATAAAATTCCCTATGTAAGGGGTAGTTCATCCAAGGGAGAGTATTTATCAGGAAGATTTTTTTAGGTAATAAAATTTAAAAGATCACTCAAGAAATCAGGAATACGATCCTTAGAGTTTCCAAAGCCTAAGGGGGTGTTAGTCATATTCACTATGATCCATAAGTAAAAAGAGATTTGTTTTTTTATCATCATAGAAATTTCAGCATCCTTGTATACTTTTTAATTATAATGATTGTTCTTTCCAAGAAGGGGTAGATTGTTGAGTCAAAAAGGTTTCCCTAGGACTTTTTCATTCCTCTATGTTTCGAAAATCCAAAACACTCTATCTCAAGGAAAATTTCTCTCTATATGTTTTTTCATTAATAAGGAAAACTTTCTTTCAGAATGGAAATTTATCCTTACCATTTTTTTCATTGTTCATATTTTAGTCACTCTATGTATAAATCTGTTTATTCATAAATAAAATTTTTTGTTTCTCATGGAAAAGCTTGAAATTCTATAAATACGTAGACATAGAGTATTCGGTTTTGAGGATCTGAAATCAGGTTCCAAATTCCTTGATATTCAAACTTTTGAATTCACTAAAATTCAGACTCTGAATTATATGAAATTCACACGTTGAATTCACTGAAATTTTGACTCTGAATTCCTTAGAATTCAGACTCTGAATTCCTGATAATTCAGGTTTAGAATTCTATATAATCCAGACTATGAATTCATTAGAAATATCCCATCTAATTATATAGAATTAAGACTCCAAATTCCTTAGAATTCATTCTCCTAATTCTTTACAATTCAGACTCTGAACTCCCTAGAATTCAGACTTTGAATTCTACAGAATTTGGATTCTGAATTCCATGGAAAACAGAATCTGAATACCCATATAATATATAATCCGAATATTCATAGACTCCAAAATTTATTTTCTTTAGACTTTGAAAAATGGATTTGGTTGTGCAACCATATATTACATACCCTTATTATTGTTATATAACAATTTTGTGTATTCTGTTTCTAACCAACCATTGTTTGAGTGAAACATGTATTGGTCCCTCCAAGATTCAAGGAAAAATATGACCGTCGATGGTGGGAGAATTCCATTGTGATTGCACCTCTAAATAGGATCTCATTTGAATGAGATCACAACACGTAACTTTGATGACTATTCTAATACTCTAGATAGTACATTTTGAAATGATTTCAAGAGAATGACACTCTCATGATTTTTTCATTTAGAATATCTTGTTCATATTGCTTCGGGCGACATAGATTGTTTTTGTGTACAATAGAGGGCTTCCATGGATAAGAAGACAGAGGTGTCGACTACCTTAATGTTTGAGGACATCCTTGATAAATAAGATAGAGGTGCCAAATACCACGATGTTCGTGGGATTATAGGGATAGTAAGACAAAATCCGATATTCTTATTGAGGGCTTACCGTGGTGTGGATAAGACAGAAATTCTTGAATGTATAAATCAAGGGACCTTTTTCCAAGGTTGTTGGATACCCTACTCTATAGGTTAGAAGATTCGCTACATGTTACTTGTATTGTTTCAAGATTGTTTTCTAATACATTTTGATTAAAAAGGAATATATAAATATATTATACTTACTTATACTTGTAATCTGATTAGTAAGATTTTATAAACTTTATGGTTAAATCTTTGTCCTTGTAAAATTTTCACAAGATTCATTTTTGGAACCGTATTTTCAGAATCTAGCATGTGTGTAGAACTAAGAGGTCTAATGAATTTACCTTTTTTAACTTTTTTAAACAATATGAAGGTTTATACCATCATTAAAAGTTCCAAAAGAATTTTTTAAAGTATAAAATTCATAACCCTCTTATATATTGTGCATCTACATCATATTTCAATCCTACATAGGACTTCTCATATGGACGACATCAGAGCTATCTGTCTCTTGTAGTGAGTTCTCCAAGATGGTTGCTTTGTGGAATCATCGAATTGAATCCCTAGCATGGGTACGTAGTTGTTTGACTTGTCTCTAGACTATAGGTATGGGTTTTGAGTATATTTTGATTGTTTTCCCCTATTAAATTCTCATTAGACATATACTGGGTAGAGCTAACTATAACTATACTTGGTGTATTGGTTTGTGTTTTTCCGGGTCCTTTCATGAGTTTTTTTATACTCACCCATGAACAGGATTTTCCCGCACGTGTCATCTGTTGTAGAGATGAGCGACCTTTTGATGGAGTCCTGGGAGGACCAGGGCAGGACCGTGCTGTATGAGTTCTCTATAGTCCATGGTTTTCCTCCAGCAATGAGCACCAGTCCTAGTACATCATGGTGCTTAAAGGTTGGACTTGTGTGGCTTGTAGTCCCTTATTTTTGGTGGGATTGTATTCTAGCCATGATTAAATTAAGTACATTAACATCTATCATACTCTGTTTGGTTTTGTTTAGTTGTTTGCATGCGTTTTTTCCTTAGTAGTTTTCCATTTTAGCATTTGTGGGATTGGAGATGTGTGTGTGTACATGTACTTGGGCAATGCCTTCCATGTTAGTAATATGACTACACGATGCCATTCACCTCCTCCTAGCCTATTAAATACTGGCTTCAGGAGTCATGGCGCGGACCCCACTAGGATGGGTTGTGAAAGAGTTGTATCAGAGGACATTAGTTCAACCTTAGAATCAAGATTCTGTGATATTGGTTAGGGGAAAAAATATTAAGTGTTTTGATATCGGCTTTCAGGCCAGAGACTCCAGTGTTGTTGTGGGAGGACGATGTTTCTGTACACCAGGACTTTGATAACATTCATTTCGACTCGGTACATGAAAACACTAGTTTTGGGGAAATAATATATCGGTACATGAATCATATAGAAATGGGTTGTGTTTTCTGTTCCCTTTGTGTTAGTTATACAAATATACTCTTTGACCATGGTACATATTTTCCCTTATGGGATGCCTCCATGATGCATACCTACTAGGATTCACCTGCGTGATCACAAGTATGAAACCCTCAGTGAAGAGGCATCAATATAGGTTCTAGTTTCCTAGGCGTTACCTCCAGGTGGTGCAACTATTATACCACCGCAAGTAGAGTGAAATGTGGTACATGCAGTACTGATAGGCGAGGGGTGCAGGATGAGCACTCTCCATTAGTTCTGAATATACTGACCCCAAAGGTTCTGAGCAAAGCCTGACCCTGAGGTAGCTAAGGAATGACATGAGGTGGTGGCCAGAGTTTTTCGTCTTACGAGGGCACTGGCAGACCAGACGGTGATCCTAGGAGCGAGCCTTCATCAGGGTACAGTAGGACGATGGTGGAGTCTGACCATGCAGACCCATGATGAGGAGACTCTTTCATTGTCTGATTTTGAGCGACACTTTAGGGAGGAGTTCTCTCTGGTAATGCTGAGAGTGGTGCATATATGAAATATTCTTTAGCTTCAGCAAGGTAGTTTATCGGTTGCTAACTATTCATTTAGGTTCACCAACCTTGACATGTACTCGATGTATATGGTCTGAGATTAATACTTCAGACTCGGAACTTCATGAAATGTCTACAACAAGAAATCTGAGAAACTATCGTGCCAATATAAAATTTGACTTATGCTGGAGTGCTCGAGCGAGCCTTGGTGCTCAAGAGCTTCTTGGCGGAGTAGAGATAGCTAATGGAATTCAATAGCAGGTAGATCAGTGCGGATACCATTGCAATAGGGAGCCTATGTCTGGCACAGGGATTACGATGTGGGAGACGTCACAGGAAGACCCAAGACAAGGATTTTTTAGTCTAGGGCTCTCATTCTAGATCCAGTCATCCTAGATAGAGGTGATGCTACTCATGAGATTTTCGAGGACATCTCGCTAGAGATTGTATGACCCATCGAGATACTGATAGGGAGGTGGTGGATAAACCTACGCAGTAGAGTCATAGGGTGTGGCAGACAGACCCTCTAGGTGGCGGAAATGGAAGTGGATAAGGAAGAGCTGCAGGTGATGGAAGACGCTTCGATCGACTTCCACCACCATCCCCAAGAGGTCCGCACAGGGCTTATGGAGCTGGGGACGAGCGCGAGGATAACATCATGCAGTTGAGGTGTACAACCTAGGGACCCCATGGATGACCCGAGCTATTGTATGTGAATTTTCTACCTTCTATGTCATAATTATAGACATAGGTCGAAGTCATTCCTTCCTCTTCACATGTCTTTTATGAAACCTCGAGATTCATGTAGAGCCATTGACTCGACCCTTACGCTTGGAGACACCTATGGGAGAAGACTCGATGATCACACACCAATGAAGATAGTGTGATGTCACCATTGGAGGAAAAAGATTATATTGTAACCTCTTGGTGGAAGCGTCTAGGACTTATGACTTCGTTGTAGGTATGGATTGGTTATCCTAGGTCCATGTCCAGATTGAATTCTTTAGGCAAAGAGTGTGGTCTGTCTTCAGAGATGGGACGAGGTTTTCCTTTTTCGGGGAAATGGGGACCCATGCATCACTAAATGAAATAATGCATAAGAGAGTGAATCCAATCACTTATGAGTTTGAAAGCCTTAACTTCAGAGTGGTAGTTGTTGTGAACTTCCAGTTCCTAGTAGTACTGGAGGTGTATGATGACATCTTACCAGAAAAAGTTCCATGACTACCTCCCTACAGGGAGATTGACTTCGGTATCGACTTACACCCCGAAAAGACACCGATTGGTTCACCAGCCTATCAGATGGCTCCTGTAGAGCTTCACGGGATGAGAGTGATGTTTAAGTATTTGTAGTAAAATGGTTTCATAAGACCCATGGTTTCACCCAGGGCAACCCCAGTATTGTTTTCCAAGAAGAAAGATGAGAGTTTGAGGTTGTGCGTGGATTTCTGGCGCATGAATCGGGTAAATGTGAAGAACAATTATCCTCTTCCAAGGATCGATGACTTCTAAGATTAGATGAAAGGGGGAAACGGTTCTTCAAGGTTGAGAATCGATCAGGTTACGACCACATACGAGTACGGGATGAGGATATACCGAAGACGACATTCATATGCCGCTACAATCACTATGAGTATTGGTGATGCCTTTTGGTGTTATTAATGCCCCCACAATGTTCATGGGACATAGAACCAGATCATCCATCCATATTTAGACCGGTTCGTAGTGGTCTTCATCGACCACATCCTTTTGTACTCAGCATTAGAGGATGAGCAAACGAGACACCTTCAGATGGTTCTTGATGTACTCTATGAGCACCAACTTTATTGGATGCTCATTAAGTGACAATTTTGGATTCAAGAGGTTCACCTTAGGGACATGTCATCTCAGTAGATGTAGTAGTTGTAGACCCAACCAAGGTTGAGGCAATGATATGATGGGAGCCACCTCAGAGTGTGACGGTGGTGTGGGACTTCCTTTGGTTAGCAGGATATTACCATAGATTCATACCTAATTTCTCACAAATATCATCACCTATGACATCCTTTACTAGGAAGGGGAGACCCCTCTTATGGAAGGAGTTGTTCTTGTAGTATTTAGAGCAGTTCCAATCATGAGATTACCAGAGGAGGGAGTTGAGTACGTAGTTTTCTAAGATGCATCAGGGACCAGGCCTGTCTATATCCTGATATAGAGACATGTAGTGATTTCTTATGGTTCACGTCATCTTAGGACACATGAGAAGAATTATGTGACCCATGATCTATATTCTCCAGTAGTAGTCTTCGCATTGAATATGTGGTGACACTACTTTATGGGAAAGTGGTTTATCATCTACTATGACCACAAGACCCTCTAGTACATCTTCTCATAGAATGATCTGAATTTGAGATAGAGGCATGGGTAAGATCTCCTCCAAGACTATAACTTTGATATCATATATAATACTGGGATGGGTAACAAGGTGGAAAATTCTCTTAGCATGAGATCAAGCTCACAACTACTGAGTGAGGAGGTGGAATAGTTGGCCTCGTTACATTTATCCTTCGTGGACAGAGAAGATAAAGCTAACCTTTAGTTGATGGTTGTCACCCATCCACTCTTACATCGAGTTAGGGAGGAATATTATGGGGATGTTGACTGTAAGTCATTATGTGATCAATTTTCCATAGGACGTTCTTCTGAAGGATATTAACAAGTTGAAGAGAATGTAGTTCCTTTCAGAGAACACTCTATTGTACAAGTTGTGTTGGAGGAGGAGGTCCTGAAGAAGTTTCATACATCCCACTTGGTGGTATATCCTACAGTGGTGATGATTTACCAGGATCAACGATGAAAATTCTGGTCGTCTAGCATGAAGAAGGACGTAGTACAGATCGTTTCTTGGTGCCTTACATGCCAGAAGGTGAAATCTAAACACAAGGTTCTAGTGGGATTCGCTCACCACATAAAAGATACAAAGTGGAAGTGGGATGGAATATTGTTTTACTTTGTGATTGGATTACCACAAACATCCTAGACATATGATTCCATTTGGGTTATCATTGAGTGACTCACCAAATCAGCCCACTTCATAGCTATCAGGGAGAAGAGTTCCATGGAGAGCATTGAATGCATTTATGTGCAGGTGATAGTTCAGCTTCAGTGTGTCCCTTCGACAATATTCTTGAATTGAGTCGCCCGCTTCACATATCGGTTATGGAAGGGATTGTACGAGGCTTTCGGATCTTAGCTATGCTTGAGCTCATCATTCCCCCCACAGACAAATGGCCAGATGGAGTACACCATTCAGGTTGTGGAGGATATGATGCAGGACTGTTTCTTAGACTCTATTCATAGTCGGGAGGACCACCTACCACTGGTGTAGTTTGCGTACAATAATAGATACCACTCCATCATTGGTATGGCTCCACTTGAGGGGTTATATGGGAGATCTTGCTGGTCATCACTTTGCTGGACCATCCATGGAGAGTCAGAACTCATTGGTCCAAAGTTGGTGCAAGCTACCACCAAGAAGGTGCAGATCATCTAGGGGTGAATAAAAACTACCCAATGTTGGCATAAGTCTTATGTTGACTGTAACACACCAAGATTTCATAGTACGTTTTCTCATTAAATTAATTCAATAGCTTGCGCTACACGCAACACTGAGTTCGAGCACACCACAACATACTAAATTAACCGTTAAAAAAGAAGATATTAATAATATTAAATCTATTTTTAATATGTTATACTATATATAATTTTAATATGCGTATTATGTGTTCCCCATACATAATATAAAAACAAATTCATTTTTTTTAGATAAAATATGTACTCTTAACAAAATACAATTTTATCACCTTTTAATGGAGAACCCTTTTTAAAACCAAAGTATTTTTGATCAGTAAAACCCAGCCCAAATAACCTCCCAACATTCCTCCATTCATCCTAAAATCCATAATTTGGTCACAAAGGACACCTATGGAGACATTTTTATAATATCAAAAGGAATAACCCGAAGAAGAGGTAAATATTTCATCATCTCTTTCAAGTTCATTTATTTTTCCACCTCCTCTTTCTTTGTTGTTTCCATTAATAAATAATAAATACATTATATTCTATATTATATGAAGTTATTATAAAAATGGTAAAACCATATTCGTTATTCAATCCATTCTATAACTGACAAGGTAACCATATGTGCGTACATACGGATTACCGTCTCCATGTCGTGGTGTAGTTTGTTAGTCAAACACGCCATTATTTGGATTGGTATAACAATGAGTTTAACTGATATAAATAATAAATATAACATGTTAATTATTCATTATATATGATATAACATTCAATTACATACGATTTCTCCATCAATATAATGATATTATCACTCGTGCGTACGTATGAATTACTGTCTCCACGAACATGATGAGATTCATTCTCCATCGTAATCATTGAAGAATAATTTTTATTTTATGATTAAAAATAATGTTTATGAACATAAAATCATTATATATATGATTAATATACATCCTATCAATATGAAACATGGTTTACATAACCAATTATAGAAAGGAATATGAATCAGTTAACACCCGAAACTGTGATACTACTAAAATATTATTATCAATGAAATATTATAAGATCATATACGATATCATATTTTTATATATATATTTCTTGTATAATTTATTAACAATGTATTAACTATTATAAATGTGGTTAACATACCATTGACTAAGTAAATGTATAAGTTAAGAGTTAATTTTACAATCAATTTATTATCCGAGGTTGTTTTTACGTTTGTATATACTAGGAAATATTTATTATCCATGTATAAGTTTCCTAAAGGAGTATTTAATGGGTTTATTTTTAATGGATTTTTTCGCTAAAAATCATTTTAATGTTTTCAATGATTTATTCTTATTAACCTTTCTAATTAGTGTCTGTGATTTCAAAATTGTTTTAAAGATTTAATTATATGAACATGAATGTTTTAAAATGTTAATTCATTTTAAAGATTCCAAGTGGTATGGGACACATTGATTTAAAACTATCTTTTAAATAACTTCCTCTATATATTTTGGGACTTCTAAATTATTTCATGAAAAGGGATGTTTCTCTAAAAGATGTTTACTGATCCTTTTCAAATATGTCAACATCCTTTATATGTTATTAATATTAATCGTGGTTGATTTATTATGATACAAATATTCAATATTGTATTGATTGTTTAGGGATATGTTTGACTATGGATGTGATATTTTTATACCATTCATCGTTTATGGATAATGTATTAACATTTTTTATGATTTCTTTAATATTATTGTTTATGTTATGTTTAAACCTCTTCATATGAGAAATGCACTGGACATAGTGAGTGACAGGTCGAGCCCGCTATAGCTTCTCAATGCATAGGTAGGTCTCATGTATAAATCTAGTGTCCTAACATAAGGCCTTGAAAAAATCATATTTCTACTCTTGGAAAAAGTCGTTGACTATGTGGTTATGAAGTCTTGAATTATGCATTCCATCATTATGAAATTGGAAATTAAAATTACATGTGATTATTCGACTAGTTGAATATCCAAGTGAATAATTAAATGAAACTATTTGATTTATCTTTGCCATATTATGATGATGATTTTGTTTAAAAGGCTTGTGTTTTAGTTTTATACATTTACTTAAATGTTTATTCTTATTTATGAAAGTTTCCACTATATTTTTATCCTAAATGAGCATTTGATCTCACCCCTTTCTTATGTTTTATTTTCCCAGGATTCCAAAAAGTGTTTTATGATTGATAATAAGGGTTAAGATAGTGGATTAATGGAATTATTTAAAAATAATTTATGTTTTATTTTATATTTTAATGTGTAATGTAACGTTCATTTATGTATTATATTTTACAAGACTATTAAGCTGATCGGTCTTTCAGGACATGATTCCTTGTAATCATGCCAATGTTATGTAATAATGCACTGAATCTAGGTAACTGGGGTCGGGGTGTTACGGTTGGAATCTGAGAAATTTTAGATACAATGGCTGAAATATATTTAGATAAACACTTATTATAGAACATTACCCTATAATAGTCTTTGAGGATTAGTATAGAATAAATTCCTAGAATTTTGGTACATCAATGATTTTATGAGGTTTCAAAACAATACATCCATGTTTGGATACGAGAAGGTAGAGGCAGATCTGGCATAGATGTACCTAGGGGTCAAATCCAAAAACACTACATTGATCTAGACTTGAACGGAAACTGCTGCATTAAAATGGGACTTGATGCACTTTTGGTTACGATACTCCCGGGGGATGTTCTTAGGATAATTCACATTTTCATTCCAAGCCATTATGATGGATTTATGAGTAAATAATTCCTCAAACAAAACATTTTATTATTATGGATTATATGTGTAACACCTAAAGATTTTATGAAAAATATTCTTTTTAATTTCATTAATGTCTTGTGTTGTATGCTACACCAAAAGGAGCTTGCACAACATGCATCCTTGACTTTCCTTGCATTACACGCAATTGCGACCTTCCTCGATAGCGTTTGTAGTACGCAATACCAAGTTTCACTAAACAACGATATGCTATTAAAATATTATTAAAACTAGCTGTTATGAATAGTAATAACCACCATTTGAAATTTTGTAAATTTTATTTTTCAAAATGGACTTCTTTTTTGGATGCGGAATATCAATATTAGCTTAGGGTGAAATTTTGGTACTTTTCAGATAACATTCATTTTCTGATGAATAGTGAAAATTACTAAATTTTAATTAAAAACAACCATTTTAATCAAAATAATTAATAGTGATAAATTATTAATTTGAGTGGTTTTAAAGTATATTTAGAATATATTTTTACAATTTAATACAATTTTTTTCATTGGATGTAATTTCACATTTAAACCAGACATAAACAAGTGTCAATCTTTTGATAGTTATTATCTCTTAAGAACACGCTATTTTTTTTGACGACGAGAATTAATTTTTAAATTAATTAATGAAACTGATATGTTTTTAATTTGGTAAAATAGACATCATTTTTGAGATCATAATATCAAATATAGCTTAGGCCTAATTATTGGTATTTTTCTGGAAACTTTCATTTTTTGATGAATAGTGAAACCAATAAGTGGTAGTTAAAAAACTGAATTTTTCATAAAACATAATTTTACCACTTATGTGAGTGTAATTTAGAAAATCCAAGAGACAAAGTTTATGTCAGTAAGTAAAATGTTGTTCAATGAGATGAAAATAATTTTTTTGGTGAATAATAACTTTTTACTTTTTTTACAATGGTTAAAAGTAAATAGGGTAATTAAAGGTAAAAATGATATTATTATTACCCTAACTCATGTCCTAATTCTATTGGACAAGTTTAATTCGACCAAAAACAACCTTAGGAATAAAATATGACTATTTAGGCCCACATGGATTAGATTAGGACATTTATTATTAATTTATTTAAGGAATGGTTAAAATAGTTAAAATCAAAGTTTAATAAGTAAATCATTTTTAATATGGGGATATAAATAAGATAAATTAGACTATAAATATTCATTAGAAAGATAAAAATATTTCATACATAATGGTATTTTATTTTTAATATTTATACATTAAATAATTTAATTTATTTATGACACAATGATGATGTAGTAATTATCATTTTAATGAAATATTCACATAATTGATGTTATAAATACCCAAATAAATGTAATTTTAGACCTTTTATGAATTACACTAATTTTATAGGTTACTATGACATGTTAGTAATTATTTAATTAACTTGGATCGAACTAATAATTATGTTATGATTTTCACAAAAAACAATTACTAAATAGTGTCAAAATTGACATAAAATAGTTTTTAAAATAAATATTATATTAGTAATTGTTATTTTATTCCTAAAAATCTATGGTTCGGCCAAATGACTTATATAAGGTTATATATATTAATAATAAACAACTTAGGGTTCTTTTGGCTGCTTATAGTAAGTTTATTAAACTTGTAGTGTAAGAAAACAAGAAGACACAGTAAAAGTTAAATTATCTATCTTAAAGTTAAATCTAAATTATAAGGTTAACATTGATACCTAGACTTTTCTAAATTATATTGGATGAGAGTAGTTCGACCCCTACCCACCTTAGCTTCAAAATATAATAATTTGGAGCTATTAAAACCCGAATTTTACTTTATAAAAAAATAATATTTTTTGTTATTCCAATGGTGCCCCTCTCCTCCCTTATAAAAGGGTACCTACTCCCCCTCTTCCTCACACTACTTTGAGCATTCAAGATCGGACAACCCATGACAATTTCTCCTATCCACGTCCCTAGAAACATCCTAGAGGTTCTGGTCTTCTTCAAAGACCTATTTTATTGCCCTAAAAGGAGGTCTCAAAGAAGCACTTCAAAGAATAGGTAATGTCTGTTACCGATTCTTTCATCTTTATTTCTTCTTAAACTTCTTCTTCTTTAGTTGTTTCATTATGAAGTAATAACATCAGTATCACGTATATACTAATATTTTATTATAAGTATGAAACAACCCTATTTCACCATCTATCCATCCTAGGGAAAAAGAAATCACTGCGCGTGCGTACGTACAGAATATAGTCCCGACGCCGTGGTGTAATCTATTTTCCACCACCACCATACATGGATGGGTATAATGGTGTAAATAATGACTATATATGACTATTATAAAGTTATATTGATTCTGAAATAGTATACATACACTCCAATACAATTCCACGGTCATAGGAATGATATCATCACTCGTGCGTACGTACGGAATACCGTATCCACGATGTGATGCGACTCGTTCTACATGATCTTCATTTCATAATGAGTATATAAATGAATTGAATGAATTAATATGATATATATTACACTAATACTATTCTAGAAATGAGGTATATATAACCTAAACAGATGAATAAGAATTTATTCAACAAAACACGCAAAAGAACAAAAAGTAATAAACACCCGAATAACAAGTAGTAATGAAATATTACTAATAAGAAGCTAATAATATGACCATATATGATATCATAACAATAAGTATGAATCTGGAATATGTCAATAACATTATTTAAATCATTATACATGAGGTTCAGACACTTACGAAGCAAATCGGACCTAAGGTAAGGGAAATATCTCAATCACATTTTTATCCGAGATTGTTTATACTTTAGTATTTACTGGGGTGTATTTTATCATCCAACTCCATGTTTCCAAAATATGTAATATTATTTCCATCCACCTACAATTGTTTAAATCCAATTTTACCCTTCGGTGTGTTTTTAGTAAAGGATATGAAAGGAATCTTCGGTAGTTTTTCGTACGAGGTACTTTTTGACTTTTCCAACAAAAGTACGTAGAATGTTTTTTTAACTTATACAGCATGAATGGATTTTTAAAACATTATTTCCAAGAAGCATCCTTTACAAGTTTCCAAGTTTATTTTTAATCAACTTCATTAGTTTTAAATTGAATGACATGTTAAAAAAGGAAAATGTTTTTGAATTTGAATGGATATTTTCCTCAAGAATGGAGTTCAAGTGTTCTATCAAAATTATTCTCCATATAAGATAATATAGGGTTTTGTTTATATCTCTATTATTACATTGATTTGATTATGTTGTGATGGGATTATTTTTATGAATTCCTTTATCTTATATGAATTGTTTAATGATGTCACAATGTTTAAGATTCCCATTTTTATTACATGGGTTATGCAATGATGTATGATTTATGATTTTGTGGAGCACATAAGAATGGTATCATTATGAGATGGGTGGGACCTATATATCCCTCCAATGAATTGGGTAAAGATTTTATATCTTATGAGATAGACATGGCTGGAATGGTAGGTTATACCAGTTCAGTGAAACAAGACTGAAACGGGGAGTGAACTCGGTTCAAAAATGGACTTTGCCCACTAAGATAGTCTTGGCAATGAGTATTTACTAATAAGAAATGATTATCTATGATTATGTGTGTATGCCACAAAGTTTCATGTTTTAAGTTTTGATTATTGGGATTACATTTCACTACTATGATTTATCCCATGTTATGAAATTATGCTCTCTTTTGCAGGTTACGATTTCCAAAAGTTATGTTATTATGAATACGATGTGATTGATATTTCATGTGTTTACCCTTAATGAGCATTTAAGCTCACCCTTTTTTATGTTTTCTTTCACCAAGTCAGGAAGAAGGTTATTAAGTATGATATGCCAGAAGGGACTATAGATATGATGAAATAAATGGGAGAAAGTGTAGACGCTTTATGAAACAGTTGTTTACGTTTCCGAGTTTCCAAAGACACTAAACTATTACAGTCCTTGTGTGTGTGTTTTTGTAATGTACTAAGTATTCTGCAAAAGTAATGTAATTTCCATGTACGTCATGCTTTGTGTCTCTACAGTTGGTATCAGAGGAAAGGTTTAGTCAACCTTTGGAAACTAGGATGCCAGAACTTTAGTGAGATATCTAGAGATATTTCTAAGGTATGTCTAGGGATGTCCCTATGGTTAAGTATAAGTATATGTTATAGTACTAGAATTACGGTAACCTAAGATGTTAGATATTGAATGTACTCCCCCTTTATTATGATGTATTCCCAAGCATTATTTTTTCCTCTCACAAAATTCTTTTTGGGTTTTAGATGATGGCTGGAACCCGAAGGCACCGTGTTGATCAATGCAATGGAAAATGCAATGATTGTCCTCCTGAACAAACAAATGTTATGGGAGATGGAGTGCAAAATCTTATTACTATACTTACAAAAGCTATGAATCATTCTGGACTTCCAAATGAGCAGAGAAGGGAACAATATTCTATTGAGTCCTTCATGAGGCAACGTCCACCTTCATTCAGTGGGACTTCTGATCCACTAGTTTCTGAACAATGGATCAGTTCCACTGAAAAGATATTTTCAGTTCTTCAATGTTCTGAACATGATAAAGTCATCTTAGCAGTATATCGTTTGGAAGGTGAAGCTGATCAATGGTGGAATCTTATCAAGAATACGAGTCCAAGAGATGAAATTGAGTCAATGGAATGGGATGAGTTCAAGAACATATTTTTCAATAAGTAATTCCCTCGTATTCTTCGAACAAAGATGGAGAGAGAGTTTCTTGAACTAAAGAAAAAAGAAGATGAATCTGTTAGTGTATACGAAGTGAATTTTACAAGCCTTGCAAGGTATGCATCTGGCTTTTTCATCCAACCTGAATGTAAATTTGATTGATTCTTTAGTGGCTTAAAAACAAATAATCTAAGGTCATTAGCTATAAGAGACTTCAGTACCTATGAAGAAATTGTGCGTTGTGCTATTAAGGTTGAAAAGGAAGTTGGTGTTACATATTCATCTTATGGTTTTGACAAGAAATGAAAGATGGAGTTCCAGGTGAAATCTCAGAATAATGTTGAAAAGAAGATGAATGTTTCCTTATGCTCAAAGTGTGGAATGAAGCATGGTGGAGATTGTCTTAAAGGGAATAGAAAATGATTTAAGTGTGGAAAAGAAGGTCGTCGAGCAGCTGAGTGTCGATGTAATGGAAAAAGGGTTGCTAATGGTGTGAATAAAGAAAAGACTGTAGAGAACGCACCAACAACACTTCAATTCTTCAAGTGCAATGAAATGGGGCATTATGCTAATCAATTCTCTAATCCATGGGTTAATGATGATCGACATTAGCAACCACTTAAGGCAAAGGACAATGGGAAGTCACATGCAATCACTATTGGCGATGTTGAATATGAAAACAATGTGGTGGAATGATTAAGTGTTTATGTAATTGGATTCCATAATAATGTTGTATATAGTATCATGGAATATTGGAATATTTATGTATTGGTCTATTGTGGTTTTCAATAATTTTATAGTACCGGTAACCATGGAAAGTGATTGAGATATTTTTGGAAAGCAGATGATAGGTGCATAATGAAGGGATAAGAAGATAATGAGATGTTTGATTGTATTCATGTGCTCATGATTTATATAAGGACTAAGTGATATCATGGTTTGAGTATAAATAATTTTGAGGATTTTGGTTTGTGGAAAGTGTTAACTTTTAACTGCATTCATGGGTATACATGATTAAGGTATTCACATGTTTTTAATTTGACCAACAAGATATATCTTATGATATATGGGGGATAAATGATGTCATTCACGTGATTGTTATGTGACATTTCAAGTAATCATTTTCTTTATACTATGATCTTGGACCGAAGTATTTTAGATAAGCCTAAAGATTGGAGTGGATTATGTTGGACATAAGTTAGGATAGAACTTTTTTCGATATTATTTATGGGATGTTATATTAATTTAGTTTTAGAAAAAGGACAACCTGAAGGATGGGTGACAGCCCATCGCGTCGGACAAGGATGTGGGAATCGAACCCACAATCGAAGTGCGACTGGCCTTTATCGCCTACCACTGGCCTACAGGAAGTTTATGTTTAGTAGAAACTAGTTTTATTATATTAATCAGTATGATATATGAAGTATAATTCCATTTTATGAACCATATATGATTAATCTCACTATAGATCGACTTATGTATATTTAATAACTTTTGATAACCTTTTGTTTGAGACATATGGAATGACCCGTCATTCTATCACATGATCTGCTAACACTTCACGAATAACAAAATCAACTTCATTTCTTTAAGAGATGACGTGGAAATTGTTCAAGGCACGAAAAACAGTGAGATTGTACAAAAATAAAGTAAATATTTATTCTAATTCAAATTCTTCAACTTTAGGGAAATGATCTTGAAAACCAAAAATGTTGTCCTTGTCCTATTATATCTAATGAATCAAATGGTACCTTAGATCTTCACAAATTTATGGCTTTGTGATTGCTGGCTTTTCCATAGCCATTTTCTCTACCACTCTCCATCAGAACAAGATGGTTAAATTTCTCTTCCATATCAATATTTTCACCTATGTGGAAACCCAATGATTAGTTAATTTGGGTAACCATTACGTTTCATACTTTTGTTTTTAAAGATTGGTTTTGGTATTCCTTTTTACGATATGGGTTTCTATTAAAGAAACTTTCGAGTAGTAAACCATTTATAACCCCAATGAATTTCGAGGGTGAAATTCATTTTAAGGGGGGTAGAATGTAACAACCTGAGATTTTATGAAAAATATTAATTGTAATTTAATTAATGTCTTGTGTTGTATGCTACACCAAAAGGAGTTTTCAAAACACACATCCTTGACTTGCCTTGCATTACACGCAATCGCGACCTTCCTCGATAGCATGTGTAGTACGCAATACCGAGTTTCACTAAACAACGATATGCTATTAAAATATTATCAAAACTTGCTGTTATGAATAGTAATAACCACGTTTTGAAATTTTGAAAATTTTATTTTTCAAAATGGACTTCATTTTTGGATTCGTAATATCAAAATTAGCTTAGGGTGCAATTGTGGTACTTTTTGGATAACTTTCTTTTTCTGATGAATAGTGAAAATTACTAAATTTTAATTAAAAACAACCTTTTTAATCAAAATAATTAATATTGATAAATTATTAATTTGAGTGGTTTTAAAGTATATTTAGAATATATTTTTACAATTTAATACAATGTTGTTCATTGGAGTTAATTTCACATTTAAACCAGACATAAACAATTGTCAATCTTTTGATAGTTATTATCTCTTAAGAACACGCTATTTGTTTTGATGACCAGAATTAATTTTTAAATTAATTAATGCAACTGATATGTTTTGAATTTTGTAAAATAGACATCATTTTTGAGGTCATAATATCAAATATATCTTAGGCCTAATTTTTGGTATTTTTCTGGAAACTTTCATTTTTTGATAAATAGTGAAACCACTAAGTGGTAGTTAAAAAACTGAATATTTCATAAATCATAATTTTACAGCTTCTGTGAGTGTAATTTCAAAACATTGAGACACAAGGTAGATGTAAGTATGTAAAATTTGGTTCAATGAGAAGAAAATAATTTTTTGGTGAATAGTAACTTTTTACTTTTTTTACTACGGTTAAAAGTAAATAGGGCAATTGAAGGTAAAAATGGTATTATTATTACTTTAAGACATGTCCTAATTCTATTGGACAAGTGTAATTCGACCAAAAACAACCTTAGGAATAAAATATGACCATTTAGGCCCACTTGTATTAGAGTAGGACATTTATAATTAATTTATTTAAAGAAGGGTTAAAATAGTTAAAATCAAAGTTTAATAAGTAAATCATTTTTAATATAGTGTTATACATAAGATAAATTCGACTATAAATATTAATTAGAAATATAATAAGATTTCATACAAAATGGAATTTTATTTTTAATTTTTAGAAATTAAATAATTTAATTTATTTATGACACAATGATGATACAGTAATTATCTTTTTAATGAAATATTGACCTAATTGATGTTATAAATATCCAAATAAATGTAATTTTAGAATTTTTATGAATTAAACTAATTTTCTAGGTTAATATGACATGTTAGTATTTATTTAATTAACTTGGTTCGAACTAATCATTCTGTTATGATTTTCACAAAAATCAATTACTAAATAGTGTCAAAATTGACATAAAATAGTTTTTAAAACAAATATTATATTAGTAATTGTTCTGTTATTCCTAAAAATATACGATTCGGCCAAATGACTTAGATATGGTTATATATATTAATAGAAAACAAATTGGTCTTCTTTTGGCTGCTTATAGTATGTTTATTAACCTTATAGTGTAAGAAAACAAGAAGACATAGTAAAAGTTAAATTATCTAACTTAAAGTTAAATCTAAATGATAAGGTTAAAATTGATACCTAAACTTGTATAAATTCTATTGGATGAGAGGATTTAGACCCCTACCCACCTTATCTTAGATATATATTAATTTGGAGATATTAAAAACTGAAATTGACTTTATAATAAAATAATATTTTTAGTTATTCCAAAGGTGCCCCTCTCCTCCCTTATAAAAGGGCACCTCCTCCCCCTCTTCCTCACACTAATTTGAGCCTTAAAGTTCGGAAAACCCCTGAAAATTTCTCCTCTCCACTTACCTATAAACATCCTAGAGGTTCTGGTATTCTTCAAAGACCTATTTTAGTTCCCTAAAAGGAGGTCTCAAAGAAGCACGTCAAAGAAGAGGTAATGTCTGTTACCGATTCATTCATCTTTATTTCTTCATCCACATATTCTTCTTTAGTTGTCTCATTATGAAGTAATAAAATCAGTATCACTTATATACTGATATTTTATTATATGTATGAAACAACCCTATTTCACCATCTATCCATCCTACGGAAAAAGAAATCACCGCGCGTGCGTACGTACGGAATATCGTCTCCACGTCGTGGTGTAATATATTTTCCACCACCACCTAAAATGGATGGGTATAATGGTGTAAATAATGACTATATATGACTATTATAAAGGGATATTTATTCTTAAGTAGTATACATACGCTCCAATACAATTCCACGATCATAGGAATGATATTATCACTCGTGCGTACGTACGGAATACCGTCTCCACGATGTAATGCGACTCGTTCTACATGATATTCATTTCATAATGAGTATATAAATGAATTGAATGAATTAATATGATATATATTACACTAATACCATTCTAGAAATTATGTATCTATAACCTAAAGAGAAGAATAAGAATTTATTCGACAAAACACGCATAAGAACAAAAAGTAATAAACACCCGAATAACAAGTAGTAATGAAATATTACTAATAAGAAGCTAAGAATATGACCATATATGATATCATAACAATATGTATGATTCCTGAATAAGTCAATATCATTATTTAAATCATTATACAGTAGGTTCGGACACTTACGAAGCAAATCGGACCTAAGGTAAAGGAAATATCTCAATCACATTTTTATTCGAGATTGTTTATACATTAGTATTTACTGGGGTGTATTTTATAATCCAAATCCATGTTTCCACAATATGTAATATTATTTCCATCCACCTACAATTTTTTAAATCCAATTTTACCTTTCGGTGAGTTTTTAGTAAAGGATATGAAAGGAATCTTTTGTCGTTTTTCGTACGAGGTACTTTTTGACTTTTCCAACAAAAGTACGAAGAATGTTTTCTTTAACTTATATGGCATGAATGGATTTTTAAAAAATTACTTCCAAGAAGATTCCTTTACATGTTTTAAAGTTTATTTTTAATCAAATTATTTATTTTTAAATTGTATGACATGTTAAAAAAGGAAAATGTTTTTGAATTTGAATGGATATTTTTCTCAAGAATGGTGTTCAAGTGTTTTATCAAAATTATTTTCCATATAAGATAATATAGGGTTCTGTTTACATCCCTATTATTACATTGATTTGATTATGTTGTGATGGGATTATTTTTATGAATTTCTTTATCTTAGATGAATTGTTTGATGATGTCACGATGATTAAGATTCCCATTTTTATTACATGGGTTATGCAATGATTTATGATTTTGTGGCACACATAAGAATGGTATCATTATGAGATGGGTGGGACCTATATCTCCCTCCAATGAATTGGGTAAAGATTTTATATCTTATGAGATATACATGGCTGGAACGGTAGGTTATACCGGTTCAGTGAAACAGGACAGAAATGGGGAGTGAACTCGGTTCAGAAATGGACTTTGTCCACTTAGATAGTCTTGGAAATGAGTCTTGACTAATAAAAAATGATTCTCTATGATTATGTGTGTATTCCACAAAGTTTCATGTCTTATGTTATGATTATTGGTATTACATTTCACTACTGTGATTGATCCCATGTTATGAAATTATGCCCTCTTTTGCAGGTTACGATTTCCAAAAGTTATGTTCTTATGAATACGATGTGATTGATATTTCTTTTATTTACCATTAATGAGCATTTGAGCTCACCCTTTTGTATGTTTTCTTTCACCAGGTCAGGAAGAAGGTTATTATGTAAGATATGCAAAAATGGACTATAAATATGATGAAATAAATGGGAGACAGTGTAGATGCTTTATGAACCAGTTGTTTATGTTTCCAAGTTTCCAATGACACAAAACTATTACGGTACTTGTGTGTGTTTTTGTAATGTACTAAGTATTCCAGAAAAGTAATATAATTTCCATGTACGTCAAGCTTTGGGTCTCTACAGTTGGTATCAGAGGAAAGGTTTAGTCAACCTTTGGAAACTAGGATGCGAGAACTTTAGTGAGATCTCTAGAGATATTTCTAAGGTATGTTTAGGGATGTCCCTAAGGTTAAGTATATGTATAGGTTATAGTACTAGAATTATGGTAACCTAAGATTTTAGATATTGAAGGTACTCCCCCTTTATTATGTTGTTTTCCCTAGCATGATTTTTTCCTCTCACACTATTCTTTTTGGGTTTTAGACAGTTGCTGGAACCCGAAGCAACCGTGTTGATCAATGCAATGGAAAATGCAATGATTGTCCTCCTGAACAAACAAATGTTATGGGAGATGGAGTGCACAATCTTACTGCTATACTTACACAAGCTATGAATCATTCTGGATTTCCAAATGAGTAGAGAAGAGAACAATATTCTATTGAGTCCTTCATGAGGAAACGTCCACCTTTATTCAGTGGGTCTTCTGATCCACATGTTGCTGAACAATTGATCAGTTCCACTGAAAACATATTTTCAGTTCATCAATTTTCTGAACATGATAAAGTCATCTTAGCAGTATATCGTTTGGAAGGTGAAGCTGATCAATGGTGGAATATTATCAAGAATACGAGGCCAAGAGATGAAATTGAGTCAATGGAATGGGATGAGTTCAATAACTTATTTTTCAATAAGTACTTTCCTCGTATTTTTTGAACAAAGATGGAGAAGGAGTTTCTTGAACTAAAGCAAAAGAATGATGAATCAGTTGGTGTATACGAAGTAAATTTTACAAGGAATGCAAGGTATGCATCTGGCTTTATCATCCAACCTGAAAGTAAAGTTGATCGATTCTTTAGTGGATTAAAACTAAATCTTCAAAGGGAATTAGCTATAAGAGACTTCAGTAGCTATGAAGAAATTGTGCGCTGTGCTATTAAGGTAGAAATGGAAGTTTGTGTTACATATTCATCTTATGGTTTTGACAAGAAACGAAAGATGGAGTTCAAGGATAAATCTCAGAATAATGGTGAAAAGAAGATGAATGTTTCCTTATGTTGAAAGTGTGGAAAGAAGCATGGTGGAGATTGTCTTTAAGGGACTAGAAAATGTTTTAAGTGTGGAAAAGAAGTTCATCGAGTAGCTGGGTGTCGAAGTAATGGAAAAAGGGTTGCTAATGGTGTGAATAAATAAAATACTGCAGAGAATGCACCAACAACACTTCAATGCTTCAAGTGCAATTAAATGGGGAATTATTCTAATCAATGCCTTAATCCAAGGGTTAATGATGATTGAAATGAGCAACCAATTAAGGCAAACGACAAAGGGAAGTCACATGCGATCACTATTGGCGATGTTGAATATGACAATGATGTGGTAAAATTATTAAGTGTTTATGTAATGGGATTTCATAAAAATGTTGTATATAGTATCCTGGAATATTGGAATATTTATGTATTGGTATATTGTGGTTTTCAATAATTTTATGGTACCGGTAACCATGGAAAGTGATTGAGATATTTTTGGTAAGCAGATGATATGCGCATAATGAAGGGATAAGAAGATAATGAGATGTTTGATTGTATTCATGAGGTCATGATTGATATAAGGACTAAGTGATATCATGGTTTGAGTATAAATAATTTTGAGGATTTTGGTTTGAGGAAAGTGTTAACTTTTAACTGCATTCATGGGTATACATGATTACGGTATTCGCATGTTTGTAATTTGACCAACAATATATATCTTATGATATATGGGGGATAAATGATGGCATTCACGCGATTGTTATGTGACATTTCAAGTAATCATTTTCTTTATACTATGATCTTGGACCGAAGTATTTTAGATAAGCCTTAAGATTGGAGTGGATTATGTTGGACATAAGTTAGGATAGAACTTTTTTCGATATTATTTATGGGATTTTATAGTAATTTAGTTTTTATAGCATCCCGTCTTTTTATAACATAACTTTTCATTCCATTACACGGAACTGAGGATCTTTAAGGTTTAGTGTCTTGGAAACAAGGAACATAAAACATGAAACAAAAAAAACATTCTTCTTAAACACTTGAAAGGCTTCTCCTCATGTTCACCCTAGGCTCATTACTGCATCTCATAACCTGGGGACATACATCAAAAGGAAGGGTGAGCAGAAGGCCCAGCAAGGGAAACAAGTGAAACATTTTACATATGAACTTGAGATACATCAATAAAGTCATGAAAAGAACTTTAAGGCATGAGAAAGAAAATCATGAGGCATTTCATAATAAAAATAACATTTTCCATAACTTGAAGATGTGGCTACATCATTTAACATAGACAATCATGAACATATCACCAAGGTCCATCCCCAAGGTGTCATTTTAAAATTACCAAGGTTATTCACCAAGGTATCATGAAAATTGTAATCTCTAGTGGTTACATCATTACCCAATGCATTGGAGCGCTATCAGGGCGCACCCTTAAATTTGCCTTTATTATCATGTGAGCTACATATATCATCATCAAAAATTTCATAAATACCCCATATAGCATAAAATAAATGGGTTTCATTTCATAATCATAACGTTTTAAAAACTGCTTTAAAGACATGATCTTTACGTCACTTTAAACCCACGGAAAGGGAAGAGGGTTTCATGTATGTAATTCCCAGAATTTAAAATAGACCATTTTGATATATATGTGAATACCCCTGTATAAATAAGATCTTTGAGCATTCACTTTATAACATAAAATAATTTTTATAAAAGAGAGAGAGGCATTTTGAGACGAAAATTCTGCAGCATAACGGCTATGTTACAAGGTTTTAGAAAACATTGAGAAGAGAGGGGACATGGGTCAAACATTCATAACTGACCCATAACACAGTAGAGGGAAAAAATATAAGGGATTTAAGAACATGGTAATGAAATTTGAAAATATACCATATGAAATGAAGAACATGAAAGGAAGAAAAAAAAGATTTCTCCTGTGAGAATTCGGCAGCCTAACGGCGTCACTTAAACATCAACAAAATTGAATTGACAAGGTCAAATAGGGTCTCTCATCATATGAACATAAGAGTCCAGTATGATAGATATAGAGATCATACCCCAACATAATAGAAAGGAACTTGAAAGAATTGACATGAAAGTAGAACTTCAAAACGAGAATGGTGAAGAACCACTTAAAAATTCGGCAGCCTAACGGCGCCACTTAAACTTCAACAAAATACTGAATTGAAGAGATCAAATGGGGTCTCTCATCATATGAACATAAGAGTCCAGTATGATAGATATAGAGATCATACCCCAACATAACAAAAAGGAACTTGAAATACTTTACATGAAAATAGATCTTGAAAAATGAGAAGGGAGAAAGAATCTGTTACAAAAATTTCGGCAGCCTAACGGCGCCACTTAAAACTTCATAAAACGAAATAATGAGAGTAAGAGGGGATCTCTCATTTTATTAACATGAAAAGGGCAGTAAGAGGAGTATATAAGAACATCCTCCAACATAAGAACATGGATCATAAAAGGAAAGACATAAAAGAGATTACTTGAAAAGAAAGAGAGAGGTCGGATCCCTTACCTTAAAATGTAACTCTTAAACCTCAAAGGTTGGGACCTTGAGGGCTTAGGGGCACCTTGGGAGGACTCCTTGGGAGGTAATGAGACCAGAAATTCGTTGGGAATGAGTGGGGAGTCGAATGGATGAGAGGAGGGCTTGGTATTTATAGGCAAAGTGAGGGGACAAGGCATTAATGGCCAAGGGACACCTCACATGTGCTTTTCTCAAACCCATGTGCTCTCCCTTGTCATTTATCATGGAGTTAGGCCACATGGGGCCCCCAAAACAATAATTCATCACCCTTGGCTGGCCAACCCTCAAAAGATCTCATGACATCATCATGACACCCTTATGATGTCATTAAACATACCGAAACCCTAAAACTGTATTTTTACTATTCACTGAAAATTCAACTTTCTCAGAAAAATCCCAAAATTTCACATTAACCAAATATCAATGCTCTGATATCAAAAATGAAATCCATTTTATAAAAATAATTTTCTAAATATTTTTAATTTAATTTTTAAATAAAAACACTATTCATCGAAAATTCATTTTTTTCAGAAAAAACCCCAAAAATTACCATAACATAATATCGATGCTCTGAGTTCAAAAATAAAGTCATTTTTATAAAAATAATTTTCTAATTATTTTTAATTAAATTTTTAATTAAAAAACACTATTCACCCGAAAAAACTAATACTTGAATAATAATTAATGAAACCGTTATTTAACTATTTTATTGAATCACATTACTTAATCAAGGTACCTAGATTATTTTAAAACTTTCTTTAAGTGAGATTACTAATCCATTTGGTCATATTACTAATCCTAATCATAAAATCACTATTCATAATTTACTATTCATCAAAAATCAAGTTGATCTTATTAGACTCTAAATTTAGTACTGAACATAATTGGAGAAGACCATTTTTTGAAAATCATTACACATTTTTAATTATTTAGGTTTTACATAAACATATTTAAAATATCCTTTTTCTAAAATTCATCAAAAATATGCATACTATATTTATCCGGTCATTTCAAAATTCATAAACTTCATCATAAGAAGAAATCCCAATTTTTATTTAAAACAAGGATTACACAAGGTAGTTACGGTCTCGTTACATAACCCCTTATAATACCAGCATAGGACCTAAGAGTAAGGTGTGCTAGGGTGATAGAAGCTTGGGGCGGCTCAGTCAACATTGCCCGAGTAGTAATTTCTATCAGTTTGAACTTCTCACGAAGGCGATTTCGTTCTAGCTTCACATGATGAAGTTCTGCTTGGATTTGATCCAGAGCAAAGCCCAGTGGTGCTACCTCCTTCCCAAGCTCTGTTAGATGGGCTTCGATCGGTCCAAGACTACTAGGTGAGGCCATCAAATCTTCTTTCTATAATAATTAACCAAGATTACTTATATTTAGAGACAATAATCAAAACATTTTGTTCACAGCGGTCATGTTGACCGATGATTATATAATAGTCAAAACCCACTGATCTCATTTTAATTATAATCATGTTTATCAAATAAAACATTTTTGTTGAGTATAACAATAACACATAAAATTAGGAAACAAAATTTATTTAAAAAATTTCGGGTCGTTACAATCTTCCCCCCTTAAGAAATTGCGTCCTCGCAATTTTAAAATTGGGTTTTGAAATTTCATTGAAAGTCCCACATCGAAAAAGGAGTCAGTAAAACTATTACTTTAAAATAAAGAAAGGGAAGTACAATGGTCACCCGAGTTAACCCACACTAGGGTTCCATGTAGGAAAACATGGACATGGAGGAAAAAACAAAGGGTCAAGTTCTGAGGGAGAGTGATAGAGAACATGATTAGGAGAAAGTTAACCATGAGAAAATCCAAACTTATGATGTGTGTAAACGGTCTTTGATTACCTAGTAGGAAACGTAAACCAACAACATTTTTGTTTTACGTTTCTTTTCATAATTTTGAGGATTTCATTTACTACATAGAACAAAAACATAAGAAAATATACCTACCTTCAAGTAGAGTTTCATCCTTTAACAAGTCCCTACCAACACTAATCTTTTCTCCAAATGATGAGAATTCCAAAACACTTGGTCTCATAAAAGCACAAGAATCATCTTCTATAGAATCACATAATCTACAAAAGATTAACTATCTATTTCTTCTATCTTTAAACATTATCCCAAAAAAAGAAAGGTTAAGGTAAAACAACTCTTCAAAAAGAAAGAATCCCATAGGAATGGAAACTACTTTTAAATCATCAAATTCCATGGTACTACCCAAAGTTCATCATAGTCCATTCCGTAAATAATGGTCCTTAAGATTCCTCAAAATAAACCAAACTAAGATTGAAACCCAAATACAAGAAGGTTTTGATAACATAGTCTTCCAAAATAAACTTCATTGTTCATCTCCAAACAACATCAACCACTCCTAACATCTTATAACAAAAGTAGCTAACCTAAACATATTTTACCCAAGATAGGTTAATCATTCCCGTAAGTAACCTAAATTACTATAAGTCCACCATAAATTCATCGACTCTTCAAAATATAATTCAACCTTACTCCTCAATGAAAATACCGTTGTAATCTATTTACCTCGATCATATAGGGTCCCCAAAATAGTGAACGTCTTCCAAAATAAAAATCATATTTTAATCCCCTAATCATCTCTGTCATCTTAATACGGCAATCGTAGAATTTCCTATCACATTGGTTGTTGAGACATGTTCTTCTATTTCCTGCCATTAACTATGAAAAGAAACTATAGTTAGGGGCTTAAGTACTTAGCTAATAATCATGAAAAGGAACTGAAATCATATAAGGATAACTTGTATATGAAAGGTATACCCTAACATGTGATCTCCTAGGTTCCCATATAGGTTGTGAATGATCATATATTCTTATGTGAACCTTTATTTTATTTTATCTTTGTTCCTTTAACAATGGTTCATACCAAGCTTATGAATTTACCAAAGCATATCCCCCGGGAGTGTCGTAACCAAGAGTGCAGCAAGGCCCGTTGTCGTGTACCAGTTCCCGTTCGAGTCTAGCTCAAAGCGGTGTTTTCGGGTTTTACCCCTATGTACATCTGTGCCAGAGCCACCTCTACCTGCTCGTATCCAGACAGGGATGTATTTTCTTGGCAACCCCATACTCAATACTCACCAAAATACCAGGAAGATTTCCTATATTAAACTTTTCTATAGGGTTCCTCCTAGAGTTTTCATATCCTAATTTCCACAAATAACTAAACCATCCTTTGATACCAACTATAGCATCCCGTCTTTTTATAACATAACTTTTCATTCCATTACACGGAACTGAGGATCTTTAAGGTTTAGTGTCTTGGAAACAAGGAACATAAAACATGAAACAAAAAAAACATTCTTCTTAAACACTTGAAAGGCTTCTCCTCATGTTCACCCTAGGCTCATTACTGCATCTCATAACCTGGGGACATACATCAAAAGGAAGGGTGAGCAGAAGGCCCAGCAAGGGAAACAAGTGAAACATTTTACATATGAACTTGAGATACATCAATAAAGTCATGAAAAGAACTTTAAGGCATGAGAAAGAAAATCATGAGGCATTTCATAATAAAAATAACATTTTCCATAACTTGAAGATGTGGCTACATCATTTAACATAGACAATCATGAACATATCACCAAGGTCCATCCCCAAGGTGTCATTTGAAAATTACCAAGGTTATTCACCAAGGTATCATGAAAATTGTAATCTCTAGTGGTTACATCATTACCCAATGCATTGGAGCGCTATCAGGGCGCACCCTTAAATTTGCCTTTATTATCATGTGAGCCACATATATCATCATCAAAAATTTCATAAATAACCCATATAGCATAAAATAAATGGGTTTCATTTCATAATCATAACGTTTTAAAAACTGCTTTAAAGACATGATCTTTACGTCACTTTAAACCCACGGAAAGGGAAGAGGGTTTCATGTATGTAATTCCCAGAATTTAAAATAGAAAATTTTGATATATATGTGAATACCCCTGTATAAATAAGATCTTTGAGTATTCACTTTATAACATAAAATAATTTTTATAAAAGAGAGAGAGGCATTTTGAGACGAAAATTCTGCAGCATAACGGCTATGTTACAAGGTTTTAGAAAACATTGAGAAGAGAGGGGACATGGGTCAAACATTCATAACTGACCCATAAAACAGTAGAGGGACAAAATATAAGGGATTTAAGAACATGGTAATGAAATTTGAAAATATACCATATGAAATGAAGAACATGAAAGGAAGAAAAAAAAGATTTCTCCTGTGAGAATTCGGCAGCCTAACGGCGTCACTTAAACATCAACAAAATTGAATTGACAAGGTCAAATAGGGTCTCTCATCATATGAACATAAGAGTCCAGTATGATAGATATAGAGATCATACCCCAACATAATAGAAAGGAACTTGAAAGAATTGACATGAAAGTAGAACTTCAAAACGAGAATGGTGAAGAACCACTTAAAAATTCGGCAGCCTAACGGCGCCACTTAAACTTCAACAAAATACTGAATTGAAGAGATCAAATGGGGTCTCTCATCATATGAACATAAGAGTCCAGTATGATAGATATATAGATCATACCACAACATAACAAAAAGGAACTTGAAATACTTTACATGAAAATAGATCTTGAAAAATGAGAAGGGAGAAAGAATCTGTTACAAAAATTTCGGCAGCCTAACGGCGCCACTTAAAACTTCATAAAACGAAATAATGAGAGTAAGAGGGGATCTCTCATTTTATTAACATGAAAAGGGCAGTAAGAGGAGTATATAAGAACATCCTCCAACATAAGAACATGGATCATAAAAGGAAAGACATAAAAGAGATTACTTGAAAAGAAAGAGAGAGGTCGGATCCCTTACCTTAAAATGTAACTCTTAAACCTCAAAGGTTGGGACCTTGAGGGCTTAGGGGCACCTTGGGAGGACTCCTTGGGAGATAATGAGACCAGAAATTCGTTGGGAATGAGTGGGGAGTCGAATGGATGAGAGGAGGGCTTGGTATTTATAGGCAAAGTGAGGGGACAAGGCATTAATGGCCAAGGGACACCTCACATGTGCTTTTCTCAAACCCATGTGCTCTCCCTTGTCATTTATCATGGAGTTAGGCCACATGGGGCCCCCAAAACAATAATTCATCACCCTTGGCCGGCAAACCCTCAAAAGATCTCATGAAATCATCATGACACCGTTATGATGTCATTAAACATACTGAAACCCTAAAACTGTATTTTTACTATTCACTGAAAATTCAACTTTCTCAGAAAAATCCCAAAATTTCACATTAACCAAATATCAATGCTCTGATATCAAAAATGAAATCCATTTTATAAAAATAATTTTCTAAATATTTTTAATTTAATTTTTAAATAAAAACACTATTCATCGAAAATTCATTTTTTTCAGAAAAAACCCCAAAAATTACCATAACATAATATCGATGCTCTGAGTTCAAAAATAAAGTCATTTTTATAAAAATAATTTTCTAATTATTTTTAATTAAATTTTTAATTAAAAAACACTATTCACCCGAAAAAACTAATACTTGAATAATAATTAATGAAACCGTTATTTAACTATTTTATTGAATCACATTACTTAATCAAGGTACCTAGATTATTTTAAAACTTTCTTTAAGTGAGATTACTAATCCATTTGGTCATATTACTAATCCTAATCATAAAATCACTATTCATAATTTACTATTCATCAAAAATCAAGTTGATCTTATTAGACTCTAAATTTAGTACTGAACATAATTGAAGAAGACCATTTTTTGAAAATCATTACACATTTTTAATTATTTAGGTTTTACATAAACATATTTAAAATATCCTTTTTCTAAAATTCATCAAAAATATGCATACTCTATTTATCCGGTCATTTCAAAATTCATAAACTTCATCATAAGAAGAAATCCCAATTTTTATTTAAAACAAGGATTACACAAGGTAGTTACGGTCTCGTTACATAACCCCTTATAATACAAGCATAGGACCTAAGAGTAAGGTGTGCTAGGGTGATAGAAGCTTGGGGCGGCTCAGTCAACATTGCCCGAGTAGTAATTTCTATCAGTTTGAACTTCTCACGAAGGCGATTTCGTTCTAGCTTCACATGATGAAGTTCGGCTTGGATTTGATCCAGAGCAAAGCCCAGTGGTGCTACCTCCTTCCCAAGCTCTGTTAGATGGGCTTCGATCGGTCCAAGGCTACTAGGTGAGGCCATAAAATCTTCTTTCTATAATAATTAACCAAGATTAATTATATTTAGAGACAATAATCAAAACATTTTGTTCACAGCGGTCATGTTGACCGATGATTATATAATAGTCAAAACCCACTGATCTCATTTTAATTATAATCATGTTTATCAAATAAAACATTTTTGTTGAGTATAACAATAACACATAAAATTAGGAAACAAAATTTATTTAAAAAATTTCGGGTCGTTACAGTTTTAGAAAAAGGACAACCTGCAGGATGGGTGACAGCCCATCGCGTCGGACAAGGCTGTGGGAATCGAACCCACAACCGAAGTGCGACTGTCCTTTATCTCCTACCACTGGCCTACAAGAAGTCCCTGTTTAGTAGAAACTAGTTTTATTATATTAATTAGTATGATATATAAATTATAAGTCCATTTTAGGAACCATATATAATTAATCTCAATATAGATCGACTTATGTATATTTAATAACTTTTGCTATCCTTTTGTTTGAGACAGATGGAATGACCCGTCATTCTATCACATGATCTACTAACACTTCACGAATAACAAATTCAACTTCATTTATTTAAGATATGAAGTTGAAATTGTTCAAGGCATGAAAAACAGTGAGATTGTACCAAAATAAAGTAAGTATTTATTCTAATTCAAATTCTTCAACTTTAGGGAAATGATCTTGAAAACCAAAAATGGTGTCCTAGTTCTCTTATATCTAATGAATCAGATGGTACCTTAGATCTTCACAAATTTATGGCTTTGTGATTGCTGGCTTTTCCATAGACATGTTCTCTACCACTCTCCATCAGAACAAGATGGTTAGATTTCTCTTCCACATCAATATTTTCACCTATGTGGAAACCCAGTGATTAGTTAATTTGGGTAACCATTACGTTTCATACTTTTGTTCTTAAAGATTTGTTTTTGTATTCCTTTTTACGATATGGGTTTCTATTAAAGAAACTTTCGAGTAGTAACCCATTTATAACCCCAACAAATTTCGAGGGCGAAATTCATTTTAAGGGGGGTAGAATGTAACACCCCGAGATTTTATGAAAAATATTCTTTTTAATTTCATTAATATCTTGTGTTGTATGCTACACCAAAAGGAGTTTTCACAACACGCATCCTTGACTTGCCTTGCATTACACACAATCGCGACCTTCCTCGATAGCGTGTGTTGTACGCAATATCGAGTTTCACTAAACAACGATATTCTATTAAAATATTATTAAAACTAGCTGTTATGAATAGTAATAACCACGTTTTGAAATTTTGAAAATTTTATTTTTCAAAATGGACTTCATTTTTGGATTTGGAATATCAAAATTAGCTTAGGGTGAAATTGTGGTACATTTCGGATAACTTTCATTTTCTGATGAATAGTGAAAATTACTAAATTTTAATTAAAAACAACCTTTTTAATTGAAATAATTAATAGTGATAAATTATTAATTTGAGTGGTTTTAAAGTATATTTAGAATATATTTTTACAATTGAATACAATGTTGTTCATTGGATATAATTTTACATTTAAACCAGACATAAACGAGTGTCAATATTTTGATAGTTATTATCTCTTGAGAACACGCTATTAGTTTTGACGACAGAAATTAATTTTTAAATTAATTAATGCAACTGATATGTTTTGAATTTGGTAAAATAGAAATCATTATTGAGTTCATAATATCAAATATAGCTTAGGCCTAATTTTTGGTATTTTTCTGGAAACTTTCATTTTTTGATAAATACTGAAACCACTAAGTGGTAGTTAAAAAACTGAATTTTTCATAAAACATAATTTTACCACTTCTGTGAGTGGAATTTCGAAAATCCTAGAGACACGGTTGATGTCAGTAAGTAAAATGTGGTTCAATGAGATGAAAATAATTTTTTTGGTGAATATTAACTTTTTACTTTTTTTACTATGGTTAAAAGTAAATAGGGTAATTAAAGGTAAAAATGATATTATTATTACCCTAACACATGTCCTAATTCTATTGGACAAGTGTAATTCGACCAAAAACAACCTTATTAATAAAAGATGACCATTTAGGCCCACATGGATTAGATTAGGACATTTATTATTAATTTATTTAAAGAAGGGTTAAAATAGTCAAAATCAAAGTTTAATAAGTACATCATTTTTAATATAGGGTTATACATAAGATAAATTCGACTATAAATATTCATTAGAAATATAAAAAGATTTTATACATAATGGTATTTTATTTGTAATTTTTATACATTAAATAATTTAATTTATTTATGACACAATGATGATGCAGTAATTATCTTTTTAATGAAATATTGACATAATTGATGTTATAAATACCCAAATAAATGTAATTTGAGAATTTTTAGGAATTAGACTAATTTTGAAGGTTAATATGACATGTTAGTATTTATTTAATTAACTTGGTTTGAACTAATAATTCTGTTATGAGTTTCACAAAAATCAATTACTAAATAGTGTCAAAATTGACATAAAATAGTTTTTAAAACAAATATTATATAAGTAATTGTTATTTTATTCCTAAAAATCTATGGTTCGTCCAAATGACTTAGATAAGGTTATATATATTAATAAAAAACAAATTGGGCTTCGTTTGGCTTCTTATAGTATGTTTATTAACCTCATAGTGTAAGAAAACAAGAAGACACCGTAAAAGATAAATTATCTAACTTAAAGTTAAATATAAATGATAAGGTTAAAATTGATACCTAAACTTGTCTAAATTCTATTTGATGAGAGGATTTAGACCCCTTCCCACCTTAGCTTCTAAATATATTAATTTGGAGCTATTAAAAACCGAATTTGACTTTATAATAAAATAATATTTTTAGTTATTCCAAAGGTGCCCCTCTCCTCCCTTATAAAAGGGCACCTCCTCCCCCTCTTCCTCAAACTACTTTGAGCCTTCAAGCTCGGCCAACCCCTTCCAATTTCTCCTCTCCACTTCCCTAGAAACATCCTAGAGGTTCTGGTTTTCTTCAAAGACCTATTTTAGTGCCCTAAAAGGAGGTATCAAAGAAGCACTTCAAAGAAGAGGTAATGTCCGTTACCGATTCTTTCATCTTTATTTTTTCTTCCACATCTTATTATTTAGTTGTTTCATTATGAAATAATAACATAAGTATCAATTATATACTGATATGTTACTATAAGTTTGAAACAACCCTATTTAACCATCTATCCATCACATAGAAAAAGAAATCACCGTGCGTGCGTATGTACGGAATACCGTCTCCACGCCGTGGTGTAATCTATTTTCCACCACCACTTTACTTGGATGGGTATAATGGTGTACATAATAACTATATATGACTATTATAAAGTGATATTGATTCTGAAATAGTATACATACCCTCCAATACAATTCCATGATCATAGGAACGATATCATCACTCGTGCGTATGTACGGAATACCGTCTCCACGATGTGATGCGACTCGTTCTACATGATCTTCATTTCATAATGATTATATAAATGAATTGAATGAATGAATATGATATATATTACACTAATACCATTATGGAAATGAGTTATATATAACCTAAAGAGAAGAATAAGAATTTATTCGACAAAACACGCATAAGAACAAAAAGTAATAAACACCCGAATAACAAGTAGTAATGAAATATTACTAATAAGAAGCTATGAATATGACCATATATGATATCATAACAATAACTATGATTCTGTAATAAGTCAATAACATTATTTAAATCATTATACAGGAGGTTCGGACACTTACGAAGCAAATCAGACCTAAGGTAAGGGAAATATCACAATCTCATTTTTATCCGAGATTGTTTATACTTTAGTATTTACTGGGGTGTATTTTATCATCCAAATCCATGTTTCCTCAATATGTAATATTATTTCCATCCACCTATAATTTTTTAAATCCAATTTTACCCTTCGGTGAGTTTTTAGTAAAGGATATGAAAGGAATCTTTTGTCTTTTTTCGTATGAGGTAATTTTTGACTTTTCTGAGAAAAGTACGAAGAATGTTTTTTAACTTATAAGGAATGAATGGATTTTTAAAACATTATTTCCAAGAAGCTTTCATTACAAGTTTTCAAGTTTATTTTTAATCAACTTATTTAGTTTAAAATTGTATGACATGTTAAAAAAGGAAAATGTTTTTGAATTTGAAAAGATATTTTCCTCAAGAATGGAGTTCAAGTGTTTTATCAAAATTATTTTCCATCTAAGATAATATAGGGTTCGTTTTATATCACTATTATTACATTGATTTGATTATGTTGTGATGGAATTATTTTTATGAATTCCATTATCTTATATAAATTATTTGATGATGTCACGATGTTTAAGATTCCCATTTTTATTACATGGGATATGCAATGATGTATGATTTATGATTTTGTGGAACACATAAGAATGGTATCATTATGAGATGGGTGTGACCTATATATCCCTCAAATTCATTGGGTAAATATTTCATATCTCATGAGATAGACCTGGCTGGAATGGTAGGTTATAACAGTTCAGTGAAACAGGACTGAAACGGGGAGTGAACTCGGTTCAGAAATGGACTTTGTCCTCTAAGATAGTCTTGGCAACGAGTCTTTACTAATAAGAAATGATTCTCTATTAATATGTGTGTATGCCACAAAGTTTCATGTTTTATGTTATGATTATTGGGATTACATTTCACTACTATGATGTATCCCATGTTATGAAATTATGCTCTCTTTTGCAGGTTACGATTTCCAAAAGTTATGTTCTTATGAATACGATGTGATTGATATTTCTTTTGTTTACCCTTACTGAGCATTTGAGCTCACCCTTTTGTATATTTTCTTTCCCCAGGTCAGGAAGAAGGTTATTACGTAATATATGCCAAAAGGTACTATAGATTTGATGAAATAAATGGGAGACAGTGTAGATGCTTTATGAACCAGTTGTTTATGTTTCCGAGTTTCCAAAGACACTAAACTATTACGGTCCTTATGTGTGTGTTTTTATAATGTACTAAGTATTCCGCAAAAGTAATGTAATGTCCATGTACATCAAGATTTGGGTCTTTACAATATGCATAATCATTTCAATTTACGTTAGGTATTTTACATTTTTTTTATTATGCATTGTGATTCCTAAAATGACCTAGAGTATTCCATTTTTTAGAAATGGCACCTAGTAGAAGGAATGAATATTCCAGTAATACACAAGATTGAAAGATTAATAATTTTCATGTCATTCATGGTATAAAGACAAATTTTAAAAGGGAAATTTTCTCCCATGTATTCTCATCATATGAAGAAATAATATCGTGTGTTAATAAGATAACTAATGAAATCTCTTACTCCTATGTCTTGAAGGGAAGAAAGAGAATAAAATAAGGAAAGGGAGAAATATAGATAAAGGGAAGAGAGGAATGAAATATTTTCCCATATGTGATAACTGTGGAAATAATCACCATGGAAAATGATTGAATGGAATGGGAGTTTGTTATATGTGTAGAGAAAAAGGACACCAAGTACATGATTTCAAGGGTAAGAGAAAGTTTTTAAATGTATAGTGCATCATATCCATAGAGTTGGGACACTACGTGAATCAATGTGCAATTTATAAGAGTATTCCCCAAATGATACTATTGGATAATAATCAACTTATGATACTACTAAAGATGAAGAGGAATTATTAGATTGATTATATTGTTATTAAAGTATTATTACATTTGATAATTGTATTAATGAAGTACATGTTATAATAATTATAGAGTATAAAAGGATTGAATTTCATTACTATTTCATTAAAGACTTGAGATTGTGTAGAACCAATAAAAGTGTCTCAATAACAAGTAGTTTTTTTGGAAAATATATGGTTGAGTGAAAGATAAACCTCTATATGATTCTGATACCGAGGTATTGATTTTGGAATAATATATGATTGATTTGGATAAATTATAATGGATATTCTTGACTACCCTGAAACTGATTAATGAATTTTATATTCCATCATTAATGCAGTTTACACCATTTTTGTATATAAGGAGTGTAAACTGTATTTTATAAGGAATAAGGGAAAATGAATTTAATCAATATGGTTATATGATTATTCAGGGTGTTACCGTGTTTTAAAATATTACCTTATGAATGTATTCACATGTTATTATGTGGAAAATTTATATTCATTGTGTTTACCTTCTTCATAAATTTTTGACTTGGAGTTTAGACATAAGTATTTTGGATAAGTCTTGATGTTGTAATCAATTAAGTTAGACATTGGATACTATTGTTAAGGTTAAATCATTTCATGATATTATTTTTGGATTGTAATAAAAAGGACAACCTGGAGGTCTGGTGATAACCCTTCACATAAGGCAAGGCCTCCAGACGTGTACCAACAATAGAAGGGTGACATGGGTGCATCTCCTTCCACTGGCCTATATGATGTCCTGGTTTTTATAGTGTCGTTTTTTTTAAATATTTTGACAAATTGATATATATTAATTTCTTAACCCTATACAATTTGGATAAATAGGATATTTTTGAATTCTATTATCTTTTGAAGTGAAATATGAGTTTGTTTTAAGAATTAGTAGAAGGATGTAATCTCTACATGTGAGGTATAAATTTTTCTTCTTATTCTATGAATAAATTAATTCATAAAATTTAGTGATGGAATATTGAAAAAAGTGGGTCATCCTAATATCTTATGTTCTATTGAGCTAATGATATTTTAAATCATCATAGATTGATGGAATTGAGGCACTTAATTTTACACTTATTTGTGATTTATGACATCGATCACTCCCTATAAATAGTTATTTCTTCCCTCTAATTATCTGTCTCTAATTTCCCCCAATGTTTTCCTAATCGAGATAATAATTTGGTGGTGGATTTTCCATTCCCCTTTCCCTCTTATGAAGACTAACTTTTATTAACCCAATTTCCGATGTGGGTTTTCGCAAAGATATTTTTCTATTGTTAACCATTTGTTTTAGAAGAACAATTTCAAATTTCAAGGATGAAATTTATTGGAGGAGGGGAGAATGTAACAGACCATGATTTCATAGTACGTTATCTCATTTAAATAATTCACCAGCTTGCGCTACATGCAACACCGAGTTTGAGCACATCACAACTTACTAAACTAACAATTAAAAGAGGAAATGAATATTATTAACTGTAGTTTGAATCATATATATTATATATAAATTCATTATCCATATTATGTGTTTCTTAGATATAATATGAGAACAAATTCATTTTTTGGAAAAAATATGTATTTTTCAAAAAAATGTTATTTTGTGGCCTTTTAATAGAGAACCATTTTTATAACAAATATTTTACACTTTTATGTATTCAATTTAATTAAATTAAATTCTTCATTAGATGTGGTATATAAGATTTTGTATTGTATAAATTTTTGGTACTTTTCTGATAACTTTCTTATATTGATGAATAATGAAAAATACTATGTTTTAATTGAAAACAACCTATTTAATCAAAACAATTTATAGTGATAAACTATGAATTTTAATGGGTTTTAAGTGTAATTATATGATATATTTATCATTTAACACTATTTATTTACATATAATTAATTTCACATTTAAATTTGACATAAACTTATGTCAATAGTTTGATAGTGTTTACTTATTAGAAACCCGCATTTTGGTTGCGACAACAGGAATTAATTTATAATTAATAAATGAAACTAATATGATTTGAATTTGTTAAAATAGGCAACATTTATGAATATATAATATAAAAATTATCTTAGGTTTAATTGTTGGTATTTTTTTGAAAACATTCAATTTTTTATGAATAGTGAAAAACACTACGTTTTTTTAAAAACGACATTATATTTAAATAATTATTTATTTTAGTTAAAATTATTTTAAGTCCAAATACATATATAATACATATATATGTTCAATGTAATTCATTGGACTCATTTTATAATATGTTTATATATATATATATATAATTTTATCGATTTTTTTACCGTTTTTTACCCACCTCCTAGGACCATTTACAAATTTTCATAAAACATAGTTTTACCACTTTTGTGAGTTGAATTTCAATAATTTGAGAGACATGGTTAATATAAGTAAGTAAAATATTGTTCAATAAGTTGAATTTTATTTTGGAGAATAGTAACTTTTGACTTTTATTTACCACGGTTAAAAGTAAATAGGGTAATTAAGGGTAAAAATTATATCATAATTATCCTAACACATGTCCTAATTCAATTGGATAAATATTATTCAACCATAAAAACATTAGGAATAAAATATGATCCTATTTGGTCCACACAGATTAGACTAGGACAATTAATATTATTTTATTTAATGAAGATTTAAAAGAGTTAAATTCAATGTTTAATAACTAAAACATTTTTAATAAAGGGTTAAAAGCAATATAAATTCGACTATAAATATTCATTATAAATATAAAGAAATTTCCTAAATTATTGTAATTTGTTTATAATTCTTAAACCTTATATAATTTAATTTATTTATGACACAAGGATGATGGAGTAATAACATTATTAAGGAAATATTAAAATATATGATATTACAAATATACAAATAAATGAAAATATAATATTTTAATGTATTAAACTATTTTTATATGTTAATATGACATGTTAGGTTTGGTTAAATAAATTTTAATCGAAGTGATAATGTTTTTATGGCTTTAAAAAAAATTAAATACTAAATAATGTCAAAATTGACATAATTGAGTTTTTAATACAAATACTATATTATTAATTGATATAATATTCCGAAAAATATAATGTTCAACCAAATGAAATAGACAAGGTTATATATATATATATAATGAATCACATGGCATTTTTATGGCTTGTTATAGTAGTTTTATTAACCATATAATATAAAAATACAAAGAAACATGGTTAATGTCAAACTATTTAACTATGAGTTAAATCTAAAAATAAGGTTAATAAGATGACCTAAACCTAACTAAAACCTATTGGTTGAGATTTTTTCGACAAATACCCACATTAGATTTTAAATAATTCATTTTTGATCCATTAGAGAGCGAAAATGAATTTATTATAAAATAATATTTCAAGCTTTTCCGAAAGTGATCCTCACCTCTCTTATAATAGAGCACTTCCCCTTCTCTTAATTTCACACCTCCAAAGAATTTTATCTCGGCGAAAAACTACCCAAATATCCTCCCAACATTCCTCCCTTCTTTCTAGAGGGCTTACATTGGTTATAAAGCCACCCTATAGTCCCATTTTGATAAAATCAAATGGAATAACCCGAATAAGAGGTAAATATTTCATCACCTCTTTCAAGTTCTTTTCATCTTCCACATCCTCTTTATTTGTTGTTACCATTATAAAATAATAACTCCATTATCTTATATAAACTATTATTTTATTATAAAAATGGTACAACCATATTCATTACTCTATCCATCCTATAAATGACAAAGTCACCATACTTGTGTCGGTGCAGTTTACCGTCTCCACGGCGTGGTGTAGTTTGTTATTCAAACACTTCAATATCTGTATGGGTATAATAATGTGTATAATTGATGTAAATAATAAATATAACATGATAATGATTCATTATATATGATATACCATCCAATTTCATATGATTCCACCATCAATATAATGATATTGTTTTTCATACATACGTACGGATTACCGTCTCCACAAACGCGATAGATTATTTCCCCATCATAATAATTCAAGAATAATTTTCATTTTATGAATAAAAATAATGTGTATGAACATATTATTATTTTTTATATGAATCAAATACATCATATCCATAAAAAAAATGGCATACATAACCAATCATATAATGGAAAACAATTCAGTTAACACCCAAAACGATGATAGTACTAAAATGTTACTAACAAATAAATATTATAAGATAATATATGATATTGTATTTATGTATGTAGTTCTTTTATAATTTAATAACTATTTTTAAACTATTATACAGGAATTTAACATACCATAGACTACGGAAAAGTACAAGGTAAGGGTTAATTTCACAATATCTTTATTTCCCGAGGTTGTTTTTACATATGTATCTACTGAGACTTATTTATTATCCATGTCCATGTTTCAAAACAATGTTTTCAAATGGATTCATTATAAGGTAATTTTTTAATAAAACCTCATTTTAAATTTTTTAATAATTTATTCTTCTAATCCTTTATTATTAATTTCCTTGTTTTCAAAATGTTTTTCAGGATTTATTTATATGGAATGAATGTTCTAAAATGTTAATTCCTTTCAAAAGTTTCAATGTCGAATAATACACATTGATTAAAAAAAATATTTTAAATGTCTTCATTTATAAATTATGTTAAATTTAAATAATTTCATGAAAAAATGGTATATTTCCCTCAAATATTATTACTGATCATTTTCAACTATGTCAACATCCTTTAAAAGATATTATTCCTGATTGAGGCTAAATTATTATGAAACAAATCTTCTATATTGGGATGAAGGTTTTGTGATATGTTTGACTGTAGATGTGTTATTTTTATACCATTCATGGTTTATGGATAATGTATTGACATTTCATATGCTAGTATCAATATGAATGATTATGTTATGTTTAAACCTTATCATATGATGAATACATTGGACTTAGTATGTGATGGGTGGAGCCCAAAATAGCTCATCGATGAATTAGTATGTCTAATGAGTCAAGCATCTGTCTTGGAACAAGGCCATGAAGAAATCTTATTTGTATTCTTGGAACACGGCCTCGACTATGTCGTATTGAAGTCTGGCATTATGAATTCCATCATTATGAAATTTGAAATTGATATTACATGAGATTATTAGACATGTATAATATCAATGTGAATAATTAAATGGAACTATTTTATTTATCTTTTCCATATTATGAAAGCATTTATGTTAAAAAGGCTTGTGTTTTAGTCTTATACATTTTATTAAACATTTATTCTTATTTATGAAAGTTTCTATAATAATTTTATCCTTACTGATCATTTGAGCTCACCCCGTTCTTATGTTTTATTTGCATATGATTCCAAGAAGTTTTTTATGATTGATAAGCAGGGTTAATCTAGGTGATTAATGGTGTTATCAAAGGATCATTTATTTTGTGTTTTATTTTCTAATGTGTAATTTAATGTTAATATATGTAATATATTATCTGAGAATACTAAATTGATCAGTATTTCGGGACCTGATTCCATGTAATCATTCTAATGTTATATAACAATGCGACTCAGGGTAACTGGGGTCGGGGTGTTACATTGATAGACGATGAAGACCTCTAGAGTTCGAGGAGGGAGAAAATGTCTTTATTTGGGTCTCACCTCGATGAGGGTTATAGAGATTTGGCTGAGGTGGCAAGCTATCCCCAAGGTTTATCAGACCTTTTCATATACTGCACAAAGTTGGTGAGGTGGCGTTCCACCTTGATCTACCACCACAGTTTCACTGGGTACATGATGTATTCCACATTTCGAAGTTGAGGAGGTATGTCCATGACTAATTGCATGTCATTGACTTGGGAGAGATGGACATCAAGGATTGAGAGAATTTTGTCGAGTACCTAGAGGTGATCGAGGATTGGTAATATAGGATCCTTCATGGGTGATAGATTCCCTATGTGAGCGTTCATGGGTAGCACAAGAATCATCAAGAGAGCATGTGGGAGTGGGAGACTCAGATCTATCCCATTACCTACATCATTTTAGGTAGCCTTTGTTTTGGATTTTTGGGGATGCAAAGCCCCATGGTGGGGAGAATGTAATGTCTCAGATTTTCTTTATATTATTTTTAAATATTATATGGAATTATTTAGATACTAGACATTTTGACGACGTGTAATTCGAAGGCCCAAAGTGCGTAGAATCAATGTTTGAAATTAATTAAACATTAAAAAGTGTTCTAGATAAATTTTTTAGAAAACGTTGAATAACTATTAAACATGTGTATAAAACAGAAATCTGAGGGATCTATTGCATTCAGAGTTATAACATTAACTTTGGTGGGGCCTAACATCAACTAGGACAGGTAAGCTGCAAGGGTTTGTTTTTGGACATTTTAATGGAAATAACATAATTTAAAGTTATATTTAATTTAAAATGTTTCCTTTTTGCACAACAACCTAATCCACCCCTATAAGTACATGCATATGGAATTTTTGCTGGGTTAGCCACATAACACATTGAATTGAGAATTTTCCCTTGTAGAATTGTAGGAGAACCTATTGGCGAATGACGACGACGCGTGGATCGTTGTGTAGCGAGATTTAATTCCTACTGATGATCGATCTCCCTATTTGTCAAAAACCAAGGTAGGGGTTGTTTTATTGAATATTATTTTCCTCGTTCTTGGATTACATGAGAAAAATATATTAACCCATAAATAGGGTGATCTGTGGATCGTGCGCGCTTGTAGTAGGGTGTTATTTTCCATTTCATTGGGGTTTGATTTGGGAATATGATTTTGCAAATTATGGGATTATCATTTTTTCCCAATTTAATCCTTCCAATGGGAGCAGATCAATTCTATGATGAATGATGGTAGAGGTTCCTTCCTTAGTTTGGATTGTCAGGTTTTATTTCCTCTTTTCTTCTTATTATTCATGTTCTTCACGAGGTGATGAACAACGGATCGTTGCACATCCGTTTCGCAACACAACATTCCTAAATTAATGACCTGACATCATGAAGACCTAGAATAGGTGTGGTGACAATGGTGGATGATAAATTATCTCGGATCAGGAGAGACCGTTCTCTGACTATTCTTCAAGTGGGTGGATCGATAGGCATTTCTGGGGACGATTGGAGGCCCGAAAACAACGGTGAAGACTTAGAAACATCAGGGAAACCGTAATATTTATTTTTCATGGAAAACCTATGGCCAGATAGAAGATCAGAGATTCACTTGAGGCACAACTATGGAGGTTGGAAATTCTACAAATTTTCAAAACACACGGCCTGTATCCCGAAAAAAACGACATGCTGGTCTGGCTATGTGGGAGCTAGGGTTCCACGGTGCGCGAAGCAATGACAAGACATGTTTTCCAAATAACACACCATGTGGATTGTTACATGGGACTCTCCATGTATCCTAGGAGATACACGAACATGGGATGGAGTAAAAATAGTGTACTCCATCACACGGCCTTACGAGGCTAGAAGTACAGGTCACCCCGTGTGCCAATTACACAAGATGGCTCAGATGGGTTGAGGCCATGTACGAACACATAGCTAGCATACATGGAGCAGACCCTAGATACCTTGACATGGTCTGTGAGATTTTCTACACGTCATGTAGTTTCTTTTTACACGATACTCCTTATGACATGGGTCGTTGTACACCGACAGAACCTAGGGTAAGAAGCAAGGACATGTGACACTTCTACATTCCATGTACTTCTTAGTACATGGCCTTATCTTCTTTTCCACAATATCTTGGACATGTCTCATTTTTTTTAGTTCCCCTTCTTCTCATTCCCCTGAAGGATAAGTATCATTTCATTAAACAGGAGTATGGTCCCTTTAGCGGGACATCCCATTATAGTGTTAGGTAACCCTCAGAGAGGCCTGGAGTAAGATCCTTTATCAATTTTTGACCTTAGGTAGAGTCGGGTATTGACATGACTATATCCATAAGGCAATGATCCTATTTGTAGTATATGAATACATATGAGTCATGATATCCTCCAAGGCCATGTCAATGATCCTCATATGTGTATTATTATCATTCCCCACTTAGGAGTGTGTTATTTAAGAATGAGTGTATCTATCTCTCATGTATTTTTTCGATGAATTGTACTTCTCAGATGGACGACATCAGAGCTATCAAACTTGTGGTGTGTGTTCTCTCAGAAGTGTGCTTTGTGTAATCATCGAATTGAATCCCTAGCATGGGTACTCGGTAGGGTGACTAGTATTTATATTGCTGGTCCAGTTTTTGAGTATATATGGATTATGTTCTCATATTATATGTTCAGTAGACATATACAATGTAGAGCTGATTGAACCATTCCCTTGGGTATTGTTTTGTGGATTTCGGGGTCCCCTACTGAGTATTGTTATACCCACCACTAGATGGGATTTTCCAACATGTGTCATGTCTTGTGTAGACAAGTGGACTTTTGATGGAGTCTTGGTTGGACTAGGGGAGGACCCAGATTTCTGAGTTCCCAACCGGGTGAGGGGTTCCTACTACTATGAGAAGTAGTCCTAGTACCTATTTATGCTTACTGGTTGGTCTTTTCTGGTTTGTAGTCTCCTGTTTTTTGTGGGCTTGTATTCTGGCCTAGTTTACATTTAGTAATTCAACATATGTCGTACTTTGTTTGGATGAGATTAGTTGTATGCATGCATTTTCTTCCATAGTAATTTTTCATTTCAGAATATTAAGGATTGGAGATGTGTGCTTGTGTATAAGTACTTAGGAAATTCCTCTCATGTAATTAATATGCCTACTCGGTGTTTGTCACCAACCCTGGCCTATTGTAGGAAGGTTTGGGGAGTCACGACACAGTCCCCACTCTGACAAGTCACGACAATCTGCCTCTCCCTTATAGGTAGATGCCGGATTATGGAATAATGGGTCCCGTGTCAACATTCACTTATCCTAAAAATAGAGGAACATAATGATCATATTAAACCCGAACCATAGGGTTTCGACCGAGATAACATGGAGAGATAGAGGAGTTAAATGGACGATGTGAATCACAAGTTATATGAAGATGAACTCTCATTGACGAGGTAGATATGATTTTTTAGGAGTCTGAGAGGAATCGTCACGTGCAATGTGTTTTCCGGGAGAGGTGGTAGTGTGCCTCTAGGTACTGCCCGAAGGGGGGTCGCGCCACGGGGGTTCACGCACTGTAGGAGCTACACCTAGGTGTTGCATTGCTGTAGGGATGGTCGTTCAAGGGATGCTCACTACTGGAAGTCCAGATGTGGAGTACCATGCGGAAGAGTAGGTCAGAGATGCTTCTATGTCACGCATGGAGGAGGATAAACATGGGGGGTCGTGCCACCTCTAGGTCGCACCTCACTTTTTTGTTTTCTTTTTTCCATTAAATTAATCAATTTAATTGAATATAATAATTAAAATATTAATAATCATTTTATTATTAATATTATAACACTAAAATCCTATCTAATAAGTGAAAACTCCCCATTTAATTAGAAAAGCCTCTTCAATTATTATTCTATTAATAATGATTTTTTAATTAATTATGAAACTCCATGTTGTTCATTAAAATCATTTAACATTTATTTAACCAAATAAACCCAAAAATAATAATAACATCATCATTATTATTATTCCAACATTCATTTATTTAAAACCCAAACCCCCAATTTATTACAATATCATTAATATGATAAAACTTCATCCCATAAACACTAATTTAATTAGCATAATAATATAAATTATTACATTTGGAAAACTAAAATAACAATAATCTCATTATTATTATTTTTAAACCATTGATAAACCCAAAACCACTATTTAATAACAACGCTTCATTAAATCTGAATCTCCTCATTTAATTAATATTTTCAATGAGAAGGTCAAAAACCACATTAAATATGGGTAAATGATATACTCCTTTAAAATGAATTTAAAATATCAAAGTTTCAAAATTATTTATGACACCATAATAATAATAATATCATTAATATTATTTTCACATTCAACCATTTAATAATTAATGGTCTTTAATAATTTCAAAAATCTCTATTTAATTAAAATTTTTCTTCGATAAACCCAAAATCCACATTAATTTCTTTATCCATTACTTAATTAATTCTTTACCATTAATTTAGTTAAACAACCACAATAATGATAATGATAATAATAATAATATTATTATTAAAACATTCCTTTAATTAATCACAAACACACATTTAATATTATTAAATTGAAATAAATGATTTATTAAAAAATGTAAACTACTCGGGTTGGACTACAATAGTGTAATGCTCATGCAGATCCATTTAAGTGGAATTTTCGGTATCCGGTGCTCCCGAGACTCATCGGGACACCCGTTAAAATTATCGGGTAATTATGCAAGTCCTAAAATGATACCTTTAGCTATTCCAATACTTTAATAAATATTCGGGGCTTGTTTTAGAAAAATGAACCATTGATAAACCAAAAAAATCAATAACCTTCTCATTTTATCCCATATCAAAAATCATGGGACTTTACATAGGGAAATGATATATTATTTCAAATTAATTGATTTATAAAAATTATATTCCCTAAATAATTAATTAAAATTAAAACATATAACATTAACAATAAAAAAATGACATCATTATTCTTCCAAAATATCTATTTTTCAAAGAAACCATTTTATAAACATCCATTAATTAATTTAGTTTCGTGTTTGGGATATTTTAACCACCTACATGAACAATATTATGAATTAATGTCATGGATAAATATGAGAAAATATATTTAGATACAATATTATAAAATATGTAAATCATTTATTGTATAGTTATATAAATTTTATTTCTGTAATTAACTCAGTAATAAAAAAGACACTCTTTGTTCCTTGTGAATCAATGAAACATGATCATGATTTATTTTATATTTATTGGTTCCTACCAGAATAACATTATAATGAAATTATATATTTATAAACACTCATATAATATATATTCAAATATATTAAATAATTTTTAATATATTTACATTATAAAATAATTGGTACTGACACCATGTTTATAAATGTAGCTAAAAGCGGTAATGATTGATTAAATATAGGGTTGAATATATATGAAAACTAACTAATATATATATATATATATAATTATTATAAATGATGAGTATACATGGTTTTTGTTTTTAATTAAATTTTTTATTATTTACTTCATAATGTTAATTTTATTATTGAGGATGTTTGGTGCTTGTGAAGAATGAATCATAACCATGGTAAGGTTTTCATTTAAAAATACTCTCTTTGATATATGTTTGATATTATGAAAGTTATATCATTTTTTTGTTGTATATACTCTTATAATAGATAATATACCATTAATTATATTTTAATAGTGTAATTTAATATTTATTTACAATCTATATAATTGAATGGTCTTTTATTAATTTTTTATACAATACACCTAGGATTTTTTTGACTCAATTCTTACTGATCAAGACATGATACATATTATACACCTTTCTTCCATTTTATGGTTATTTATTGGTTTAATATCCTTGTAATCTTCTATAAATTGTTTACAAATAATTCATGGGATAAACTTAACCAGATCATGTATATTTATTCAAATTCCATTCAAATAAATTTTCACCCCTATTATAATCGTTTTTTGTAACACAATTTTCATTCATTATTCTGTGATCATTCACTTGAGTTTATATCAAATAGTTCATATATATTCTTCCATTTTTATTTGTTTCTTTTAACTCTTTGTCTTTTTTATTTTTACCATATCAATTCTTTTTCAAATGATTCTTACTTTTTGGATGTTTTTAATTCTAAGGTTTATTGATAACCTGAATCACCTTTCCTTGAGTTATTGTTTGCACCTTTTCTAATTATAATCCTTCATTAGGTTATTCCACCATAATATTTTATTATAAGATATTTTATGACACAATTTTATAAAATTATCTTTTAATAGAAATTAATGTTTCGTTACTCCTTTTATACTTTGATTTAAGAACATGTATTTTAAAATTAATAAAAAGGGTATTTCCTTTCAAATTAACATGATTTGTCTTAATCTCCACATTTCTCTATGGTAAAGGTAATGCACATTCTAGGTTCCATTTTTGGTAATTACTTTTAAAGGAAAAGTATTTCAATGTAATTCATTTCAGTTTTTTGTATATTATATTTGAAAGTGAGATGTATATTTATATTTTTAAACAACATTTGATATTTTTTCTATAACATTTTTTATGTTTTTCATTCAATATACCATATCATTTTCCAAAGGAATTTCCCAAATACATTTTATATTTCATGATATTCCCAATAATATATAATATAATTTGCAGAATCAACTCATGCTATCAAATAATTAAAATATGGATCCCTTTTTATATAATTTTATGTATTGTTTTAATTATATTTTTTTTCATTTATTTCCACACCCAAAAATGATTTATTTATTTCATTATGGATATGTCTTTTCTCACAAACATACACTATATTGTTATTGGATGGTTTATGTTCCTATTATTTCACATCTACTTAATAGTATATTCATTTCTCTATATGGTGTTAACATCACAGTTAAAAAATTTAAATTGGTGGATGTTCTCCGAGAATTAATGTTTATTTATTTACATGAGGACAATAATTGGTGTTTTTTTCGAATACAGATGATTATTATAATGTTTACAATATTTTGTTTTGAAATTCAGCTATATTTATCTTGAAGGATTGTGAAGCTTTTGTCACATTTATTGGCATGGGGACAATTATTGAAATTCTTGATGATTATTTAATAATAACATAGAGTGATTTTATATTGAAATTTTTTATATTTATTTAAATATATATCCATTTCATCATTCAATCATTGGTTCCAAAGGGTATGGTATTCAAATTATATTGGACTATTATGAAAAATGAATTTGACACAATCACATGACCTGGGGCTCATAAAGTTATATATACCCTCAATTCATCGATAGTTATCATGAACAATACTAGATTGATTTTGGTGTATACCCCTTATCATAATAAGAAAATATCTTAGAAAAGGCCTTGAATGGTTGTTTTAATTTTCCAACATTATTCATTAAAATAGTGTGAGATTATTTATTTTTATATCAATGTTCTTATTTATAATCATTGGGATATGATTCTCTTAATTTTAGTTCAACATTAAATTATTTAGTGTATACATTCCTTTCAATATATGTATCCTTTTTTATCTCGTTGAAAAAATTAGATATATTATTTCCTTATGATGAAATTATGAATATGAATTTATTATTATTACATTTCTCTTATTTATGATTAAAAGTTGTACATGTGTCATTTTATTAATTATATCACATGTGGAAATAATTACATGCCATTTTAAAGACTGATAATGGAATAAATAGTTTCTTATAAAATGATAAATTACTATTTAATTCAGAAAAGACATTGAATTTTTTAGTAATTGTTTTATACTAATATTCAAATGATCTAAAACTGAATGTATCCATATTATGTAATAGGTAGAATAATATTTATTTATTTTAACTTATAATGGTTACACATTGTATTAAATAGTTTTTTGAGGATGTGTGCATAAACATTGTTTTTATGGAACTAGATATTATAATATAGGACCAGTGAATAAGAATGATGATTTTTTAAATATAATTATCTTCCTCACATGAATTTAAAAAAACAATATCCATGGAATCAATGGTATTTTCTATCACAACACACTATTTTGAGCTGATCTATTTCATAGATCCTCTATTGATAGTGAATACATGTCCTCATTATGATATCATGTCATCCTGATCAATCTAGAAATATAATTTTTGTATCCCATCTAGATCCTTAAATCCACTATATTCTAGAAACATGTCATTAATACATAACAAAATAATTACAGATAGTATAAATAGGATCCCAATTTGTTTCTCCCGGATCTCCATGATATATGATCCCCATGCATAGATCATAGTAATCTTCTATAATGGAACATAACATAAAATAAATAATAACTAATATCACGGATGTGTAATAGATCATTATAATCCTCTTTGATGACTATTGTTCCAACAAACACATTTTATTGGAGAGATTAATTCCATTTAATAACATAACTAATCCATTCTTGGAGTATTCCATATTTAATCTCTTTATTTTCTAGTCAATGTATGTTACATGACATTGTTCTTTCATCCATATTGAGCTATCCCAAATAAGATTGATCCAATGGATGTGTGTTTCTTCATATATATTCTTTATGGTGAAATAATGTTTCATCTCATCCTTAATCAACATGGTGATCAGTAACTCATTTCATAAATGCTTCCTAGTATCAAAATATTCTACCACCAAAATGACCAAACCCCCCACTAAACTGTCAATTGACACATGGAATACATTCATTATTTATGAACCAAAATCTATATTTTATATTCATGAAGATATCTATCATATAACCTGGAATCCTTATTTAATACAAAAATGGATATTTGGAAATTTTATACCTTTTCAGAATGAACTGGAGTTTCAACCCCCTGTGGTGTTATCATAACGACATCCTCTTAAATTTTCATATTAATTAAATCAGGTTATAGATCCATGTAATTATTTCAACCTTCCAACCAATTATTTTGTAATTGTTTTGTTTGATTATTTTTCAATAGAATGTCATGGGGATCTATTGAGTTGATAAGGTGTTTGAGATAGAAAATAAAATTGAATGTAGGTAATTACTATGTAGAATATATATAAATATTTTGTGTATCCACTATAGTATAGGGGGAAAAAATATATCATAATGAGTTGTTTGATGTTTTCTATAGATACATCAACATTGGTGGTTCTTAAATTGTTGTCTTTAGGTGTGCTACAACCCCACTCAAATTGAGGTGGATACATGAGAGAGACCCTAGCTATGTCATGGGGGAATTGGTATCATGTTTTGGTGGTTCTACAATTTTGAAGGTAGTTTATCGATTGATGAAGGACTTTTATTATACCCACTTCTAGTTTTTTGGTTCCTACTCTGAAATGGTATAGGATAAATAGTGTTGTTCACCCATGTGTCTTGGATTTCTGTTATATATATATTCAACAGACATGGAGGGTCTTTGAATAGAAACATTGTAGTGAAGAACAATAGGGTTTTCTGTGCTTTGGTGTGTTTCCAATAAATTTTTTTTGTTCCTAGGATTCACCATGGCTATTTTGGAACTACCTATAATTTATAATATAATGTTATACCTAAAACCTTCTCCATCCATTTTCACATTTCTAAGGTGACCCAGGTGTTTCATGTGGATTCCATTTAGACCCTAATAAATTGAATTTATCCCCAGCCTTATTGGATCAGTCCTTGGTCCATTATGTTTAGTTTCTTCATTTCCATAACCTTCTTTATACATGTTTCTTATATAGATAGGTCTTCAATATACGGAAAATGTAATGTCCCAACCTGATTTCCTACTTAACTAGTAGATGTGATGGTCACCAAATGGCCTCAAGTGCACAAAACCATATGGTAAAGGACACCAACAAGCTGCATGAGTCTAATGATGGTATTTTGGGAGACCATACCATCATGATTAAAGTCCCCAAAAGGATTAATAATAAGGAAAAATTACAATAGTTGAATTAGTATTAAAAAATGACTTGTAGAATAATATAATATTATAACAGAATCAAAGTGTCCAGTGTCAATTAATGTTGAACTATACATGCATGTAAAGATGATTCCGCAAGTAAAAGAATGAAGTAAAACTTGTAGTTCAATGTAATAAAATGAAAATGATCCCAGAGTTGAACGTTATGAGAATCTTAAGAATATAATTATTCTTTTTCTCTTGTCTCCCATGTATAATAAACATCATGCACATTAATCAATGGACCTACAAACAATAGGTATTCTTGGGTATTATAGTGTGATGGTGCCAAAATAATTGTTTGAGAGATACTCAGTAAGAGACTAATGATGATGTTAATTTAAATTTAGTTCATATTATATAAAATAATCAGTTTTTCTATAATAATTAAATAATTAAAATAAATAAATAAAACAAGATAGTGTGTGTTCCACCAGGATACTCGATCGTGACAACTTGCTTCGGACTAATCCAAATATCTGATCTAAGGTAAACATTGAAAACGAGATAAGATTGATGGATGGGTCATGATGAATAGAGAATCAACTATATACTAATATCATCTGTGTAATTTGTCATAGAGGATGACTCCATAAGAGAAAATTATATCATTATTATGATATAACTATAAGGCATCACATATAAATTATGAATGAAATCCATAAAATCTTGTGTGGTTGTCCTCATCCCATCCAATGATATCTATAAATAGATCCCATGGGTCCTTACAAGATAATCTATAATAGATAATTATTTAGATTACGTCTAATGTGAACCATAGAGGCATCCCTTGTATCACTAGTAGTATAGTGTATGTATAACCCCTAATCTCGTCTTGATTATCTCAAATAGGGTACTAATTGTAAACTAAGGCAGAATATAAAAATATTACAAATAAATTCTTCCATTGTTTCTCCACTATGGAACTTTTATCACTCATTTGTGTAATAAATCACACGATGATCCAATATAAGTTAATCCATGTATCTCTACTGACACATCATGTAGTTCCAACACCAAGAACCACAAGTATATCAACTAATTCCATAAATTAGGACATGTTTTCACTCATTGCATGTAATCAGTTAAGGTATAGAAACCAAGATAACATGACACAAATAGTTATTTTTATATACTTAAAAATGATCAAGATACTAATGATTTTATACAAGCCAACAACTAAGCAATAAAGTGGTTTGACCAAGGCGATAAGAAAAAAGATAAAATATATAAGTACTCAGGTACGAGGCATGATGGATGAAATTTACAAATAAAATTATGAATCACATGAAATATCCAGTGGGTCCCAACCCAAGGCTATTCCACTCTTTTCCATTTCAACTCATTCATTAGAAGATTTTATAAAAAACATCATAGTTAATGTGTTGTTATAACCAGTTATCAATAATGTAAGGAGGAAAACAGGTCAGGGAATATATAAATTGATATAAATCATAATTACTAAATCATGAAGGTATGAAAAAATTTCCTAAAATATAGATAAATGAAAAAGGGGCCAACTCATGGCCATTCAAGTTCCTTGTGTATTTATTATTTGAAAAAATAATTTTCAAATGAATGCACACGCATAAGGTGGTTTATCAATTATAAGTTGAGGGAACATTTGTTATAGTGTGTTGGAACACCCATTGGAGTGGATAAAAAAGAAACTATCAAAAAATTGGCTGATTCAACACAAGATATGTTTATACAATGTATAAAAAACAATTTACTTGAACAAAAATAACATTTAAGAGGAATCGTCAGAAGATCCCAGTGTGTGGCATAATGGTTCACCATAGAAATTCAAAAAAACATATTGGAATTTATAAATACCAACTACCAATATCTAATGATATCCTTTTCTTTCAAAATTGATTATTGATTTGTATTCATTAGTGATAAATCGGTGAAATGAATAAAATCCCTAAAAATAAGGCTAATTACATTTCAAAAAAATAGATTTAAAAAAGGTGGGATATGAATCATGAATGTATGATGAATCAGATAAATACCAAGGGATCACTAAATCTATTTATGGTACTCAAATAACTGGAAATATGAATAAAATACCAATATAACTATTGGAATATTGAAGAGGGAGCCCTGGTCGGATCCCCTTAGTGTACACAATGGATAAGAAATGAGGGGTTAAATGAAATTGGTTGGAGGGTAATTTTGATAATTAGTAGCCTCTTTTATAAGAAACATGGTTTTTTCACAATAATGGTCAAACCGTACTCCAACCATGCATAAATAATTACCCATGAACACCCTCACAGTGTAGAAACACAATTTGGCTAGCCATGCACACTCAATGCAAAGTTTCACCATCAAAAACCTAAATAGAGGCACATTGATGTTGAGATCCACTCTCATGGAAATATAATACATTGTAAGAAATGAATATACTGATTGAAACACATGTTTTCCTCTATATGTCCACGTTTTATTATAAATTCCATTCACCCTGACCATATATTCCCATTTTCATGTTTTTAGAGCCTGTTGTTCTCAAAACACGACAAAACACCTAAAGAACATCTTGGACAATTAACATAGTATAAAAAACACTTTTATGTATTCCCAAAACTCATATTTAAATTAAATATTCTACTTACAAAACATACCATCCACCCAAAAGAAAAAAATAAATATTCCATTAGAAGTTTTTCTATTAAAAAAACATGGTATGATACGAACTCCCCACCCCCTTGGAACTTATCATCCACAAGAAACATTGAGAAAATAATAAAAACATCACCAAACCTAAATGGTTTATAAATCCTTGATCAAACAAATCATTCATTTAAATTCCAAACACACCTCTAAGAACCACTGCAAATTTATAGCAAATGAGCTGTTAAATCTTGAGTGAAAGCTCATTATCCATACAAGAACTCCAAGACATCTCTTACTAGAGTTCATCTAACCTGAGACACAATCACATATTTATCTTATTCCACATACACCATATATATATTTAGATTATATGTTATATAATTATACACAAAATTCCATGTCACTATTTTTAGAACATTGGAATTTCCTAATAAAATGTCACCTCATTGATTTAACAATGCTCTCAGAACATTTTCTTTATTGAAAGAATAGTTAACTCCAATAAATGTATTTTGGTTAGGTCGACTAAAACAATATTGATAATCTGTGGTAGATACATACATCAGAACCATCTCGAATTTAAAACATCCCTTATATAGATGTTTACTAAAAAAATTTAGTGGTACTGGAGGATAAAAACATGATTCACTTCCAATCAATTGATCTCAAAACTCATAGGATTGATGGATACGATAGAAAAAAATGATATAAGATTCAATTCTCCATGAATCCTCTATTTTAAATGAAATACATCAAATGAATCTCACATCCATCGTTCAGTGACATATCTTGCTCAATTTTCACTTAAAAATATTGTTCCACAACATGAATATTGAATATACTCGGTCAAGAACCCTTGGATTTTTCACTACAAAAAAAATAATTCTGAGCTCTTTTGGTGTTTGGGGAAACCGTAGATCTATTAGAATAATCCAAGGATTTAATTAATGTTAGTTCATACTCTAGACCTTACAAAGAATACATATGTATATATCAAGCACATCACCTCATCATGTACACCGATTGATCCGAATACAACATCCTCCTAGAAATTAGGTCAAAAGGGTGGGTTGGTTTCTATGAGTCTATCCACAATGTTCATACTTAGAATATAAATTAACACTCCAGACTAACCATACCTTGATAAAATCAATTCTTCTGGGACACAACTATGATGGAGTTCATCCATCAATCCCAATAGTGTTTAAAATTATTCACATGACATAATTGAGTCTCTATTAGTGTACCTGGACAAGGATATGCTAAATTATATGCTCATCTATAAAAGGTTTGTATATTAAGAGGATTTATATAATATTCAATAATGGATCTGAGACATTTATATTACAGTAAGAAGAAGTTCTCAGTGGGATTTGGGACCAACTATAAATCAAATATGGAAAGGGAAAGCATTAAAACCATCATTGGGATGATTATTTTATAGGATACTTTGCTTCACCTTCGGTCGCATCTCTATTAGCCAATCACAATTACATTACCAATCAAATCATTTCGTGATCTTTTAAGAACATAAACCATGGCCCATACCAAACTGATAGTGTCTTTAAAAGTTTCACATACATCCCCCACTACAATTTCATCATGTCATGCATGAACTAACTTAAACCAATGGATGTTCATCCATAGAGGTGTTTTTTGTAATTTTACCTTTTCAAATAATCATTTTCATGGTTTGGATCCCACTATTTGAAGGAAATGATAAGACACATCTAGCATAAATCTCCACACCTTAGGAGTGTCTGAGTATTCATTTACTATGAAAGGGGTTCATCCCCTAAAACATGCTCCATCGACCACTGACAGTGGATTTTAGACATGGACAATAGGAATTATCACGAGTTAAAAAATGAGGCAAAAAACCGTCCACATAATAGTTGTATATTAGATTCACATTTACATGTACATGGGACTCACTTTCAGATTTATGTTCAACTATTCCGTAGGATTAGGCGTAAAATAAAAATGAATGACAAGCATGTAAACACAGGATTCTCATTACAAAATCTTAAAAACATTATGATGAGCCTCTATCCTATTTAACCCCAATGTCACTCCAATATATTATTACTCGAGATCATCACAAAATATATCAATGATTTAATAATCACTAATCAAAAATGGTTAGTTTCTCATTTTTATCAACTCAGTGGGTACTGCATGTGTCAATGCATACTACCCTGTGATTACAATAGTAAAATAGGAAATCCTTAATATTGTCCATAGTCTTATTATCCCTATTCATTGATGTACCTTATGACCCATAAGAAGTACCAAAATAGAATCATAATACACTATACAAAATTTAATCATACCGAAGACCTCTTAGGTCATCAAACATTAATGAGGATCAAAGGGGTCGCACACCCTATTAGGCTGCCAACCATATTCCTAGAATGTCTAGAACTCTAGAAATGAGCATTTAATAATTCTCAAACTCATAAAAAAAGTTAAAACCAACACATTCCTCAAAGTCAAAAAAGGGTATAATTATGGAAACTAAGAGTCATACATAGAAAACTGCTCACAACTAGTACCACTCATTAGAAATTTCATAGCATTTATCAAGGAATTTAAGGATTTAGGGGAACTCCCTTTAGTGGTACCGAGACATACTAAAGATGAAATTGTCAACCCAAAATGTTGTAATGCTTATGAAATTTCACTGTGTTTAAGAGCCTATCATTTATGTACAATCGACCAAGAAATTGGGCCACAATTATTTATCATGTTCCATCCTCAAGACACATACTCAGTGAAGAAATATAATGTTATATTAAACATCATTTTAAAAAAATTTATTTTAATAAAATCCCACAATAATTAGTTCATTAAATACATAAACCCCATTTTCAACAACATTCAACAACATAAATGCATTCAAAATTGGATTGGTTTAGTAAATTTCAACTATAGTATATAGTGTATAACACACTTTACTTTGGAATTGGATTTTTTATTGACAACATCTTTATATATAAATTTGGATAAAAAGAATATATAAGGTAATTTTTGAATTAAAGGGTTATTGTAAAAATGAATCTACGTTGAATCTACAAGAATGTCCATATAAGTGGCTGCAATGACATTAAATAACCCTTAGCACATTGTATAAACAATTTCCATGGGTTTAAATAAAACAAAAAAAAGTTTAATCATGGGTGAACTATATGGGTCATGTTAATCCATTATTGGTTCATCAAAATGCAACATATTTTCTTTAAAACATTAGTTTTTAAAAAACAATTACCCGTAAATAGTTTACTATTTAATAAAAAGTCTTCATTACCAATATATCTTGGTCAAGTCATATATAGCACCTAACAACATACCCTAATTGACATACTCATGTACATTTGTTCATTTAGGAAACATGGTCATACAGATCATCTATCCTTATTTATAGAGGTGAAAGACTGTATAAAGGTAATCATTTAAATAGAAAATAAAAACATTAATACTAACCATATTTTTCTGGTATTTTACATTTATAGATAACCATTCCATTTTATGGGTTAACATTATTCAAACTTACAATGGTCCCTAGACTATACAATGAAAATTGGCCCCCATGTAATCCAAAAAATATGTTTCATCCCACAAAACCAATGGTTCATGGATCAAGATTATTATCATTAATTATTCAAAAGTATGGTCTGAATTAGAATATACAGGAAAACACATCATAGAATGATTCGGGCATTTTGTTCGACCCACTATTACATTAGAATTTTAATGGAATCTGTTCAGAAGCTATCGATTCCTAAATGAAACTATAAATAAACATAGTATCATGGAATAAGAGAAATAAATATAATTAATTACATTATCTTGGTATGTAATTTTTCAAATTAAAAAAAATCACTAGTCATCATAAATGTAGCAATAAGTATTGTTATGCATGGATGTAGTTTGAGGGGAATGTTGTATGGGAAACCATACTAAATAAATCACATTTCATGATATATAAACATGTAGGATAATAAATACCTTTTTAGTAATAAAACTATTAATATCACTAAAAAACCAAACATGGTATATAACAAGACGAAAATTTTCACACATGGCACATAAATATTTTTGAAATAGAATTTCAATAAAATCTACGCTCCTAGAATGTATATTTCTATGTTTCTATAATGATGCATGTAAGTATTTATATTTGTCATGATAAAATAAGGGAAAAAATCTATAAATCCCATAACATAGAAAGTATTGGAAAATACATAAAACAGACAAGGTGAAATCATAATCAATTCTAATAATGAACACCATGAACAAAAAACCCATCCGTGGAAACCTAGATTTTTCCCATATGTGGGTTGATCACTCTATAGCATGGATATTTACCAAGAACTAAAAAATTCCAAAACTCCTGTATACCAGCCCAAAATAGTAAATAAACAGGAAAAATAATATCTAATACCACTTTTTAACAACCCGAACTTGATGACTAGTAAACCATTAGCCTAAATTTTCACCACAGGGACACAAGCACCCATCCACGCATGCCAACGAATGCTGCCTAGATGTAAGGGTCAAAAGATGGTATGGTGGGGTAGAATATACCCTCATTATTAGAGTAGTAATGCAGTATTATAAATGTCAATCAAAATACAATATCTAACGTAATAATAATAAATGGAAATAAGAGGATGATAAATATGATAACTTAATGAATCTTCTCAATTCTAGATAATGAACAACTCTGAATGACTATAAAAATGAAGCTAAATGTACAATAATTATTTACAAAATATAGTATAGTGAAAAAATGAAAAATGATTCCAAATTATGTCTCCAATAGTATCATGAGTATCCTCTAAATCATGTTCTTATATCTCCCAATTAAAATTCACAACACAAGCATTAATCAACGATCCTTAAAACAATTGGTCTTCTCAGGTAAACTATTTCAATGGGGGATTGATAAAGCTGTGAGATATACTTAGTATGCCACAATCAGCGGTTTCTAGATCTATATTTTTTGTGTGATATAAAATAACTAGTGTTCCTATAATAATGAATTTAATATAACAAATAATTAAAACATGATATCCTAGCTTCCACCTAGATACCAAACCACCACTACCCGCGTCAGTATAATTCATATGTATCAACTAAGGGAAACTATATAAAAGAGACAACACATATTCATAGGTCACGATGAACTATACATCAGTTATGGACCATCCGCATGTGTGTTTGTTTTCATAGAGGTAGAGTCCATAAGATAACAATTAAGCATGATCCGGAATTAAAAACAAGGTATCACATATAAAATAGTAAATCATTCAATCAATTCTATAATTAGCATCTTGATCCCATCCAAGGATATCCATGAAGGAATCCCAATTATTTCTATATGAGCATCTATAATACCCAATATAGTATAGTATTTTCAAAGATACACATAGATGTGTCCCTCCTATCACACTTAGCATGGTGTAAGAATAACCTCTGAACCTATCACTTGCTTCTCAAATAGGATACCAATTATTACTTGAGGAATGGTATAAAAATCTTTGTATTGATACATTCATTGGTTTATCCCCTAGGGAACCAGTTCTACTCATTAGTATAATAAACTTCTCAGAGAGCCCATACAAGACAAGCTAATTGTCTCTCCCATTATATCAAGTAGTTCCAATCCCATCTCTGATCAGTACATCCACAACATCATTACACTGGGAATCATGTTCTCTCTCATACCTTAAGTTTTTATGGTATATAAAAATGTATCACATGAAAAAATTAATAAAATTTTATATACATCATGATGATAATTCTTGAAAAGAATTTTATCCAATCCAAAAACTATGTAATGAGGTGGTAATGAACTATTAAAGAATATTAAATAATACACATTTAGTCATAAAGCATGATTCATGACATTTACAATTAAAATAATGAACAATAGGGCATATCAAAAGGGTATCAACAAATTGACATTAAGTTAATATTCTAAATCAACTCATTTTCTCAAAGAATCTATAGAAATGCAACACACATCAAGTGGAGATCTATCCAATTAGAAAATTATTCAAGGAGGATAATAAGGAACTCCATATTTCATGTGCTATAAATCATAATTCCTAAATCAATAAGGTATGAATCAAGGGGCATAGGCATAGGGAATGTAAAATGGGATAACACATCGTTTTCCAAGGTTAAATTTACATCCAATTTAAAATATTTATTTTAATTTCCACCCAATCCCCAAAGGTGCTTTTAAAATTTTATTTCAACATAATTATGTTTCTATTATGTAGTCTCACACGTTATAGTGGGTTAAGATAAATAAATCAACCTAATGAGATTATTCTCCACTAGTTAGATTCATTCCATGTTTAGGAAAAAAATTAATTTATCAAAAATTGCATTTAAGTGGCGTCTCACAGTTCATGAAAAGATAGTGCTAAATATAAGAACAATGAATCATAAGGGGAAAAAATATACCACATATTAAAAATTAATAATGAACCACACATCCAAAATAAAATATTTATTTTTCCTAATTTTATAGAAAATAATGACACTAACAAATACCCTAAAATAAGAGTAATTATGGTCTCACAAAAATAGAATAATAGAAAAATATGAATAATGTAGAATGAAAATAATTGGTGTCATTTATATACTGTAGTATCTTCAACTCATTTGAAGGTACTCTAACTGGATCATTAAAAATGGAGATACCACCAAACCTTGAGGTGGAGAGGAGATGGTTATTTAGAGGGAGACCCATGGTGCACATGTAGAAGAGGGAAGTATAGGAGAAAATAAATAAGTACTATGTTCATTTTGGTAATTTAAAATCCATTAAATGAGACACATGGTTTTTCTACATTTTTTCTCAAAACCATTCACCAACCATGATTATGGTATTTCCCAACAACCCCCTCACACGAGTTGGATGCACAGTTGGGATAACCACACCCAACACGTAAAGAATCCTATTATCAAACACCTACAAAAAAGGGGAATTTCTATGTTTTATAATCACATGTTTATATCAAACCACTTGATACTAACATCCCTAATAAAACAGATGCATTGTTTCCAATGGCGGGGAAAAAAATTTAGAAATATTGTGCTCCATAAGAAGTCCTTCATATTCGGGAGAGTTTGGAATCCAACACATCTGATGGTCATAGAAACTCATGATGCACCTTATATTCCATCAATTAATTCTAAATCAATACTTTTATTTTCTCCAAAAAATTGATATTTATATTTTGGTGTTTGTTTTAGAAAAATTATATTCTACCAAATGAAAAAAAATTCAAATTCCCTTGGAATTTGATCCATTCCAAAAATTGGGATGATATAGAAACATGCAGTTTGGTTTTTTTGTGAGATATTTATGAAGATGTTGTTTTTTTAGTTATTATGGGTGTTATCAATTTTTTTAGTTGTTGAATTTTGCTTGATTAACCATTGTGAAGTGGCCTGGAAAGCACTATTTTTTGTAGGGGATATATTTTTTCTTATTTAGTTTCATCATGTGTGAGGGTTATCTTGTTACTTCTATTTAGTAAAATGGTATATTATTATTAATTATGAAAATGAAGTAACCAATTGAACATTAATGGGATCGTAAAAAATAATATTCTTTATATCCATTGGATGTAATTGATATTGTGATTGTATAATCTTGATGCCATAATGAAAATATAGTTGTTTGGAGATTTCTTTAAATTGTGAATTTTTGTTAGTATGGAATCCTTGTAGATTTATTATTTTAATCACTTATAATTAGATAAGGATAACCACTTACTTCTAGCTAATAACATATTTTACCTATGATATTATTGGCTTCTGTAAGATTTACCTTGATTAAAGAAGTGAATTGCAAGGAATAAACCTATAAAATACAAAATGGTTTTTAATACATTATTTGTAATTGTTTAATGTGATGTTGTGATTTGAGGTAATTATGTGTGGTTCTGTTGTTGGAATTTTACGAGGACTGATGTGATGAGATAGGGAAGGCATGTGCTATATGTGATGCGATATTGATGTGGTCCATGGTGGTTTTTATGCGTTAAAATTTTGTTATATGGAATGTTTCTTTAGTTGTATAAGAGAGCTGATTTGGCCTGTTTTCGAGGTAAATATGGGTTTTTTTGTATTGTCTGGTGTTATTGTAGTTTCTCAGGTAGTAATGGAATTCAATTATATTATTTAAATTGAAATGGAATGGGATGAAATATCTTATGAATGATTAATTACAATATGATGTTTGTATTGCATAGTTTTTTATGGGAAAAGATATGGACGGAATGAAAAAAGAAATAAACTGTAAAATGATTGGTATTAGTGACTGATGTTAGTGGGTATCGATAAATATGGACAATGGAAAGACTTGAAATGACTGGGATGGAATGTGGAATGTGTCCTAAAGATTTTTATATGGTGTTTTCATTTAGAGGTATTTTAAAAAGTAGAGGATATTATGAGTTTTAGAATTAATGTTTCAATATGGTTGGTTCATATATTTTGAAACCATATGTTTTCCTTTTTATTCTTGTATAATTATACACACACATTTTTTGGTCATTATGCATTCTATAAGCACCCAACAATATTGAACACTCATTACAGACAACCAATTGTTTAGGGTGGTTTTCCCCAATATCCTGGGTGTGAGGATGGATGGCTGGTTACCCACTCCTCCCTATACCCAATTCAGAGAATGTTATATATGAAAATGTTGTGATGGATAAATTCAAAGGTGAAATTGTGTTGGTTGTTTAATGTAATGATGATATGGATTTTAGTGGGAGTCTTGCATGGTAGGTGAATGAAACTTGGTTTTTTTATTTACTGTTCATGATACCATACTATTCTAATTATGGTTGTAATGTAATGATATAGATCTATTGAATTAAATTTATTTGTGTTGTGATGTGATGGACAATGTTCCTTCACGAAATATGTGGTCTGATGGTAGTTTCTTATGGGGTGTTTGGAACAGGGTGTTGTTTATATGATATGTGAGTTCAAGGACAAGCAACATTAGGGTGTGATAGTGGAATCATTTTGGTAATGTGGTGTCCTATATATTATTATTGATGTTGTTATTATTATATTTTTATACATGAATGTATTATTTGATTTTCATTCTATTGTGAAGAAGGGAATGGATAATGTAAGATCCCATGTTTTTCTAGAGTAATCACTATCGCGTTTTCAGGTAATTTTTATTTTTTAAGTAAATTTTTTTTGAGTAATGTATTAGGGGTGGATTTGGGTGAATATTTAAGAACAAATTACAGATATTTGGTTGTGCATGTTTTGCACATGGATTAAGAAACTGTGCAACAAAATTATTCCATGTCTGAAAAACTGGATATATAAGTCTGCATGGTTTGCACACGGTTTGAAAATTTATGTGACTAAACCATATCAACAATGAAAACCTAGAAAAATAGGTCAATAGGATTCATGTATGATATACCCATACCAAGCACCCCGAACCAGGAAACCATGTGAACACGATTAACTATCCAAAAATAAATTTTAAAACCAGCCGACCCCCCCCCCAAGACTCCCATATTTTGACCATGGCTCGGGCTTGAAAAATTCTAGTTGATCCCAGAGCCTTCTAGAGGTATTATAAGTTTCTCTAAACATTTATTTATGGAGATATAAATCCTAGAATTATGATCCGTTCTCTTCATAGTAAGTGGATTTCTTCTCATTTCATCTATCATTCATTCCACTATCATTTCTTGATCTTTTAAGGGATGATACCCTATATTTCCATAGATCTAAAACTATGTGTTAAGATTTATATCTACGATTGTGGATCTAGATCTATATTTTAATGATACTATTCCCTTAGATATTGATTTTGGTTTATGAATTTAGCTCTGGATCATGATCGACGATGTTGTGCCACTCGGATTTTGGGGATTTTCGTTGGAAAACATGCATTAATAAACCGATGTAGGTGGTCTAAATCGAACTCCCATAGTCATGGATTTGGTATGTGAATGTCATTCTTTTCTATCATCCATTGAATTTTTATTTCCTAATTTGGAGTAATTAGGAATGTGGAATGCACATGAGATTGCCTTGGTGATTAATTGATAATTAAATCATAGAATAAATGAAGGGGGATCCCCAAATAGATATTTGTTTTGGATATTGGTTATTACTTAAGATGATTTAATTTAGATATTTAATTAATTTTGTTTAGATAATTAATGGGGGAAATTAATTTTGAAATTATTTTTGGCTATGTATGATAATTAATAGTGAGAATTAATTATGATCATTGATGATGATCAAAGATAATTAATTGTTAAAATTAATTAAGACATGTTTATATTTGATATGTATAATTAAATGTGAAGATTTAATTATGGAATGAGTATTTTATTGATTGAGTAAATTTATTGATGAATTAATTAATTTGTTATTATTTTATTAAGTGTTGAGTTAACTAATAGACTTTTAAATGTTTAACAAATCATTGAGTTTTAATGGAATTATGTGGATAAGTTTTGTGAATTAAATAATGATTATGTGGTTGATATTAATTTGGTGCTAGACATTGTGTTCTAGACTGATTATATGTTCAAGATTAGACATGGAGTTCCTCTCTAATAGTTATCCAAGCTTCGAATATGGGTTGCTAGGCATGACCACCAACACTAAATGAGATATGGAGTGATAGGCATGGATTCCTACAATTAATGTGATTTGGGGTGATTAACATGGAGTTAAACACCAAATTAATGATAATATTAATTTTTATTCAAATGGAATACATGAACTGAAACTAGGCACAATGGACCGATTAATGATTAAATGACTTTGTGATAACTGTTTAATTATGCAATGTATATAATATTTCATAAATCTACTTACACTATATTTTGGCTGGACTCGTTTTAGACACTATTGGTGGTGTCCTACTGAGTAATACTCTCACCCTATTTGGGTTTCCTGATCGGCACCTCAGTAGAAATTTTTGTTACAGGATGGGATAAGGGCAATGCCCTAGGATAGGATGCTGTTTGGGATTGGAGCATTGGAGAGGGAACCAGACATTGTTCAGGACCCACTCGGCATTTTTGGTGTCTTTAATTATAGATTCTTTATAGACACATGACATTCTCATTTTCTGAACAGTTTTTAAACTTTCTGGTGAGTATTGTATTTTATTATTTGGAAAATCATATAAAATGATATTGTTCTAGTTATTTATATGCTTCTTCACTTGGTTAGTGTTGTTTTCTTCCCTTAGTGTTTTATTCTTATAAAGGAGGGTATATTCTCCCCTTATACAGACATACCAAACCCACGTTGCTAGTCGCCACCATCTAGGGTAACGTGAGGTGCCCTTAAGGAAATGTAACCAACCGGATCGGGGCCCGTTACTGGCACCTGGGTCTGGTCTTCCCAAAGTTGTAGCAGAGGAGTTTTCTTTTCTCTCTTCTTCTTTTGTATTACTGTTCTAGGAAATGTTGTTATGATACTAGGAAGAGTTAAGGCTTGGTAATGAGCTCATCCTTGGGAGTTGCAGACCCATGTACGAGGTAAAATCCAAGTACAAAGGGTTGGATTGCTGTGATTTCTGTTTGTTGTTACTGTTTGATGTTATTTTACCATCATTGATTCACATGTGGTGTGTTGTGGTATTTGTTTTTATTATTATTGAATTTTCATTTGTGGAAAAATGAGGAACAATACATGAGTCTGCATGCATAATTATTGTCACTCTGTGATTTTGTAACATGCATCATTCAGGGAATTCACAGGGAAAGGTGTTATGGGTATGTTGATGAACATGAACTACTTTTCCTTATTGTGATATTGAAATACTGATACAAAATTATAATAAATGTGTTTCTACTGAGAACCATGTTTTATGAAATGTGTATGATTAATTAATTAATGAATTAATTAGTTAAAATTATATAATGTGATTAATTAATGTTCAAATTTATTAGTGGGAATGTATGCACCCTTTTAAACCAATACATAGGAGTGGGATGGTTAAGGGTAGTAATAAGGCATCAGTGTTGATTGTGTTGAGAGAAAAATGGTAAAAACAAGTTGAAACATGTTGTGTTAGTTTCTCCGATAACATAAATGTTATAAGTTTCTATTATAAGACATAATACGTTCATTAGGATTTGTATATATATGCATCCATGACACTTATTGTGAGAGATACCAAGGGGTATGGCCTGGAATGGTCATCCAGACAAGGAATATGAGGAACCATTAGTGCAAGTTGAGGATAAAGGGTAAAAATTCTAAAAGAACATTTCTCGTTTCATGAAATTCATTGAGAGAGACCCATGGTAGGTTCTAAAAAGAATGCTTGAGTTGACAAGGGAGTTTCATCATTTTCACCCTCTTACATTTATTGTAGATGGTGGACCTGAGGGATCTGAATTCTCGATGGAATCTATAGAGATGATATGGTAACATCTGGAGACTCTAGTTGGGATGAGGGACATAATGGCTACTTATATTCTATGGGGATTAGTAAAGAGTCAGTGGAACATTTAGGTACGATCTAGAAAGACTGGTCATATGTTATGGAAGGACGTTTTGAAGATGTTCTTGGAGCACATCAATCCAGAGATGCTGTGACAAGAGAAGGCTTCCATATTTATGTATCTGACCTAAAGAATCACGTCCATAATAGATTATGTTGAACATTTCATAGATTTATTGATTTTTCCCCCAACATTTGTAGTAGATAAGGATTCTTTAGCAAAAATATTTCAGGACAGACTTAACTGTGAAATTAAGGCACATGTAAATATATTTAGGCTGAAGAAATTTTCAGAAGTTCTTAATGGGGCTCTCATTCTATAGGGGAACCTGAAAGAGGATTCCGGTACTTGATAGGTATCTATAACTACATGATCAATGAGTGTGACTTCTAATTGAAGTAAGGACCATTACGAAAACCTTATTCAGTAATGTAGAATTCAAGGTGGACAACCAGGTGGAAGAGTTGCAATGAATCATACTCATTTGATTTTCCACCAGTGTAGTAGGCAGGGACACTATCATAAATATTTTCCTCTACCACAAGTGGTGTTCCAGTTTTATTTAAGGATGGGGAAGCTATAAGTTTTTGGAAGGAATCAATGACATGTTGGTAGTATGAGTGCACCTGGTTAGATTCATAGTGTATGAAGGGGTATTCGACACCATATAGATATTGAAGTTGAAACTCTGCGAGGAGAGGTAGTAGAGGTAGTGGATGTGGTGCATTACGGTATGAGCTCCTATAACCCCAATGTGGCTCTACTCAAGTGAGTCAGAAAACACCACATGTAAGAGGGGTAGGAAAGTTACAAGCAATGAAACCTACAATTCTGGAGAGCATGGCTTGGCCATCAATAGTGAGTGGTACTATTCTGGTTGCTTTTAATTTAGATACTTCCTTGTTTGATAATGGTTCCTCTTATTCCTTTATATTAGTAAATAATGTTAATGGATTGATCCTATAGGTGGATTATATAATAGGGGCGATGAATATAGATACACCATTGGGAACATAGTCTATGGATATCTATTTATGCATGGAATATTCTCTAGAGGTCAGATACTATCACTTGGTTTGGGATATATATGTCCTTGAAATAAAGGGATTTGAATTGATTATGGGTAACGACTTTCCAGTAGCATACTGAGCCCACATAGATTGTTACTGAAGCAGTTTGAACTTTTTATATCCTAAGGGTGACCAGTATGTTCATCCTGGAGAAACGGATGTCTATGCAGGAAGAGTTGGGCAAATTACTTAGCAATTGGGAGAGCCCACCACCAAATTTTCTTGTCTTGAAGTGGATGATGGGAGTTATTGGAATTAAATACTTACACCATTAGTAGAATTATTTTATATTCCTTTCTTGATGACTTCTCAGGGATTCCACCTAAGAGAGATGTGGAATTCACTATTGAACTCATGTCGGGGGTTCTGCCAAAAACTATTCCACCTTATAGAAGGGCATCAACTGAGCTTCATGGTCTCAAAATGTTGCTCGGGGAGTTGGAGGATAATGAGTTTATCCATCCAAGTATGTTGCGCTGGTTATCACCTGTTTGGTTACAAATGAAGGCCAACGTGAGTTTACACTTGTGAGTTGATTATTGGAAGTGGAATAAAATGACTGTGAAGAACCTATATACTCTTCCACATATAGATGATGTTTTTGATAAGCTGAAGGGGGCATGTGTTTTCTCAAAGAGGGATCTAAGATAATGGTAACATAAAGTGAGAGTTCAGACCTCTAATATACAATAAACTACTTTCAAAAGAAGGTATAGAATTATGAGTTTGTTGTACTTCCATTTGGGATAACACATTCTCAAGAAGTATTTATGGACATGATGAACATGATCATTCATCATTATATAGACTAGTTTGTGGTGGTGTCTTTGGACGACATCGCGGTTTACTCTAAGACTCAATACGATCATTTATGTCATCTTGAAATATTTTTGGGAACACTGAAAGAGCATCGACTATATGCCATGATATCTAAATGCCAGTTTTAGAGTGACATGTACACTTTTTGGGGCATATCATCTCAGAAGTAGGTGTGGTAATGGACCCAAAACAAGTGCATGTAATTATTTCATGGGAGAATCCCAAGAATGTATTTGATATATGATTTTTTGAGAGTATATTTTTATTAAAAGATATTTATCCAAGAATTTTCTCAATTGGAATCACTTCTTTCACATTTGAAAATGAAAGGGATAACATTTGATTGGACAGAATCATTTGATAATGCATTCCAGGATTTTAAGAAGTGCTTGAAGTCAGTGCAAATTTCAATCGTACCAAAGTGGGTTGAAGATTATATAGAGTTTTGTGATGCTGATGGGATCGGACTGAGAGTTGTGATGATGCAAGGAGTTTTGGTTGTTTCTTATTGGTCTTCATAGTTGAGGACACATGAATAAAATTACCATATTCATGATCATGAGACCACAGTAGTGGTTTATACTCCTATGTGTTGGGAACACTAAGTTTTGGGTGAAAAGTTTATAGATTTTACAGATCACAAAATCTTGATGTATTTCTTTTCAAAGTGCAACATGAATCTTTGGTTGTGAAGATGGGTAGAGTATATGTATTCTATTGTTTTTTTAAATAACATACACACCCAGAAAGGGGAATACTGTAACTGATTCCTTGAGCAGGAAAACTAAAACTTATTTGGTATATGGGTCATGTGTTTAGTGGAAGATGACGTCTTTGCAAGTGAAAATGAATGTGGATGTTCGGGAGGGTCGAGAGAGGATGAATCATGTTATTTCTGTCATGGTGTCTACACTATTGACATGGATCAGGGAAAATATGTATTAGGATCCAGAGTGCATTGCCTTATAGGAAAGCCTTCAAGGGGGGGAGACAACATTATACTAGATAATATATGAGGATGAAATCATCGATGTGAAAAACTGGGTTGTTGTGCCTGTGAGTATGAGAGAGGAACTCATTCAAGAATTTCATGCCAAAAAGTGGGTGGTACAGCCAGGGGTAAAACAAATATACTGTGTGTATCACCCTGAGATTTTATGGGAAATTTTTTTAAGTACTATGTTATACACAACACTAATGGAATATTTCACTACACACAACATTGCCCTGGCTTGCCTTACATTTAAGAGAAACCTTCCTCGATATCTTGCATTGAACGCAACACTGAGTTTCACTAAACAACAATATGTTATTAAAATATTATATTAACTACCCGTTATGAATAGTAATACCCACTTTTTGATATTTTATAAATTTTATATTTCAAAATTTACTTCATTTCGGATTCAGAATATCGAAATTAGCCTAGGGTGAATTTTTGGTATTTTTCTGAAAACATTCTATTTTTGATGAATTGTGAAAACACTGTTTTATTATTTAAAACACATTTTATATTTAAATAATTATTTATTTAAATTTATTTTATGTCAAAATAGATACATAATACCTATATAAGTTCAATTTAATTCATTGGAGTCATTTTATAATAATTCTATATATATAAAAATTTTATTGAAATTTTGACCGTCTTTTACCCACCTCCTCATAGAATTTGAAAATTTACATAAAACCTAATTTTACCACATCTGTGAGTGGAATTTCAAAAATCTGAGTGACACGGTTGATATCAGTTAGTAAAATGTGGACCAATATGACAAAAATAATTATTGGTGAATACTAACTGTTTACTTTTATTTACCACAGTTAAAAGTAAATAGGGTAATTAATGGTAAAAATGATATTGTTATTCTAATAACACATGTCCTAAATATATTCGATATGTGTAATTCCACTAAAAACAACCTTAGGAATAAAATATATCCCTTTAGGTCCACTTAGATTAGATGAGGACATTTAATATTATTTAATTCAAAGAAGAGTTAAAAGAGTTAAAATCAAAGTTTAAAAAGTAAATCATTTTTAATATAGGGTTATACATAAGATAAATTTGACTATAAATATTAATTATAAAGATAAAACTATTTCCTACATAATTGTATTTTTTTATAGTTTTTACACATCAAATAATTTAATTTATTTATGACACAATAATGATGCAATAATTACCTTATTAATGAAATATTCACATACTTGATATTATAAATATCCAAATAAATGTAATCTGAGAGCTTTTATAAATTAAACTAATTTTATCGTTTAATAAAAAATATTGGGGTTGGTTAGATGAATTTTTTATTGAATTAATAATGCTATTATGAATTTAGCAAAAACAAAATACCAAATAGAGTCAAAATTGACATAAAAGAGTTTTTAAAACAAATATTAAATTATAAATTTATATTCTATACCTAAAAATATATGGTTAGTTCACAAGACTTATATAAAAGTATATATGACATTAATTAACCAATTTGGGTTCTATTGGGTTTTTATAGTCATTTTATTAACCATATAGTGTAATAATACAAGAAGACAAGGTAAAAGTTAAATTATTTAACTTAGAGTTAAATCTAAATGATTTGTTTAAAATGTTACCCTAAACTTGAATAAAAGATATTGGTTGAGAGTATTTCGACCCATACACACTCGAAACTCGAAATAAGTCACTTTGGATCCATTAGTAACCGAATATGAATTTATTATAAAAAACTATTTTTTGTTTTTCCTAAGGTGCCCCTCTACTCCCTTATAAAAGGGCACCTCCTCCCTATACTCATCACAAAATTTTGATCCTTCAAGATCTTCCAAGCCATACCAATTACTCTTCTAAACATCTCTAGTTATATAATAGAGGTTCTGGTCTTCTCAAAGGACCAACTCTAGTGCCATAAGAGGAATTTTAAATGAGGCACGTCGAGGAAGAGGTAATCTCTTCTATCGATTGTTTCAAATTTTGTTCTACTTCTATTTCTTCTTTGATATTTTTTTCATTATAATGTAATAACATAATTATAACTCATATACTGATATGTTATTATAAATATGAAACAACCCTATTTCACCTTCTATCCATCCTACGGAAAAAGAATTCATTGCGCGTGCGTACGTGCAGAATACAGTCTCCACGCCGTGATGTAATCTGTTTTCCACCAACACCTTACATGGATTGATATAATGGTGTAAATAATAACTATATATGATTATTATAAAATTATACTGATTTTGTGATATTATATCATCATATCCAATTCAATTCTTATAATTATGGGAAAGATATCATCGCTCATGTGTACGTACGGTCTACCGTCTCCACGATGCGATGCGACCCATTCTACATGATCATCATTAAATAATGATTATATAAATTAATTGAATGAATATATATGTTATATATTATACTAATACCATTCTTTAAATGATATATCTATAATCTAAAAAGTGGATTAAGAATTTATTCGACAAAACATGCATAAGAACATAAAGCAATGAACACCTGAATAAAAAGTACCAATGAAATATTATTAATAATAAAATAAGAATATGACCCTATATGATATCATAATTAATACTGTGATTCTAGAATAAGACATTTAAATTATTTAAATCATTATACAGGAGGTTCAGATAGATACAAAGCATATGAGACCCAAGGTAAGGGATAACACTTCAAATCTCATTCTATCCGAGATTGTTTATTCGTAAGTATTTATTGGGGTCATATTTATCATCCACATCCATGTTTCCTCAATATGTAATATTATTTCTATCCTCCTACAATTTTTTAAATCCAATATTATCCATTGGTGAGTTTTTAGTAAATGATATTAAAGAAATATTTTTCCATTTTTAGTACGAGGTACTTTTTGTCTTTTCTGGACAAAGTACGAGAAGAATGTTTTTTTAATTTAATGGAATGAATGGATGTTTATGATTTCATAGAAAATTATTTACAGAAATCATACTTTACAAGTTTTAAATTTTATTTTCAATTAAATGTTTTAGTATAAAATTGTATGGCATGTTGAGAAAAGAAGAAAATGAAGTAAAAAAGTATATTTTCCTCAAGAATGGAGTTTAAGTGTTTTATTGAAATTATTTTCCATCTTATATAATATAAGGTTCTATTTCTATCCTTGTTGTTACATTGATTTTATTATGATATGATGGAATTATATTTATGAATTCCTTTATCATATATGGAATAGGTTATGATGTCATGATGTTTAAGAATCCCAATTTTATTACATGGGTTATGCTATGAGGTATGATTTATGATTTTGTGGCACACATAAGAATGGTATCATTATGATATATGTGGGACCAATATATCCCTCCAATGAATTGGGTAAGGATTTATATCTCATGAGATAGACATGGATGGAAGGGAATGTTAATCCAGTTCAGTGAAACATGACTGGAATGAGGAGTGAACTCAGTTCAAAAATGGACTTTTTCCGCTATGATAGTCTTGGCAATGAGTCTTGACTAATATGAAATTATTTTGTATGATTATGTGTGTATGACACAAAGATTAATGATTTATGTTATGGTTATTGAGATTACATTTCACTTCTATGATTTATCCCATGTCAGGATATTGTGATCTCTTTTGTAGGATTAAGATTTCCAAAATGTTATGTTATTAATAATATGATACGATTGATATTTCCATCATTTACCCTTACTGATCATTTGAGGTCACCTTGTTGTATGTTTTCTTTTCCCCAGGTCAGGAATAAGGGTATTGAGTAGAATATGCCAATAGGGTCTTTAGATATGATGAAATAAATGGGTGACAATATAGATTCTTAATGAACCAATTGTTTATGTTTCCTAGTTTCTAAAGAGACTATACCTATACGGCCCTATCATGGTTTTGTTATATGTTGTAATAAGTATGATTCAATTCTCATGTAATAAAAATGTATGTAATGTATGGGTCATTATACTATGACCAATGTAGATAGTTTTGGTGTACAGGCATGAAAAATGAAATAGAAAGGTTCATAACAAGATGTTTCACCTATCAGCAGGTGATGGTAGAGCATCAATGACTGGGAGTTCTGTTGTCATCGTTATCTATTTTGGGATAGAAGTGGGATTATGTGACTATTTATTTCCTGGTATTACATCCAAATAATCTTATGAATAAGGATGCTATTTAGGTCCGTGTGGATCGACTAATGAAGGATTCAGATTCCCTTCCAATCAAGGAATCCTTTACAGTAGAACGGTTGGGAGAGCATTATGTACGATAGGTAGTTCATTTCCCAAGGGATTCAAAAACAATAGTTTCGTATATTGATTATTGATTTAAATAAAACATCTGTAAATGATCGCAGAAGGCACATGATAGAATGGATTATATATGTAAATCCTTTCCCCCAAAGATAAATGGGTAGTCAGAGGGCACCATACATGTGTTAGAGGATATGTTACGAGCATGTGTGTTTGACATTGGTGGTTCAAATACTACTCCTAAAATCATGTTCGACATTTAAAAATACAATTTTAATGATGTCCAAATCACCAAATGAACTAATAATTTTCAAAACAGCATGTTCGCTGTTTACAGAAACAATAGTAATGATTGGTAGTTAGAGCGCAACATACATGTGTTCGTCGTTTACTGAAACAATATGTTTGTCTCCATTCGATGGAGGTATGTGTTTGTTTAGATATAATACACCTCAAAACAGCATCCTAGTATATTTAGGATACTATTTTTATTATGTAAATAAATAATAAGAATTTAACAAGGTGTGAACAAGAAAAATATTGTAAAGGATCTTTAGAGAATATGGTACCTCGTAAAATGGGTGACTACCTTTGATTTGAGCTAAGTGACTATCTGGAATTTTCTTTCTGGCTAATATAAGGATTCAACGTGGTATATAGGGACGTTGAGAGATTATTTGATTAGATTTTGGGTGAGCCATGGGGCTTGAGAGGTGTGAGCAAGGGGTTACCGGTGGTGTCCTTTTATAAGAGGGAGGAGGGGTACTTTAGGAATATCCGGAAAGATTGTTTTTTTATAAACAGAATTTCGATTTTAAAAAGGTCAAAAACTAATTTAATTAAAAGATAATATTATTAATTTTTGAAATCATTTCATTTAATATGTTATATACATGTTTTGGTTTCAAATATAACCTTATCATTTAGCTTTAACCCTTAGTTAACTAATTTAACTCTTACCTTGTCTTCTTATGTAATCATACTATATAGCTAATATTGTTACTATAAAATGCCAATAGAATGTCATGTGTTCAATTAATGAAATTGACAACATTATATTATGTATTTTTTTCAAATATTATATTTTTAAGACTATTATATAATTTAATAAAATAATATTTGTTTTATGAACTCATTAATGTCAATTTTTATACTATTCATATCATGACTTTTTAATAATCTATAGCAACTAGATTATTTCAAGAAAACCTACTTAATTCATATATATCAAGTAATAATCATCCATTAAATTCTTTTATTGCATTAAATGTTTTAAAAAAAATTTATTTTAAAATTTATACTCTCATTTATTTAAATCATTTATTTATAAGGTAATCAATACATCACCATTATGTCATAGATACATTTATTAATTAAATCTGTAAAAATTATAAATAAAATATCATTATGTAGGATATTATTCTATCATTATATGGATTATTTAGTCCATAATATATTTTACATAACCCCATATATAAAACATTTTACAAAAAGATTCATGTTTAGGTTATCTTTTCCTTAACATTTAATTTAAAATGATTAAATGTCATTTTCACACAATAGTGGCTCCATGGGGTCCTAAAATCAACCCAATGATGAACATTGTCATAAATATAACATCCAATAGTGTTAGGAAATGTGTTAGGTTAATTTATTATTATTATTATTATGTTATTTTTTACCCTTATTTACCAGATTTACCCATTAATAATGGTAAATAAAATAATTAATTATCCTACTATTCATAATGTCTAAAAATAAAAGGTACCTATTTACAAATTTTGACCTCATGATTATAAATATGGGATCCATATCTCCAAATTCAAAATATATATGTTTTAAAATTTAATTAAAATTTAATTCCTATTTTCAAAAGTAAAAACGAGTTTTTATGAAGTAATAAATATAAACAATTGCCATGTGTATATGTCCAATTTCAAATTAAATTACTTAAAATGACCAAAACTGGATTAAAGTAAAATAAAATAATCAAGATACACTTTATGACCAATGAAAAATGTAATCTAACAATATAAATAAATCATATGAAAAGATATTTTTTACTTAAAATGTAGAATTTTTCACTATTAATTAAAAAATGAACATTATCAGAAAAATACTAAAACGTTTCCCATTGTAAATTTTGATGTCCCGTTCCAAAAAAATATGTTCATTTTTTAAAATTTATCATATAAAATGAAAACAATTCTTAAAAAGGATTCTCTATAAAATGGTGATAAACCGACCTTCTAAAATTATTAGAGTATTTCATGCTTAAAATTGGATTAATTCTCATTTTAGGCCTCTAAAATCTATTAGATAAATGCAAAAACATTTAACAAAAACTTTTAATCATAATTTGGTTAGTTCTATTAAATATCTCTAATAAATATTTAGGAAATAACTACCATATAAAAATAATAATATTATATTATTATTTTGGTATAACTCAACATTGGGTGCAACAAAAGATTTCAGAGAAACCTATTGTTGCATGTTGGCTATGCCATAGAATATAGAATCCCCGTTAATGTAAAATTATTATTTAATTCACAAATAATAATATATATTAAAATATCATATTCTTTATTTACCTGGGATGTTACATCATTCCCCCTTTTGGAAATTTTATCCGAGTAATTGTATTCACATATCTAATATGTAGGGGTATTTAACCCTCATAGAAATTTCAGATTCACATGTAGCCTCTTCAACTATATGGTTTTTTCACAAAACCTTCACTTAATTAATTACCTTACTCCGCAACACAATCTATCATTGGTTAAGAATTTGGACTGGTTATTCTTCGTAATTGAGATTCTCTTCCTAATGAAATACCTATGGACTCAAAAAATGAGTTGGATCTGAAATATACTTTCTCAACAATAAATCATGAAAAACATTGGGTTCCTTGTATGAAAATGGAAGTAAATCAACTGTGTATGCTACCTATAAAATTTTCTCAAGTATTAAATAGGTTTAAATGAACCTCAGACTCATCTTTCACATATTACCTAATGGAATCAAACTTTTCTGTGGAGATGTTATGAGAAATACATGATCACCTAACTCAAAAAAGACCCCTCCTTCGGTTATCCACATAAATTTCTTGCCTGCTTTGAGTTGTTCTCATGTGTTTATGAATCAACTGAACTTTTCCTACCATCTCTTCTACCAATTCTAGTCCTATAAACTTCCTTTCACCTACTTCATCCCAAAAACCTTCAGTTCAACACCACTTTCCATATAATTCCTCAAAATGGTTCCATTTGTATATTGGAATGAAAACAATTGTTAAACAAATAATCAACCAATGAAATAAGTTGGTCCCATATTCTATAGTAATCCATTGAATATGCATGTAAAATATCCTCCAGGGTCTTAAAATTTCATTTTCACTTCCCATCTGATTGAGTATGAAAAGATGTAATGAAATTTAATTCGGTTCCCAATGACTTCTGAAGTCCTTTCTAAAATTTAAATGTGAATTCGGGATCCCTATTAGATTCAGTGGAGAAGGGAACTCCATGTAAACTGAATATCTCTTTCATATTCAATATATAATTATTATCTAGAGATAGAGTATCATGAATAAGAAAAAAAATTAGGAAATTTAGTAAATCGATAGACAATAACCCAGATTTCATTTTTACTATAAAAGTCTTTTGTAATCCCACTATGAAATCCAAGGACAGATTTTCCCATTTACACTCTAGAATTGGAAAATGTTTAAGCATCCCTTTCAGTAACTACACTCATTCTTTAACATGTTTATAAGTTAAACACTTCACAGTAATGTAGGCAATATCACTTTCATTCCATACCACCAGTAATACTCCTGAAGATCTCCATACATCTTATTTCTGTCAGGATCAATTGAAAACAGTGAACTATGAGTTTCACATAACAACGCATTCTTTAAATTTGAATAAAAAATCACACATAATATCTTCCTAGAACAAAAAAAATAGTATTTACCAATGTTAAATTATGGTAACCTAACCTTCTGAACCATTTCTCCCTTTTTGTGAAACTCACTATTTTCTTTCAGGGTTTTCATTCATCTATCCTCTATAGATGATATCACTACTAACTAAAACCAAACAAGGGAATTACCTACACCGTCAACTTCTAATCCAAAATTCATCAAATAAAAAAACAAAAGGATTTCATTCCAAACATAGTATTGTTAATGTAGCATAACTCTTTCGAAATAAAGAATCACCCACTTTATTTTCTTTTTACGGATGGTAATGGATCATACAATCAAAATCCCTAATTAATTCTCACTAAATCATCTGTCTCATGTTTATTTAATTTTTAGTTAATATATACATCAATATTTTGTGGTCATCATCTATTTAAAACATTACTCCATACTAATGATTCTTCCAAATATTTAATGAAAAAACTACCACAACTAATTCCAAATAATGTGAAGGGTAATTTTACTCATGTGGATTCAATTGACGTGAATCATATGAAATTATATGATCACTCCGCATTAGTACACAACCAATTCCATTCAAAGAAGCATCCTTATAGTTAAAAAACACACCATTTTTTGATGGTAATTCCAATACTAAAGAATTAACCAATATTATTTTCAATTCATGAAAACAATCATCACATTCATTTTTGTAGATATATTTAATAGCTGTTTGAGTTAACATAGTTAGTAAGTTATATAACCGTTAAAAATAATCAACAATCCTTTAGTAATAACATGAAAAAACAATAAAACAACAATTCACGCATATAATTGTAGGTCTTGGACATTCTTAAACAACATTTTTTTAGTATGATCAATAGTAATGTCATCCTTAGAAACAATGTGACCAAGGAATGAAATTTTTTATAAAAAAACTCACACTTTATAAATATACCATACAATTTATTTTCCATTAATGTTTGTAATACATCACATAAATGAGTTTCGGGTTCCTATTTACTTTTGGAATATACCAAAATTTCATCTATAAACACTACTAAAAACATATCCACGAACCCATGAAAAATTATATTTATATGATCGATGAATATTGTAGGTGCACTGGATAATACAAAAGGCATAACTAAAATTCATAATGGTCATATCGATTATGAAACTCGGTATTTAAAATGTTTCATTCCTTTACTTTCAACTGATGGTACCCAGACTTCAAGTCAATCTTCGAAAAATACTAAGCTCCCTAGATCTAATCAATAAAATAATCAAAACGAGTCAATAGTTACATGTTCTTAATAGTGATATTATTTAAGCCTCTATAATAAATTAAACATCACATTGAACCATCTTTCTTTTAAACAAACAAAACTGGAGCACCACACATTGATGTGCTAGGTTTAATGAACCATTTGTCTACCAAATCATACAATTGTTTATTTAACTCTAAAAGTTCAATTTTAGGAATTTGATTTGGGGTTTTGAAATTTAATTAGCATTAGGAACTATGTTAGCAGTAATTTCAACTTCTTTATTAGGTATTGTATGAAACAATCATCAGGAAAAGCATCTATATAATCATTTACCATTGGCACATCATTAATCTGAATAGTTTCATTACTTTTGACATTATGTGCAAGGTAACATCCACTTCCATATTTTACTAGTTTCTCAGCTTCCTGGTATGTTATCAAAAGTAAGGGTTCATTTTTGTACAGAAACTAAAATATTTTATGAAAAGAAACCACATTATCTATGTAGAAAATCATAACTTGTTAACCAAATATCATATATACTAAAATATCCTAGGTAGATTATTCCTCCACACAAGGATAGTAAGGTTCTTATAGTTTTTTTTCTCAATATATCCTCCAAGAATTATTACCACATGTTCAAGATTCATATCTTGAGATGGAATTCCAAATTTAGTATAAAATTTACCAGAAATGAATGAATGTGTAGACCATTAATCAAACCACACATTAGCATAATATAAAAAAACAAAGTATGTTAAACCAATTCATTTGATTGTCCAACATCATCCGTATAAGTAGAAAAAAGATTTATCCACATCCTTCTGCTTTTGATCTATCTAGTTTCCACCCATGGTAATCAACATTGGACACACATTGGAATAATTCCCAGACTTGTTATAACTGAAACATCTTTTCATTGGATTTTCATTTCCAGCTTGGTCATCTTTCTTACCATTAAGAGAAATATAACCAGTCCTACCACATTATAAGAAATTTCAATATTTTGAGAGACATTCTCCATGATGATTTTTACTATAATTCTCACAATATGAAATTTTGATTTTCTTACCTCCAGACATCTTGAGGAATACATTCATTTTTTATAAAAAAAATAATTCCTATTTTTCATGATCTCATGGAATAAATGATCATCATTAAAATCCATTTCTACTTTCGTAGCACATTTGAGAAGTTTCTCATAGCTTTTGAATTCGTGAAAGGCTTATTCCTTTTGACATCGCAACATAAATCCTATGTAAAACTGATTTATCATACTATCAGGATCTTAGATGATATTTCGAGCATTCATTACCATTTGAGTGAACTTTTCTTGGTAAGTATCCACGAATTCATCCTCTTGCCTTAGTTACAAAATTATTTTTCCATAGTATGTTTATCTTCCTTAAGAAAACATTTTCCAGAAACATACCTTTGAATATTTCCCAATATGGATAATAAATATCCCCATTATCCCTGATATTTTTTACAATTAACCACCACTTATTGTCTTCTCCTTCAAAATTGTAAACAAGAAGACAATATTTTAATTATCTGTACACCACATGACATCGAAAATCTTTTCTAGTGCTTTGATCCACTCTTCATCTTGTAGAGGGTCATATGATTTTCTAAATGACGGGGGATGTAGCCTCATGAAATGCTCCCCTATAGACATGTTCCTATGTGGTTGATCTGGATGATCTCTTTCATGGGCACCACTAATATTTATCACCTGGGTCAACTGAGCCATCACTGCAACAAAATATTTAGTTCTGATTTCGACCATCTCAGGATACTGATTTTGAATGTTATTCTCTTTTCTATGTAATCCCATCAAAGATACCTTGTTTCCTCTGTGGAAAACCACTCTGAACAAACATATCTTAGAAAATGATACATGGTAAACTTAAAATTTTATATAATTTCAACTTGTCCATAAAGTAAAAAATCATTTATGGATATTTTATTAACAAAATCATAAATCTTCAAGTTATCTAAACCGACCATTAATACCAACTATAAGGCCCCATCCGTAAACATTACCTAATCATTAATTATGTTAATTATTCACATTGGGTATATTTTTAGGTTTATATATTTAAAGAATTATGTAAAAATATATATATAAAAAATTTAATATTATAAGTAGACACTTCTACTCAATGTACATTTTTTTCATAAAACAAAAACTCAAAAAAACTGGTTTAGTTCCATGTTTTAGATAGCATGGATTTTCCTTGATCCCAATACATCCTTAGGTCATGTGAAAAACTTTTCAAAAAATTTGGATGAGCATTAAAAGAAAATTTAGGGAAACATAAAGAAGTAAAGTTGTTAGTTTCTCAAAATAACATGTAAAACATGAATACATTAAAATAAAGTAATACTTTTCATCTTAATGAAGTTGAAAAACACTTCACAGAATATAAATGCACTGCTTACCCTTTTTTTAATAAAATATTACCATATATCCCAATGAAAGAATCATATAGAATATAAGGTATCTTCAAACATAAATATAATTAAACGGAGTAATCATACAATTGAAATCCACACATATAACTAATGGAATAGCCATATGTCCGATTTCAATACCCAATGCATTAGAGGATATAACGTAACCACTCATCCTTGGTTTATCATTGCACCGCCCATCATTTGGTTTATCACATAACTACCAGTCATTGTTTTATCACATAACCACCCGTCAAATTTCCAAGTGCCATTATGTCATAATAAAACATAAAGTATTTCAAATATCATTGTTTCTCTAATAAAAATTCATTTTCAACTTTAAGAAATAATTTCAAGATATTGAAATAATAAATCCACTTCCAAAACCATTTTTAATATGATGAAACCCAAAAGGGAATAAGAGATTTCTCTTCCTTTTAAAAATATTAAAGCTTATTGTGGAAGACATATAATAATTACAACGGTGGAGAGGTCATTGTCACTGCAAAATATAAAAACATTCCCTTTGTAGTTTAGTAAAATACTTCATAGAAAAAATATTCCCATTGATTGATTGTTAAAGTCAAAGGTTTTTATTATACACCGAATAAAATAGGGATGTGTATATTATCAAAACAAGCCTTAATGAAAGGATATTGAGACGAAGAACATTACATCATGTTTGTATTGACTCGTTCGTTCATTAATTTCTTGGGTAAACAACAAAAGTGAATTTATACTTATTTTAGAACCATTTTCAATTTTATTATTCCTTTTATATCACTTTTTATCATGTTATAAAAATTACATAATTATTTATTTTTATATCAGTCGTTTGGTATATATTTGGTACTTGAGTCAAAAATGATCTTGTTATAATCACAATTTGTCCATGTGGGCAGAATTCCATTTTCTCGAGAATATAATTCACATAAATCTATTATAAATGTATTTATAATATTCCATTACATTTAGAGAAATGAAATGAAATGAACTGTTCTTGGAGACGGTATATTGTATGTATACATGAACGATACTTTCATTTCTATTTCATATTTAAAGGAATGAAAACATATTGATAAATAAGTATATAATAATACGAATATAATGTCATATTTTATATATTATTCATATGTTCATTAACTCCATCTTTTATATGTTCCATTAATTTCATTAATGAGTCATATCAGTTCAAGGGGGCGGTTCTATTCACTTCCTCAAATGAAATTATCGTGTTTACACATAATGAAAAGCTTAGAGGTATGTTTTAAATAAAAAATAGAGAAGCATAATGAAAATATAAACATAATATGTATCATATATATAAATATAGTTCTATCATAATGGAATCCATTTGTGGTGGTAGGGGAAAATCAAACAATCATCGTTTCTTGAGGCATTAGTTCGATGTTCACAAAAACATTATGTTTGTGTCCATTAGATGGAGGTGTGTGTATGTGCAGTTATAATTCCTTTTATAAATTTATACTATTATATTAAGGATTCTGTTGTTTCTAAATATTCAATGAATAAGAAAATAATATGGATTAAAGATGTAATGTATTGGAAATGAACTTTAGAGAAGACGATGCACATAAAATGGGTAACTCCAATTGATTTGAGCTGAAAGGATTTATTGAATTAACTTCTACTGAAGGTAAGGATTCTATGAGTAATAGTGGGATTTTGGGAGATAATTGGAGTAGAGGGTAGATTATCCAAGGGTCATGGGATGTCTGAATAAGTGGTTAGAGTTAATGTCCATTTACAAGAGGGAGGTGGGGTGCATTAGGAATGTGTTCGAAGGTTATTTATTATAAACTAAATATCAATTTTAAAAAAGTCCAAAACAAATTTAATTCTAAAATAATATGATTATTATTTGAAAACATCTCAAAAAATAGGTTTTGGACATGTTTTGGTTTAAAAGATAACCTTCTCATTTAGCTTTAAGCCTTAGTTAACTAATTTTACTCATACCATGATATCTGGTTTATTCAAACTATATGGTTAATATAGTTACAATAAAATTCCAATCAAACCTAAAGTTTTAAAATAATGACATTTCAAATAGTATCCATGTAATTTTTCTGAATCTTAGATTTTTAAAAAAATTATATATTATAATAAAATTGTATTTGTTTTAAATACTCATTTATGTCAATTAGTATACTATTCATATAATGACATTTAAAAAAATATATAACAATAGGATTCAATAGAAAAAACTTCCTTAATTAAAAAATAACAAATAGTAATAAATCATAAAATTTTTTGATTACATAAAAAGTTTTGAAAAAAATATATTTTAATATTTATAATTTCATTTATTTAAGTCATTCATTAATATGGTAATCACTACATCACCATTGTGTCATAAAAAAATAAATTTATATAATCTCTAAAAATTATAAATAAAATACCCCAATGTAGGAAATATTTTAATATCTCTAATTACTATTATCAATCAAAAGGATAACTTATATAATACCATTAAAAAAATATTTACTAAAAGATACATGTTTCTGTTATATTTTCCATAACACTAAAATAAAAGTAATTAAATGTCATTTTCACTCACAAGATTCTCCATGGGGTCCTAAAACCAACACAAAGATTCCCATGGTCGTAAATAACCCGTAAAATAGGTTTTGGAAATTTGTTAGGTTAATTTGATTTTATTATAATATTAATTTTTATCCTTATTTACCAGATTTACCCTTCAACCATGGTAAATAAAATAATTAATGATGTTACTGTTCATAATGATTAAAATTAATAGGTACCTATTTACACCATTTGGAAATACTGATTCCAAATATGTAATGTATTTCTACAAATTTAAAATGCAGTAGTTCATAAAAATAATTTAATGTAAATTTCAGTTGACAATATCCAAAAGCGAGTTTTAAAGAAATAATAACTATCAAAATATTAACTTGTGTTTATGTACAATTTTATAGTAAATTTACATATAATGAACATACATGGATTAAATAAAGAAAACATATTCTGATAAAACATTAAAAACAATTAAAAATATAATCTACACATATAAACAAATCAGATGAAAAGACAATTTTGACATAAAATGTTGTATTTTTACTATTCATTATAAAATGAACTTTATCAGTAAAATGCCATAAAATTACCCAAATATAATTTTGATGTTCCACTTCCAAATAATAATTTTATTATTTCAAATGAAACATATAAAGGTGAAAAAACTATATTGAAATAGGGTTCTCTATCAAAATGTTGTAAACCGACCCTTTAAAATTAATATATTATTTCATGTTTAAAATTGAATTCATTCTCATTTTAAGCCTATAAAATTTAGTGGATAAATGTAAAAATTTTTTACAAAATTTTTTAATCATAATATGGTTAGTTTTGTTAATTCCCTCCAATACAATGTCTAGGCATTAACTTCCATTTTAAAATATTATTATTATATTATTATTTCGGTATAACTCAATGTTGTGTGCAACTAATGATTTTGGAGAAACTAATTGTCACATGACTGGTACACCATCGAACTTAACATCCCCTTCTAAATTTAAATTAATATTTAATCCACAAATATTAGTGAATATTAAAATTTCATATTATTTATTTACCGTGGTTGTTACACATCAGTCACATAGTACAAACAATCTATTCTAGGGAATAAATCATATAGTTGCAAAACAATTTAGTGGAAATACAGTAGTAACTAATGTCTCTACTTAATTATATAAAAATATGAATACACGTAATATATACTAAAATGATCTCATAAATTTATAATCAAAATTAAAGGATCTAGAAACCTCTCCCCATTGAATAACAAGTTTCAAAATAAGGAATGTAAAATTAAATAATATAAGGCACTAAAATGAAATAAATTCAAATACAAATTGTAAGATAAACACATAATAAAAAAGATAATCTATATCCATGATGTAAATAGAATAAGTATGGTGTGAAACTGTCCATTCATAGATCCTATACCTCACTAGACTTAATTCCAACTACTACCACATATATGTTCATCCATGTGTCCCTGAGGATAAGGGATATCATAGGGTTGTCATCGACCAAATATATCACCCATCATCTATATAAAATAATTTTTTATGTTATAAATAGAAAACCTCCAATATAAATATGGTGAGGATAATATAAAAGAAATATTGTATATTATGAAACAACTAAGAATGACATGTATCAATAATAATCAATGAATATAAACCGTAGAACTAAATATCCTATTATAGAGCATCTTGGTTGATGCATGAAAACCTACAAATCCTATAAAACATGATGAATATTATCAAAACTAACTCACTTAAGATCATATCCATGACTATTGAACCATTTGAGACCCTCTATCAACATTATGGCTCATCCTGAGTCTCTGATTATTCCCCAATTCATTTTTTCATGACTATGAATGAAATCACAGGATCAACTATTCTATCATTAACACCTCATGAAATCTGGGGAAAATGGGGTAATTGAAAACAAAATATAAGGATAAAATACCTCCAAAAAACACTTTTTTCTAGCATCTTAATATGGAAAATGATTAGTTTAAAACTATATATGGTGCATGAATCAAATGCAGATTTACCATACATATAATATCATTGAATAATGATAGAAAGACTCATTTTTATAAATAATATTCACTACTGACTAATAGTGATATGTAGATTCACCAGACTGTTATATATCTCAAAATCATACACACTCCTATAAAACATTTCCCAACCCTAACATTGGAACGTACAAAATAACTTCCTCCAAGACTCATAATCCTCTCATGATTCAGCCCTCTAATGTACAATCATTCCAATCTATAGAATCCTTGAAAAAATGAACCACGCATATCAAATGAAAATGATCTACTACTAAAATAAAAAATGGAAACATATAATCCATGTAGCATGGAATTACATTATGTTTCTCTACTTATACTATTTCTCACACTAATGAAATATAAAAAAATAAATCATAAATAAAAAACATCATGATTCATATTCATATCATGAATATATAATATTGAATCACTATTATATCACCATTAGATATTAATAAGATTAAGTTCTTTCATTATATGATAGGGGGAAATAACTTCCTTTGTCCTATCTAGCCACCCCTCATACATCATAAAATAAGTGAAACTAACATTTTTTCCTTATCTGTCCCAGGAAATTATCTTTTGTTCACATTTCCACTCCCAATTATAAATTTAATCCGTTAAATGAAAAAATATATAATGATATTCATCCATGGGGAACCCCTCTTAGGATAATATTAAATAGCATTATGACCGCCATTTCACGACACAAATTTTTCATGGGTTGGAGAGTAATATCAAATGTATTGTTTGAAAAATTGGTTGAAATTAATCATATAACGAACTACAAAACTACCACCAATAAAATTAGTAATATAAAATGAAATTCCACTTTAATGATTTAGTTCTATATAGAATATGTTTCATTAAAATGAAAATTTGAAAAGAAAATCTAACAACAACATCATCAAGGGTAACTCTAAGTATAAAGTTATCATGGCCCTAATCAATCACCTAATTTGACCTAAAAATCATGAAAAATGAATTCTATTTAAGGGTTATTATATAGGGACACATAGATGGACCCTCTTTAATATTTATGATGATAATGTGGTAGAACAATTACAATTTCTTTTTAAATATGTATTAGAACCAACTCACACCTATGCAATGTCAACTATAACACAAATGCACTAACACTCACTCACCCAATATAAAATCCATATAAAAGAACATTATAATGAAACAATATATCATGAAGATACCACATAACCACCTACCCATTAATGTATCACTCATAAACCCATGAAAACAAATTTCTCGGGGTTCTTATCCCTTCCGTAGATCTTAAATCATTCATAATGCAGAATATCACAACCATATTCAACATTAAACAACCAAATCATCATTATTATCAAAGATATACATCCCTATACTACCCCAAAACTACACATCACATCCCCATATTATATCATCATCATAGAATTGTACAATGATCATGAATAGTATAAAACACCTACCCAGTCCTACCACGGATCACCCCCTCAATATATCATAATTTCATCCACTTAACCAAGAAAGTCAATATGATTGATAAATTAAATTTAATCCATCATATTCCACACACACGTTAATATATATATATATATAATTGCAACGATCTATCACACACCATTATACACCTCGAATGGGGAGTAGGGAATAGGAGGTAGTATTTTATAATGTCCCTCTTTCACCATGGATGTTTGAAAAAACACTCAAAATGTTAAACAATTAGCTATGTTACCTAACTTATGTGGTGAATGTTAGATATCACTAGGAAAATATATAACAGCTACATATCAATAAATATATTTTCATCCTAAGGGTTTACACTGGACTTCATTATAAATGCTTCATCATTACTGTACTTCCACTAACACATACTTAGAACTACTTACACTAAAATGCATAAATCAGAAACACACAACAACATCAAATGCCTATTTAATAGTAAAATTTATACAATATTTTAAATATTAAGAGTAACATTAAATTCTCTATTCCTTTAATTTAAATATTTTAAATTTAAAACCATTTATTATATACCTACCTTGTTCATTATGGTAAAAATTATTCTTTTATGGATTAATAATTCATTAAAATTATATATTATATCTTAACTAATTACACATTATCATTTTCATAATTTCAAACAAAATTAAAAACATTATGGAATTTCTAATATAAACCCACAATAGACAGTCTACCACTATATTTACTATACCACAACACATGCTAACAACCACATACAGTATTAAAATAACATTTACTCCCCATGAAAGAAACCATGCCATAATTTTGAAACAATGTTATAGCATATCCAGCACTACAAAATTGATATATTTTACTCATAAAGAAATTCATGTATAACCAAGAACCAACCCATATATAACACAATATATCACCCCAAGAGTATCCAAAATTGGCCCCACCACAAAATATTCCCACAATTAAAAGGGATAAAAGAACAATTAATATAAACAAAATCAATCCAGTTGTAAGTCACATAATGAAATTATGTTCTTATTCATTATAATATTGTAAATCATTTTTGGAGAATATAAATATTATTTTTAGAATTTATAATTTTCCCAAAAAATCCATTAACATCATCTTGTTATTACACATTTAAGATAAATTATTTTGTCATTTATATTATAGTAACATCCCATAGAAGAAAATAAGATATCAAACATTATACAAAAACATAAAAGGTATATCTATTATAAAAAATATTTTTCAATCACTAATTAACATGATAATCCAACATCCCCATAAATTTAAATTATTATATTTCATGATCTTCACTATGTTTATAATGTCAATTTTTCAATTCATGAAAATTATTTTGTGAAAATTTATTGAAATTTACAATGTAGAAGCCTCAAATACACATCCTAAATCGATTATTAGACAAAATATATATATGATCAACAGTTATAAAGATGATCACTAGTACTAGAATAAAAATCTTCCAAATATAAGTTTAATATCTATAATTATGTTCCTATAATTACATAAGTGTAGGGTAAAATTTTAATTTTGAAGAATCAATAATGGATTCAAAATTTATATAAGAAAGAGATACATATAGAAATAGTATGTGACAGGTCATGGTCACCCAAGATGGGGCTTAGTCGAATGATTCTTTAGAAATCATCTTCTTAATGCCTAATATTCCTCAAATTTAAATCATGGATGGCCTCTATATTTTAACTTCAACCAGGATAGTCACACTAAAACGAATATACTCACATTCTCTATGTGATCATACCTAAAGAAATACTTTTTCCCTAAACAAAAATATAATAAAATAGATACAACATGGTGTAATGGAACCTAAAATAGTATAGAAACATTACTAAGAACATTGGTAATCATGTCCTAAAAGATGTTACAATGTTTTGTTAGTAACTTCTAAAAAATTCAGAAAACTCCATGAAACTCTTAACACATTCATAGGATCTCTCGCAGCTTCTAATCAATTTAAGAAACTTTAACCCAATACAAGAAGGCCCTTAATTATCAACTCTCCACATATATTTATGAACCATGGAAGCCACAATTTCATGAATTAGAACCTTAATTCCATGAACTAAAACCCCAAAAAGAAAATAAAAAATATTTTTAATCCATATATATGGTTCCCACATGAACAACAATTTTTTCACTCGGTCATAATCCTATTAAAAACCATACATTTCATGATATAATACACCAAGATACAAATGACCGTCATATATAAATATCATGAACCTAAAAACGTTTTTATATAATAAAATTGTTTTAGAATGACTATATTATGATTTTAATCATAATAGAGAAACAAAATTTACTACAAGACTTCCACTTTATTCTACATATCCATCCACATAAAAACAAGCATAGCCATGTCACATAACCTCTCTTCTAGATTAAATCCAAGGACTAGAATTACCTTCCATCCTTCATCCATTTTTGAATCATAAAAAAATGAATGGGTAAATGTAATGCTCTATGAAGGTTGGTCCATCATAGTAAATTTTATAAGGATTTAAATATTCATTTGTTTATTGTATACGAAATAATATTATAATCACATAATAAAGATAGAGTACTATATTATTTACTACCATGTATTAATTAAATATTTTATTTAAATCAGTATATGTATATATATTTTTAATTAATGGGGAATATAATTTATATTTAATTACATTATAACTATTCACTCAGGTATTATATTGTAATACTGAGTGTACTATATAGTTTACAAGACAAATGAAGAGTTACAAATGATATTTGGGATTTTAAATATTTCAATAAATTTGGTGATATTTCTCAATATAATAAATAAATTTAATAATTTCTTAAATGTATTATTTTATTTCTAACCCATAAGATAATGTGCTGGTATTTTCCAATTATATAATGTATAAAATAAATACAATGAATCAAATAATGGAATCATCTAATATAAGGGACATGTGAGATTAGGATCATTAAAGAATTGAAATGTTATCTTTATAAGAGCACTAATGAAAAATTTGAAAGCAATAATAATAGGTTTCTATTATGCTGGGATTTTACATTTTAAAAATTCCTTATGTGTACCAGATTAGGGAATAAAAACCTGTATTGTTTAAGGGGGTGTTAATATTGCTTAAATCTATATGGTAGTCCATAAACCACATATAGTTAAATTGAGAGACAATATTTGGATCTAAATAATCAAAATTATATGTTGTTTAAATCATTTTGAGTAATTAATAGTTATAATAATTTAAAATCATACAATTCAATTTTAGTTATTAAAATAATTTTATACAACTCAAATGTTAAATTTTTTCCCATATGTTAAATGAATTCAAAATTCAAAGAATATTGTATAGTGTCATCTAGAAAGAAAAATATCATGTAGTTAAGGGTTGGGATGGAAAAACATTTAATTTATAAATTTTGTCTGTGTGTTGTAGAAACTACATGTATGGTATTTTTTAGTATTTTTGTTAGAATGTAACTTATTCTCGAGATTAATTAAATAGAAGGACAATAGATGAACATGTAATAACTAAATGACAGTAAAAATATATATTTCTGACATAAAAAAAATAAATGGTAGAATATGTGGTCTAGGTTATCCTATGTGTATATATTGAATTTAACTGGAACAAGAGATAATTTTCCCCTAATGTTCTTGTACCTATGTTAGATAAAATATTTGTCTACAAATTGACTATGAAAATAATGTAAATATATATAAGGAGTTATATCCACTATTGGAAGCTTGTATAATCTTGTTAGTGCAACATGGATATAACTTGGAACTCATTTGAAGTTATAAAAATGCATCCTCACCAATATAAATGGATAAACTTTTGATAGTGAAAATATTATTGAGAAAATATAAATGATTTATGAAGGGGGTATTTTTAGAATTCAAAGGAATAAAATTATTGGGATGATGATAATTTTAATTTTTTTAGATAATTTCTCAAGTCATAATCCCTTGATATATATATCCATAAATGTCTCTTTAATAATGATCTACATATACAGAAATATATGAAATGGATTTAATTTAAATTTATATTGAATAGACTAGTAAAAATATATTTTTTATGATGAATTAATTCTTTTTAGTTATCATTCACCTAAATTGATTAATTAATATGATGGTAGTTTATTTTTTGTAAAATTTATGTTGGAATCTATTTTATTTTCTCACTATGTTTATACTAATTTTTTATTCCCATAGGGGTTCTAGAATAATAATACATACCTTCATGATGTTTATAATATAATATAATGTTCATATCATGGGACACTTGAATTTAGTAATCCACCATTTCATTAGTTGTGGTTTTATATATCATCCCATTTTTGAAGGATATATTCCATCCCCATGTATATATACATGGCTCAAAATATGTACTATTCATGTGTATGTCATTTTGAAAAAGAAAAATTATGATGGTCCCTATTAATATGGATGATGCCACAGTAAAATAATAGTTATAGTAACATAATATTCTAATTTACCCTAACCTACCTAGATTTATCCTTTCCGTATGATATTAAACTATTTTCTGTTCATTTACGCGTTGATTAACTTTAAGTCCCATGGTCACTGGTGGGTTTCATTCAATTATTATATGTATTAAAAAAACTTATAAAATTAGTATTATTATATAATCTTATATCCATAAAATACAGTTTGTAACATTAATTATTAGAGTATAATTATTAGGATCATTTTAGAATGATATGTTTTATTTCATGATACATAGTTTAAAAATGTTTTCCCACATTATCAAAATGTTTCCATATTGGATATCTTAACTCTGATAAGTAGAAAGTATCTTTTAATTTTTATAAATATATGGTTAACACCCCATTTTTACCTTTCTATAATATTTATTATATTTTTTCCATGAATGAAATTTTATTTAAAAAACTATAACTATTTGATATCACTCATCTCATCTATTGACTATATGATTTCCACATTGAAATTTAGGATGTAGTATTATGAAATGTTTCCTAAAATGAGTTTAAAATCTAATTCAACTAAATTGAAATAAAAAAACCTTTATTGATGAATTTATTTATTAATGTTACCATTTTATTCTCCCAACACATCTTTGGTATATATAACGGTGAAAATTCCATCACTGGTGGCTTAAAATACAAGAATGGCATTTCAAACCCTATTGTGGTGTTTTAAGCTGTGTAAAATCATACAAAATGAATAATAGTAAATAAGTACATTTCAATTATGATATAACCTATTTCTTTTTTTCTCTACACTACTAAAATAATAATTGTATTCATAGAGGGATTAAAATCTTACAAATTCTTATTTCCATGAAATAAATAACAAAGTTTACAATCTTTCTTATGTAATGATCAAGTGATTCCTCGTACAATAAACAATGAATGATTTTAAATTCTCAAAATTTAATGTTAATTAATTTCAATCATTAAGTTAATTAAATTAATTAATTTAGAAAGTGTGGTATATTATGTGATTATCTAATTTCAGAAATTATTTTTTGGAATTGTTTAATTAATAATATATATTATGTAAGAATGTCGTGGAGTAGAAAATATAATCACTAGTGTGATAACTCAACATCTGATATATTGAATTAAAATTTTTAAATTGTTATATCATATTTCATGTAAAAAATTATTAGGGGTAGGGAATGTTAATAGTTTCAAAAATAGAAAACTATATGATAAAATTATGAAAATTTTAACAATGAAATAGATTTATCCTTTGAAACATAACATTTTATATGATATTAATTATATATATTTTATTATTTTTTAGATTGATTATAAATTTAAATGAAATGTTATACTATAATATTAATTTTAGAGATTCAGTATCATTTCTAATACAATGATAAAACCATTCATGTCACAACATTATTCCAAGTCGTACATGATGTAATCTTATATAGATATTAAACCACTGTTACAACCAAAAAAAATTCTATGAAACTATTCTATCTCTATTATTTAGTGGAACACACCATGTTCTACGATAATGTGTATTATGTTCTAATCAGGATGTGGTGGATCTCTTGGAAAAAAACTAGTTAAATTGAATCCATTTATGATATATTTCTCTAAAGTATATGAAATGTATGAAAGTCCCCTATAGACTTTTCAAAACATTTCATGCGGCTATAATGGAAAAAATAAGACCAATTCAAAACGTATCTAGAATAGGATGAGGAATTAATAATTAAATTAGTGTATATATGAGAGTTAGTTAGAATGGATCTTTTCTATCATATTGATCATCTTTATTCTATAACCCATGCCACTCTATAGTTATCCATAAAGGTTCCTTCCTACACAGATCATCATAGTACCACATGATCATGTATTGAAGATGAATGTTAGTCCCTATATTAAAATTATATTTTTATCCTCTAATTAATATATATATCCACAATATTTGTGAATCTAGATGATTAACCTTGGATATTTCATTGATATATTATGATAAATGACTTGGCCACCCATTAATCCTCCAATGTCGGTCCCTTTAGGGACTCCTCTCTCCCAATAAGAGTATATCACCATTTTTTCCTACCTATGATGATATTATAACCTATCAGGAATATAATATCAAAAACAACCTTCCTTATCACAATAGTGGTACTCTAAATGTTATTATGATAATCATAAACTACATTGGTTATCCTTTTGAAAATTCATCCAACATTTGAAACATGCATCCATACAATAGTAAATATTTAATTTTTTTATTGGTATTCTCAATGGTGATCCACTATAAATATTTTTTTAATTACATAAATATGTTAATTCTGATCCTCCAATAGGGAATGATTTTATATGATATATGTTCACCTCAAATTAGGTAACTTCTATTCGATGTGTCAATAAAATGATTTCATATTCCTCATTTCGTAGAAATTATTTAAGAGACACGAAAGTTCAATGAGTATTTCTATCCCATTTATAATTTAATTAATAAATTGATTTATTTAGTATATGATTTCATATATTATGATGCTAATGGACCCTAACATAAAAGACCACAACCCGCACTTCTGGATTAATTGATGAAATAAAAAACATTAAATTTTTTACATTGATACCAATGATTGATCCGAAATATTCACCATATAAAAATACAATATCAAATGGAAATATTCGATCACATGCATTCTCAGAGTACAATTAGATTTATAATTTTATAAAAGTAGGGAAAAAATAAAACTTTCACAATACTCATTTCATAAATGATAAATTCAAACACTTAATCCAGTATTCCTTATTTCACATTAAGTCAACATAATTATCTATATGAAAACCTTACATTAAAAATTCATTCCACGTTAGTTATTGATTTTATATGGAAAATGTAACATAATAATGATGATATTAAAGTGTCAGTAAGTGTAAATATAATTCATAACAATTTTACATCATCAATGATCATAATAAGTGTATAAGAGTACAAAAACATAATCATAGATCATGATAAAATCAGAAAATAACTCATACCCATAAACACAACGATCATTATACATGAAAACATGTCAAAGGAAAGAGTCATAAAAATCAATAATCATGGGCCTTGTGATATAAATATCGATCATAAAGAATATTCTAAACCAAAAAATATCATCACAAGTACATGTTGGTATATTAGAATATTATTCTTCATAACATGTGTTAGACATGTGTCCTAAATAACTAACACCCAATAAAACATATAGGATAAACTCATAAGTAACACTATTGTTTTGTTTCATTTCAAAAAAAGTTACATTACCAAATTACCATGATTTCTATCTGAGAACACCCATCCAATAAGTTATAATAGTATCAGCTAATTCTATTTAGGCCACGTAATCATATAAGCTGTAATGGGATCACTAAGAACTTTCTGGGACATCCCAATGTATATATTGTAATGGAGACACGATATTCAATATAGGGCACCCCATCATATAATAAATGTATACAAACCAAAAAAATAAATAATGTACACAAGTATTTCAGAAGAAACCTCACAGAAAAAATCATTATTCGTTATATATCATGATTAAATAGTGAATTTTTATTGGGTATCATGTTAATCTAATTGAAACATGATTAACCTTTGGTAAAGAACTTCATTCCCTAGTAATATTTTTGAATCATGGTTATCCCATATAAAAGGTACCAATTCCATAATAATCACTTTGAAATCTGATTAACCCATTGAAAAGAGACGTCCTCCATTACAATATTAATAAATCAATGGAAATAATGAGGAATTTAGTATAATAAAATATCTATAAAAGAGAAAAATGTAAAAAACCCGTGTTAATGATGTTGATGAATGTAAATACAATTAAAAGATCATTAAATACCTTTAAAAAGAAAATAATATTTTCATACATAAATCAAATTTTAAAATATAAAAAAATAAATTTAATTGAAAAAAACCATTCGAACCTCTAAAATATTATTTTCCAATCATTTCAAGTAATTCCTGACCAAATTGTAGAGACTCGAATCCTGACGTACATTGACATTACATTACATTTGCGGAATACTTAGTACATAACAAAAACACACACACAAGGATCATAATAGTTTAGTGTCTTTGGAAACTCGGAATATAATCTTCTAATCCTGGTGAAAGATCTTCAACATCTCCCATAAAGATCTTCTTTTTTTTATACCTAAAACCTTTCTTTATATCCTGGGGAAAAAAACATAAAAGGGTGAGCTCAAATGCTCATTAAGGGTAAACAAAAGAAATATCAATCACATCATATAGATAAGCACATAACTTTTGGAAATCTTAACCTGTAAAAGAGATCATAATTTCATAACCTGGGATAACTCATGGCAGTGAAATGTAATCACAATAATCATGAATTAAAACATTAAACTTTGTGGCATACACACATAATAATATAGAATCGTTTCTTGTTAGTCAAGACTCATTGCCAGGACTATCTTAGTGGACAAAGTCCCTTTCTGAACCGAGTCACCCTCGTTTCAGTCCTGTTTCACTGAACCGGTATAACCTACCATTCCAGCCATGTCTATCTCATGAGATATAAAATCTTTACCCAATGCATTGGAGGGAGATATTGGTCCCACCCATCTCATAATGATACCATTATTATGTGTGTCACAAAATCATAAACCATACATCATTGCATAACCCATGTAATAAAAATGGGAATCTTAAACATCGTGACATCATAAAACAATTCATATAAGATAAAGGAATTCATGAAAATATTTCCATCACAACATAATCAAATCAATTTAATAATAGGGATAAAAACAGAACCCATTATTATCTTAGTTGGAAAATAATTTTGATAAAACACTTGAACTTTATTCTTGAGGAAAATATCCTTTCTACTTCAAAAATAATTTTCCTTTCTTAACATGTCATACAATTTTAAACTAAAAGAAGTTGATTAAAAATATACTTGAAAACATGTAAATGAAGTTTCTTGGAAATAATGTTTTAAAATCCATACATGCCGTATAAGTTTAAAAAAACATCCTTTTCATACTTTTGTCGGAAAAGTCAAAAAAGTACCTCATATGAAAAATGACAAAATATTCCTTTCATATCTCTAAATAAAAACTCACCTAAGGATAAAATAAGATTTAAAAAATTGTAGGTGAATGGAAATAATATTACATATTGAATAAACATTGATGTGGATGATAAAATACACCCCAGTAAATGCCAAAGTATAAACAATCTCAGATAAAAATGAGATTGTGATATTTTCCCTTACCTTAGGTCCGATTTGCTTCGTAAGTGTCTGAACCTCCTGTATAATGATTTAAATAATGTCATTGACTTATTACAGAATCATATTCATTGTTATTATATCATATATGGTTCACTTATGAATTTATATTACCCGTTCTTTTGTAAATTCATGTTAACGTTGTGTTTTGGGTAAAATCATCTTATTTGTCGTTCGTGTTTTAACATGTAATTATTCATATGATTACATAGATAGTGATTACTTAATTAGAGAATATAAAACATGATTTATATATAATATACATTAAGAATATATATATATATATAATAGATCAGTAAATGGAAAGAAATACACCGTTTATGGAGACGGTAGGCCGTACATACGCATGAACGCTGTTTTCGTTTCCTAATTGAGTTGAATGGAATTAAGTAGATGACATATATATATATATATAGTAGCTTTATAATGTCATATATTTCATTATTATTTCTTATATGTACTTTATAATCATTCTTAAATAGTTAACATGGAGAATGAATCTCATTGCGTCGTGGAGACGGTAGTCCGTACGTACGCACGAGCGATGATATCATTTCCATAATTATTGAATTGAATTGGAGTGGATGATACAATATATCAGAATCATTATGATGTTATAATAACTATATATAGTTATTCTTTACACCATAATACCCATCCATGTAAGGTGTTGGTGGAAAAACAGATTACACCACGGCGTGGAGACGGTATTCTGTACGTACGCACGCGAGGTGATTTTGTTTTCCGTAGGATGGATAGATGGTGAAATAGGGTTGTTTAATACTTATAATAACATATCAGTATATGAGTGATACTGATGTTATTACTTCATAATGAAAAAACCTAAGAAGAAGAAGTGGAAGAAGAAATAAAGTTGAAAGAATCGGTAACGGAAATTACCTCTTCTTTGACGCGCCTCTTTGAGACCACCTCTTAGGGCACTAAAAATGGTCTTTGAGGAAGACTAGAACCTTTAGAATGTTTCTAGGTAAGTGGAGAGGAGAATTTGGCAGGGGTTTGCCGAGAATGAAGGCTCAAAGTTGTGTGAGGAAGAGAGGGAGGAGGTGCCCTTTTATAAGGGAGGAGAGGGGCACCTTTGGAATAACTAAAAATATTATTTTATTATAAAGTCAAGTTTGGTTTTAAATAGATCCAAATTGATTTATTTCGAGGATAAGGTGGGTATGGGTCTAAATACTCTCATCCAATAGGATTTAGACAAGTTTAGGTTATTATTTTAACCTTATCAATTAGATTTAACTCTAAGTAAAATAAGTTAACTTTTACCGTGTCTTTTTGTTTTCTTACACTATATGGTTAATAAACTTACTATATCAAGCCAAACAAACCACAAGTTGTTTATTATTAATATATATAATCTTATATAATTCATTTTTACAAACCATAGATTTTTAGGAATAAAATAAAAAATAATAATATATAATTTGTTTTAAAAACTATTTTATGTCAATTTTGACACTATTCGGTACATGATTTTTATGAAATTCATAACAGAATTATAAGTTCTAAAAAAGTTACTTAAATCAACAATAACATGTCATATTAACCTATAAAATTAGTGTAAATCATTAAAAGTCTCAAATTACATTTATTTGGGCATTTATAACATCAATTATGTCAATGATTCATTAATAAGACAATTACTGCATCATCTTTGTTTCATAATAAATGATAATTATTTAATCCCTAAAAATTATAAATAAATTCCTATGATGTAGATGATTTTATTATCTTTCTGTAGACTATTCGTGTTCGAAGTTTCATGATGTTTATCACTAGACTAAAATTATTATACTTATAAGATTTAAGAAAGTGACATGTTGTCACATTCTTTGGTTTTAATAATAATTAAATTATTTTCATTGAAAAATTTTATTTAAATAAATCTAATCTGACACTTAGGTGATATGGGTCAATTTTTAGTCATCCAATAGGATTTTGACATTTTTGTAGGGTATTTTTAAAATATTATATTTACCCTTAATTACCCGATTTACCTTTAACTATGGTAAATAAAATTTACAGTAGTTACTATTCATAATTCCCAAAAATAAAAAGTAGCCTATTAACATAATTTGGAGCCACTGATTCTAACTATGGAATCCATTTTTTAAAATTCAATACAAAGAAGTTTCAGAAATTAAATTAAAATTAATCTCGTTGTCGAATAAAAACGGGTTTTTCTTTAAAACATTGCAAAAGATTGAATTGATTTAACCTACGAATTCAAGGTAAAATCAATGCTAATGACATAAATTATATTAAATGGTAAAAATATATTCTATTTATACATTAAACCCATTAAATATTATAATTTAACCACATAAGATATTACGATGAAAAAAGTTGTTTTTAATTAAAATATAGCGTGTTTTTACTATTCATTAAAATTTGAAAGTTACCAGAATAATATGAAAAATTTATCCAAAGTAAATTTTTATTTCTTGATTCCAAAGAAGAATTTTATTCTGTCAAATTGAACTTATAAACATGTCAAAAACTAGATTTAAAGTGGGTGCGCCATCAAAAGGCGGCAAAACTGCATTTTTTGAAAAATACTTATTTTACCCGAAAAATTTATTTTCTTCTTATACCATGTTCTAGAAAATTTGTAAGATCAATAATAATGTTATAAAATTAAAAATTTAGTTAATACTATTCATAACAGCTAGATCATGACAATATTATAATAATATATCATTGTTTATTAAAACCCGGTATTACGTACAACACACGCTATCGAGGAAGGTCGCGATTGCGTGTAATGCAAGCCAAGTCAGGGTTGCGTGTTGTGAAATAATCCTTCGTTGTTTCTTATAACAGATTCCAACCATATTTCATTTATACATTAATATATATATATATATACTCAATGTTGCGTAGAATAACTATTATCAAAATTTTGTGTAACACGGTCCAAGAATAGTGTTGCGTATACTGCAAGCTAATACGGTGTTGCGTATAGCAGAAGGTAATGTTGGTGTAGAATACAACACAAGACATTAATGAAAATAATATTTTTCATAAAATCTCGGGGTGTTACATTCTACCCCCCTTAAAATGAATTTCTCCCTCTAAATTCGTCGGGGTTATAAATGGTTTACTATTTGAATGTTTCTTTGATAGAAACCCACATCGTAAAAAGGGAATACCAAAACTTATCTTTATAAACTAAAGTATAAAACGTAATGTTTACCCAAGTTAACTAATCACTGGGTATCCATATAGGATAACATAGGTGAAAATATGGACATGGAAGAGAAATCTAACCATCATGTTCTGATGGAGAGTGGTAGATGATATGGCTATGAAAAAGCCAACAATCACAAAGCCATAAATTTGTGATGATCTAGGGTGCCATCTGATTCATCGGATATAAGATCACTAGAACAACATTTTTGGTTTTCAATATCATTTCCCTAAAGTTGAAAATTTTGAATTAAAAGAAATACTTACTTGATTTTGGTACAATCTCACTGTTGTTCCTGCTTTGAACAGTTTCCACTCCATCTCTTAAAGAAATTAAGTGTTAAAAGATCATATGATAGAATGATGGGTCATTCCATCTGTTTCAAACAAAAGGTTAGCAATAGTTATCAAATATTCATAAGTCCGTCTTTTGTGAGGTTGAACTTATACTTAATATATTATACCTCTTAATAAAATAAAACTAGTTTCTACTAACCAGGGACTTCCTGTAGGCCAGTGGTAGGCGATAAAGGCCAGTCGCACTTCGGTTGTGGGTTCGATTCCCATAGCCTTGTCTGATGCGATGGGCTGTCGCCCGTCCTGTAGGTTGTCCTTTTTCTAAAACTACATTATTATAACATCCCATCAATAATATCAAAAAAAAGTTCTATCCATAAGCAAAACTAACTTATGTCCAACATAATCCATTCCAATCTTTAGGCTTATCTAAAATACTTCGGTCCACTCTCATAACATACTGAAAACGATTACCAGAGATTTAATACCATCATTGATCCCCATATATCATAAGATATGTTTTGTTGGTCACATTCCAAACATTCAATGTCCTTAATCATGTATTCTCTTGAATAACCATTGAACCTTAGCAAAAATATGAATGCAGTTAAAAGTTAACACCTTCCACATACCAAAATCCTCAAAATTTTATATACTCAAACCATGATATCACATAGTCCTTATAGGTCCCACCCATCTCATAATGATACCATTCTTATGTGTGCCACAAAATCATAAACCATACATCATTGCATAACCCATGTAATAAAAATGGGAATCTTAAACATCGTGACATCATAAAAAAATTCATATAAGATAAAGGAATTCATGAAAATATTTCCATCACAACATAATCAAATCAATGTAATTATAGGGATAAAAAGAAAGCCCATTATTATCTTATATGGAAAATTATTTTGATAAAACACTTAAACTTCATTCTTGAGGAAAATATCCTTTCTACTTCAAAAATAATTTTCCTTTCTTAACATGTCATACAATTTTAAACTAAAACAAGTTGATTAAAAATAAACTTGAAAACTTGTAAATGATGTTTCTTGTAAATAATGTTTTAAAAATCCATACATTCTGTATAAGTTAAAAAAACATTCTTTTCATACTTTTGTCGGAAAAGTCAAAAAAGTACCTCGTATGAAAAACGACAAAAGATTCCTTTCATATCTTTTACTAAAAACACACCTAAGGGTAAAATAGGATTTAAACAATTGTAGTTGAATGGAAATAATATTACATATTGAGGAAACATGGATGTGTATGATAAAATACACCCCAGTAAATGCCAAAGTATAAACAATCTCGGATAAAAATGAGATTGTGATATTTTCCCTTACCTTATGTCCGATTTGCTTCGTAAGTGTCCGAACCTCCTGTATAATGATTTAAATAATGTCATTGACTTATTAAAGAATCATATTCATTGTTATTATATCATATATGGTTCACTTATTAATTTATATTACCCGTTCTTTTGTAAATTCATGTTAAAGTAGTGTTTTGGGTAAAATCATCTTATTTGTCGTTCGTGTTTTAACTTGTAATTATTCATATGATTATTTAGATAATGATTACTTAATTACATAATATAATACATGATTTATATATAATATACATTCAGAATATATATATATATATAATAGATCAGTAAATGGAAAGAAATACACCGTTCATGGAGACGGTAGGCCGTACGTACGCATGAACGCTGTTTTCGTTTCCTTATTGAGTTGAATGGAATTAAGTAGATGACATATATATATATATAAATCCAGTAGATTTATAATGTCATATATTTCATTATTATTTCTTATATATACTTTATAATCATTCTTAAATAGTTAACAAGGAGAATGAATCTCATCGCATCGTGGAAACGGTAGTCCATACGTACGCACGAGCGATGATATCATTTCCATAATTATTGAATTTAATTGAAGTGGATGATACAATATATAATAATCATTATGATGTTATAATAACTATGTATATTTATTCTTTACACCATAATACCCATCCATGTAAGGTGTTGGTGGAAAAAAAGACTACACCACGGCGTGGAGACGGTATTCCGTACGTACGCACGCGCGGTGATTTTGTTTTCCGTAGGATGGATAGATGGTGAAATAGGGTTGTTTCATACTTATAATAACATATCAGTATATGATTAATACTGATATTATTACTTCATAATGAAACAACCTAAGAAGAAGAAGTGGAAGAAGAAATAAAGTTGAAAGAATCGGTAACGGAAATTACCTCTTCTTTGACGCGCCTCTTTGAGACCTCCTCTTAGGGAACTAAAATTGGTCTTTGAGGAAGACCATAACCTTTAGTATGTTGCTAGGGAATTGGATATGATAATTTGGTAGGGGTTGGCCGAGCATGAAGGCTCAATGTTGTGTGAGGAAGAGAGGGAGGAGGTGCTCTTTTATAAGGGAGGAGAGGGGCACCTTTGGAATAACTAAAAATATTATTTTATTATAAAGTCAATTTCGGTTTTAAATAGATACAAATTGATTTATTTCGAGTATAAGGTGGGTATGGGTCGAAATCCTCTCATCCAATATGATTTAGACATGTTTAGGTTATTATTTTAACCTTATCAATTAGATTTAACTCTAAGTTAAATAATTTAACTTTTACCGTGTCTTTTTGTTTTCTTACACTATATGGTTAATAAACATACTATATCACGCCAAAAGAACCACAAGTTGTTTATTATTAATATATATAATCTTATATATGTCATTTGGCCGAACCCTATATTTTTAGGAATAAAATAACAATTAATAATATAATATTTGTTTTAAAAACTATTTTATGTCAATTTTGACACTATTTGGTACATGATTTTTATGAAATTCATAACAGAATGATAAGTTCTAAACAAGTTACTTAAATCAAAAATAACATGTCATATTAACCTATAACATTAGTGTAAATCATAAAAAGTCTCAAATTACATTTATTTGGGCATTTATAACCTCAATTATGTCAATATTTCATTAATAAGACAATTATTGCATCATCTTTGTGTCATAATAAATGATAATTATTTAATCCATAAAAATTCTAAATAAATTCCTATGATGTAGATAATTGTATTATCTTTCTGGAGATTATTCATGTTCGAAGTTTCATGATGTTTATCACTAGACTAAAATTATTATACTTATAAGATTTAAGAAAGTGACATGTTGTCACATTCTTTGGTTTTAATAATAATTAAATTATTTTCATTGAAAAAATTTAATTAAATGAATCTAATCCGACCCTTAGGTGATATGGGTCGATTGTTAGTCATCCAATAGGATTTTGACATTTGTTAGGGTAATTTTAAAATATTATATTTACCCTTAATTACCCGATTTACCTTTAACTATGGTAAATAAAATTTACCGTAGTTACTATTCATAATTCCCAAAAATAAAAAGTTTCCTATTAACATAATTTGGACCCACTGATTCCAAATATGGAATCCATTTTTTAAAATTCAATACCCAGAAGTTTCAGAAATTAAATTAAAATTAATCCCGTTGTCGAATAAAAACGGGTTTTTCTTTAAAACATTGCAAAAGATTGAATTGATTTAACCTACGAATTCAATGTAAAATCAATGCTAATGACATAAATTATATTAAATGGTAAAAATATATTCTATTTATACTTTAAAACCATTCAATATTATAATTTAACCACATAATATATTACGATGAAAAAATTTGTTTTTAATTAAAATATAGCGTGTTTTTACTATTCATTAAAATGTGAAAGTTACCAGAATAATATGAAAAATTTATCCCAAGTAAATTTTTATTTCTTGATTCCAAAGAAGACTTTTATTTTGTCAAATTGAACTTATAAACATGTCAAAAACTAGATTTAATGTGGGTGCGCCATCTGTAGGCGGCAAAACTGCATTTTTTTAAAAATACTTATTTTACCCGAAAAAATTATTTTGTTCTTATACCATGTTCTAGAAAATGTGTAAGATGAATAATAATGTTATAAAACTCAAAATTTAGTTAATACTATTCATAACGGCTAGTTCATGACAGTATTATAATAATATATCATTGTTTATTAAAACCCGGTATTGCGTACAACACATGCTGTCGAGGAAGGTCGTGATTGCGTGTAATGCAAGCCAAGTCAGGGTTGCGTGTTGTGAAAGAATCCTTCGTTGTTTCGTATAACAGAATCCAACCATATTATATTTATACATTAATATATATATATATATACTCATTGTTGCGTCGAATAACTATTATCAAAATTGTGTGTAACACGGTCCAAGAATAGTGTTGCGTATACTGCAAGCTAATACGGTGTTGCGTATAGCAGAAGGTAATGTTGGTGTAGAATACAACACAAGACATTAATGAAAATAATATTTTTCATAAAATCTCGGGTTGTTACACAAATAATACTTTATACTTTGAAAAAATACGTTAAAATGAATAAATTATTTTTGAATATTTTTTTTTACTTTTTTTAAAATTAAATATTTAAAATCATTTAAAATATTTCTTCAAAAAGATACCATTTTTTCATGGTAAATCACATTTATCAACATTTTATAAAACATTATTAAATAACATGGTTTTGGAATAATTATACTTTTGACCAAAAGTATGATATATGATAAAAATGTTATTTTGAACTCTTGTATAATATTAGAGTGTAAAATGAAGGAAAAATTTTATTATCAAGATATAAGTATAGGAGAATAAAACGAATGAGTTTTTTATAGATATATCATATTATTTCATCATAGGAATAATAATCCAAAACAATCGTGACAAATGAAGGGATTGTACCGAAATACCATTACAACATTAGTAACATTGTATCATAATCCAAAAAATGAATATAATTTAATGAAATTTATATTATTATGAAAAAATTTACTTTTTGGATATAACATTTCAAAAGGAAATTATATATACCTCATAAAATAAGAAATATTTATATCATAACAACCATATAAAAATATTAAAATTGAGACAAAAATATTTCATCACATTCATAAAATTGATGTTGTAGACCCCATGAAAGAGATATAGTAAAAAAGATATTTAAATTTCTAGAAATTTATGTATAATAATATAATAATAAATTAATGGGATGTATCTACACCAATCAAGAAATAAGTGGTCAATATGGAAAATATCATAGGATGTAAAAGTAGGACAACAAACCCCTGCCTTGAGTCTAAATGGTAAAGATGGTTCTTTATCATCTTTAATAATAAACTAATGTTAATTAATAAATTTATTGAGAACATTTTTCATGTTTATTATTATTTTTATCACTTATTATAATGTTTCATATGATTAAATAATTAATTATGTTTAATTAGGATGTTTTGACCACATTCAACTTATATTTGAAAAAATTATTTTTTCTCTATTAAAAATTTAAACTTATGGGGATTCCAAATATGGAATAAATTTCAAAAAATTAAATTCATAAATGTGGTAAAATATAAATTATATTAATCCTACAAAAAAATGAGATAGTGGGGTTTTAAGAAGAGTATTACTTTGTGAAAAAAGGTGATTCTATATTAAGTGTATGACTAGTAATAATAAATGTAATCAACTCAATTAACATTAAATTATTATAATATATAAATATATTTTAATAGATTCTACATTATGTATTATTTATATTAATTAAAATTTATAAAAAATAGATATTTAAATATAGTTTTTTGATAACACAATTTAAAAAAACATGTAAAGAAAACCAATGAAAACATTACTTAAACTAATGAAATTAATTATATATTAATAATAATACATAAGATAAATTAAAAAATAATCAACACATATTAGGAATTTTAAATAACAGAATTTATTATAAATTTAATTTTTTTTACTAAAAATGGTTCTTTCACTATTTATTGAAAAATAATATTTTCCGAGAAGTCCCAAAATTTCACACAAATTAATTTTTTATCCTTCGATTCCAAAAATGTTTTTAATTATATAAAATAAATATTTTAAAAGATCAAATTACTATTCTAATATTTTTCTCATGTAAATAAATAGAAACTTTTTTTTGAGAAAACATATTTTTGAAGAATAAAATCACTTTACTAAAAATTGACTGTTTAGTTTATAAACATCTATCAATAATTTATAATGAGTAATATAAATACATGTATAGTTTTATATTAATAATGTAGTTAATACTATTTAGAACATCAAATTTAATGTCTAGTTTATAAAGGTAATATATATCATTGGTCATTTATGTTGGGGATTTAGTGATGAATATCCTATTGAATCTAAATATCTCTGGGTTCCATGTGAAAAAAGATAAAATGTGTGTTTTATATAATGTAAAACAATCTTAGTGTTTTGGGTTATTTAAAAAATTTAATATAATTTTATTCTCTTAAAATCTCAGGGTGTTCCATCACCCCCTACGCATCAATAAATGACTTCATAAGAAAAAGAAACTTAACTCGGGAATCAATGTTTGGAAATTTGAATATTTTTTTATAAACCCTGATCACAAAATGTTTTTAATAGAACACACTCCTAAAAAAGAGAATGGGAATTGAAAAATTAATATCGAGTAACCCATAACCAGTTTCAAAATAGAATAACATATATAGGAATTAAATAAAAGTAAAAATACTTATAGATATGGATTTAGGTCATTGATCATAAGAAAGTGAACGATCAATGAAAATAAAGGGCCTGAAAACAATATAGTTATGCTGATCAAAAAGGATATCAGTTCAACATTATTAATAGTTCTACGATTATATTTTTGTTTCAATATCATTTTAAATGATTTGAGGAATTTCCTTACCATATATATGAAGAGAATATGAAATTATACTTATATGATGAGTAGAATCTTGTCATTTAAGAAATTTCATCAACAATATCATCTTGTTCTTTAAATGATTTGTATTTAGGGTGAATTTTTCATGTTTTGAGCACTAAAATAATATTTTAAAGATTAAATAACAATAATAGGGGTGAAAATGTATTCCTCTTATCTTTAGAAATTAACCAAAACAAAAATTAATAGCACATAGTATAATAATTCAAAAAAAAACCTTTATAGAATAAGCATAAAATAGTGTCCACAAAAAAACAAAACAAATCATTTCATAAGTAACAATACATAAATTTCTTTGGACATTTATTCAGTAATTTGAAATCACAAATATTTTAAGGAATTGATTGTACATTATTCAAATTTAAAACAATCATTATTTCTCAAATACAATCCCATATGATTCTAAATAAATGAAAGTCTTTTTACTACAAAAATTTCATAATAACTACGACATACTGTATGACAATGGTAAACGCTACATCCTTATTTATCATTGGTTGTAAGTTAATAACTTTCGGCCTCACACTACTACAAAACAATCCTTTACTAAGGATATCCTTTATTAGTTAAAAAAAGTAATGATAAAAGAACACTTATCCAGCACTTTTTTAGTGAAGATAATGGGAACCTTTTAGCAATGTTTTTCTTTATCACAGATAATGGGTACCCTTTATCTGTGATTTATTTTTAGTAATGATAAAATGTACCCATTATATGTGTTTTTTAATGCAGATAATTTGCACATTTATGTTTGATTTTTTATCAGAGATAATGATCCTTAATAAACTTAAATAATTAATCAAATAATATTTTAAAATGATTAGATTACAAAAATTTTAAGAAATTAATAACTTATTATTATTGAATTGTTTTTCTAGATTTAAAAAACACACACACACAGATATATATATATATCTATATATTATAAATACTAAGAAATTTTATATATTAAATATATAGATATGGAAAATGAATTAAATTGAGTAATTAATGAAATAAATATTAAAAATGAGTAATTGAAGAAAAATAATAAATATTTAATTAAATAAAAAATTAATGATAAAAATTAATAAATTTTATATAAATATATATTATAAATAGTAATAAAAAATTATTTATTATAGATATATAACGGTAATACATTATAATTATTGAACAAAAAAATTAAATAAAACTAAATTATAATAATTAAAAAAATAAAAAATAATAAATTACAAAATTATTAAACAAATATTATTGAAACAATTATTAATGAAAATGAATAATTATTATGCATATATATCTAGTAATTATAAGTAATTTAAAACATATGAATTAAATATAAATATATAAAATGAAGAAAATATAATAATTAAAATATATATTAATGTCTTATTGTTTTTTAATGGTTTAATACATTATTAAAATTTAATTCATTTAATATATAAATATAATAATATATATATAATTGTATATAAAATTTCCAACAATAAGATTTATATAATAAATATTCCATAAATTAAATAAGTAATATATTTAGTGAGTAATGGTTTATATTTAAATTCTAATAAAAATTAAAAATACTAACTATTTTCATAGAGTAATGGAAATATTTGAATGTTCTTTGATATTTCAATCTGACATATATAAAATGTTTCTTTCATTGATTTCACATTCATATAGGTAATTAATTTTTTTAGATACAACACACACAAACAAAAACATTTTCATAATTAGTAAATTCTAACATAAAAACACAGAGACCTAATATTTATGTAATTTATTCAAATTTTATAATTCATTTTAAAATTTCATTATAACATGATAAATTTAATATATTCTATTTTTAAGTGGTAAATTTATTTTTCTATTTTTTACATTATTTTTGTTGTGTATTAATTCACTTTTTATTTATATATTTTTTAGATTTATTTTTTAAAAAATTAACCATCTCTTATTATTTATTTACATATATTTATTTGCTATGTTTTAATATATTCAATTATTTCAATTTATAACCATAATTGTGTTGATATTTTTTTCATGTTGAAGATTTAAGGACCACCCATGTGACTAGAACTAAATTATTTATTAAGGAATGGGATGTTTTTCCTTTATATCATTTTAACGGGATGAAATAGTAAAATGATTCCATGTTTTATTGACCACTTTTTTATGTCATAAATATGTGAATATCATGGCACGATGGATGTATTATCGAGGTTTATTATGTTGTACAATCATTTAAGTCATTTTTAACATTGGTTCAACTTTAGAAGACAATCCCAATTTTCCCCACATCCATAACCGGGTATGGACCTGTAATCCAAACACAAGTGGTCCTTTAGATTTTCAATCCCAACGATGCTTATGAAATAACACTTTTTTACAGTCCTAGTGTGTTACTAATAGTCATAAATAAAATAGGCTTGATAAGAAGGTGTCATAGATCAACGAATGTGTCATAATTTAGACATCATACTTGTGATTTATCTTAGTTATGTGTTTTTCCACAATGATAAGTGTTTCTCATAATATGTTTTATGGTTTTAGTTAGTGGAGTTAACCAGTTGGATCTAGTTTAATGATGATTGGGATGTAAAAATTTCTACTGAGCGTCCAAAAGGGATGATCACTAGAGTGAAGAAATATGTGATTATTCCTAATTAGTTTTCATGGAAAATGATTAATAATGTGTTCTTTAACCATATTTTATACACACGTAGGAAGAGAATCAAATATTTTATTGAGAATTTTGGTAACGGACACCCTAGAGGAAAGAATATTTGGATTCCTTGGTGTCCTGAATATGGAATGAATCACCCAAATGGATGTCATTGAGAAACCATAAAATTTTTTAACTATAAAAAATATTAATGAAAATAATGTAAATAGAATATTAAAATTGAAATGTATAGTTAATGAAATAGATAGGAATATATGACTCTCTATTGTAAATTTTATTGATGAATTCTTTAAATGGCTATGTAATGGGAATTATGAAAATTCATGTCCTAAGTGGAGACCACATGAAGATAATCAGAATCATGGAATAATTAATGGTTGTATTAATGAGGATGATGAGACAATAAAAGACATATATAATGAAAAACGTATTAAGGATCTGAATGATAAATCTGGGATAATGATTTTAGAATATAGAGGATGTTTTATTGTTTTTTATTGTAAATAAAAAATATTGGTATGTATGTTCTTTTACAAAACATATATGTATTATTCCACTGTAGTTTTTCTTATTGATTTGAGAGAATATTTTAAATGGTAATAGAAACCATGAAATGTGATTAAGTTGGTAAGATGCTGATTTTGGGATACTGAAATAATTATATGTTTAATTGTGATAGCATAAATGATATTTTTTATGACCAAGGAATTGATGACAATGAGTTTTATGAAATCATGGAATGAGTTTGTAGAATTATCTTAATTATGGAAAGAGGAAAGAATTAATTTTTTAATGCAAGCATGTTTTCATGGCGGTTTGATATTAATTCATGTTATTATAATGATTCAAGAGAATACATTATGAAATTATCCACATGTGGGTATGTAACAATGAAAGGGTACATTATTATATGTGGTATATTATTATTAATCTGATTATGAGATTTAATGAACTTCTTTCTAACGTTTTTAACTTTCCAATTTTGAATGGTTTATAAGGTTATCCTTTTATTAAATGGATTGGGTTAATCATTGAATACGGATTAAAATATTAAAATATTACCTCATCATTTGAGGATTTAATCATATTTCAAAACGTTTTTTGAAAAAATATTATGATAAAAATAGATGGAATGAACTATCCTTCAATTTATGGATCTCATGATCTAATAACATTCATCGAATGAAAAGTTCACCTTTATTTCATGAAATAAGAGATGTAAGGGACAATTGATCAACACACAACCAAGGTTGATGTTTTTATAGAATCAAGTATATCTATCTTCTCATGATAATTATTCAAATTTAGGAAAAATGGTCTTGAAATAAATGATTTCCCTATTATCATCATTTGTATGATATCAATATCCTTCTTTAAGCACATATGCTTTATGGCTTTGTGATTGTGAAATTTCTCTTAACCATGGTATCTATTACTCTCCATTTGAACATGATAGTTATATTTTTCTCTCATGTCCATGGCTTTACATTCCACCTATTTTTCTTTTGTTGAAACATAGTTATGAGTTACATAAGATTACTGTGATTTTTCTAACATTTACTTTAAAAATAGTGTTTTAGTAGTCATTTTTATGACATGGTTTTCTATGAATGAATCATTAATGTATTAAACAATTGATAAACCAAATAAATATTGTAGATAAATTTATTTTATGGGTGTTATAATGTAAATCCTATATATTTTTATGTGATATTTTTATGTCTTTCATTACATTCAAAATATATTTTCATTGAAATAATATTTTTTATTGTAATAATTAAAAAAATATATAATATTTTTATTAGAATGGACAGTGTGAATAATATTAACTAATTTTTATGATTATGGAATTAACTTGAATTTATAATTATATTACCAATTAATGAAAAATTAATGTAAATGTTTTTTTAATAAAAATAAGGATTTTTTTTTCGAAAAAATTATTTATATATGTGAAACTGTATTTTATAAAAATAAAGAAAAAAAATAAATCTTCTTGTATTATATAAATGAAATATATATATATATATATAATATATTCAATATGTTTTTAATATTCATGTTATTGGTTCTTTATACATGATAAAAGAAAAAATATCCAATTTTACATGTAAAAGAAATATTTTTCTAAAAAGGTGGTCATCCCATCATTCAATTTCATACTTAATACAAAATTGTGTTTGAATCATTATTATAATAAATTTGAAAAAATTTAATTTTTATTTGGAAGGAGGACATTAAAATTTGCATTAGGTAAACTTTTTGTATTTTCATTAGAAGATTCATATTTTGATGATAAATATAAATAATGATTTTTATTGATAACAGTATATTCTTTTTAAACACTTACAAGTTAAAATAATGTTATAGAATATTTTAATATTTAACTGACTTCATCTTTTTTTAAAAAATCCAATTATGATTTGTGAAAATGATTTTATACATAAATATTTTATAACAAAATTATGTTTTAAATGGTCTTTTTCTAAAAAAAATATATTTTTACCATTTTACCGGTATGAATTTAAATTAATTTTTTTAATTTTTTTTTATTTCTAAAAAATATATTCCCAATTTATACTCATAAGTTCCAAATTTAGTTAATATGTCCCTTATTTTGGTAATTATGAATATTAACCATGTTAATGTTTGTTGGAGCGATAATGTGTAAATTTTGTTCTTTAGGATTAAAATAAAAAGATAATGACTTTTAAATGACACTAACATATGCCAAAATCTTATTGGAAAATGATTATTTGACCCTTAACATATAATGTTTGAAAATAAGCAGTTTAATTGACACTTTTCAATAAAAAGGACTTAAAATCTATAAAAATCAGTGATTAACAGAAAGCATTACTTTCTTTGTCTTTAATATTTCTAACGTGTCAACATGAGGACCTCAATAGTTGATGAAAGAATATAAAGTATTATATTAGGTATATTTTATTTGTTTTTAAGATATTAATTTTTTAATGAGATATAAAATCGTTTAATTCTTCTACAACATTGATGCAGTTCTTCTTCAAATAGAAGATATATCATTAAAATTACTTTATTTAAAATGATAATATCCATTAAAATACCAAGATATTTTTTTAATATTATTTTCTTATTATATATCCACCATATACATAAAAGTTTAGAAATAATAATCATTTGTAACCAGATAGAATAGATTATGAAACTTATAATATTTTGATTAAGAAAATTCAATGTTTTAACATTTATGTTTTAATAGCTTTATCACTTTTTAATTTATGGTGTTCCAAAATATATGTTTTATAAAAATATTATTTTAAAATATAATTGATTTATATTAATCATATTGATTAAATATAATAATATTTCTAAATAAATAATTTTCTTAAATACTTTCACAATTATGACACAATAATTATTTACCTAATGGGAAAATCAATTAAATGATATTAAAAATATTAAAATAATCATAATTTGAAATAAATAGGGCGATACAATATTTTACAAGTTTCATATAACATATTATATATGTATTAAATTATTTTTTTCAAGGTTATATTCATTTATATTTTCTTAAATTCAATGTAAGGAATAGTGTCAAAATTGTCACGCATGGTATTATATAAAAATAAGATTTTATTAAATTTTTTTATAATCATATAAATATATTAAAATATATATATAAATTATTATAATTTATAAAATTCACTAAATTAACTATATATGTACAATCTATACTGAATTAGTATAAAATTACTATGTTTCAATTTTTATGAATTTGTTTATGTATTTTAATGTAAAATGTGCGAACTAAGGGTGAATCAAAATTATAAGGCTTAACATAAAATATAAATATGTTTAAAATATATATTATTTTGTTTTATTAACACCATATTATATATTATATTAGAATAAAATTATATTTATTAATTTTTTATTGATATTGATTCTATAATAAATTTATATTTTGAGAAAATCCAAAAATTCCCCTTACCTTTATTATAAATGGACACATTATACCTCATCACTTTTCATTACATAGATCCTTTAATATTAAAAAAATATGAAAAAATATGTTCTCACTTCTCTAGAAACATTATAGAGGTTTCATTATTCCCAAAATACCAACTATAGTGTCTTTAAAGGATGTCTAAAGGATCCAATTCGATGAATAGGAAATCACTCTAAAAAATCACTCTCTTTTTCTAAACAACAATATATCCTCTAAATGTATGATATATAACATTAAATAATTAAATAATAATCCTAAATTTTATGAAATTTGATTATGATTATTAAAACACCTCAAGATCCCCACATTCCCCACTAATACTAAATTAAATTATTGCCCATGCGTATATACAGTTTACCATCTCCATGTAGCGATAAAAATATCTCTCTATAAAAATTATTTATGAGTGAGAATTATGATGATTTTAATGATTATATATCATATTTATGACATAATTACATTTTTTAAATTATAATATCAGGTCTACCTTTTACCACATAATCTTTAAGGAAATGATAACGTTGCTCGTGTATATGTATGACTTATCTTCTCCACGATATGATGTGAATCGTTTTTCATCTATGTTTTACAAGAATGGTAATAAGGAATAATTTTATAAATATATATTATATATATAATTGAAAATTATTCTAGAATTATAATATATCATATACATTTCTATCTTTTAACATCATAATAGAATCGATACAGCGTTCATGCTTACGTATGGTATATCATCTCCATGAACAATGTATTTTATTTTCATTCTCAAAATTTTATGAATATCCATGAATACATATATAATAAATATATACATGATATTTATATTATGTACATCAATATATATATATCATTAATTTTTTATAAATTTAACAATACCAAGGATAACAAGTCAGAAAATGAACGAAAAATAATGTATTTGTTACTTGATTCGTAACATTAACATGTCTTTATTAGTAACTGAGTAATATAAATTCATTAAAAAATATTCTTTAGTATAATTTATATATTTTATGAACCATTATTTTCATTTCAGATATGGATCCTGGTTTTGGTTTATTTTTGAGGAAAAAGGGAAAAATGAGAAATTTTTTATATACACACTGTGTACATTTGAGTACACGCCGTGTACCCAGTTGATGCGTGTAGTTATTATTGTCCCTGTGGGTGGATTGTAAGACCACCTAAAGAGTGGGCTGGTTGAGGCTAGCACATTTCATTTACATTAAATGATCACTTCATGTACTTTTCTATTTAACGGATTAATCGGAGCAGGGTCACGTCTCATCTCTATAAATACCTTCTTCTTCATGTGTCTCGTACAGGAGAGACATGTACGGCCGAAGATCATTGAGATCCTCCCATTCCACTATCTGAGCTTTGATTGAGATGCCTCTGAGTGCAATGGATTCCCACTAGTGATTTCTCTCTTACCCTAGAGACTCTCTTCATAATTTCTCCTCTCACTTGAGATATCCAAGGTTGAACATTTTTATCATTTTTGTATATCTATGTTGTTCTAGGCTGATTCAAGGGTCGATATTCAAGAGTGTTCTTTGTAAAAAATCAACTTAGCCGTTTTGTGCCTTTATTTTATTTTATTTGGATTATATATGATTTGTGTTCTGAATACCCATGTTTTGGGTGTTGTGTATTTTCAAATTTAACCCTATTCAATACCTGATATGGTTTGTTTAATTGCGAACGGGTTATTTCTTATGCCAATGGTTTAATACCTTTATTATGGGTGTGTTTCCCATGTTTGATTGATTATTCCTGTCTGGTCTAGAATGAATTTAGGATTGTTTTTATTATACATTGTGTTGTTAGTATGGAGTTGTTGTTTATTTGAGATACATGTGTTTCACATCATGAATATATAAACAAGGAAAATTTGAAACAATGATCTTCCCGAGGTAGGGTCATTTAATTATCAATTTTCTTTATGGTTGAGTAGAGGTATTGACTATGAGATCTTGCATGTGGTCATAGACCAAAGGGGTTAGACTATGTAATCAACCTAGAGGGTCATTATTAAAATAATACTGGAATAAAGTGCATTGACTATGACCGGTACATGGAGGGCACAATATTTTATTGTTTCTATACGGACTAAGGGGTTTTTGACCATGAGAGGTTCCCAAGAGGTCATTTGTAATGGACCAGTGCTATGTGGCACCAATGGAGTTAGACTGTTTGGGATTTCCTAGATGGTTCTTGTTTATTTAATTCATAATATGTTAAACCAGAGCAGTTAGACTATGAGAACATTCCCAGAGGGTTTCTTATACATCGTTGAATGGTTTTGACGAGTTTACAAATCTAAATCACAAGATTGGACTCTGTCTTACTTGGTTTTTTAGATGGTATTTTGAGAAGATAGATTTTTAATATGATACAATGGGATATAGAGCATTGGGTAGATCCCAAGGATAGATTATTAAATGATTTAATAATTAATATATATAAATGAATGTAATTGAAAACTATAGGATTGTTTTCTATTTAGTACATCATAGTTTATTGTGTCATTTATTCTTATTACAAGATATACATATTTCTTAACTGTTATGTATAGTTATTATGGTGGTTGCCTATTGGGATTCATCTCACGCCCTATTTGGGTCATGCTTTTGGACCCAAACTGATTATATGGTTACAGGTATAGAAAAGGGAAACTTCCCTTTTTCATAAGTTGCAGGATTATTTTTTTGTGATGGAGAGAATGGGACCAAGATGAGGCTTTCAATGCGGTTGGAGTTTACTATTTTCTATAATTTGGTTTCAGTATTGTATTTCAATCATTGTGACTTGTTCGCATACTTTCCTAGATACTTGTGAAAAACATGATTTATTTATATATGATGTAGTTGTTTATACTCTCAGCCTTCCACTGTTTATTCTATTGTATTTTATAACTTATTCTTATAATATATACTATTTATTTATATTGTGTTACTCTACCAATGGGATAATAGTTTCCCTACTATCAAACTCATGTTCCTCACTACTAGTTGGAAGCCTCTAGAATTTGGGGAAATTTTCTTGAGTCCATTTGACCAAATGGGTACGGGGCACCTTTGGGTGGCATCCAGAATTGGGATGTTATAAATGTGTATAAAAGGAGGTTCCTTTCTAATTTTTCTTAGTATTTGGGTTCCATAGATAGGGATATGAAGGAATTGGTTTATGGATATAAGTTGTTCCCATTAGTAGAAAAATTATGTAAAAAAAGCCAATTTACCTTGAATATTGTAATTGTTTTCATTTTTCAACTGTTATAGTAGATTGTATTTCACTGTTGGGTGACTATATTATTTTTTATTTTATCATTGAAATTATTGGTGTTCTATTTATGTTGAAACCTCAAAAGATGAGGGTATTCCATCTCATGCATCATATAGTCACATGGTAGAGATCTCATGTCAGGCAATCTTGTCATTCGATTTAGGATGCATTACCAGTTGCATGATTTTGTAATAGATGTTGTGATTAATATTCATGCTGTTGTGATGGATACATTTTTATAATACAATAATTTTTTATTGGTTATTGTAAATTGTAATGTTTCATTTGGATGAATGCCAATCATTTGTCCCTGAGGTGTTAAAGGCCATCTTGGATTATAATTTGGTGGATCATGTTTGAACTTTAATTGAATTTTGTCAAGTTATGATATGAATAAGGATTCCAAAATTTGATTTGTGGGAGTATGGGATCTCACGGGTCATATTTTTTCATGATTTCAACGAATGAATAGGTTTTTATGGGCTTCAGAGAAGTTTCAGAGCCTCACTATTGGGAAACCTAGACAACACGGTGTATACTGTTATGAACACATGCCATGTCTTCTTCTGTTATAGAAGGACTGACCTTTTTTAGTACATGTTTTGTATTAGGTGTACACATTGTGTAGTACTTGACAGTGTGAATGAATGCATGAGTAGTGACACAGGGTTGGGAAACATTTGATAGAACATGCCTTGTCTAGATTGTTCACGTCATGTGGTAATTTAACTGTGTATCTAGCCATGTGACCAATGACACAGGCAGATAAAACATAGGTTTTACACACTATGTATGTCTTGTAGCCACTTTTTATTTATCTACTATGTATCTGGTTGCATGAAAAACAACAAGGGTGGATGAAACATATGGGGTACACACTTTTCATAGAGTGAGCACGCCCTGTACTATTATCCAGGAGAGAACTGTGTGGTTCAGGCCATGTAGAAGTACCTGGGCTAGATGGAGAATTCAAGAACATGTCATGTCTCATGATGAACATGTTTTTTGTATGGGTGAAACAGAAATAGTTTTGTCAGAGGTTCACACCATGTTAAATGCAAAATAGAACACTCCATGTTGGGGATATACACACAGTGTAAGCCTATTTTGTATAACATGAATGTTTATTATCTTGTTCCAGTATTTCAACTCTATGTTATTATCCATGATAATAATGAAGTGAGTTGTGTGCATGATAATGAAGATTTATGCCACCAATACATCCCCTAGTTTTTCACCAAATATATGGCAATGAACAGAAAAAAAATGGTAGATCAGATACTACAAGCAGATCCTCCCACTGTGCCCATTTTGGCACCAACTCTTTTAACAGGTGCAGGTGATAATGCACAGTTCTATGATGTCTTTATGAGGTTGTTGAAGACTGTCCAGGGAGCACCACAACCTTCCCCGACTATAGAAGTGGTGACACATGTGTTCTAGAAGTAGTATCCTCCCACCTTTTCAAGGGATGGAGGACCACAAGCTATAGAGTCATGGTTGGAGGCCCCACTTTCTATCTTTGATCATCTGAAGATTCCCCGAGAGAGGTGGGTGAATCTCATGTCGTAAAAGCTAAGTGATACTACCAAGAGAATTTGGAAAGTTATCTCACATGCATGCCATTATTGGTATATTGAGTGGGATGTTTTTCAGATGAATTTATATTACTAATTCTACACAGATATGTAATGGGATGATCAAGATCTAGAGTTCATTAATTTGGTGTTGGTCTCTCATTCAGTGATGGAGTAAAATTTTGAATTTATAGAGAATTAGTGATTTTCACACATTTTGGGAGGTGATGAGTTGTCTTTGTATAGGAGGTTTGATGATAGTCTAAGACATTTCATTTGATCACAAGTGAATGCCTTCAGGATGACTACAGTGACTACTATAGAGATACCAGGATGCGCTGCAAGGAGGTTTCACTTGATATTTCTTTGGGTTTTCAGGTGGTATACTACAATTGCGGGAAGAGTGGGAATAATAGACAAAATTTCCCAAAGGACACATTTGAGTGTTGATCTTGAGAAAAGATGGGCCATCTTCAGTGTTTTTGAGGGATGTCCACACCATCAGCGGATGATAGGAGTTATGTTATGATTCCATGATCAAGAGCTGGACCACCAGTTTATCCTTAGTTAGGGAACTGGAGTTCTTCAGGACATTTAGTCCGAGGAGGAGGTCATGGATATGGTTTATAGATGGTAGAATTTCAAGGATGACAGGGTGTATAGGCTCATGGTAGTTTTGTAGAGCGCAGGGGAACGGTATAGGTTAGACTTTTTCATTGGAGCAGACCCAGAAATAGATGGATCTTGGACCCTCTATAGTTATTGGTATGATTCTAATTGCATCAATTTTTTCTTCTTATCTTTTTTGATATTGGGGATTCCCACTTTATTATATATGGTATTGTTTTGGAGAGCCTTGGGAACTATATCTCCATATTTGAGGATTTTATGACACTAAAAACTTGGTTGGGGATTAGGAATTATAGTGTATGCCAGTGAAAGGATTTCCCTCATGAAGATGGAGGGTGACACTTCATATCGGACCTCTTTGTCTCGGAGATGAAAGGCTCCAATTTTATTCTCAAAATGGACCGGTTGCTCTCCTTTCAGTCCTTTTTTGACTTCTATTGCTGCAAGGTGAGTTTCACATCACTATAGGGTGGGTCTTTTCGACGAAATTGCGAATGAGATGTCAAGGCGAGCAGATCTGGACCCATGAATCATGAGTTGGGATGAGTTATTGCCTATATTTATATTTTATATGTGGATGACTACAGTACTTCACATATGGACTTACCTCCAATGGTTGATTTCTTCTAGGATGTTTTCTCAGATGAATTGTTATGTTAACCTCTGGATAATGTGATATATTTCTCTACTAATATTGTTATTGGAGTGGCATCAGTATCTATTCTTCCATATAGAAAGGATACAGCAGAGTTGCATGAGCTTAAGAAGAAGTTATAGGAGTTACAGTAAAAGGGATTCATCCGACCCAGTACTACTCCATGAGGTTTTCCTGTAAGTTTTGTGAATAAGGAGGATGGTACCATCAGGCAATCTGTGGATTATCGAAAGATGAACCAGTTTACTGTCAAGAACCAATATCCCATGCTGACGATTGGTGACCGCTTTGATCATCTTCGAGAAGCCCGAGTTTTCTCGAATCTTGACCTGATATATGGTTTTCCTCATTTGTGAATTAGACCATTATATATACCTATTATAGCCTTTTGATTTAGTTATTGTCTATACAATTATTTTGTTATTCCGTTCACTCTAACGAACACACTATCAGTTTTTTGGGCATTGCTGAACTGAGTATTCTATCCTTATATGGATTTGTTTGTGGTAGTCTTTGTGGATGATAACATGGTGTACTCTCACACTCAAAATGTCCGTGATACACATATTTCGATCATATTGAGTACACCATGGGGTCATCATTTATATTTTATGCTCTCAAAATTCCACTTTTGTATAGACTAGATTCACAACATGGGTCATGTTACCTCTGATAAAGTAGCATCAGTAGACCTAGATTAAGTGAGTGCAATAGTTTCCTGGGAATAGCCAATGAACAACTCTGAGGAGTGGAGTTTTCTAGGGCATTATGGTTACTAAAATCAATTTATAAAAGACTTTTCATGCATATTAACCCCACTAATGGGCCTGATGAAAAAGGTGTCATGTAAATGTGTAGAGATCCCTACAATTCATTCTTTCTAAAAAAAGAGATATTGTCTTTTGCACAGATACTGGTTCTTCTAGTTTCATGTAATTATTACACCATTTATTATGATGTAGCAAGTGTAATTCTGGGAGAAATGCTTATGTAGGGTGAATCATTCATTTTGTATGGGTCTGGCAGTTGATGCCACATGAGAGGAATTACCAGACTCATGATCACAAGTTAGCAGAAGTTGGGAAAGCTTTATGATATTGGAGACATTATCTTTGGGGAGATCCTTTGTTTGTATTCACTGACCATATAAGCCTCATGTATATCATTACTTTTGATGATTTTAATTTGAGACAATGAAGGTTGTTTCAGTACCATCAGTATTTTGTCATTGAACATACCAACATGCTTCAGAAAGGAAACACAGTGGATGATGTGTTAAGAAGGAGGACTCAGATATAGGTAGTTTTGGGGGCCAGAATTGAGTGGCAGCTTATGGATCTGTTCTCTAAAAATAATATAAAGATGCACAACAGATATGGGAAAACGTTTCTTTCTCCTATAGCTATTACCTCTACTCTACTGGATCGAGTGTGAATAATGCAGCAATTAAATTCTGAAGGCCTAGTCCTATGTGAGAGTTTGTCATGATAGGACCCTACACCTGGGTGAAATATTGGCGATGAGGAGATCTTTTCTTTCCTTGTATGTGTATGGGTGTCAGGAGGCATATGTTAGGAGTTGATGTGATATCTTCATTCCTCAGTTTGGTCTGGTCATCCTCATGTCACCATGATATATCAAGATCTACACAATCAGTATTGGTGTCTAGGTAAGAATATGGATGTTTGTAGTTTGGTAATGAGATGTTCCACCTGTCAATAGGTGAAGGTGTAGCTTCATCGATCATTGAATCTTTTACAAAAGTTAACCATTACCTATTGGACATGTAATGATGTCACAACTGATTTTTTTTCAGGATTACCATGGTTTCTTCAAGGGAATAATGTGGTTTGGGTTGTTTTTGACAGACTCATGAAGGTTTCTCATTTCATACTGATCAAGGAAATATTTAGTGTTGATGAGATTTGAAGGTTGTAGATTCGAGAGATTGTATGCTTTCACAGGGTTCTACACTCTATCATTTCATCAAGGGACGCCCATTTTACTTTTTATAACTAGTATGGACTACCGTTTACTTTTAGTACATTTGTACTTTTGATTACAACTTACCTTCCCCATACAGATGTCTTGTCTGGTGGAAAGATTTCAATTTTGGAGTACATTCTTTGAGCATGCATCCTAGATTTAATGGGTTCTTGGGAGATACACATACCCCTATTGGTGTTTTCCTACAAAAAAAAATTTAGTTGACGATTCAGATGGAACCTTATTAGGATTTATAAGGTAGTCCATGACAATCCCACCTTTATTGGGTAGAGACTAGAGAGGTAGCTACGAGGGTACCTCATCTTATCCAAGAGACCACTGAGTAGGTGGAGCTGATTCAGACGAGGATGGATACTGCAAAATATCAGGAGAAATCTTATGCTAATCAATGGAGATGACCTCTAGAGTTTGAGGTTGGAGATCTGATTTTCTTACATGTTAAATCAATATTGTAAAACTGGAGGATTAAGGGACTTTGGAGCTTTCAACAAGATATGTAAAATTATTTGAGGTTTTGGATTGATTCGGGATAGTTTCCTATTAGTTGCAGTAACCACTATGGTACCAAGATATGCATGACGTCTTCCATGATTCTTAGTTATGGGATTACTTTTCAGACCCATCTCTCGTTTTCAACACTAGGAGTTTGAGATGTGATAGGATTCATCCTTCGAGAAGAACCCTATTTGGATTTTGGATCGCATCATGAAGGTTCCTTGTGGATGGTTTTTTCCACTGTGATGGGTGTTATGGTAGCACGGGCGAGTACTGGATGAGACATGGGAGAGGGATACTGATGCACGATCCTAGTGGTAGGAGTGGTTGGATTTTTTTTCATTGCCACCATGGGAAGGGAAATTTAGGGACAAATTGTTTTATGGGTAGATGTTTGTAATAACCAGGATCTTCTTTTAAGGTATGGATCATTTTTTGGGTATTTTTTTAAAAAAAGGAAGAAAGGATAAATTTTTAATGTACACTCCATGTACCCAGTTTCTGCATAAAGCTATGTATAAGTCATGTAATAGCCAAGTACGTTGCTGTATGGGTGACCTGGCATACCGCCTAAAGTAGGGGCCAATTGGGGTTAGTACAAAACATGTGATATAAATGAACATTCTATGTACTATTATTTTTATTGGATTAATTGGAGTTGTGTCATGTCTCATCTACATAAATACCATCTACATCCCAGGTCTCCTATATGATAGAGACATGTGACCAAAAATCTATGCGCTCATCCTGTTCCTCCATCTAAGCACCTATTTAGACACCTTTGGGTTTATTAGAATCCCATCGGTGAGTTCCCTCATCCCATATAGCTTCTCCTTTTAATATATCCTCTCTCTCGAGTAATCTAAGGATCAAAATTTTTAATGTTTTTGTAGATGTACGTCATTCTAGGCTGATTCAAGTGCCGAAGTTCAAGAGTGTTCTTGGTACAAGGTCGGGGTAGGTGGTTTGTGTATTTCTTTGATTGTCTTTGGATTATATATGATTAATGTGCAGAAAATCCATGTTTGGGGTTTTTCATATTTTAGAATATATCCAGATTTAATACCTTCTATCTTCTATTTGAATGTGAAAGGCATATTTCTTAACAGAGTGGTTTAAAACCTAGATTATGGGTCTGTTTTCCATAATTGATTGATTATGAACGTTTGGTCAAGAATTCCATTTAGGAATTTTATCAATTCCTCATGTTTTTAGGATAGAGTTACTATTTATTTGAGGTGCATGTGTTTCATATTGTGAAAGCATGAACAAGGGGAATTTTTCTGTGAGATCTTCCCAGGGTAGAGGTGTTTAATTATGAATTGTTGTTATGGATGACCGGAGGTATTGACTATGAGATTTGTTGGGTGGTCATTGAATAGAGGGGATAGACCATGAATGATAACTATATAGTCGCTTTTAAATGAATAGTAGATGATAGGGTATTAAATTTGAGAGCATCTAGGAGGTCAATATATTATATTGTTGTTTTTAAGACTAAGGGGGTATTAACTGTGAGAGCTACCCAAGAGGTCGTTTATAAATTACTAGTGCTATGTGGGACCAAATTGGTTGGAATGTGTGGTATTTCCAAGAGGGTTTTTATTTTTTTAATTGAAGATATGTTAAACCATAGGTGTTAGACTGTGAGAACATTCTTATATGGTTACATATGAATGTTCCAATGGTAGTGTCGAGTCTTACAAGCCAAAGTAAACTCTTGGACTCATTCTTACATGGTTGTTTATATCGTCTTTTGTGATGTATGTTTGTTATTATTATACAAGGGGATATATAGATTTGTCTAGATCCTGAGGCTACATTATTCAATGATAGAAAAATTAATAAATATAAATTAATGTTATAGAAAATTGTAGGATTTTTGGATTTTGTGTACTGATTAGTTTATTGCTTTATTTCAACTTTTCATCTACTATATATATTAACTAATAGTTAGGCATAGATATTTTGGTGGTTTCTTATTGGGATTCATCTCACACCGTGTCTGGGTCATGATTTTGGACCAAACTAATTATATGGTTGCACGTATAGATAAGGGAAAGAACCCTTCTTCATTAGGTACTTGATTGTTGTTGGAGCTGGAGGGCATGGGACCAATATGGGGCTAGAGATGCTGTTGGAGTTCTCTATTTTAAGTTCATTGGTTTCAGTGTTTTAAATCTATAATTGTTAATTGTTTTGTATGTGTTCCTCAATACATGTGACATAAATCATTTTTTTATATATGTTGGACTAGTTTATACTACAAGTTTTCTATTATTTACTACTATTGTTTGCTATTACTGCTTCTCCTACTGCTTACTATTTGTTTCCACTATGTTACTCTGTCAATGAGGGAATAGTTTCCCCACTATCACACTCGTGGACCTAACTACTAGTTGGAATCCTTTGAATTTTTGGGAAATGTGCTTTAGGTCACGTGACCAATTGGGTACGGGGCACCTTTGGGCAGAACCCGGAACCAGTACATTATATATATGAAAATAGTTTTTTCATAAATGTGTAATAAAATTATATTTATAGTACATGAATTTTAAATTTATATTATGTAAGACAATACATATGGTAAGGTATTTTTGTATGAGTTTCATTTCTATGGGACACATGCCTTAATCACTAATTTTTTATTTTGTGTGGTGTATATAGATCCCATGAATGAATTTTAGGAGTATTATTCTAAATATTATTGTATTATCATATTCTTATTATTTTATTTCCATCACAAGCAATGTGATACTACTAATTATAATGTTTTAAGGGTTAATTTCACAATATTTATTTATTTGGGATTGTTTAAAAAGAAGTATCAGAAGGGAAATATTTACATTCCATGTCAATATCTCATCAAAATGATTCCAACAATATTTTTACTATTCTAATATATGTTTTAAAAATCATTTCTACCCATGTCTTTATTTTTCCTAAATATTTTGAAATAAATATCTTTTTGATTTCCAAATGATGTATTTTTTTACTTTTTTAGGAAACGTACGGATGTATGACATTTTTAACATATATGAAAATATCAAAATTTTATGCTTCTACGATTCCTTAATAACATGAATATTTTCATACAATATTAAAATGTTATTTTTAAATAATTTATTTTCTTTTATACTTCTGTATAATTTTTACCTATGAAAATGTACCTAATGTAGGAAGGATATTTCCCACTTGAATTATTTTCATGTGAAATATCAATAAAAGTTTCATCTACGATTATATTATTTGATGATACCTATGATTCAATGGAAATTTTTTCAAGTGTAATATCAATATTATACCTATAGTAGGTTTATGTTCTTTATTTATGATATTTATGAAACCTATTTCTTTTCCATTGATTATGCTATGATAGAATTATATTTTTGAAAATCAGTACTTGTCTTTTTTTTATATGATCAATGAATTTTGTAATTTTAGAGCATAAATGTATAGTTCACATTATGTGATGGCTGGGACCAATATCTCCCTCAAATTAATTAGGTAAATATTAATATCTCATGATATTGTTTTGACTATAATGGGATATCAACTCAGTTTAGTAAAAAAGGACAGGAATTGGAGTAAACATGATTTAGTAGTACTTGAATTGAATGAGAGTAAACGTGTTCTGATAATATATGGTCAAAATAAGGACTGAACCAATTTTAGTAATGTAGAGTTTCCACTATGTTAGTCTTAGAAAAATATTATTTACTAATATAGAAATTATTTTTTATACTTATATGTATGACACAATTCAATGTCTTTTTTTCTGATCTCATAGAATATTTCCTTAATACTTTATGGACAACAATTATTTATTCCATGACCTGATATAATAATCAGTAATATACATGATTTGATATTCAAATTTATGGTGTATATACCTATTCCTTATGATTATATTGTTCTTTATATCCCCTTTTTTACCCAGAAAAATTATATGAGCTCACCATTTTTATGTGGTTCTTTTCCCCAGGTCATGAAGAAAGCTTTTAGGTTGGAATACTAAAGGGGATGCTCATTGTTAGAATCATTGAATCTCATTCACATTAGTAGACACCAGAGTTCCATTTTTAAAATTTAAATAAATGAATATATTCTTTGGGGATGTGTTTGTGAAATATAAGAAATATTATGAAAAAAATTATTCAATTTTTATATATATTAAGCCTTTGTTATTATAGTTTCTAAACGTAAAATGGAATTTTCACCTGAGTTGAAACATATCTGATGAATGGGAATGACAATTCTATGTTAAGTGAAGATGCATAGAATTTTTTTACATGCTCAATGTTATCTATATTTATGAAGAGGTATGGGTTTCCTAGTTCATCATTTATCATCATTCTGATCTTCTTCCACAATAGTACAATCATTATTTCCTTAGTAACAGTTATTTCAATATCTTCTACGGTGATGTTGAAATCGTCCTTAGGGATAACTATCTACTAGGGGTTATATCACCTCGTGGGGAACACTAAGAGTAATTCCTTCCTTGTACCAATGACTATGAAGGTTTCATATGACCACCAATTTTAGTGAGTAACAATCTAATCATCATGAGTAAAAAAGTTAAGGATTTGAGTATGTGATCACTCATGTCTTTTTAGAATTTGGTTGATATTTCCCACTATCATAGTGGATCCCGATCATCCAATATACAACTTTATTAGTACCCTTATAATTATGTCCATGAATGTGATAGTTCCTATGGGAATATCATAAAGGCCGAGAAACATACATCTTTCGATTCCCTAGTAAAGTTGAATATATCATGAAAAATTATGATTGTGGGTATCATTGACATGTTCCTGATGAAGTGGTTATCCTACTAAGGTATGTAATTTCATGAACCATTATCAGTAGATAGGTGATGGTAGAAATGATAGTAATGTGAAGAACTCTTCTTTTTTGTGGTTCTGAATCTGGAATTTCTCTACTAAATCTTGGGCCATATCCACGTGGGAAACAACCCATATAGGATTAGTGGTCCTTTAAATATTCTATTCATCTAAATATGAGATAATTTATATCAATACAGATACTACAATACCACCTGAATCCCTAGTTCTCTATCTCTCCCCTGGGCACTGGAAATATCCAAGGTTAAGTCCATTATGTTATTCACTGATGATGTTGATGATATATTGAGATGATTTTATATTATTGATTTAACCCCTCATCCTATATTATCCATCCCATTTTGTAACATCCTGACCCGGAAGCCACTAAACTGGTGCTCTGAGCCGGTTCGCCACAAGGCCTTAAGCGCACCTCCCCGTATGCTAGAGGCTGCTTACTAGCAGCGAGGGCCTAGGGTGTGATAGTGGGTAGACTATGCCCTCATACCAAAGTAATAAAATAGCGGAAATAACTAAGTATCATACACAGTGGAAAGTAAACAGAGTGCAGAAGCAGTAAACAACTGAAATAGAACAAGATGAAATAGTAAAATGCTGTAAAATCCCGAACATCTATGCAATACAATACAACAATGGTCACCCACTGGCCGACCATACAGATACAAGTACAAAAGAAACAGAATGTAAAAGTATAGGGCTCTGCTACTAACTCTGAGCCAAACCACGTACCTGATCACCTAACAATGTCGAACTGCTGCATCCCGATCAGTAGAACCACTCGAGCAGCTCCGCTTGATCATGCAACACTGGCCCATAGCCCTATCCACCATGTAACTCGTGCTCAACCTGAAGAGAATATATAAGGTCTACACGTACATCGAGGTGCACGTGCAGGGGTGAGAAATAATCTCAGTAGGGAAACCCGACAAGCAACCTACAACTGTGCTGCTAAAAGTGTATGCAACAACAACGTGCTCAGCCTAACTGGAACACAACAAATGAAGTAAACTAAATGTGCAACCACAATTGATCTCAGGGTATATAATCCCTGTCAATTGGGAAAGTGCCACCATGGATGTCCATATCTATATACATACACATGTATAGTCCCATACCTATACACATGCACATAAATATGAATATTCATGATTAAGTGAATCAAATAAAAGAAACCACATCAGCAGTCGATCCATGGGACCATAATCGTGAACTACTGGACATCCTGTGCATGGGTATTGAGCTGGACGTCATGCCACTCAAGCCATGTATCATTAAGTCGATCTCTGGGTCTGTAATCCCATAGACATGTACCTGCTTCGGCCAACGCTGGAAAAATATATCTGAACAAGTCAACCAGAACTAAGAACTCGGGATAAACATAACCTTTCCCTCAGGCTAAACAAAACCATGCCCTCATGCTAAATAGAACCATGCCCTCAGGCTAAACAGAACCTTGCCCTCAGTCCTTTCCCTCAGGAGAATCAGTATCCTTGCCCTCCGGCCTTGCCCTCAAGCGAATCAGAATCCCACCCTTAGGGATAACAGAATTCTCACCCTTAGGCATACGAAGTGTCGCCCTCAGGCACAGAAGTCAAGCCCCCAGGCACAAAAGGTTGCCCTCCGGCAAAATCAAAAGTCGCCCTCAGGCTAATACAGTCACGCCCTCAGCCTATAGTAAAACACCGCCCTCAGGCACAAGTAACCAGGCCATGCCCAGCATATAAACATGTAATTTCCATACAATTCCTCTCAAGGAAAAAGTAATGCATAATTAAACATGGCATACCCTCAGGTATCCTGGCCAAACGGCTAAACAGAAGAATGCTCCCCTCATGATGGTCCTGGATCCAAGAAGCGACCCCAAAGAGCATTTTAATATCACATTTAATTACCTATACAATTATAGGTATTTAAAATTAGCCACGACCTTAGCCTCACGATACCCCAACATAGGTTCGTGGCACAAAAACGCACAAAACACACAGCAATTGGAAAAATAAACACCAAGACACCTAATACATAGGCACACAAGGCAAAATAGGCATCCTAACAAACATGAAGATGCCTCACATCAGGCTCAACAACCACCAACCCGGAAGCACCTCTAGTAACCACTACAGCATCAACAACCCATGTCAGATATAAACAAACAAGTACGGGTAGCTCGAACACCCAACCCAACAACACATCCAAATCCCAAAGGAATCACCCGTTTGGAACGGGTTATAGGTGACACCCAATAACCATCTCTACTGAAACCTGACGTAACAACTCAGGGTCATCCAAACAACGGGCACCTGCCAGGTCCCACAAGTCAAACACCAAGGATTCATCCTACTCAGGATCCTCCAGATAACTAGAGAGAAGGAATCCTACACGGGATCCTTAGAATAGGGGAATCCTATATGGTATCCTCGAATGAATAACAAAAGAGGTGACCCGTAACAGGGGTCCTCTCAAAGGAAACAAGATAGAGTTCTTACAAGTACTCCCTAGTTCAGCACACAAGCAAGGCATCCCTCAGGGGATCATTAGAAGCATCCGGTCTCATGACCTCTTAGGCCAAAATGGAACGTCTCACTAGGGAAATGTCCTCTAAAGAAAATATTATGGAAGATATCTCACAGATCATCTTTTATTAATGGTCTCAACCATTTTGGTCCAAACACCCAACCTAACAACCTCGCCAAGTCTCACCCCCAGGTGACGACTGGGCTCGACAAAGGGAGGAAGAAACCCCCCTCCATTTAGATAAAACCTCAAAAACCCCATTTATATGACCTCTAAATTTTAAATGGAGTCCACCATTGCGATCTACATAGAAACACGCTCAGAATCGACTACTCACATGCCCAATTCTGACTTCCAGAGCACAAGATATCTCAAAATTGCTAAACTGGAGCAGTACATGGCCAGAGTACATGGACAAAGCCCATTGGGCCGGCCTATTTAATAGTACACAGCGTGTAAATTACTGTACACTACATGTACTATTCACAAAAAGTCACACCGTGTCTGTTTTCACCAGAACACATGCACATGTACCACTACACGGCGTGTACTTTACTGTACACGGCGTGTACTTCAAAAAAACCACTAAAACAGTGTTCTATTCCACATGGCCACCACTACATGGCGTGTACTCAAAGTAAATGGAATGTACATAAAAAAATCTCATCTTCCCCGAATGGGAATAACACACGGCGTGTTCCCCAGGAACACACGCCGTGTATATTGGGTTTTCCGACGGGAAATCCCTAAAAACTCCTGATTCGCCCATTTTCACCCCCAAAACAACAGATCGAGCCCCATGGGCATATAAGCAAGCAATATAAGGCATAAAAAACATAAAACAACTTTTTTAAAGGGTTTATATGGAGAAAACGTAAACGGCCCTACCTTTGGGTGGAAACTGCAGAAGCTTCAGTTGATTTCACGACTCTCGGTTGCCCTGCGCGAAATCAGCGCGTCGAGGGCTTCGAATCGGTACCACTCTTGCCTTCGTTCTATCCCATTTTCTTGATTTCCCAATTCTCCCATGGGAAATAGACAAGGAGAATCCACACATGGTATGTGCGGAAGACGGAGGGAGGAATAGAAAGAAAAGAAAAGAAAAGAAGAAAAGAAAAGGAAGAAAAAGGGGCATGGGCCGGCCCCGGTGCCCGACATGAGTTTATGCCATCCCTAGGCTAAACTCCTCATTCTGGACTCAACGGCGTAGACGAAATCTCAATCTGATGCTCCGTTTAAAATTTATCACTAAACGAACTCGCGTGAATAAATTAATATTTAATTTAATAATATTAAATATTAAATATTCCGCCAAAATTTGAACAGCTTAGAATTTCACCAAACTCTTATACTAAGGTAAATACCCTCTTCCGGGACCAATGGAGTTGTCAGGAAAATTATCCAAGATCAGATGGTAGGGGAAAATGACCATTTTACCCCTCACAAGCACCCAACAGCAAAAATTCAAATTTCTGCTCAAAACGACTGTCCGGAAAAACCCAGGTTCTTACAAACTCCCCACCATATACCTTCTCGTCCCCGAGAAGCCTAGTGAAAGAACCAGCAACCATACTCATAACCTGAGAATCTGCACAAAAAAGCTATCTAGACTGTCTGACAACCAGCCTTATAGCGTTAACCATCACTTTTACACAGAAGACATTCATCAACGACTGATATGGTACTCCCCACCATAGCAATACCCTTATCATCATCTTAAAAGAAAACCCTAAGCTCAAAAGCTCCTGGAAAACAGTGAAGTTTAACCAGAACAAGGATAACCACCCTCAATGGGCCAACGGGGCACTCCCCACCATATGGATTTCCTTACACCACTCTGAGAGCACTAGAAAAACAGGTTCCATCCTCAACCGGGATGACCATAGGAAAGAAAAATGAGCTCGATGAAGGCTGAAGCTCTCTCAGTGTACTCAGGATGAATCAAGATAGAGCATGATCATCTCTAATTGGAGTACACTGAGATTTCACTAAAGGTGTGTCCAGCTCCCTCTGATCCATGCTAGCATCCTGCCTAAACCTAACCAGGATTCAAGCACAGGTCAACCACCCTCAGACAGGTTTCCCCAGAACAAAACGGACATTGACCTACAAAGGTTTGTGTCAAAACCAATGGTCTATAGGTCTTCCAACTAGCCCTACAGAAAAAGCCTCACTACCAGGTCACAAGGTCTAACCACCTAGCCCAAAAGATCCAAAACATCTCCGAAGATGGTAAAGATCATGACGACCAAAAATCCAAAACCAAAACACAACCTACAACAGCCCTGATCCTCTCCGAGCATCCTCAGAAGGAACTACTCCCTAGAGTTCACAACCCAAGCAGAAGAGAAACTGAACTGACACTCATTGGGTATCCTTATATGAGAATACCCCGAGGAGGTCCAATTCACACGAAAAGACTTGGTATCTATCTACATCATTCTCAAATATCCCAAAAGATAGCCACAGACCTGAGAAACAACACCTAATAAGGGTTAAACAAAAAGGCATCATGTGCCACAGAGACCAACGGGGTCACTGCACCACATGTGCACGAGGACCGAGTCATCAACCTCAACAAAAATTCCTCAACATAGATCCACATAACCTGCCATCAGAGTAAAAATTATGTGAAAGTATACCCAATGGTCTCAGTCGTCAGTAAAAACACACACTTGCAGGCCTATATGCTTTGAATCATACGTGCCTAGTGTGATGAATGAGATGACTCTTACCTTTGCTGGCCAAGAGTCCAAAACCATCCCTGGAATCTAAATAATGGCCAAGATCCAGAGATCCATAGTAAAGGAAAACACCACACAACATGTGCATCGCTCAAGGTGAAAATCATGTACAACTGTAACATCACAAAATCAAAACAGCAATCCCAAACCCTAGAAACCAGGACTTCTTACCGTAACAAGTGTTCTCGATGCACCAGAATGATATCCATCACAGGTTCTGACACATTCCTAATGCTCATGTCTACTATATCCCAAATAGTAAAGACCGGGAAAGAAAACTCCTTTGATACCACTTTGTAACATCCCGGCCTGAAAGCCACTAAACCGGTGCTCCGAGCTGGTTCGCCACAAGACCTCAAACGCGCCTCCCCGTACGCCAGAGGCTTCCGACTAGCAGAGAGGGCCAAGGGTGTGATATTGGGGAGACTATTCCCTCATACCAAAGTAAGCAAACAGTGGAAATAACTATGTATCATACACAGCGGAAAGTAAACATAGTGCAGAAGCAGTAAAGAACAGAAATCGAACAAGATGAAATTGTAAAATGCTGTAAAAGCCCGAACAGCTATGAAATACAATACAACACTGGTCACCCACAGGCCGACCATACAGATACATGTACAAAAGAAACATAAAGTAAAATTATAGGGCTCTGCTACTAACTCTGATCCAAACCACGTACTCGATCTCCTGACACTGTCGAACTGCTGCAACCCGATCAGTAGAACCACTCGAGCAGCTCTGCTCGATCATGAAACCCCAGGCCTTAGCCCTATCCACCATGCAACTCATTCTCCACATGAAAAGCATACATAAGGTTGACACGTACACCAAGGTGCATGTGCAGGGTTGATAAATAATCTCAGTAGGGCACCCCGACAAGCAACCTACAACTACACTGCTAAAAGTGTATGCAACAACAACGTGCTCCGCCTAGCTGGAACAAAACAATGGAAGTAAACCAAACATGCAACCACAGTTGATCTTAGGGTATATACTCCCTATCAACTGGGAAAGTGCCACCATGGATGTCCATATCTATATACGTACGCATGTATAGTCTCATACCTATACACATGCACATAAATATGAATATTCATGATTAATTGATTCAAATAACAAGAATCCACATCAGGAGTCGATTCTTGGGACCATAAGCCCGATCTACTAGACATCCTGTGCATGGGAATTGAGTTGGACGTCGTTCCACTCAAGCCGTGTATCATTAAGTCGATCTCTGGGTATGTAATCCCATCGACATGTACCTGCTTCGGCCAATGCCGGAAAAATATCTCTGAACAAGTCAACCAGATCTAATCCCTCAGGCTAAACAGAACCTTTCCCCCAGGTTAAACAAAACCATGCCCTCAGGATAAACAGAACCATTCCCTCAGGCTAAACAGAACCTTGCCCTCAAGCCTTGCCCTTAGGTGAATCAATAACCTTGCCCTCAGGCCTTTCCCTCAGGCGAATCAGAATCCCACCGACAGGCATAACAGAATTATCACCCTTAGGCATACGAAGTGTCACCCTCAGGAACAGAAGTCAAGACCTCAGGCACGAAAGGTTGCCCTCAGGCGAAATCAAGCAACACCCTCTGGCTAATACCGTCATGCCCTGAAGATATAGTAAAACACCGCCCTCAGGCACAAGTAACCGGGCCATTCCCAATATATAAACATGCAATTTTCATACAATTCCTCTCAAGGCAAAAGTACTGCATAATTAAACATGGCATACCCTCAGGTATCCTGGCCAAATGGATAAATAGAGGAACGCACCCCTCAGGATGGTCCTAGATCCAAGCAGCGATCCCAAAGAGCATTTTAATATCACATTTAATTACCTATACAATTCTAGGTATTTATAATTAACCACGTCCTCAGCCTCATGATACCCCAACATGGGTTCATGGCACAAAAACACAAAAAACACACAACAGTTGAAAAAATAAATACCAAGCCACCTACTACATAGGCACACATGGAAAAATAGGCATCCAAAAAAAGAAGAAGAAACCTCATGTCAGGCTCAACAGCCACCAACCAGGAATCACCTCTGGTAACCACTACGGAATCAACAACCCATGTCAGATATAAACAAACAAGTACGGGTGGCCCGAACGCCGAACCCAAAAACACGTCCAAAGCCCAAAGGAATCACTAGTTTGGCACGGGTTCTAGGTGACACCCGATAACCGTCTCTACCGAAATCTGACATAACAACTCAGGGTCAGCAAAATAACGGGCACCCACTAGGTCCCACAAGTCAAACACCAAGGAGTCATCCTACTCAGGATCCTCCAGATAACTAGAGAGAAGGAATCCTACACAGGATCCTTAGAAAAGAGGAATCCTACATGGGACCCTCGAATGAATAAAAAAAGATAAGACCCAAAACAGGGGTCCTCTCAAAGAAAACAAGAGAGAGTTCCTACAAGTACTCCCTAGTTCAGCACACAAGAAAGGCATCTCTTAGGGGACCCTTAGAAGCATCCAGTCTCACAGCCTCTTAGGATAGAAGGGCACGTATCACTAGGGAAACGTCCTCTAAAGAAAAGATTACGGAAGATAGCTCATATCTCATCTCCTATTAATGGTCTCAACTGTGTTTTTCCGAACACCCATCCTAACAACCTCGCCAAGTCTCACCCTCAGGTGACGACTGGGCTCGATAAAGGGAGGAAGAAACCCCCCTCCATTTAGACAAAACCCCAATCAAACCCATTTATATTAACTCTAAATTTCCAATGGTGTCCACCATTGCGATGTATGTGGAAAAACGCTCAGAATCGACTACTGACATGCCCAATTCTGACTTTCAGAGCACAAGATATCTCAAAATCACTAAACTGGAGCAGTACATGGCCATAGTACATGGCCAGAGCCCATTGGGCCTCCCTGTGCAATAGTACACGGCGTGTACTTTACTGTACACAGCATTTACTATGCACAAAAAGTCACACCGTGTCCCTTTTCACCCGAACACATGCCCATGTACCACTACACGGCGTGTACTTTACTGTACACGGCGTGTACTCAAAAAAACCAATAAAACTGTGTTCTATTCCACACGTCCAGCCACACGGCCACCACTACACGGCGTGTACTCAAATTACATGGCGTGTACATAAAAAAACTCATCTTCCACAAATGGTAATAACACACGGCATGTTCCCCTAGAACACACGCCGTGTATACTGGGTATTCCGACGGGAAATCCGTAAAAACGCCCGATTCGCCCATTTTCGCCCCCGAAACAACAGATCGAACCCCATGGGCATATAAGAAAGCAATATAAGGCTTAAAAAACTTAAAACAACTTTTTTAAAGGGGATATATGGTGAAAACGTAAACGTCCCTACCTTTGGGTGGAAACCACCGCAGCTTCGGTTGATTTCACGGCTCCCGGTTGCCCTGCGCGGAATCAGCGCGTCGAGGGCTTCGAATCGGTACCACTCTTGCCTTACTTATATCCCATTTTATCGATCTCCCAATTCTCCCATGGGACATGGCCAAGGAGAATCCACACATGTTTCATGCACAAGAAGGAGGAGGAAGGAAGAGAAAGAAATGAAAAGAAAAGAAGAAAACAAAAGGAAGAAAAAGGGGCGAGGGCCGGCCCCGGTGCCCGACATTAGATTATGCCTTCCCTGGGCTAAACTCCCCATTCCAGACTCAATGGAGTAGATGAAATCTCAATCCGACTCTCCTTTTAAAAGTTATCACTAAACGAACTCACGTGAATAAATTAATATTTAATTTAATAATATTAAATATTAAATATTCCTCCAAAATTCAAACAACTCAGAATTTCTCCAAACTCCTGTCCTAGGGTAAAAACCATATTCCAGGACCAAAGGAGTTGTTAGGAAAATTATCCATGATCAGATGGTAGGGTAAAATGACCATTTTACCCCTCACAAGCATCCAACAGCAATAATTCAAATTTCTTCTCAAAACGATTGTCCGGAAAAACACAGGTTCTTACACATTTATTGATATTTAAATAATTTATCATGAAAAAAGTTCATATAAGATCTCCCATTAGGATAGGAATATTTCATCTAGACTAGATGATTTTTATTATTTTCTTGTTGTATACCCCATGTCGGTTCACATACCATTTCAACTGCATCAAATTGTTTTCCCCTCAACCCATAGCTTGCTGTAGGGATAGAGAAATATCTAGGTTATCGTCTAGTTTTGGATAAAAAATTTTCTTGGGGATACGAACATAGATATTATCCTTCCACGTATTGGAACCCATACCATTCTTGATCAGGATTATTCACAGTCATGGGTAGAGGCCTACTCGGGTGGTGTGCTGAATAGATATGCTTGACAATTGAACACTCCATTTAACTTTCCACCCCAACCCCCTCGTGTATATTATTGATAAAGATATGTACTATTTTTGGAGTGAATTTGATGAACAATTCTCAACTTATATATTGTCAAATTTTTTTTGATGCATGATCTATCAAAAAACTCTCCCTTTGACATAAGAAATAGACGATGCATCTGTTGAGAGAGAAATATATAAGGCTTCATCTCCTTATTCATTATCAGTTCATCCAGTCGTTCCCACATTTAATGAATATATCTCAATATTTTAAAGAATCAAACATGACATAGTTTGATTTGAAGGTATATTCACAACCTGATAAAAAATTCTTAATTAGAATAAATATTTAATCAATAACCATATCTTCTCCATCACATCCATTATTTAGGGGGGGGGTATTTGAATGTCTACCATTTTATGAAATCATGCGACAAATTTCCTTGATGTAGAATTATTTTCCACTAATGAGAAGGGATTGAATCATATTGATGAATGGAATTCCCTAACTGAATATGTGAAGGATGTATTGTTGGTGTTGGAAAAGAGACATCATTTTGTATCTGAGTTTCTTGCCATGATGTATATTTTTACTATAATGATATGGAGATATGAGGAGATATTATCATGATAAATGATTTACCTCTCAGTGTCATAATATTCATTGAAAACATGTTAGAAAAGAGATAAGTATTTTTTACTCCCATTGAGTCCATTCTTTCTATATGAGAAGTATATCAAGCAATGTGGGTAGTGTTTTCAAACTCCATCAACACTTCTCATTATACTCTTTTTTTATTTCTCAAGATCAACCAATCATATTTTGTGGTATTTTTGTCATCAATGTTTATCTTTTTTATTAGATAATTATAGAGTCGTGGAATTACTAATATACCTATCTACATCATGTTTATTAATGAATAGATCTTCTGAACTCTATGTTGTTGTACAGTAATATTTCATTCATGATGTGCATGATATTTCATATATTTGATGTTCAGTGATAACCAACCATTGTATAATATCATATATACAGTAGTTAAAGGATTTCAATGTTTGAAATATAAATTTATTGTCTCATGAAATGATCATAAATTCAAACTAACATGATACTATTTATTGATATATTTGTTCCAACTATAGTTAGATTACCTGATTCATAGAAAGATTTATTGGGTTGAAATATGTACCACATGTATTTTTATATATTTTTTTATAAATTCAATGTCCTTAGAAAGAATAGATATATATTTTTTGATTCCATATAGTGTGCCTCATATGATTATATTTTTTTTCATTTATGCACAACAAAACAATGTCTTGATGTAGTTTAGGGACTTTTCTCTCTAACATTCTATTATTGTAGTTTAGGTTCTTTAAGCTCGAGCTTTATATGTTTTTATCGTAGGGTCTTTTAGAAGATACCATTTATCACTATATTTTTATGGTATTTTATATTATACCCTCGATTGTTATAATTCATGGATGTTAAACATGATCCTTTTACTATTGTGATTTTTGGTATTTAAGATTAGAACATATAGTGTCTTAATTTAGGTCATTTTAACTCAACAATTTTATTGTCGAATATGGAATATGTGGAAGAAATTATAGAGATGAACCAAAAAACCCTAAATTTATATGTTAAGGTGTAGTTTACTTGTAGGATCATGAGGGTAAGATATCATTTTTGGAAATGAGGATCCACAATTGGAAAGTAGGTCAAAGCCCTTATGTGTTAGTATCATGGTCAAACAAATGTATCTTCACTCTTCTCCAAGGTATATGGAAAATGTATGGGGAAATATTTTTTGAGGGAGGAATACTATTGGTTTTGGGTATAACTAGATAGTTAAAATGTAGATGATGTAATTAATAACCTAAAATTTTGATTCAGTGAGTATGGGATGGGGAAGACATTCCCAGAATTACATTTAACAACTTGAAGTGTTTGGTTCTACAACAGTGTTACCAATTATCATGAGGATTGGGGTTCCCTTAATATATAGAGTGGATTCCTCTAGTTGGTATGTCAAACCCCTTTTCGATCGATAGCATGGTCGGACACACATTTCCAAAAAACTTTTCCATGGTCCATGAAACATTCATGAAGACTCAATCATCCAAAAGATGAATTTATAAATAGAGAAAAGATATCCTAGAATTGTTTTGGATACCTAGATTGATTTAGATCTTCAATTTTTAAGATAAATCCCCTCAAACTATGGTTTTTAGTTACTATGTGTGGCCCATAAAATTTTTCTTAACATAGTTTCCCATACCTAATTTGATTCAGTGTATAATACATGGTGAAATAACATCGTGTATGTCTAATCTTCTTGAATAGTCTATTTTTAAGAATTATAAATCTCTTTCTAAAGTGATAAGGTCATGAGGATGGTATCAGAAAATCATACAGGGCATATACCATGACACCCTTATGTGTTTTGATCTACCATGGTTACATAAGGCTCAATATAATTAGAGTACCATTTATATATGGCCATTATATCTCTGGTTGATATGTATATGCTTGAATTAATCAATAAGAAGTCCAATTAGATAGGTCCCTTTTCCATTCCAAGGGTAATGAATGGTTTTTGGTGACCCACATATCTGAAATCAAGAAGTCAAATTTATGGAAATTCAATATCCATGAAGGGTATTAGTGCCCTAAATGTTGTGTTGCCTCACAAAAAATATTTTATACAAATGAGGTGACATGAAAAATCAATAATATAGCTTTTTTCTATTATAGGGTGTTCAGCGAGAATACATTGGATTTTATTGGGGAAACAATGAATGACATATTTTATTTATTCCTTATTTTGATACACACAATTTTTTTCATCAAACCTTATTGATGATGTCTTTAACGGGTGAAAGAATGAATTTTATCAGGCCTTCCTTTTTGGGGTTTTGACTTGACATGTTTTTTGTCCTGATATCTAACTAAAAAAGTTCTTGTGATCTGAACCATCAAAGGCTTCAATTTAACGGCATATAGATTAGGCGAAGGTGAAATCAATTTAAGGTCATGATGTAAACTGTCCTAATTGGTGGGTTGTTTACATAAGATGACAATTAAGATACCAAAGGTTAAGAACAATCTAAAATCATTTTGATCCAGAGATGAAAATGTTCTAAATCATTGCATCAGTTTCTAAAGACATAAGTAATGATATGAGACGGTCATTTTAGGGATTTCCTAGAACACTCTCAGGTGATAACTTCTTCCATGGTGATGTCTGGCTCACAAGGATTATAAATACCTTCTTGCTGAGTCGATATGTCTCTACATGGTTGGTATGAACCCTTATGTATCGATATCATGGTACTGAATAGAGATCTATTCTTGTTTCAAAGGCTATTAAAGGATTTTGGAATCCTAGGGAGAATAATTGATGATTTTTGTTTATGAATTGGTCTTCAAAAATCATGGATGATGCACCCCACAATCTTCTAGATCTAGTTATGTATCTTTTGATCCTTTGGTATGGTATCCTAATGGGAGATGGTCTATATATTTTAACAACATGTAGTGGGGTTATATTTTTTGTACACTTTTAACTTCTTGTTACTACATAATTTCTCTTTTTAGTTTACAATCATGTTGTATGAAAGTATCTTTTTCTTAGAAATTTAACATCATTTTGTAATGATTTGAGAACCAATGTGAAAATATTTTTATGATATATTATTTTAATAGGAAAGATATACGATGATATGACTCGTACATATGAAAAATGATATTTTATTTCTCAATACTTATGCATTTGTGGGGAATTTTTTCATTGGTTGTTGTAGATGGCCCAAGGATTGCATATCTGAGTGTCATTATGTATTTTTTATGAATGGAATCAAGCCACACATAACACCTGAATGGGTTAATCTCTACATTTGTCTGTAATGTTTTCATTAGTGGGAATTCTTCTTATTTATTGTTTTATCTCAACCATATATTGCAGATCCATAAACTAGTATGTATCATGTGATGGAATAAATGAATCCATACATTATTCAAGAGAAATCATGTAGTATAACATCATATGATAAGGATATAGGCATAAAGACATGAAAATGCTATATTGTGGGTGAACATAGGTAGAGAAGTTTGGGTGTCACTCTGTAACACATGGTAAGGGTAATTACAACACCTATAGTTATTAAATGTAGATCCAAATAAAGGTGTGACCCATAAAAAGAGAGGGGGATTTTTATGTTTCATTGTTGTGACTGGACCTGAGGTTGGTGATCCAAATGTCAATACATATGCTATGGTGATAGGAATCAAGTCACAGATTATTCATGAATGGAGTTGTGGTCGAGGACCAACGACATTAATAGTGGTCCATACATGAATGGTTCTAAGGAATGTGACATTTTTTCATGAATTTTACATAAATCATACATTTTAATTTCATGTTGTGAGGAATCAGGGTGTTAATTTTATGGACTTTCATTCACGACCACAATATCATTTCCATGAGATGATATATCATGTTCATGTTGGGAAGCACTTATAGAAATTTATAATCTCATGTATGATATTATCTATTTGATAAATAAGGTGATTGAGGATTGTAAATGAAAATTTTGCATCATGAGGTGGACAAACGAAGAGATATAGGATTGATATATCCCTATGCCTCTTATTAAAATCATAATCAAGACATATATATATCTACAAACAATTTAATTATAATTTCATGCAATGAAGACATTAGTCATGATATTTAATATCATATGTTAAATACATGGGGGAATCGACATTGGAGGAGAGAAATGGTTTGGATCCATGATGTTTCTCATTATTTTATAAGGAAATATCCAATGTTTTTAATGTAATGTGTTAAGGACAAGGATAACCGAATGTAGAGGAAGATTGAAAATGAGGATCTATGTAGTTTTACCTCATGTGGTGAAATTATTTTCCATTTATTTTTTTCCCATTTAGTAAAGGAAAGGTATTATATTTATTTTATCTTATTTCTACTAGCTCAATCATTATAAAATTTATAATGATGTAGTTAGGATGTGTTTGTGAATTTTAACATCATGTGAATAGGTGGGTATTTTATATAGTTTAACATGAAGTGATCAAATGATAGATGGTTGATGTATGTCTAGTCAGCCTATTTCATAATTTCACTTTCATTGGTGGGTTATGACATGTTACCTATCCATTGTGGTCAATGAGTAAGATCTATTATTATAGAACTTATGTATGATATATGGCTCTTCCCTTCGGGTTCATGCATTGGATAACTCTTTACTACTAAGAGTGATATTCTAAGGACCCATAGAAGTACTCCTTGGAGAATGTAATCAATTTGGTCCTTCCCATGGAGGGTCCATGTGATCTATTTCAAACAGACATCAAGGATGTGAAATGTATAAAAATAGTTCCAATCAAAATGTTCTATATCATCTAGACACATTTTGGTTTCTCATCATTTGAGTGTTTCCCAAAAATGGCTATTTTTATTGAGTAAAACTGAAATTATATTGGAAATACCTCCTAGGTCGCATAAACAAATGTGTATAGTGTATCTTGTGTTAAATTACGTGTTATATTATGATAGGAACTTAAATCATAGAGGTGATTTTCTTGCTAGGACTTCTTTTATTTATTCGCTATATTATGGATTATGTTTGATAGTGTTTTAACGAAGGTATCAATTTGTCCATTTTCTACTGAATGATATTAGGATGACTTATTATACTAGATTTTGTACTTTTTTTATAATTTAATCAAATAATTCAAACATATGTTTATGTCATTGACCCTCAAAAATCTCTGACAACCCCCAATCATGTGTATCACATGGGACTTTAAAAATATTATGATATAATTAATCGAGACATTCTATATTGGTATTTTCTTATCAAATTTGGAGATTAATTTTGTCTAAGTAAAGATATAATTAATCTAATTAACTGTGGTTGTGGAATATGTACCCACAACATCCATCCCCATACTGAAAATTTCTAGGAATAGTTATTCATATATAAAAATTATGGGGGTTTAGGGATGAATTTTTCAAGGATATAGAATGCATGAAATTAACTATTGAGTTTTACATAGTCAGGTATCTTGGATTTTTAGTAGTATCCTAGTCTTCTGATTTGGTGGGACTTCTAGGTATAAGTCTAAGGAGCATTGGTGGATCCCACATGGACTTCTTATATTATAGAGGTAAAATCTCCTTCTTCTATACATCTGAGTAGGATTTCATCAAAATAATTTCTATATATGGAATTTTATATAATTTTTACATTTATACAGGGTAATGTCTGTTATAGGGAATATTATTTATTCCCTTTTGGCACTATCTGTGAGGAGATTCCCATTTTTTAGATAACTGGTCTAGGGGTGCATCTATTGAGATGTTGATATTGGTTCGTCACACGTTGTGGTGGTGTTAATCTAAATACTATCATCCATGTTATAGATTATGATCTATGAGGCCATTCATAGGTGCATGATTAGAAAGATTGAAACCACCTAATCAGGGCTGGCTAGGATGGTGGATGCTTAAGTCCATGTGTTAGCGTGATCATTTGGTGTTCGAGGAACATGATGTAATGTGAGATAAAAAGGGAAATCTTTTATTATAATCCTAACATAGCCAATGAGTGGGGTAAATTATTCCATTTTAATACTTATTCATAATTGATAGACTTTATCACTATCTCTGAATCGCCACTGATATTCAGATATGGAATATATAGCGGTAGAGAAAATTGTAAATAATCTATGAGGGATTGGTTTTCTACATCATTATTCATGCAACATCTAGATTATGGGAAAGCATAGTGGAAAACTAATTTTTAAATAGATATAAATAAAATCCCTATGAACACTAAAATGAGTTTCTTATTTTTCATCCTTTTACAAATATTAATTCATGAGTAACCATCACTATAAAACACCATTTTTCAGTGAGTGTTATGGGTGTAGAAAACATCTTCATATAGAATATTTTTTCTCAAAGGTGTCATTTTCAGGGTGGGATGTGCCACAACTAAATCATCAAAGGATTTCCCTTACATCACTATCAACTAAATGAACTGAATGATTTATAATTGTAGAATTACTTCTCATCCGTCTAGGTGCCCAGTCTGAATGGGATCACAAAGGATGTACATGAGTGGATCTATAAAAGAAGAAAAATGGACTTTATGGTTCTGTAATTATGTCCTCTTCTTCTACACAACAACTATTTTTGTGATACCATTCTACTCATTATTTGAGAATTGGGGATTAGTTCCAAGAATTTTTCAGATGATCTAGTATAGAAAATTTTGACTCATAAAATATTTCTTATGTGTGGGGTGGGAACCAAGTGAGAATTCCACGGTGTCCACATATAAGATTATTGGATTCCACTCCATCATTAGAATAAGGATTTGTGAGTGAAGAAGGTACTAAATGAGAGCCTAGAAGGATTCTTTGTAGCCCCTATCCCATCGATATGTGATTCCATTATTCATTATCATGGTGAAAGGTAGATATTTACTTCTAATTTTGCTATGAAACACCAAATTTAGGTGAGGTTCCCTTGGATTATACTCAATTATATGGTGTTTCAAGTGATGAAATTAATAGATAGAACTATTATTTTTTATGTCCACGTCATTGACAATGTGGTGTATAAAAAATAAAAGGAACTTCCCTATCGTTACTCTGGAAATACATTTTAACTGATTCATCTATAGAATATTCCACTGTATCTTGCCAAATATTGTCTGAAGATATATGAATTGATCGCATCACTATCGGTATTTAAACTCCATTTCATCAACATAAAATTTCTCTATTCTTCTAAAAAAATGGATTAAAGACCTTATGCACGGAGCATTGATAAGTAGTGTCAATATTATTTAATCTAAATATATTGAAAAAATAGTAGAGGTTACCTTGTGGTTCTCTGAAGGCAGTGGCCTCTAAATAATTGGGGAACATATTTATCTGATTATACAATGAATAAACATATATCAAATATAGGTGTAAGAATCTATCAATTTCATCGATCAAGAGATCTGTGTTGGGAATTGAGAACTTTTCTATTAGGATATCCCAATAAAGGTCTCTAAAAATAATACAGACCCTAATATGACCATTATTTTTCATTATAGTGAATATGTTGGAGAGCCATATTAAAAATTTCGGTTCTTTGAAAATGTTTTCATTGATTAATTTATTAACACCCTAAACCTAATATCTTATTGTCAGTGCATTATTTTAATACATTAGCATGATTACAAGGAATCATGTCCTAAAAGACCGATCAGCTTATAAGTGTTGTAAAACTGATTACACACATGAACATTACATTACACATTTGAAAATAAGAACCCAAATAAATGATTCATTGATAACACCATTAATCCCCTACCTTAATCGTACTTTTCAATAATAATAGACTTCTTGGAATCCTAGGAAAATAAAACAAAATAAAGGGGTTAGCTTTTATTCTTAGTAAAGATAACAATATAGCGGAAACATCCCTATATAAGAATAAACATTTATGGCAATGAATAAGACTAAAACATAATACATTAAAACATAAACATCAGCAAAATATGGCCAATATAAATCAAACAATTCCATTTACTTATTAACATGGTTATTCTACCAATAGAATAATCACATGTAATATCAATAGCCAATTTCTTATTGATGGAATTCATAATGCCCGACGTCCTAACCACATAGTCAAGTCCTTATTCTATGACAAAAAATAAGATTTTTTAAGTCGTTGTTCCAAGACACTAGTTTGTTTCATGATATCTACTGATGCATTGAGGATCTATAGCGGGCTTCACCCATCACATACTAATTCCAATTAATTCCTCATATGAAAAGGATTAAACATTACATAAACATTCATTTTAAAACATGTAATCAAAATGTCAATTCTTTATCCATAAACCCTAATTAATATAAAAATTAAACTTCCACAGTTAAACATTTCACAAAAACATCATTACAATATGGAAGATTTGTATCATATTAAATCAACATCAATCAAATTTAAAATCCATCAATGGAAATAGAAATTGATGAAAATTATTTTTAAAACACTTTGAGAGAAATATCCATTTATCAAGAAAACATTTAAAATCACGCAATTTAGAAAGAAATTAGTTTAAAGAAATTTTTGAATCAATTTTTCCCATACCATATTGAAACTTTGAAAGGAATTAACATTTAAAAAATGACATGCATATAAATAAATCCGTAAAATCATTTTGAAAACATGGACATTAATAAAAAATATTTAGAATATTTAATAATTAAAACATTTAAAATTATGATATAGTTAAATAGAATCTCAGTTAAAACATTAAATGATTCATTTTGAAATAAATGTAAGAAAACAGGATGTTGATGATAAATATGTCCAAGTAAATACTTACTCATAAACAATCATGGATAATAATGAGATTGAGGAATTAGTCCTTACATTGTACTTTAATTTAGTTGAGGTTACATTTAACCTCTTATATAATGGCCAAAATATGTTATTAAATTATACCAGAACCATATTTATATTTATTATATCATACATGATTCATTTATGAATTTATACAAGCCATTTAATAATGATTTCCGTGTTAAATTAACATTTCAGGTAATAATCACTTTCTTTATCATACGTGTTTTAACATGTTATTCTTGATCATATCACTTAGATCATGATTTCAATACATCCCAAATATAAAACATGATTTATATAACATATATATAGTATAGGTTTTTTATAATAGATTGATATATGAAATGGAAAACACGGTTTATATAGATGGTAGGTTGTACGTACGCATAAACATTGTTTCCGTTTTCATATCGTATTGAACGGATGTAAGTAAATAAAATATATGTAAGTACATATATATATATATATATATATCTAGTCATACTTATTAATAATATATATTTTTATAATCATCATGGAATGGTGAATGTGGAAATTAATCTCAACGTGTCGTGGAGACGGTAATCCGTACGTACACAAGACCGACAATATCATTATATTGATGGTGAAATCTTCTGTAATTGGTAGATATATCTTATATAGAGAACCATTAAAATGTTATATTTATTATTTACAATAGTTATACTAATTACTATACCTTTCCAAATAATGAAGTGTTTGAATAACCAACAACACCACAACGTGGAGACGGTAAGTCGTACGTATGCATGTATGGTGACATGGTCATTTAGAGGATGTATAGAATAAATAATATGGGTGTACCATATTTATAATAAATTACTATATGAATGAGGTACGGAATTAATTATATTAGTGTGGAAACAACAAATAATGAGGAAGTGGAAAATTAAAAAGAACATTAAAGTTGGTGGTGAAATTATTACTTCTTCTTCGGGTGTTTCCTTTTGATTTGATTAGAAGCGATCCATAGGTTGGATTTATGATCAATGTAATGACTGTAGGTTGATTTTAGGGATGTTGGGAGGATATTTGGGTGAGGTTTGGCTAATTCAAATGGCTTTGGAGGTGTGATTTTGGGAGAAGGGGAAGTGCACTTTTATAAGAGGGGGTAGGGTCACTTTAGTAAAAGATTATAATATTAATTTATTATACAATCATATTTTATTTATAATGACTAAAAATGAATTTATTTTGATATATAGATTGTTTTGGGTCAAACATATCTCAACCAATAGTTTTTAAACAAGTTTAGGTTACCATTTTAAACTTATCATTTAAATTTAACTCTTAGTTAAATAGTTTAATCTTTACCATTTCTTACTGTATTCTTAAACAATATGTTTAATAAAGGCCCTATAAACAATGAAGAGAACCTCAAGTGGTTAATTAATGATATATAAAATATTATTTAATCCTTTTTTCCAAACCTTATATCTTTAGGAATATTATATCAAACAATAATATAGAAATTGTTTTAAAAATAAATATATGTGAATTTGGACACTATTCGGTATTTTGTTTTTTGGAAAGTCATAACAACCTTATAATTTAGAAACAAAATTATCTAATAAATCATAAATTGTAATATTAATCTATAAAATTAGTTTAATTCATCAATAGTCTCAAATTACATCTATTTGGATATTTATAATATAAATTATTTTAATCATTCATTAATATGGTAATTACTGCATCATCATTGTGTCATAAATAAATTGAAATATTTAAGTTATAAAAATTAAATATAAAATACCATTATATAGAAAATAATTTTAGATTTCTATTGAATATTTTCAGTTTAAGAGATAACTTATAAAACCTGTTGTAAAAATTATTTTACTAAATGTTATATGTTTTGGTAATTTTTGTCTTTAATTTAAATTAATTAATATAAAGTGTCATTATCACTCTCAAGTGGCTCCATGGGGTCCTAAAATAGACCCAAGGATTCCCATGTTTGGAAAATTATCAACCAATATATGTATCACACATATTAGGGTAATTTAATGTTATTATAATATATCTTTTTACCCTTATTTACCGGATTTACCAATTTAACCACGGTAAGTAAAATATTTACTCATGAAAATATTCATTATGTATAAAAACAAAAGTTACTTATTTTCACAATTTTGACATCCTAATTCCAACTATGGAATGCATTTTTACAAATTCAATAAACAGAAGAAGCATAAATTAATTTAAAATTATTTCCTTTCTCAAAACAGGAATCACGTTTTTAAGAAATAATAACTATCATATGATTGACACTTGTTTATGTATAGTTTAAATGTGAAATTACATAAAATGACTTAAATTATATTAAATAATAAAAATATGATCTAAATATACTTAAAAACCATTCAGACTTATAATTTAACACTATAAATTATTTTTATTAAAAAGTTGATTTTAATTAAAATTTAGTATTTTTCACTATTCCTCAATAATTGAATGTTTTTAGAAAAGTACCAAAAATTTATCCAAACAAAATTGTTATATCCCGATTCTAAAGAATAATTTAATTTCATTAAATTGAATAAATAAAAGTGTAAAATATTGGTTTTAAAAAATGTTCCCCGTTGAAAGGCGGTAAAATTTCTTTTTTTTAAATACTTATTTTATTTGGAAAAAATGAATTTGTCATTATATTATGTCAAATAAACACATAATATGGATTATAAAATTGAATGGAGTATTTAAAATTTACAATTAAGTTAATACTATTCATAACTGATTTTTTAACAGCTAGTTTGGTATGTTGTTGTGCACTCAAACTCGGTGTTATGTGCAGTGCAAGCTACTGAAATACTTTAATGAGATAATGTACTATGAAATATGGGGGTGATACATTCTACCCACCTTCAGTAAACTGTTTTCTCGCTATTTGAAAAAAAATAAAAAAAAATAGGTTAAAAATATAACAATACCTTTGTGGAAACCCACTTCGGAAACTGGTTTAATAAAGTTTAGTCTTAAAAAGAGGGGAAGGGAATGAAAAAGTCACCAACAAACTATGATCTCGATTAAATGAAAACTGGTGGAAATTAGAGAAAAATAATTGGATGAAAAATGAAAATATTTATATGGAGTGATTGATGTAATCAATTGTAAACAAGTGTAAAATTGAGGGTCTCAAAGCCATCAATATATCAAGATTTAAAATATCATCAGTTCAAGAAAATATAAGGTATTAGGATAACACTTTTTTTTAATTCTCTTACATAATGTTTAATAATTAATTTCTTTATAGAATAAGCGAAAAATTAAATATTTGTGGAGTAGTGTTTCATCCTTTAAATATTTTTTAACACAAATTTATCTTTCACTGAAAAAGATAATAGAATTAAAAAATATTCTATTTATCCTAATCATATGGGATTTCAAAAATAATTAATTTATAATTCATTTATCATACTATTTTAAAAAAACCTACATTATACAAACCAGGACATCACGTATGCCAGTGGTAGGTGATGCACCCTTGTAACCCTTCGGTTGCAGGTTCAAGTCTCACGGCATTGCCGGATGCGATGGGTTGTCACCCGACTTCTGGGTTGTCCTATTTATAACAATCCAAAAATAATTTTAGGAAATTATTTAAAATTAATAATAGTATCCAATTTCAAACATAATAAATTCCAGCCTTTAGAATTTTACAAAATACATCTGTCCAAATTCCCAGTCAACAATTTATATGGATGGTATACACAATGAAGATTCTTTTCTCTACGTGATAACATGTTAATAACATCATCATGTATTTTTTTAAAACATAGTTACACCCTGAATTACCATAAAACCTTATTCTTTATATAATACTAGATATGCTCCTTATATCAATAAAATATTGTAAACTCCAACCATTATGGAATATACAAATCAATAATTATTTTCAAGGTAGTCAAGAATATCCAATATAATTTATCCAAATCAATCAAATATTATTCCAAAATCATTACATTAGTATTAGAATAATATGAATGTTTTTATTTCTCTCAATGCTATTTTTTCCAAAAAAAAACCTATTATTGAGTCACTGTTAGTGTTTCCAAAATATCTCATGTCCTTAATAAAATAGTACTACAGTACTATCCATACTTACTCTATAATTCTTATAACATGTACATCATTAATAAAACAATCAAATGACACAATACTTTTTAAAAACATAAGAAATATAATCATTCCTCTTCATGTTCAGTAGTATCATAACATGATTATTATCCAATAGCAGCATTGGGGGTATACTCTAATGATTTGGAGATTTCTTCATGTAGTTCTCCAACACCTTCTAGATGAAGAATTATACATTTGAATCCTTTTTCGTACCATTGCAGTCACATACTTGGTTTTATTATTCTCCAAAATAATAACAAACTCCCATTCCCTTCAAGCATTTACCAAGGTAATTCTTTCCACAGTTATCACATATGGGAAAATACTTATTTCCCCTCTTTCCACTATCCATCTTTATCTCTTCCATCATTTTCTTCTCTTTCATCCCTTCAAAGACATAGGACTCAGAAAATTCTTTACTTATCTTATTAACACATGATATATTTTGTTCATATGATGAGAATACATGGGAGATTATTTCCCTTTTAAAAGTTGTCTTAATCCCCTGGAAGATATAATCCATCTTAATCTTTCGATCATGAGTATTGATGGAATTCTCATTCCTTCTACTAGGCACAATTTCTAAATAATGGCATGGACTAACTATGTTTATAAATTTCAATGCACAATTTCAAACTTGTAAAATACGAATCATAAATTGAAAAAATTATTCTTATAATATATATTCATAAAATGTATTCATTGGGGATGTATTTACTCGTAAATCCTTCATAATGGCTTGTAATGAAAATGTGAATTATCCTAAGCATATCTCCCAGGAGTAGTCATAACAAAGATTCCAGCGAGGCCCATTGTCGTGTTCCAGGATACCCCGGGTCAATCCTGAAACTCCTTTTCAGTGTTTTTACTCCTAGGTACATCTGTGCCAGATCCGTCTCTATCTCTTTGTATCTAGACAGAGATGTGTTTCTTGGAAGATACACAAAATCTCTACATTAACAAAATTTTATAAAGTTCCTCTATACTGACCCTAAAATTGTATCTTATGGAAATTTCGCTAGTTAGTGTTTATCAAAATCTATTTTTATTTTGTTTCTAACCTTCCTTTGATACCAACTATAATGCCTAAACCCCATATTCCCATATTCGGTGCATTATTTTAATACATTAGCATGATTACAAGGAATCAATTTCCAAAAGACCGATCAATTTACCAGTCTTGGAAAATAGATTATATACATGATCATTACATTACACACTAGAAAATAAAACACTATATCAATGATCCTATAAGAATGCCATTAATCCCCTATAATAACCCAAATTCTCAATCATAATACACATCTTGGAATCCTTGTAAATTAAAAAATATGAAAGGGGTGAGATCAGATGCTCAGTAAGGATAACAATATAGCTGGAACATTTATAAATAATAATAAACATTTAAGGCGATGTATAAGTCTAATAAATAATCCTTTTAAACTTCAAATTCAGCATTATATATCCAATATTAATGAAATAATTCCATTTACTTATTTACAAGGATATTCTACTAGTTGAATAATCCCATGTAATATCAATTGCCAATTTTATAATGATGGAATGCATAATGCCATACTTTATAGCCACATAGTCAAGGCCTTGTTCTAAGACTAAAAATAATATGTTGTCAAGGCCTTGTGCCAAGACACTAGTTTGTCTTATGAGGCCTACTGACGCATCGAGGAGCTTATGCATGCTACACCTGTCACTTACTATTTCCAATGCATTCCTGATATGAAAATGGTTAAACATAACCTAAAAAATAGTATTAAAACTAGCATATGAAATGTCAATTCTTTATCCATAAACCATTAATGGTATAGAAATAACACAACCCAAGTCAAACATATCAGAAATCCTTTAATACAATATTTAATATTTTTATCACAATTATTCATATTCAAACATGTTTAAAATCTATCAAAGGAACTTGAAAACGATGAAAATGGTTTCTAAAATTCTTTGAGAGAAATATCCAATTTTCGTGAAAACATTTAATGTCCCACAATTTTTAAAGGAATTCATTTAAATAAATTTTTTAATCAAATTTTCACTAACCACATTGAATCTATGATAGGAATTAACATTTTAAAAAAATTAATTCCATATAAATAATTTCGTAATATCATTTTGTAAACATGGACATTAATTAAAAATATTGAGAAAAATACATATTTAATACATTTAAAATTATGATATCTTTAAATAGACCCTTCTACTAAAGCTTAAAATATTTTTTTTCAAAACATTTTTATGAAATAAGGACATTTATGGTAAATATTTCCAAGGAAATATATACTCATAAACAATCTCGGATAATAATGTGATTGAGGAATTGAACATTACCATGTAATTTCCTTTAGTCGGGGTTTCATTTAAACTCTTGTATAATGACCATAGTATGTAACTAAATTATACCAGAACAATATTCATATTTATTATTTAACACATGATTCATTTATGACTTTATACTAGCCAATTAATAATTATTTCCATATTTAATTACCACTTAGGGTAATAATCTATTTCTTTATCGTATGGGTTTTAACATGTTATTCTTGATTGTATCACATAGATCGTGATTTAAATACTCCAATAATATAAAACATAATATATATATATCATATATATATAGTATAAATTTGTTTTATAGATAGAAAAATGAAATAGAAAACATTGTTTATCGAGACGGTCAGCCGTATGTTCGCATAAAAGTTGTTTCAATTTTAATATCGTATTAAATGGAAGTGAGTGAATATTATGTATATAAGTATATATATATATTTATACTTATTAATAATATATATTTTTTATTATCATCATTGAATGGTTAATGTGGAAATGAATCTCCTGGAATCGTGAAGGCGGCAGTCCGTACATACGCAGGGGTGACAATATCATTATATGGATGGTGGAATCATATGTAATTTAATGATATATCATATAAAAAGAATAATTAACATGTTATATTAATTATTTATATCATCTATACTCATTATTATACCCATATGATAAATAAATGGTTGAATAAAAACTACACCATGACGTGGTGACAGTAAGTCGTACGTACACACGTATGGTGACTTTGGCATTTAGAGTATGAATTGAATAAAAAATATGGTTGTACCATATTTATAATAAAATCACCATATTTAAGAGGTACTGGAGTTATTATTTTGGTATCGAAAAAACATTTAAAGTGGAATTGAAAGAAGAAAACAGACATGAAATATGGTGTTAAAATTATTATCTCTTCATTAGGTGTTTCCTTTTCAGTTGATCAAAAGGGAGCCTTAAGTTGGCTTTATGATCAAATTAAGGACTCTAGGTTGATTTTAGTGAATTTTTTATATTATTTGTGCAGGTTTTGGCTGTGTCAAATGGATTTGTAGGTGTGATTTGGGGATAAGGGGAAGTTCTCTTTTATAAGAGGGGTGAGTGTCACTTTTGGAAAAGATTAAACTATTAATTTTTTATACAATAATTTTGGTTTATAATGGATCCAAATGAATTTATATCTAGAATTATGTGGTTATGGGTCGAAATACTCACAAATAATTGGTTTTATAGAAGTTTGGGTTAACAGTTTTACCTTATCTTTTAGATTTAACTCTTAGTTAAATAGTTTAACCTTTCCCACGGCTTCTTGTATTCTTACATTACACGGTTATTAAACATACTATAAACTTCCATGAAACCTAAAGTGGTTTATTAAGGAAATTTATAATATTATTTAATCCCTTTTTCTAATCCTTTGATTTTTAGAAATATTAAATCAAAAAATAATAAATAAATTGTTTAAAAAACAATTTATGTCAATTTTGAGACAATTTGGTATTTTATTTTTGTAATAGTCATAAAAACCTTATCACATCGAAAAATATTTATTTAATCAACCCTAGTATGTCATATTAACGTAGAAAATTAGTTTAATTCATCAAAAGTCCCAAATAACGTTAATTTGGATATTTATAATATCAATTATTTTAATTATTCCTTAATAAGGTAATTACTGCATCATCATTGTGTTATAAATAATTTTAATTATTTAATGTCTAAAAATTATAAATAAAATATCATTATTTAGTAAATAGTTATGGATTTTTAATTAATATTTTTTTTATGATGTAACTTAAATAACTTCTTGTAAAAATTGTTTTACTAAAAGATATATGTTTTCGTCAATTATCAATTTACAATAAATGAACTAATATAAAGTGTCATTACAACTCTCAGGTGGCTCCATGGGGTCCCAAAATCGAACCAAGGATTACCATGGTCATAAATGTATTATCTAATAGAAATAGGACATGTGTTATGGTAATTTAATATTATTATAATATATTTTTTACCCTTATTTACCAGATTTACCCCTTTAACCATAGTAAATAAAATATTTACTGAAGTAAATATTAACAATGTATTAAAATAAAATTTCAATATTTATAAAATTTATTCCCTTGGAATCTAAATATGGAATCCAATTTTTCAAATTCAAAACATAAAATGTGTTGGAAATTAATTTAAAATTAATTCGCGTTGTCAAATCAAATGGTGTGTTTTTAAGAAATAATAACTATCAAAAGATTGATAGTTGTTTATGTCTAGTTTTATTGTAAATTTTTATTAAATTACATAAATTATATTAAATGATAAAAATATAATCTAATGATACTTATAACCCTTTGCAATGAAAAATTTTACACTATAAATTATTTCGATTAAAAAATATGTTTTTAATTTAAATTTAGAATTTTTCACTATTTATCAAAAATTGAATGTTTTTAAAAAGGTTCCAAAAATTTATCCAAAATAAATTGTTATGGATTGATTCTAAATAACATTTTTATTTCATTAAATTAAATATATTATTGTAAAATGTTGGTTTTAAAAGAGTTTATCCATTAAAAGGCTGTATAATTATATTTTTTGAAAAATACTTCTTTTATCCTTAAAAATGAACTTGTTATTTTATTATGTATAAGAAACACATAATATGGATTCTAATATTATATGGAGTTTTTAAAACTCACAACTTTATTAATATTATTCATATCCTCATTTTGAATGACAAGTTTGATAAGTCATTGTGCGCTCATACTCGGCATTGTGTGTAGTGCAGGCTATTGAATTACTTTAATGAGATAACTTACTATGAAATCTTGGGGTGTTACAAAATTTTCATATTCCACCTCTACATTGGTAGTATGAGAGTGGTCCATACTCATGGATACCTGATTGAATCCTTTATGGTCATCGGGTTAGATGAGAAGGTGCATAGCCACATAAGGATTCATTCTTGGGAGTTTTAATAAAATTACATCCAAACACATATCATCATTGCTTTAGAAATGTGATGTACATGTATTTTTTTATGGGGAATGAAACCAATAATCAATGTAGGTCATGGGTCTTCTCCCCCCCCCCCCATGACCTACATACTAAATCTCATTAATGGTTGTGTAGATGCCTTCCTCAAATGTTGGAGGTGGTGATCCTAAGGTCATCCTCTTCTTCTTCCAACATTGAGTCAATGGATTCAATTTTTGATGATGTAAAAAATATGGTGGAATAATTATCAAATTATTTATAAAAGAGGACAGGAGAAAAACCTTACCATCTCCTATAACCATTGTCATTATAGAGAGATTCTAGATTTGGTTGTAGTTTTCACTATCATTGGGGATAAAAGGGTCTTGGATGTCTTGGATCAGTTCTACTACCTTAGTTCAATTTATGAAGAGATTATTGTCACTATCAAGCACACTCTAGGGCTTCTCAGAGTTAATCCCGATGTTTATGGGATCTAAAAATGATATATCATCACCCACTATTGGTTTTTCTCATCCCTTATGACGAATCCTGCCTCAATATATGGGGATTACCAAGTATCGAAGGAGAACTATCACCATGTATTATGTTTACATTCCCATATATTGGTATTTCAATAATTGATGAAATTTTGATTGTACCATTAAGTCACGATAGAGCCATGGTGTTCTAATTATGGCATTTTATGAATTGTCTTGTTGCATAACCACAAACGCATCGTTAGAGGTGAGGTCCCCAGACTAAAAATTTAGTGTGATCTTACATATATGTATGTTTTTACTCTTATCATAACCATTAATGGTCACCTTTTTGGTTTAAAAATTACCTTAACAATACCCCAAACATTGGAGGGTTGGAATCTAAATGAGTCTGATCCTAGATCCATTGTCACTACAAGACCTTCAGATGTCAACATTATCAAGTCTATCAAAACCATATAAGTACATGATGTATCATTCTATGACTTATTCTTAATTATTCCCATTGAATGTGATGGTTACATGGAATTTAGCTGGAATGATGTCCATTTGAATGACCTCATCCTCATAGACATCTATATTGAACTCCTAGGGGCTCTATAGGGGTTCAATGGGTGCCTCCCTTAGTTATTTTGAATGATGTAGTGTGGCCAAGATTGAGATATTGGTTGGGATAACAACCAGATATTTAATAATTTCAAAATTTTGGTCTAGTGGTTTTTGAATCATGATGTGGGTTTTATTCTTACTATGTAGCTTAGAATTTAGGGAATTTTAGGTTTAATATCATGAAGCATAAGTATATGTTGATAGATAATCTTATGCTAGTGGAATTGGTCATGATGGTCTTCCCCATTGCCTGGCCTTATTAGGTAATCACACCTGGGAATGTTGGTCATGCTATATGAATGTACATGGAATACTAGTGGAGTGTTCAGAGACACATCCATGCTGATTTTGGATTTTCTTGAAAATTTTTCCATGGTTATAATTTGTATATATAACATCTATTGGGAGATGACTAGCATATTGGTTGTGATGGTGCCCGCACTATCCCTTGTATCCTCAGTTCATATGTATGTGGCCACCTGTTCCTAATTTAGGTGTGGGGAACACACACCAAGATTAATATCCATCATCATAAAAAGGTTCTTCTATGTTTATCTGATTAATTTAACTAAATATGATCTCTTCATCTAATGAGTTCTCCATTTTGGTCTAGTAGTGACCATGCTTATGATGTTGTAGGGAAGAAATATAGAAGAGCTCGATCTTGTATAAGAGAAGGATATGACTCTTTATCTTCTATCACATCATCTTTTTGATGTTCTTGTCCACCTTTGAGATATGAATATGATGTCACTTCCATTAGTGGAAGGACTGTTGTGGGTCTACCAATTTTTGCTTTTAGGGTTGGAGGAGCTCGATCAACTTTCTTTTGAGTCATCCAGTTTTTTGAATTCATTTTTATTCATAGTTAGATCACTGTAGAAATCCCATTCTTCTTCTTGCATGGAAATTGTTATTTATTTCAAATACAATAAGGAGTTATTCATCACCACTTGTCTATAATTTCCAATTCCTCAGAGAATTTCATTAAACATGAATAAGTCAAGGACATTATGACCTAATATCCTATTGAAAGGGTTGTAGTTAGGGAATTCAGTGAGGATGAAAACTTTGGGCTTCCTAGGTTATAGTAGCTTGAGAAGGTTATTGTCCATGGATTCAAATGAGGAATGGTTCGTTTCAGAAAAATTAGAATTTCTTCATTGATTCCTCAAATATCAGGAAACCTTGGTCTCTTTTCACATCTCTAGGATGGTGGTATTTTCATTTCTGATGCTCTAAATGAGGATCTAGGTAGATTGAGACTTTATTAGGTTCTTGGAAAGAAACAGGTACTATTTTTAGATTAATAGACATAGTCTCTATCGTTCTTATAATTTTCCCTTCTATTGAATCCATGAGATTATATTTATAATTAGATGAGTAAATGGTTTCTTAAAAATGTTGTTTTGTTTCTATTATCTCATGGAAGACATATATATTCATTATTGGGGTCATCAGTGTGTCCATATCATCCCATATATTTTAAGAATATAGTTCCATAAATTGTTCTTGTAAGAGAGCTATGTCGATAGAATAAGATAAACCCTTCAAACATCCTATAAATCCTAGAATAAAATAATTTTACATTTATTTTACATAATCAAGTATATTACTTTCAATTAACTCTTTCTAGAGATGATCTAGTAAAGGAATTAATTACCATGTTCTTCCCATCCTATAATGAATATAGCTGGAAGGGTGTTGCAATAATAAATGTTTGTCCCTATCTTATATTTTACAAAAAACATTTTTCTTGTCACATATTTCATGTCATGATGTCCCATCATCATATTGCATCATGATACGAGGTGATTAAGATTTTTTTTCAGGGTTTCCCACACCATTAAAGGTTAAGAATGGTGGATTATTTAATTTTGTTGGGAGAAAATTTTTATTCTCCCATTCAAGATTTTTTTCCCTCCTATTCTAAAAATATTATTGTCTCCCTTCTATGGATTCCATTTATGTGTCCATGGAATCAATGGATATGATGATTATAATCAAGATTTTAATGATTCATGGGATGGGTATGTGATATAAATCCCCCATTCCAAGTGGTTTGGGTTGATATAATATCGCCAATGATATCCCCATGACCTTCTTAAGGGATTATGAACAAGGTTTTGGAGGATGGGATATAAATTCCCCCGGCCAACTAGGATGGGATTTGATTAAATTTTCTACAACAATGTCATGAATCTTATAAGGTATTGATGATCCGAGGGTGTTTTGAGTGGATGATATTAACAAAACATATCATTATGGGTTTTCTTTAGGATAGCTATAATGGAATTTATTATTGTGGCCTCTTTGATGTGGCATAGTTGTGCTTCTATAGATGTTTCTAGTAATAAAATCCCCAAACATGATTTGGTTTCTATAGGATGTCATTGGATTGATTACATCCATGGGTTACATATCTAAAATTTGTTCCCATTACTTTTAGTGTTCAATGATTTGTTGGATATCCTCATCATGCACTATTGATGTCTTGGCACTATTGAGGCATGAAGATTTTGTTAAAAGTTACAAACAAGATAACATGATAGCTGCCCCCCAGATATCACTAGAGTGTTTTTTTATGTGGTGTAGTGAAGTGTAATGCTCTATACCGTCCCCATACACAAATATGAATAAAATATTTGGATTTTTATATTATTTTTTAATGATTTGTGATACAATGGTGGAATGCACGTGGAAGATATGTGTTGTGATTTTCCAATTTTGGGTCCCAGTCATCGAAAAAGTTTCTAGGTCAAGATTTAAATAGAGTATCATTATATTCTGATGGGGAAAATCATATTCATGATAAAAGAGGTTTCTATCCATCATATGTTGATGATTTTCCAATATATTTTAACATATATAAGGGATTAACTCCTTTTGTAGCTCATATGGGATCTCATAGTCAAATGTTTTAAGGGGAAAGAATATTTACTAGTGTTTTTCCTCAAGATATCTATGTCCATATGTCATCATCAGATTACACTAATCAGACTTGTATGCATCCATCTGTAACATCCTGAGTCTGGAGCCCCTCCACTGGTGCCCCGTACCCAGTTCTCCACATGACCTCAAGCGCGTTTCCTCGAATGCCAGAGGCTGCCAACTAGCAGAGAGGGCCTTGGTGAGTCGGTGGGGAAACTATTCCCTCATTCGGTAAGGTATAAAAGGTAAGAAAACAAAAATAAACAGCGGAAGTAGTAAACGACATGCATAAAAACAGAAACCAAACAGCGGAAACAATGTAGATATATAACTATGATGAAAATGATGCAGCTGGTACAAGTATATAATGAAAACAGCAAACACAAAAATGTGATTAAATACAACTGAAACCAAGTGAAAAGGAAAAACAAATAATCTCCTCTGCATCGCGAGCCACGGCTTGGTCCCATGCTCCCCAGCTCCTGATGCAGTCATGATCCTGAAGTAGAAGGCCTGTTTCACTCGGAATTCGGGGATGACCTCCTGAATGGGAGATTCAAACGTTCCGATCGGTTTCTAGCGTGTTTGTTCGTAGAACTGGAAACATCCAAGGATTCCACATCCGTTTGGACCTACTTTCCAAAGGTAGGCGCTCATTAGCTTATGGACTGATGAGGCTTAGGAATTTGCATTGGTTGAGAGGATGGGAGGTCAGACTCATCACACCTTTTTGAGGGGAATTATTGTCTATTCCGGGACTCTCTTTATAGATTTATGTTCTGTTCGTGAATCCTTATTACATTACCAAGTATAAAATGAGCTTTCCTTCAGTTTAACAATCAATGATTAAATATGTAAGAAATTTAGAGAATCTTTTATATGTATTCGAGGTTCTTCATCAATAGAGAATCATCTATATTTATTTAGAGATTCTTGGTTAATGGTATCCTTCAAAACATTTATATAAAAGTCTCTTGGTAATTATGATGACTAGGCTGGTTTTAAAGCCACTTAGTGGGGCACTTGAAGTTTATTATCATTCAGAAGGACATGAATTATTTCAGAGTTGGGATCGAACCCATAAATGGGCTACCTACGTATCCTTTGTTTTAGAAAAGGAATCAGTACCCACGTAGTTCGAGTAAGGGAGTATGACGTTTATGATTGATGGCTCAAAGAAGGATTTTAATAACTACTTTTACACTCTAAGCTCACGTGAGTCATGCTCGGTGTGAGAAACAAGAGGTATTGGTAAAAATTAGACAATTGTGCCATGAAAGATGCAATCATAAGAAATGGTTTGGGGCTTATGTATGTATGACTGCCCAGATAGATGAAGGTTTAGGATTTACTTTTAGAGAGAAAATCTAGGAACAGGGTCCACAAAGGTATATCTGCTTCATGGAGATTTGAATACTCTAACTTGGGACTTATTCTTGAAAGGGAAACCCAAATTAGCAGAGGATTGATAAATAGGTTTTACTCCTGAGATGGAATCCCCGATCAAACGAAAATTAGGACCGGTTAAAGAGAATTTAAGGGACTTGGGGCTTATTCCTGAAAAGGAAATACAAGATTATGACTGGGACTTATTCCTGAAAAGGAGTCCCAGGTTAGGGGACTTGGGGATTACTCCTGAAAAGGAAGCCCAAGATTATAACTGGGACTTATTCCTGAAAAAGGAGACCCAGGTTATGAGATTAAGGTTTGGGGCTTACTCCTGAATAGGATGACTAGATTTGGGAATTTTAAGAATTTGGGGCTTACTCCTGAGGAGGATGCCCAATTTTGGAGGACTTAGGACTGTGGATTATTCCTGAAAAGGAGACCCAGGTTAAGGATTCTCTCATTTTAAAGGATGAGGTTGAATGAATGAACTCTCAATCTTTAGTGACATAAAGATATGTAAATCACTAGGTTTTGAGAGATATTCCACCGAATTCCTTTCAGATAAGGAAGTCAAATCAAGAAATCATTCCATAAATGGATTTGGAGAGTGTCTTAAAGACTGAATCTTGAAAAGAAAAGGTGTAATGGCTTAATAGGGGTGAAATGGGAAAAAAGGCAGCAAAAAAGGAAGGGGCGCGCAAGTACTACGGCGGCGCGCAAGTATTGTAGCGGCGCGCAAGTATTGGTCGCGCAGTTATACCTACACGACACATGGGGTACTTTGCTCGATGGTCAACCAGCATTGAAATACTTGATTGACTCTTTATTAAAGCCTTTAGAATCCTCTTGAGGTTCTTCCAAAAAAGGGACGCGCAAGTTCTATCGAAGGAATAAGGCGGCGCGCAAGTGTGACCACTTCCCTTAAGGGCTGACCACTCAGGCGCACAAGTGTTGATGAGTTTCAACACTTAGGCTTTACTTCCTCCCTTTAGATCTTCCGTTCTAGATAAGAAATTACCTTAGAAGTGTTCCGGAAGCTTTGCGAAGAGACTTGGGCGTCGGGAGCTTCAATCCGAGTTTCTGGAAAAAGATCCTCTCGAATGGGGGGCCCACAGGGTCTTTTTATAGGAAGGAGAAGACCCCAGGCGGTTACCGGGAGGTTATCAATTAGGTCGTGCATGTCACTTGCGCGACCATAAGGGTGTCGTGCAAGTGGACTTGCGCGACAGTGATATAACTTGCGTGGGGCAGTTGCTTTTGATCCTTTGTTCATGCCTTTGTCGATTTTTGATATTTTCTTCAAAGGTTGAATCACTTTGAGCTCAGATATTCCCCTTTTCCGATCATTAGATTCTGTGACGAAAGGAGCATCAACAAAAGTCCCCCTCAGAGTTGGATCCGGAGAGAAATGAGGATTTGACTGTGAAGAAATCGAATACATTCAAAGGAAAAGGGGGAGCGCAAGTCTTCAGGGCATAGAGGGTGGCGCGCAAGTGCGCATCGCATAGGGATACGGCCCTCGGTCGTGCAGGGTCCGGCGCGCAGGGTCCTGGTCGCGTCTATAAATAGAGGGCCTCACTTCCGTACAAGCATCCGGATTTCCGGACTTCATACCTTCGAGCTCTCGCCGCACAGGTCACCTTAGCCACGCAGGTTGCTCTGTTTTCTAGTGTATTCCTTGATGTCGCGCTATTGTAAAGGCATTTGTACTTGCGCGGTTTATACTTGCATGTCAAAAACTAGTGTGGCACATGAATACTTGCGCGCCATTTTTTAGACTTGCGAGCCTTAATGCCTTAGCCATTTTTTCGAAATCTTTCACAAATTTTATGAAAAAATAAACCCATTTAAGAGTTTAATTTATTCAACTTTTGGGCAGATTCAATGGCTCTTAAGGGAATTAAAACGTTTGATGAACTAGATAGCATGCGGACTGATGACATGATGAACATCATTGGCCATGATTACTATGATATCTGCGACAGCACTCTCCCAGATTTGGATAAGTACTTGAAGAAATATCATCTTAATTTCCCATAGAGCATCTACCTGTCTCTATGTGGTCATGGTCACCTGCATAGAGTCAATGTTCCATATGCAAAGAACTATACACCTGAAATGCAGCTGCGCTGCTACTCCTTCATTTCGGTTATGCTGTGCATTAAGAGCAACAACAATGGGGTGAACATTAAAATTATTCATCCATGTTATTTCCTTGCAGATATGAAAATGGAAAACCCATGGGTTGAAATGTTTTCCACTACCGGTTGGAGGAGAGAAGACAAACATGGTATTAGAACAATATCTGAAAAGAGTACTCTCTCCAAATGGCTCTTTACTTCCAATGCTCCATTCTAAAATCCATGTATCCATCTTCCAAGTCTCTTGGACAGAAACAGAGTCACTGTTTGATCAGCAGAAAATTTTCTCAAACCGCACTCAAGAACATCCTTTTACTATTGTTCCAAGAAGAGCTGGTATCACTGCATCTCTTATTGTATCCAGTTGAATGAATGAATTCCAGGTGGTTGCTGATGAAGCTCGGGATGCCGTAAATCAAATGAAGTGTTATGTTGAAAGCCTCTTGTAATTCTTGAAAAAGATAATAGACTCTAGTCTGTGGATGTCCTTCTAACTCTTGTGTATCAATGAAAAACACTTTCATCTTAAATCATTTGTACATGAATTCTTTCACTACCTGCTTCAAATTTACTTAATCCAACGGGCTTAGTAAGCATAGTTTGATTTTTACTAGGATTATTACAAATAACCCTACAAACTTTGAACCTTTTAATTTCTCAATATTTCCTAAATCAAACAAAAATGTATATTTAGTGAGCTGGAACATGACTTTTATTCAGAGTTCCTTTGTCTTTTGTGGGTAGTTTAAAGTCATGCATGTCGGACATAAAGGGGATAATGTTTAAGGTCGAAATAGATTTGACCAAAATGGATTAAAATTGATTCAATTCCTTGACAATTTATCTGAAAACATATTACCATACTCAAGTATGAGAGAAAAAAATGTAAACTATGGCTTAAGAATATTTGAATCTGAGGAATGATATGAAAAAGAGATAAAAGGCATTAGAAGAAGTAGTTTCCAAGAATGAAGTTACTATTATTTATCAAAACCCGTTAGGGGGTTGAATTATGCAGGGCCACCTAAGAGCATTGGCTGCATGGTCAAATAAATAGCATCTTTCAGCTGACAAGTCTGTTATGTGGACTGTTTATGCAAGGCCACCTATGGGAACGTGCTGCATAGTCAGGAAAAAGTACTCTCAGAAATTTACTTTCCTAGTGCTAAAATCCAGTGAAAGTTTATGGAGATTAAAATTTTCTAAATTATAGAGTTTGTTGTATGGAAAGAGATACTTGAATATGGAGAAGATATTTTCAGACAAGATTATCGAAGAACTGGATGAATATCACTCCTACGAAGGTCTGACCCAAATGTAGGGAAGAAGAATAAACCATAGACTTGAATACTTTCAGATCATGAAAAAGGATATGGGACAAATATGTTAAGGATGGCTATTTTTTTGCGGATCCCTACATACTGTTGTTTAAGAAAAATAAAGACAAAAGAGGCATTCTTCCCAAGAATGAAGTTACCATCATTTAACAAACCCGTTTGGGGGTTGAATTATGCAGGGCCACCTAAGGGCATTGGCTGCATAGTTAAATAAAATAGTATATTTTGGATAACAAGTCTGTTATGTGGACTGTTTATGCAAGGCCACCTATGGGCACATACTGCATAGTCAGGAAAAAAGAATTCTCAGAAGTTTGACATTTTTGTGACTAAAAAGTCATGAAAAGGGTTATGAAGATCTGAAAATATTTAAGGTTAGGATTATAACACATAAAGATGGGTATTGTCCAATGTATATAGAGATATATAGGTCAGTGATAACCATAATCATGTTGTGGCTGGGTCCTGAAATGAAATTTGGGACTTCACTACGTATCTCATAAGAATGAGAATCAAGCCATACGTAGATCTTGAAATGCAGTTTAACATCATACAGGACAAAAATATGAGAGATCATAGTTTAGGGTCATAGATTTCGGACCCTAATAATGAATACACAGTGTGTGTGTTCATGAGGACTTTTCAGCCAAGGGACTGAAAGTGAAATTTGGGGTTAGGCCCAAAAAGACCTGGGGCTAGATTCGAGGGATACTCGAATGTTCCTACGTATCCCATAAGGATGGGAATCAAGCCCACGTAGTTCTAGAACTACCCTTTGTACAAATTTGGTTCGTACATGTGAAGGGTGAAAGGGGACTTTAGTGCAATGATGGTTTAACCCAAGATAAAAAGTTTAGGCATTACCATGTATGCACGTAGTCTTTTGAAATGAAACATGATTGAAAAAATCAATGTCAATAATAGTTCTCTCTCAAATGAGGAAATCAAAGAGTATTGTAGTCTATTGTCGTACCGGACAAAAGTGTTGCATAGTTTAACGTCATATAACAAGGACAAAAGTGAATCAATGTAAAGATATTGATTCTAGGGGTGGTTTCACGAATCAACATCATATGAGATGGTGGTTAACCGATGTAAAGAGATTGTTTTTTGGGCTTGAACCCTGGGAGGTTGCCTACATACCCAGCCTGGAGGGCAAGGATCAAAGTCCGTTTGTTCAATTAAAGAATGAATTAATGATCAAGTTGTTCTTGGGGACAACGATCTAAATAAAAAAATGTTGTTGGGACTTATACATGGTTAGCAGCCCAAAGAGAGTGTTACGGTTGAGGTTTTCTCTAAGCTCATGTGAGTCATACTCAGTGTGAGAAACAAGAGGTAACAACAACCTTAACGATGCATAGTTTAATGTCATGTAGGACATATAAAGGGACTATGCAATTTAAAGTCTTGCAGTTAGGACTATTGGTGCTGCGCAGTTTAGTGTCATGTAGCAGGGACAAAATACAGTTTAATGTCATGTAGGACGTATAATGAATTTTCTGTATAGTTTATCGTCATGTAGTTAGGACTATTGGGACAATGGAGTTTAACATCATGTTGGACGAAAGGGGGACTGCGCAGTTTAATGTCATGCATTAAGGACAAAATAACACACCATTTACGTCATGTTGGACGCATTGGGGATTTTTTTTCACAGTTTAACGTCATGTTGGACGAAAGTGTGAATAGTTTAAGGTCATATGCATGGACCGTGGATGGTGAAGTTTAATGTCATGCTGGACGGTGGTGTAGTTTAAGGTCATACAAGACCTTTGATGATTATATAGTTTAACGTCATTCCGGACGTAAGGGACTTTTATACAGTTTAGGGTCATGTAGTTAGGACGTCACAGTTTAACGTCTTACTGGACGTAAGGGACTTTCAAATAGTTTAGGGTGATATGCATGGACCGTTGATGATGCATTTTAAGGTTATACAGGATCTAGTTGATTTCTAAGGTCATACTGGACCATTTAGGGAACTTTTTCACAGTTTAACTCCGTGTGGGATGAAGTTACAGTTTAATGTCATACAGGACCATTGCCGTATAGTTTAACATCATATAGCAAGGACGAACTAGTGCTGCAAAGTTTAGTGTCATGTTGCGGGGACAAAATGTGAATACTTTGTATTTTATACAAAATATTTCTTCAAAAATATGGAATTAGTTGGAGTAGTAATGATTTCTCCATCCATCAAGATTAATGAATAAGCTCCATTGGAGTAGACCCTATTTTTGAATAAGGTCCTTCCCATTTTGGCTCAAGCTTGGGAGGTTTCTTTCCTGGTATCATTGGAGTTCTGATAACTAATACCAATTCTCCCTGAATGAATGAACGAAGACGAAATTTTTTGTTAAAAGCTCGTGCTATTCGATTCTGATACATTTCCAAGTGGTGCAAAGTGCACAATCGTTTCTCATCTAACCATTCCAATTCATTCAATCGCTTTTGGGATTGCTCATCTGTAGATAACTGATCACAAATGGCTACTCTGAGTGAGGGCAATTGAACTTCAATTGGCAAGACTGCTTCTGTTCCATATACCAACAAATATGGAGTTGACCGCGTTGCATTACGGGTGGTAGTCCGATAAGCCCATAAAGCATGAAAGAGTTTATCAGGCCATAACCTCTTATCTTTATCCACCATCTTTTACAGTATATTTTAAAGAGTCATGTTAAAGGCTTCTATTTGTCCATTGGCTGCCGCATGATACCGAGATGAATGGTTGTATTTAATGTTGTATTCTTGATACCGTTTCTTCACCTCAGAATAATAGAAGTTGGTGTCGTTGTTCGTCAATATGGTATGAGGGACACCAAATATAGTAATGATGTTAGACTTGATGAAGCTAACAATTCATTTAGAACTGACTTCTTTGAGAGGTACTACCTCTGCCCATTTGGAAAAGAAATCATTAGCAGTAAGAATGTACTTAAACTGCTTGGCCGTAGCTGAAGGGTAAGGTCCCACCACATCCATTCCCCATGTGGCAAATGGCCATGAGTATTTAGCTGTATGAAGCAACTCTGGAGGTTGATGAATGAAGTTGGCATGTACTTGACATGAATGAATCTTCTTTGTGAAATCAACACAATCTTGTATCATTGAAGGCCAAAAGTATCCAAGCCTTCGAATTTGATCAGACAATCTATGTCCAGACTGGTGGGCACCACAGACTCCTGCATGCACTTCTTTCATGACAGTCGTTGTCTCTTCACCATCAATGCATCTAAAGAGAACTCCATCAAAACCACATTTGTAGAGAATTTTTTCTAGGTGGTTTGGGCCATCATAAAGAGTAAAATTGACCACAAATTGCTGGATTTGTTCTTTCTCGGCTCTATCAGGTGGAAGTGTTCCATTTTGAAGGTATTCCCTGATAGGTGACATCCATCCTGTAGTATGACCATACGGTTCAGGAATGGGACTAATTTCATTAATTTCCTCTGTTCCGACTTGAACATAAGGTGAAATTGCACGACGGTGGGCAATACTGATGGTTGTCTCATCCCGATTTGGATCTGCTAGAGCTGTGGCTATATTATCCAGTGCATCAGCTTGAGAATTTTGTGATCTTGGGACATAAGAAAATGTCAGTTCTGAAGGGAATTCCTCCATTAACTTTCTGAAGTAATCATACAAAGGTATTAACTCTTCTTTTCTGATGGCATAATCCCCATTGACTTGTTTGATTACCAGTTCCGAATCACCTTTCACCTTTAAGTGATTCACTTGTGCTTGAAGTGCTAACTCCAAGCCTGTGATAAGAGCTTGGTATTTGGCTTCATTATTGGTACCACCTTCCCACAATAAAAAGGAATATGGTAATAATGCCTTATCTAGAGAAATGAGTAGAATTCCTAAACCAACTTTGTTGAATTTAGGATTTTCCATTTTCGTCCCTGTTGGACTTCTGGAAGCACCATCAAAATACATTTTCCATGTTTGAGGACACTCTTGAATAGAAAAAACTTCCTCATCAGGGAGTTCAATATCTAAAGACGTGTCTTCCACTAAAGGATGTTCATCCAGGAAATCAGCCAGAGCTTGGCCCTTTATTGCCTTTTGAGATACATACTGAATGTCGAACTGCTGCAAAATAACTGCCCACCTTTCTAGACGTCCTGTAAGCATTGGACGACTAAGTATGAATTTGAGCGGATTATTGCGAGATACCAATTGGACCTCGTGATGTTGCAGGTAGTGTCTCAGTTTCTGAACTGCAAAGATTAATGCCAGACAGCACTTCTCAATACTTGAATACCGGGTTTCTGCTTCAAGCATAGTTCTACTGAGATAATAGAGGCTATTTTCATTCCCAACATCATTCTTTTGAGCGATAAAGGCACCCAATGATCACTCTAGAGCTGTCACATAGAGGATAAGTGGTCTACCTTCAACAGGTGGCATGAGTACTGGTGGACTCAAGAGGTATTTCTTGAGAACATCAAATCCTTCTTGACATTCTTCAGTTCACTGGTAAGTGAATCCTTTTTTCAATAATTTGGTAAAGGGTAAACTTTTGTCTGCCAAATTGGCGATGAAACGCCGAATATAGGCTAAGTGTCCTCAAAGTACTCTTAATTCTTTCAAATTCTGAGGAGGTGACATACCAAGGATTGATTTGGTCTTCTCAGGATCGACTTCAATACCACGATGGCGTACAACAAAGCCGAGGAATTTTCCTGAGGATACCCCAAAAGCACATTTTAAGGGGTTCATCTTCAAATTATGTTGTCAAAGCTTGTGGAATATGACTTCAAAATCAGCCAAGTGATTAGAAAATTGTTTGGATTTAACCACCAAATCGTCTACATAGCATTCAACAAACTTCCCTAAGAAAGGTTTGAAGATTCGATGCGTGGCGCGTTGATATGTTGCACCTGCATTCTTTAAACCAAAGGGCATCACCCGGTAACAAAACACACCTTGAGGGTCTCTGAAGGCTGTAGATTCCTCATCTTCTGGGGCAATTCAGATCTGATTATATCCGGAATATCCATCCATGAAGGAAAGTACTTCATAGCCAGCGGTTGCATCAATTAAGAGTTCTGTAATTGCAACTGGGAAATCATCTTTTGGACAACACCGATTAAGATTTCTGAAATCGATGCAAACCCTAATTTGTCCATTCTTCTTCTTTACAGGGACAATATTAGCCAACCAATTGGGATACTGAACTTCTCTAACGAAGTTAGCTTTGATCAGCTTATCCACTTCAGCTTCAATTTTGGAAGCATAAGTTGGTTGTGTTCTTCTCGCGGCTTGCTTAAATCCTCGATGTTCTGTTGGTAATCCCAAATGATGAGTAGCAATATCAGGATCAAGCCCAGGCATTTCTGTATAGTTCCAAGCGAAAATATCTTTATTATTCTTTAGAAAAGAAATATACATCTCTTGCTCTTCAAAGGCCATGGCCGCACTAATTAAAGTGGGGCATGGATCTTTCTCTGTACCCAGATTTATTTCTCTGAGTTAGTCCACAGTGGTAGAGATACCTTCTTCAAATGCTGGAGGAGCATCTCTAAGATCTTTCTCTTCCTCTTCATTATGTGCTATTTCTTCCGTTTCTACTTGCATAGTAGATGAAAAAACGAAATTTTCATGATCAGAAGAGATGTCAAAATTTGCACATTTTGAAGAAGAAGATTCCTTTTCCGACCCTATTGATGATAAAGGGCCTTCTTTGGGAAATAAAGAGAAGATTATGGATTGAGAATGGACATCATTATTCACCTCCAATGTTGCTATAACTTCTTCTGGCCTGATTGGCGAAGTATAGACCTGTTGGATTTTAGCAGATGAAATGAAGACGTCACCACTTGTGCTTTCATCACTGTTTGGTAGGTTACCAATTTCTCCCATGTTGTCTGGCTCAATGGCCATAATTGACATTATGGATCTTTCCATAAGAGTATTTTGATTTGGGCCTATTTTGTCAATTTGACTGATAGGTAACACAGAATCTGTACTCACATGTGTAAATGGATTTATTGGAATTTTCTCCAAACCATATGGAGCATTAACTTTTGTAATTTCCTTCATTGTAGATTTTTCTCTTCCCTTCATGTGATAAAATTCTGCCTCAAGGTATTGAGACTCACATGTCTTGAACGGGGTATTATCACCATACAATGTTCCAACTTGACCATTGAAATAGTATTTGAGACATTGATGGTATGATGAAGGAATAGCTGCATGCTGATGTAGCTAGGGTCTTCCAAGCAAGACGTTGAAAGCTGAGTCTTGATCAACAATCATGAAATCTGAATTGGATACAAGATCTAAAAACTGAGTTCTGAGGGTAACTTCGCCCAGTGGTTCTTGTTCATTTTTATCATATCCTTGTAACATCATGGTAGAAGGAGATAAATCAGATTCCGTGAGGCCTAATCGACGAAGTGTACGAATGGGCTTGAGGTTGACTCCTGAACCATTGTCAATGAAGGCTCTTCGGATATCTACACCATTGACTTTTCCAGATAAGTACAAAGGTTTTATGTGACCATGCACAACATCATCTTCATCTTTATCAATAAAAGATATCAATGCATGGCATTCTGCAGGATTATTCTCTATGTGATAGACTTCAGCTGCAGCAATTTGAGCTTCAATCTCCTGAGGACTTGACAAACCTTCGATGAGTGCTTCCCAAAGATCTTTTGACAGATTCAGACCATCCAAAATTGATAAGATGGCTGGTACATGGGCCAAGTGTTTCAATATATCATACTTTTGATCTAAAGGTATGTGTTTCCCAACAGGAATATGCGGTTTAGCAGGTAACTTGGAAGCATATTCTTTGGAAGCTTATGCATCTTGTATTGGGATAGAAGTTGGGAATATCCTTGGTTTTGGAAGATTAGACCGATTAGATCCATTTACTTGCTAAGATAAATAATATGGAACCTTAAATAGGTCTTCTAAAATAATTGTGGCAAGATTGAGTTGGCTATTAACAGAAGAACTTGCTTGTTCTTTTTGAGCTCGCTGAAGGGCTATACCATGAGTTTCTGCTGCATACACAGTGCTAGCAGGGGTAGAATTGGAGTAGTGGCTTTGGAAAGATCCAAGTCTTCCCCTGTATCCTGAACCTCGGGAACTTCCTCGGATTCCCTTGTTTGATACAGGGAATTCAGGCTCATCAAAATTGAAATTATGACTTCAATACAGATCTGTTAATTGAATCATATTAATAGAACTGAAGATTAACTCTTCATCTAATAAAGACTCTGCCTGACTAGCCTGTTTAGGCTGTGCCGTTTGAAGGGGAGGTGCCTGTGATTTTGAATTAGATGGCATAAAGTCTTCCAGAGTCAAATACAATTTAGGCTTTGACACATACTCGTCTTCTTCTGATTCTTTTCTCTTCTTTGAATCAAACCGCTTCTTTGAAGATTTTCCCTCTGACGAAGAGGGTTTTACCGCAATATTCATGGTAGAAGACACAATTGGTTTCTTTAATTGTGTTCTCAAAATAGCATGAGTCCGGTTGATTGTCTTTCTGACCATCCAATCATCATACATATGTGCATTTATGCTTTTGACTTCTTGCCATTCACCTTCCTCCTCTGGAACTGTAGCATTAACACATGCTATCTGAGTCGAAGATCCTTTCAACTTGACTTGTCCCATGTCGACCATATTTTGCAGGAGGTCTTTAAAGACAAAACACTCCTGGATGGGATGCCCTAACATTTGATGAAAGGGAAAATAATTGGGACGGTCTTCATCTCCTTCCTTGTTTGGCCTCTTGGGCACTGGTAATTGAACCAAATTATTTTCCAGATCTGAAATGAAGTAACCAGGAACTTTCTCACTTCGGAAAGAGTATGTTTTACTCTTCAAATCCTCAAATTGTTTCCATCGTTGATCTCTTTGATCATTTGGACGAAAAAGCCTTTGTTGTTGGCGTTCAGGAGGTGGATCCCTTCGAGAAGATGAAGGTTTTGAAGTTGAAATAGGTACAGGTGCTTGTTTAAGCATAACTGTAGCAGTTTCTGATTTACCCATTATCTTTCCTGGAGTTGATGGAATTACATGAGATTTAACCTTAGCCTGTATAAGGGAATCTTCAATCTGCTGAGCGATTGAAGTAAGGTCTCAAAACCCTCTTGTGTATTTCACAGGTATCAATGGCGTGCGTAATTCGTCACGCAAATTTGCTACACAGATTGGAAACAGCTCTTCCTGAGGGAGTGCTAAACTCAGGGAATACGTTAATCCCATCCAGCGAGCAATGAAACCAGAGACTCTTTCATTCTCCCTTTTCTTGCAGTTTGTAAGATCAAAAACTGTTGTTTTTGGCAAAGTTGAGATGAACTGAAGAAGGAATTTTTGACAAAGATCCTCCCATCCGATGATTGACCGGGATTGCAAGCTTGTATACCAGACAAAAGCTGGTCCTTGCAAGGTTTGCACGAAGCATCTGAGTTTCACTGCTTCTTGCTGCTCTGGAGTTCTCATCATAGGATCACAACAAGACACGTAATGCATCAAATGTTGTTCAGGGTCTCATGATCCATTGAATGTAGGGAAAACAGGGTTTCCAAAACAAGATGGAGGAGAAATTGAATCTACCCATTCAGGGTAAACATTCTTTTCTGGTGGAACTTGTGCCCGTTTCCCTTCCATAGTTTCTAACCGAGCTGTTAATGACTCAATAATAGTTATTAACTTTTGAGAAACATCAGGTTGAATTTGGTCTTGGTTAGGTGAAACGAATGGAGCTTGGACAGACGTGGTGATTGGTACTGCAACTGATGGTAGCACTGCCAACCGTTGTTGCGTTTGACCCATAGGATTAGACCTCTGAGGGTGTACTGATAAAGGAGGATATTCCTGATCCATCTCAGTAGTTACAAAAAATTCCTTCGGCTGTCGAACTTCAGCATTCTTAAGAAGAAGACTACTCTGAAGTAGTTCTGCATTCAACCTTCTTAATTCTTTCATTTCTTCCTCTTTTTGTGAAAACCTTTTCTCTAACGAGAGCGATTGACCTTCTCCAGAGGAAGGATATGTAACCTGATTCATTCCCCTCCCATTGTTGGATACTTTTTGGAGAGAAAAAAGTGGATTACCTAGGTTCTGAGTAATCTTTTGACTTCGTGTACGCATACCTTCTTCATTTGTATCAGCGGATACATTTTCTTGAGCATGACGCTCTTCATCTGACTCCCCTGAGTGAGTCTCCTCTGGTGGATTAGCAACAATGGCATTGATGACATTGATTGATGTATAATGCATCGCATCCCTTCAATCAACATTTCTGTGATATTGTCTTCTTTCATGTCTTTCATGAGACATTGCCTTTCGTTGATTTAATCTTTTAGGAACTTCTTGACGAGCTATAACTTGGAGGGAATCTCCTGATAATTTGGCTCTTCGTTCCTCTTGGGGCTTCTTCCCCAATCAAGAAAAGACCGATATTCTCTGAAAAGGGGATTGATGATTTGAAAGAGTCCCCAGTCTCGAGAACTGGGGATGTTCATGCTGCTTCCGCTCAACTCCTTGAATCCCATTTGTTGGCTCTGAGGGTTTGGTTAATGGAGTCCCCAGTCTAACAAGCTGGGGTGGCTCTTGACATGCTATGTCTGAGACCTTCTTAAAAGATCTCTTGATCTTGCAAATCTTAGTTCCGAAATTAGCTGGATGCATTAGCCTGTATCCACTTTTATCACCTGGTTCAATAGACCGTTGTATGATTTCCGAAACTTCTGTCATTTGATGATGTGTTTGATCCATACGAGATGCTTGTGCATTATTCTCCCCTGCTTCATGTAGTAGAAATTCAACAACTTGTTCTCTATATTCTTGATTTTGAGAGGAACTAGTTGAAGCATTTTCTTGAGAAAGCTTTTGATTATGAACAAAGCCCATTGACTGTGGCCGGCCATGGGCAATAACATTGCATGAGACCATTTTCGGTGGGCTTTGCTGACTGGAAAGCACTGTGAAATGTAGTGCTCCGTGAACACCCCATCCTCTGATATGAACATCAGATGGAGCATTGGCAATTAACTAATGCAATTTTCTTAGTGCGCCAAGGCATGAACATTAAAGGGTTCTCTGTTGCTTTTCAGCCTTCGGATACCGAGAGACTGATAGAGATGCCAAATCAATCTGACATTGTATCCCTTCTATTATCATAAGATGATTTTCATATTCATCATAAGATAATACCTTTTTCTTCAATTGACAAAGAGTTTTCCATATGTTGAGACAAATATCATTGACTCCATCTTCCTTCAACATCTTTGGAATGTCATACTGGGAGTCAGCCAAAGGCCAAAACATGATTGGAACCTCACTTTTGGACAGTTTTTTTCTCATGTTCAGCATTTCCTCTTTATCATTAAATGAAGATTATTCTACCTGTTTTGACTAGAGTTGTTGCTTCCTTGTTGCTTCATCGGATTCAACAAGATTGGTAGAGAGATCATTGATCAAACTAGAAGATACATGACTTAGGGGTGGTTCGAAGATTGACCTACACCCTGGGCTATCTTTCGATTGAGAAAGTATTTAACTTGCTAGAGATAAAGAATCAGACATGACTAGTTTCGCATTTGCAAGTGCCTCATGATAAGAGGGCTTTCTCGGAACTACATTGTCCACTAGAGTATTTTCCAGGCAATGTGAAACACTACTACGGAGAGGACTTTCGCAGTGAAATTCATCATCATGGGGAGTACCACCATAATGGATTACAACAAAAGATGGGATCTCTTGATCCTTGGTCTTCTGACCACACAGAGGGTTCCTGGGGCTCTCATCTGAAGAAGAAACTTCAAGATTGACCGAATTTTCATGAAGCAAGCCTTCATGAGGAAGTGTCTGTTGAAGACATTCGGAATTAATGTTCCCGTTATTGGGAACTGAGGGAGTAGAATCTTGAATTCCAATAGATAAATGTCTCAGGGCTTCAAAACTCCAGCATCGAGCAAAGCCTTGTTGCAGATTGGCCTTCGATCTCCTGACTGTGCTGGGCGGATCATTTTCTTATATGCCTTCTTACTTGCTTTGGAAACAACTTTTTGACGAATGTGGTTACTCTGAGCAGGTGTATGTGCCTGATCAGGAAAGATGGTCAGGTTAGGCTGATGATCTCCACTCAAATCAGGTGTATGTGCCTGACTTGGTTGTCCGTATGATATGGGGGAGTATGCCCCATAACCCTCTTGGACTGGAACAGATGTGTGTGTCTGTTCCGGAGTGAATCGTTGATGTGTCACTCCACTGCTAGGGATAGATTTATGTGTCTGTCCCTGAGATGATGCTGAATCTGTTATGATATCCTGGCAAGAATCCAGAATATGAGTAGAAATTTGCTTCTACTCTTTCACCATTGACAAAATATGTTTGGTGACTTCAGCCGCCAGAATGGGGATATACGTTCATTACGGGGTTGGATTAGGTGTATGTGCCTGCTCCTGCCCTCCTTTTCCTGTCAGTGAATCCTGACAGTACTCAAGTGTGGAGGCAGAGAGTTGAGTCTGCCTCTTGTTTATCGTCGGAGCTTTCCGAATGACTTCTCCGTGCGCTACCAAGCGAGACTGTTGGTAGGATTGATTAGTACTAGAAGGTGTATGTGCCTGCTGATTACACTTCGCCAAACGCGGTTGATGAGATCCATCATATGTAGTCAGGCGAGCCTGCTGACTAACTGATGATGTATAAGCAGGTGCATGTTCCTGCCTATAGTACTCCGCCGGAATTGCCTGGCGGGATTGGCGTGATGCTTCCAGACGAGTCTGCTGGACAGCAGAATTAAAACGGACAGGTGTGTGTGCATGCTCGTTGTTCTCCACCAAGTTAGGTTGGTGGACTTCTCCGGAGATGGCAGGGATGAAAACCTGCCCATTGTTAACCGGATTCCGTCTCTGGCGGTTCATCTTGCCTGCTCGGGTTCGAGGAACCTGAGCTGAATGTCTGGAGTTGGTACCCTCATCATATTGAGGGCGCACTACCGCACGAGTCTGGCGGTGATTGTTGGTGGGAGCCCTCGGGAAGGACTCATGTCTTTTTGAATTAAGGCCCTGAGGGACTTGCTCATTCACTTCCTCAGAGTAAGGGAGTGAATGGAAATTACGTTCCGGGGATAACGACCCGAAACGGTTGGATACTTTAGTCAGCACCTCCTACCTCTTGATCACTGGTCGTCGTTGTCCGGATGACCTGTGTGAGTTGTTCACTTGGAGGGCCTGTCGGGCATCCTCCAGAGTTGGGATGGTACCGTGTTGACGGTACTCCTTAACTAGCGCATTTGATACCCAGCGTTGAAGACGCTGAGTAGGTGATGTCATCCTCAGAGTGGATGACGATCCAGTAGGAATAGCAGGAGTGGTATTTGCAGCAGTAGTATTCACAGATGTGAATTTGAGAGCAGCCATTATGGAAATACAGAAGATCTTGGAAAAGAGTGCCTGTTTGATATAACAGACGCAATCAAGATAAAATTCAGCCACTTCATCCTTTGGATAATCACACATGTCAATGATTGTTTTTGTTATCCCTCTTATTGAGTTTTAAATAGGGGATTGACAAATAGGTAAAACGTCATTTTAACATGGTTAAGGTTTCACATCGGGTTCACCATTTTTTGTTTCACTCGAAATTCGGGGATGACCTCCTGAATGGGAGATTCAAACATTCCGATCGGTTTCTATCGGGTTTGTTAATAGAACCGGAAACATCCAATGATTCCACATCCATTTGGACCTACTTTCCAAAGGTAGGCTCTCATTAGCTTGTGGACTGATGAGGCTTAGTAATTTTCATTGGTCGAGAGGATGGGAGGTCGGACTCATCACACCTTTTTGAGGGGAATTATTGTCTATTCCGGGACTCTCTTTATAGATTTAAGTTATATTCGTGAATCCTTATTACATTACCAAGTGTAAAATGAGCTTTCCTTCAGTTTAACAATCACTGATTAAATATGTATGAAATTTAGAGAATCTTTTATATGTATTCGAGGTTCTTCATCAATAGAGAATCATCTATATTTATTTAGAGATTCTTGGTCAATGGTATCCTTCAAAACATTTATATAAAATTCTCTTGGTCATTATGATGACTAGGTGGTTTTAAAGCCACTTAGTGGGGAACGTGAAGATTATTGTCATTCAGAAGGACATGAATTATTTCAGAGTTGGGATCAAACCCATAAATGGGCTACCTACGTATCCTTTGTTTTGGAAAAGGAATCAGAACCCACGTAGCTCGGGTAAGGGAGTATGACGTTTATGATTGATGGCTCAAAGAAGGATGGAATAATTACTTTTACACTCTAAGCTCACGTGAGTCATGCTCAGAGTGAGAAATAATAGGTATTGGTAAAAATTAGACAATTGTGCCATGAAATATGCAATCATAAGAAATGGTTTGGGGATTATGTATGTATGACTGCCAAGATAGATGAAGGTTTAGGATTTACTTTTAGGGAGAAAATCCAGGAACAGGGTCCATAAAGGTATATGTGCTTCATGGAGATTTGAATACTCTAACTTGGGACTTATTCCTGAAAAAGAATCCCAAATTAGGAGAGGATTGATAACTAGGTTTTACTCCTGAGAAGGAATCCCCGATCAAACGAAAATTAGGACTGGTTAAAGAAAATTTAAGGGACTTGAGGCTTATTCCTGAAAATAAAACCCAAGATTATGACTGGGACTTATTCCTGGAAAGGAGGCCCAGGTTAGGGGACATGGGGATTACTCTTGAAAAGGAAGCCCAAGATTATAACTGGGACTTATTCCTGAAAAAGGAGACCCAGGTTATGAGATTAAGGTTTGGGGCTTACTCCTGAAAAGGATGCCTAGATTTGGGAATTTTAAGAATTTGGGGCTTACTCCTGAGGAGGATGCCCAATTTTGGAGGACTTAGGACTGGGGATTATTCCTAAAAAGGAGACCCAGGTTAAGGATTCTCTCATTTTAAAGGATGAGGTTTAAGGAATGAACTCTCAATCTTTAGTGACATAAAGATATGTAAATCACTAGGTTTTGCAGATATTCCACTGAATTCCTTTCATATAAGGAAGTCAAATCAAGAAATCATGCCATAAATGTATTTGGAGAGTGTCTTAAAGACTGAATCTTGAAAAGAAAAGGTGTAATGGCTTAAGAGGGGCGAAATGGGAAAGAAAGGCACCAAAAAAGGAAGGGGCGCGCAAGTACTGCGGCGGTGCACAAGTATTGCGGTGGTGCGCAAGTATTGGTCACGCAGGTATACATGCGCGACACGTGGGGTACTTTGCTTGATGGTCAACCAGCATTGAAATACTTGAGCGACTCTTTATTAAAGCCTTTAGAATCCTCTTGAGGTTCTTCCAAAAAAGGGATGCGCAAGTTCTATCGAAGGAATAAGGCGGCGCGCAAGTGTGACCACTTCCCTTAAGGACTGACCACTCTGGCGTGCAAGTGTTGATGAGTTTCAACACTTAGGCTTTAATCCCTCCCTTTAGATCTTCCGTTCTAGGTAAGAAATTACCTTAGAAGTGTTCCGGAAGCTTTGCGAAGAGACTTGGGTGTCGGGATCTTTAATCCGAGTTTCTAGAAAAAGATCCTCTCGAATGGGGGGCCCACAGGGTCTATTTATAGGCAGGAGAAGACCCCAGGCAGTTACCAGGAGGTTATCAATTAGGTCGCACAAGTCACTTGCGCGACCATAAGGGCGTCGCGCATGTGGATTTGCGTGATAGTGATATAACATGCGCGAGGCAGTTTCTTTTGATCCTTTGTTCATGCCTTTGTCTATTTTTGATATTTTCTTCAAAGGTTGAATCACTTTGAGCTCAGATATTCCCCTTTTCCGATCTTTAGATTCGGTGACGAAAGGAGCGTCAACAAGGGCGCTTTCCCTTCTCTATACCTGCAGCAAAATAGTCTGCATGGGCCCAAAAGCATGGCCCAAATAGGGTGTGAGATACAATCCCAGTAGTCAATCACCCAAATATTTGTGCCTAACAGTCAATGAATACATGGCAGTAATAAAACAAGAAGCAGTAAACAGAAAAGCACAAGCAGCTACCAACCACAGTTCTAACAAGTAAAGCACACAATTGCGCAGTCCTCACCAAGAAGAAAACAGGTAACCCTCTGGGTATCTCTCAAAGTCTAATCCATATTGTTCAACCACTATGTACTAGTAACCCTCTGAGAGGCACACACAGTCTCACCCCTCTGGTTCAACTACGTAAGTAAGCAAACTCTCTGGGGAAGCACTCACCGTCAATTCCCCATACTGTCTCGTATCGTGCTAAAGGCTCTCTGGGGAAGCACTCAACTTCAATTCACCCTATAGCCCGCATTGTAATTATAAGACACTCTGGAGAATCCCTATCGTCAATTCTCCCCTTGGTCTCACATCGTGATTTAAAAGACACTCTGGAGAAGCCCTTCTGTCAATTCTCCCTTTGGTCTACTACTCTAAGTTCTCACAGTCCTGAGTATAACTAAACATGCTCAGCATGTGTATATCGTCCAAGTAAACCTCATGAACTACTTGACTATCAACTAAGGCTCAACAACTATAATAAAACAATAGTTCCACTATCCTATGACTAGGCATGGCAACTGAAAAATGCCAAACAGGTAGAACAAGTATTGCAATGCAATTTGAGCAAAAACAAATTACTCTAATCATAAGCAATAACCTCTACTAAAGAAATCAAGCAAAGAAGGCACGCAATAAGGGAAAAACTGGAAACACACAATACCCTGTTCATGGGTATTGGTGGAATTTGCACATAATATTCATCAACTTTCTATGGAAAGGCACAAACCACCTACCTCGATCCGAAGAGATCGATATACGAGAACCTAGATGACAGATTCCATTTAGAACAATGTAGATCTGAGAAAACACAGAAAACATTCATCCCACGATAACTTTGAAACGAGGAGGAATCAAGAAACATGGCTAAAGAAGAAGTAATAACTCACCGCTATGATCCCAACACAACTGACCGGGCTTGAATCGAAGAACGGACGGCGAGGTAGGACTCCGTTGAAGATCTGGTCGTACGGTCGCTCTCGAACGGTCGAGAACTGTAGAAGAAGGTGGAAATAGGGGTTACGCGCGACCCTGGTCCATTTAATGAAAATAAGTACATGGTGTGTACTTCTTGAGTACACGGCATGTACTTCAATTTTCATGTACTCTGAATTAACTGGCCTCCACCTCAGCCTTACACACCGTGTGTGTGGCCCGGACACGTCCAGCACACAGCTTCGAGCTGGAACAGAGTACACTGCGAGTACTTAAAAAGTACACGGCGTGTACTTCTGAAATTTCCAGAAAATTTATTTTCCTTAAAAACTCCAGAAAAAGGGAAAACATACCTGAACGAAGCTCTGGGTCCATAGAAACTCCCCCCTTAAAGAAATTCGTCCTTGAATTTCCCTAACGAGGTGGAGAAGAAGAATCCTTAAATAGATCTGTGCACTGCGATCGTACATCGGCCTCCCTCTCCCAGGTCTCGTCCTATACTCGCCTGTGATTCCATAGCACTCATACCAGAGGAACAGACCACCCATGGAGAACCATCGTACTACGATAGAAAATCAGGATAGGATGCTCCTCGAACGATGCATCTGCTTCAAGCTCGACTTCCTCCAGCTGAAAGACGTGAGATAGCTATGAAATGTAAGGTTGGAGCTGGGAGACGTGGAAGACGTCATGCATGTCCCGATACCTCTAAGTTAGCTGCAACCGATAGGCGACCGACCCCACTCTCTCCAAAACCTCAAATGGCCTGACATACCGTGGCGAAAGCTTACCCTCTCTCCGAATCCTTTTGTGTCACAACCTAGGTGCGACACGTAGGAAAACCCGATCACTGACCTAGAGCTGCAGAGGTCGTCTACGCTGACCAACATAAGACTTCTGCTGAGACTATGCTTTAGCCATCCTCTTCCGAATCAGCTCTATCTGCTCTAATGTCTCATGTACAAGACAAGGTCCCAGAAAAGCTGCCTTTCCTGCCTCCAGCCAGCATAAGGGTGATCGTCATGGCCTACCGTAAAAATCATCGTATGGTGACATCTGAATGGTCACTTGCAAACTGTTTTTGTAGGAAAACTCCACCAGAGGAATATGGTTCTCCCAAGAACCGCCAATGTTAAGGATGAAAGCTCGGAGCATATCCTCATGTACCTAGATCGTGCGATCGGACTGGCCATCAGTCTGGGGATGGTATACTGTACTCAAAAGTACCTGTGTACCCAAGGCCTTCTGAAGTCCCTGCCAGAACTGAGAGGTAAAGCGTGAATCTCTGTCTGATGCAATTGAGTGCGGAACTCCATGCAGACGCACAATCTCCATGATGTAAATTCATCCCAAATCATTGATACTGATGGTCTCCGTGATCGGTAAGAAGTGGGAAACCTTCGCAAGCCTGTCGACGACAACCCAAAAAACATCGCTTCCTCGAGGTGACCTCGTCAACCCAGTCACAAACTCCATCACAACATCGTTCCTCTTCTACTTCAGAACGGGTAACTGCTATAAGATTCCCGCTAGTCGCTGATTCTTTGCTTTCACCTGCTGAAAAGTAGAACATCTCATGACAAAACCAGAAACATCCTTCTTCATACCTGGCCAACAGTAGTGGCGATGAAGATCCCTTTACATCTTGGTGACGCCAGGATGAACTACCCAAACTGAGGAATGAAAACCCCGCATCAGCTCCTCGCGTTTGTATGCGGGCACCCATACGCGTCCTTGGAAATGCAAGATCTCATCCTCTTCCACTATCCAACCAGGAAGAGGTTCCCCTCTTGACACACTCTCCTGCAGGACTAAGTCTTCCGAGTCTGATAGCTACCTCATCCATACCTAATCAAGTAGTGTGGAGGTAACAACTATAGAAGATAGAAAGGTCTGTTCCTGTCTATCATGCACCTCCAGATGCATCTCAGAGAACATATCCATTAGCTACCACTCACTACTGGCCTCCTGAACTTCTTGAATCTGAGTTCTCCTGTTCAACGCCTCTGCCACGACGTTTCCCTTTCCCGGTGTATAGGCAAGCTCGAAGTCAAAAGACTGTAGATACTCAACCAACCTATGCAGCCTCAGATTCAGATCATGCTGATTGAAGATATACTTGAGACTCTTGTGGTCAGTGAAGACCACAAAGTGCTCTCCAAAAAGATAGTATCTCCAACAGCATAAGGCATGAACAACAGCTGCCAACTCTAGATTGTGCGTAGGGTAGTTCCTCTCATGTGGCCTCAGCTGCCGAGACCCATATGCAATGACTCCATCTCCCTGTATAAGCACAGCTCCCAGCCTGATACCCGAAGCATCACAGTAAATAGTGTAGCTCTTGACTGGCTCTGGAAAGACTAGTATTGGTGCTGACATCAACCTCCCTTTCATCTCCTGAAAGGCTGACTAACAAGAATCTGACCATAAGAACTTCGCCCCCTTCTTGGTCAGACCTGTCAATGGTGTTTCTAGATGAGAAATGTCCCAAATGAAGCGTTTGTAGTATCCATCCATCCCTTGGAAGCTCCGTACCTCAAAAACATTCTTCGAATGCTCCCAGGAAACTACCACTCTCACTTTCTCTTGGTCCACATATACTCCTGCCTCTGAGATGGCGTGACCCTAGAAGTGAATCTAATCCATCCAGAAGTGGCACTTCAAGAGTATATCATAAAGACGATGCTCTATCAGTGTACTCAAAATGATCTCAAGATGTGTGGCATGGTTGTGTCGAGTGTGAGATTACACCATCATTTCATCCACAAATACCACGAAGAAGGAATACAAGTAAGGATGGAACACTCGGTTCATCAGTTCCATGAAAACTTCAGGGGTGTTCGTGAGAACGAATGGAATGACTGTATTCTCATAAAGATCGTACCTGCTCCGGAAGGCTGTCAGAGGTATATCTGATGGTCTAACGTGCAACTGATGATAACCGGACCTCAAGTCGATCTTCGAGAACACCTGGGCTCCTCGAAACTGATCAAAAAGGTCATCAATCCTCGACAAAGGATATCGGTTCTTGACCGTCATCTGGTTTGTCTTTCGATAATCCTTATAAAGCCAAAGGGTACCGTCAGCCTTCTTCGCAATTAGAACAGGAAAACCCCAAGGAGATGTACTAGGTCGGATGAAAACCTTAGCCCGTAACTCTTCCAACTACTTCTTGATCTCTTTAAACTCAGGTGTGGCCATCCTAAATAGAGGAATGGACACTGGTTCCGCTTCTAGCATGAGATCAATAGAGAATTCTAACTCTCGCTTTGGAGGAAAACCAGAAAAGTCCTCTAGAAAAACATCCCTGAAGCGATCCACCACTGGAGTAAAGTACAACTGGGGAGTCCCCTGATCATCCTGATAAAGAATAGCAATCTGGGTCGTCACTCCTCCTAGCCCATGATGCTCGAGTACTGCTTGACTTGCCCGAACGTCCCATTTGCCTCTATGAAGGATAGATTCACCTTCTGGTGAAATGGAACTGACTCTGCGGTGATAGTAGGCGACGACTTCCCGGAAGGGAATCAACCCGTCCATGCTAAGGATGACAACATATCGTGTCATATCTAGGTTATAGAGATCCCATAAGAAGCAATACCCTAAAATCTCAAGAGGTATGTCTCTACACTAGCTTACACTAGATGTCCTCATTCCCAAAGGTGTGTCTAGTGTCAACGAGTTGGCAGAAGAAAATATGCAGAGTCCAAGGTTCTCCACAACAGCAACAAGGATAAATCTATGAGTAGCACCAGTATCGAAAATAGCTGAAGATAAAACTGAGGCTACTAAAATCGTACCTCAAACTGTAGAAGGGATGAGATCATGCTCATGATAAGTCTGCTCCATGGAGAAATACTGGCCTGTGCCGCGGCCCGGTGCCCCTGGATGACCACTCTGAGATGAACCTTCCTACTGGTGCTGAGGAACTGGTGGCTGACAACCATAGCCTCGACCTCCACCTCAGCCCGAACGGCCGGAAGAACTCCAGTTCCCTGATTGGTGAGAGAATGGTGGGGATGCTTCTGAACGAGGAGTCATGGAAGAACCCCGGTCACCTACTCCTGGTGAGAAAACCTGGTAGAAACGCTAAAGGTGACCTATCTTGCCACATGATCGGCACTCCACGGGGTCTCTCTGGCACTGCGGCCTTGTGTTCCCTGTCCGGCCACACTGGTAGCATATCACCTGGCTGCTTGATGATGTGTCACGCTTCCTCACATCATCGCGGGTAGGCTCCCTACGTTGCTTCTTGTTGTCACCTGAAGGGAAGATAGCTCTAGAAGCAGAACCGCCCTGACTTGATGCTCCGGAGTCTCTCAGATTGCGCTCCGTAATAAGTTCCTGGTTGACGATGGAAGTAATGGAAGTCAGCTGGAAGATGTCCACCTGCATGCGGATCTCCCACCTGAGTCCATCCTCAAACTTCCTCACCAAGAACACCCCACTCCCATTCCGAAGGGGTGTAAAACGTTGCAGCTAAGTGAAATGAGAGGAATACTCCATGACAAATAGAGTACCCTACTCTAGCTCATGAACTCCCGGGCTCGATCGGCCCTTAGGGTATCCCGATAGAAGTAGTCGTAGAACACGCACTGGAACTCCTCCCAAGCCATAGCCTGCTGCAGACCCGCTTATGAGATCATGTCCCACCACCTTTTGGTGGAGTCTCGGATCATGTAGGTGGATAGCTTGACCCGCCTCTCTGGAGGCGTCTCCAGATGTTCGAAGATAGTCAGCATGGCTTCCAGCCATGACTCTGAAGCTTGAGGTCCTCCCTCCACCGAGAACGTGGGAGGATGCTTCTGCTGAAAGACCCACGTCAAGTCTGGAATATACAAGGCAGGAGTCGGTGCTCCCTAGAAGGCCTACATCATCCTCATGAAACCTTCCCTGAACTTCGCATCAGCGCCCGTGACTGGTACAACAACCGGTGCCAAGGCTGGCTCGGCTGGGGGATCGACAGGAAGTCCCTGGTCAGCCTTGTCTAGCATCTGATCACTGTCTGATGAAAGACGTACGACCGGAGGATGTCTCGGAGGCATAGCTCTGAAAGATCAAAAGGTCACCTTAGATTAGGAAAACGAGGCCAAGGAACAAAAGAGTAAAAAACGGGAACATGGGAAGAAAAACACACAAGATTGCAAAACACGACTACATGGCGTGTATAAAACTACACGGCGTGTCTTCTTAAACCACTGACATGGGTGTGTAATCTCACCCTACTAGTCGTGTACAGTTCAAACAACACAGCGTGTTGACCCCGACACACAGCGTGTACTAGAAAACTATTCCCCTGCCAGAGTCTCCTTACACGGCTAACCCACACGGTCAGACTCAACCCGATACTACACGGTGTGTTCGAAATAAACACGGCGTGCACTAGACAGGGCTTCAGCGGTCCGTGTTGCTGAGTACACGGTCGTCTACACGGCTGGACCTTACACAGCGTGCTCCGAAAAAGCACGGTGTTTATAGGTTAAGGCGACACCGTCCCGTTTCATTCGTGACACGGATGGGTACCTCGGCAAGACTAAACGGCGTGTTCCTAACAAACACAGAGTGTGGAAAGGAAGGTAACGCTGGCCCGTGTTGTTCGTGACACGACCGGGTACCTCGACAAGACTACACGGCATGTTCCATATGGACACAGCATGTTCTACCTGAGCTTCCCCGGCCTGTGTTATTAGTGACACGGCCGGGTACACGGTGTGTTCTCGAAGTTACTACCACAACACCGTGTTCTACTCACACGGTCAGTGACATGACCTGAAAACTACACGGCATGTATCTAAAATGTACACGTCGTGTATTCTGGGTTTTTCGGGGTAGTAGCTCAGAAACTGCACAGAATCCCAGAACACAAAAACAAGGCGAAAAGTTCCAAATTCCGATCCGTGAGGGCCCATAACACTTAAAGAACCAAAATTTGGCGTTCACTTTAACCAAAGAACAAAACAAATAGTTTTATAACATAATGGTAGTGAATCTATCAAGAAGAAATCACAACAGTATGCATAATCTACACATAGTTTATCACAACAGCATGAAATCGCTAATGCTACCTAGATGGCATGGAAAAAATGCATGGCATGTGATTCCTACAAGTGTCTATATGATGCATGATATGGAATACCATCATCTCATCGGGTTGCGACAGAAATAGAACAGAAATATCAAAACAATAACAGCACAAGTCATACGAATCACTCTAGGTGAATACATACCAACCATAAAATCTCAAAACTAGAAAACTGTAATTAACGAGGTAGCATGGATTTTCCGTGTACACCGGTTAGCTACTCCCAAGCACAGCATAATTCCAAGTACCCAATCTATCATATCCCTAGCTAAGGTCTCAAAACAGTAAGACGATAGAAAAGAACTCCTTTTATACCACTTTGTAACGTCCCGAGTCCGGGGCCCCTCCACTAGCTCCCCGTAACCGATTCGCCACATGACCTCAAGCACGTTTCCACGAATGCCAGTGTCACAAACCAACCCGGGTCGACCCTGAACCGGTCACCCAAGCTGGTCCGTGGCATGGCCCGAGAGGCATTCCCGATCCTCCCGGGCAGGCTACAAGCACCAGGGCATCAAAGAAAGAAATAGGGAACGATTTCACGCAAAGAAAAAAAATAAAGCATTGGAAAGAAAATAGAACAACACAATGTAAATAAACAACATGAAAGAAAGAACAACCAACAAAAAAAACTAACCTAACCACGACCAAAAATTCCTCGCGACTCTAAATGTCATTCACCTGTCCACAACTAAATCCCACCCACAACAAGAAAGCTCAATTCAACCCGCAACATAAACTAAAACAAGAAGACACTATAGGCGTGAGTATTAAAACTCAGTAGGTAGGCCCAACTAATTCTATTCCCAATGCACATACCATTAAATAAAGAATTTATGAATTCCGGGTTTGAACTACGTTATAAAAAATATGGTTTTTCACACACACACTTCCATTTTTTTAAAACAAGTAACAATCCATTTCCCTTTTTATTTAGAATAAGTTTAATGTTGAATGAAACCGGTGCATTTCATTTCAAATCATTTTTCGAACAATTTATGAAACCAATCTTTAGTTGTTAGTCAAAAGGAAAATCACACTCAACACACAACACAAACTAAGGGAAATGGAAAAAGTGGCACACAAGGGTCAACAACCGACCGCAACCTCTCAATCATCCGCCACATACAAATAAACACTAAAAGAAACAAGGGTCGAACCTAGGAGATCATGAACAATCCAGAACATTCTATACATCTGACTCATCCTGAAGGCATGCCCTAACTCGATGACATCATAATGCCCATAATACTACCTGGTATAGCCCTGCATGGCCAAACCGAGGGGCCCAATCCCCATAACAGCAATAACTCAGTATTCCACTTCTATGGGGCCACTATCCAGTGTGTGGTCTAAACTAGTGCGTCAATCGTTCTCAGAAAATTCACTCAATATGCCAGGTTCCCATGTCAACACAAGCAATAAAAAGGGGTGTGTCCACAATGTAAATTAATCAGTCACGATGCACAAACATCACATATAGCTCACAAAATCAACGTACACCAAAGATCACCCCCGAGTGGGTTTTCCAAAATAATCTATTTTATTAAAGTGCCAAACGGGCCTTCACCAATATTAAAGTAAAACCTCAATTCCCAAAAAGGTCAAAAATCTTGTGTAGAAGAAATCATTTATCTATAAGACTAGAAGTACATTAGAAATGCTGTGAATTATGATTAAATCACAAACGTGCATTCCTTCAATAATGGGTGTCCGCTGATCAAGAAAATGTTTCAAGTGTTCAGTATAAAAGAAGCTTCTCTTTTCAAACCAAGTAACCATTTAAAATTTATTATCTCATATTATTTCTCATTCATTAAAAGTTAATAAATCAACAAGCAATAAATAAATTCTAAATCTAAATGTAGGTGCAGTGGGGGGCCTACCATGGCTTGTTGCTCAGTTACAACGATGACGTGGAACATCTCACACTCACGCGCAAGAACGTGAAACCTACTGAAGACCACAGTATCGCAGGTTTTCCTCGCCAAGGCGCTGCAACAAACCCAAAACCACTAAAAACCCAAAACCACAGACATTGAACAATCAAAACGAACAAACAATGCAAAAACCCCTTCGACATGTTTCCAAAACATCACATCAAAACACTTATCAAAACACAACCAAACATTATATTAGAATCTAACCACGACCTTTAGACACACCAAATATCTTGCAAACATCATACACACCACATGATTAAAGCATTAATCCATTTGAATAATTTATAAAATATCCGCAAAGGTGAAACCAAGGTTCACATCCAAACATACTCAGTTCCACATAAGAAAAATTTTTCAAATTAAACACATAACATCATCACACCAAAACATGACTCGCACCTAACACCCAACCCCTAAAAGAATTTTATAAATTAACGCACCTGTATGCACACACAAAAAACCTCACCACTATCCATTAAAATGTAATGTGCATTTCAAACATTCCAAACACTCTTAAAACCCTTTTTGAAACCATGCATAAACCGCTTTAAAAACCGTAAAACAAGTCTACCATTGAAATCAAGCGCGCCTCAAAATACTCCCAAAACACAATCCGCACCACATAAATAAATTAAAGAACATAGCAGATTAATCAAACAAACAAGCCAATCAACGCAGACACATGCAGACGCGAACTAGGAACTCACTCCAAACATATTTTTAACAAATTCAAAAATATTCAAGAACATTGTAATCAACTAATTAAGGGTATAACAAAGCTGCGAAACAAAAAAATATACATATAACTATACCTTGGCAGGTGGTGGTGAACCAAAACATGCGGCGAGGCCAAATGCGCCCCGCGAACAACAACGGACGATCCGAAGCGATTTGAATCGCTACGACTTCGGCGGCGGCGAACGAAAAGGGATCCAACATGACCCGAGACACCATTCGTGAACCCAACGAGGGAATTCATGGCCACGTCGAAGCACGCTAAGGCGCTACACCACGAAATTCAGATTTCTGTTGGATGATTGTCGAACGGCATGGGTGAGGATCGCGGAAAACGCGCCGAGAAGGGGGAAAACGGGCCGCTGCCAGTGGGTTTTGCCAAGCAGAAGGGGGCAGGGGGCTCCTGTGTCGGCTGGATAGGGATGGGGGATTCCGCTGGGTAGTGCACCGCTAATGAAAGAGGGGGGGGGGGGGTAAGGCACTGGAAAAGAGGAGGCAGATGGGGTTTCGGAGCGCATAGTCCACCAGAGGAAGGATCTCCCGCTGGGATCCAAGCGCGCCACATAGGAAAAAGGGAGAAGGCCAGAGGGCATCAGTCGGCCGCACACACAGGTGGTTGAGGAGGGGAGGTCGTTGCGCTATGTCATGGGGAGGGGGGAGAAGGCGCCTCACGCCAGATGCAGGAGAGGGTGGCGGCTTCGCTGGAATGGGGAAGAGGAGAAGGCCACCTGAAGGGGCTGGCGGTGTGAAGCGCAAAACAGGGGAAAAGGGGGGCTCACGGAGCGCAAATATGGAAGGGGGTGAAATTAGGGTGTCTCCGGGGATGAATAGGTCTAGGGTTTTTTTTTCAAATTCATCTTATAATTATCTTTTATAATAAAACCAAGGATAATAATAATTATAATAATAATATATCATTATTATTATTATTATTAAAAATTATTTATTTATTTCATTTTATTTAACCCTCCCTTATTTTATTGTATTTTTAAAGAATCTGTCGTATTATTTATTCTAAAAATTAGGTAACCCCGTGGGCTATGCACGATTACTTGCAGTCAGATGCACAGTTGAATAAGTCGTGCTCAACCAGCGTCACTTGACACTGCGCGCTTACAGTACTAAGCCATGTGCTCATCACACGACTTAAAAAAAATGCACACTTGCACCCCACAACCCAATTCACTTGGGTATCCATGCAGGATGACCACACAATAGTGAAAAGAGCATCCAAAATTTTGAAACTCGACTCATCGGCTACCAAAACTCAAAATAATTATTAACACAATTAAAAATAATAAATCAATCAGGTTGTGGTGTGACAATTCTCCCCACCACAGAATCTTTTTTCCCCCAGAAAGTCACCAAGCTAACATACGACCCAACTTGAGTCCCTGTCCAGACAAAAACATAGAGAACCAAGAATCTCAGGGTGACCATTCCCAACAAACGTCACACTTGACCAATTCAAGAGAAAACCGAAGCCCGAGGTTGAAGGGAGAACACGGGAGGGTTCTCCCCCCAACAAGAATTTACTAATATGAAAAACTTGAAACCTAATCATACCACCTCCGAGTGGGCCAATTCGGTAACTCCCACACCGAACCCAATTAATTTTTCCACATGGACCGAACAACACCCAGGGACTTAAACAAAAATCTTGCTATGAAACGACCCAACAACCCTGAGGATAAGAAATTAACTCTACCCCTCACACTCCTACTGAATAAAATCCTCACCGCAACCAGATACAAGGGAATTCCTAGCCCGAACTCAAAAGGGACCTCGAAACATCGCAGGTTAATTTCACGAAACCAAACATCCCCCTAACGAACACAATTGGGACCCAAATCAAAATTAAGACGACCCGTTTATTCGTGGTCCCAACAACCTTCAAGGAAATCCAAACGATTTGAAAACACACTAAGAACAGATAAGACTGCTTAGACTGCGGTAGAACAAGTTCATCACATCACCACAACTATGATGAGATTACAATGGTGATAAGAACAAAACAAGGAAACATTGGATATTTCCCTCCCAAAGCCAAAAACATTACTCGGATGGAGGTTCAACACACCCTCTGCAACTCCTAACTGTGCGTGAGCTTCACCCCGATACCTATGGCTGGGTCCCTGATAGCTAAAGCCTCTCCTGCCTCACAGTCAGGCATTTTCATCTTCTGGTCTCTAACTGCTCCCGTTCGATGATTCAAACAACCACGATGGTCCTAAATATTAAAAGGGATGCAACATGATGGATTAGAATGTCCAGACTGGCCATACTGTTGACGCACAAGAGAGTGGTACAATGAACTAAGAGTCGGTAGAGACAAGGATGATTTCTTGGAGATAGATTCCACCGGCCCACACTCCTTGCCAGGTGGGGAACCTTCACAGAATTCAACCACCGTTAATCACACCCAAAAATCTAACGACGATGAGACATTTCATCTATACAAGTCTAGAACTAAACCCTAAAATAACTTTGGGGAGGTACGAACCTTAACTACCTTGGGAGTTCCCAACAACCCAAAGTCACACTATCTTTCAGAACAATACGACTACCTCTAACAAACTTCGACTACCTCGATAAGTAAGCAACAAAAAAAAGGAACTGAGAACTGAGCATAACTCATTGACAACTTTGGGAGGCTTTCTGGGCGGCATACTTAATACAACACGAAAAACACCATCGATGTCGGCATCAAGACAAAACTCAATGAAAGAAACAACACAAGCTAAGGGCAATAGGCCCATATTCCAAACATATAGAACACAAGGAGAAATAATTTTTTCAAAACCATTATTCCTTGAAAATTTTCAAAACTCACCTATGACACTTTATGAACATTCCCACGTGCGTTCATTCAATCCCGCTCACATCATCTGTGAACAAGTTCCCCTACGCACTCTCCGTACATACCCACGCATGTGTGACCCTTCATAAGGAGTGCCAAGGATCAAACACTTCTTTTCCTTATCAAATCCAAACCCATACCAAATTTTTACAAACCGATACACTTTCTCTTTAAAAACCCACTTTACTAATTTCGAAGACAATTTGGAAGAAACACTTATCCATTTAAAGACTAGTTTCATATTTAACGCACACTCAAATCAACTAAGACCAAAACAAAACAAAAGCAGTAATAACCCACTAGAATGAGGAACTAGTGCATACGTCTGACTTAGCGACATGGTGGTGAGCCATGGCCCAAGTAAAGCATAACACTAAGAGAACCTGAAACTGGAAACTTGGACTCCAAATGGGTCACCACCCCATGTGAGGCAGCAAAGTGAACCGATTCGCCTCGATTGTCATCCCTCAATCTGAAGCGACCAAGGGAAAGTGACCTAAATCTCGGAACAACCCTTGTAACTCAGGTCTCGTCACGAGTGGTGGTGATCAGGCACCGACCCGTAACCTACCTCTTACGCCCTGAAAATCATAATATCCTTCTTCCAGACAGCCCAAATATCAAGAACCTCCTTTGATACCATTTTTTCATGAACCAACATGGGTCGACCCTGAACCGGTCACCCGAGCCGGTCTGTGGCATGGCCCGAGAGGCATTCCCGATCCTCCTTGGGTGGAGACAAGCACCAAGGCATCAAAGAGATCAAGAGGGAACAATTTCTCCCAAAGAAAAAAAAATAAAGTAGTGGAAAGAAACTAGAACAACACAAAGTAAATAAACAACACGAAAGAAAGAACGACCAATAACAAAAACTAACCTGACGACGACCAAAAATTCGTCGCAACTCCGAGAGTCGTTCACCAATCCACAACCAAATCTCACCCACAATGAGAGAGCTCAAGTCAACCTGCAACAGAAACTAAAACAAGAAGACACTATAGGCGTGAGTATTAAAACTCAGTAGGTAGGCCCGACTAAATCTATTCCCAATGCACATACCATTAAATAATGAATTTATCAATTCTAGGTTTGAACTAAGTTATACAAAATATGGTTTTCCACACACACACTTCCTTTTATTAAAACAAGTAACAATCCATTGCCCTTTTTATTTAGAATAAGTTTAATGTTGAAAGAAACATGTGAATTGAATTTTAAATCATTTTGCGAACAATTTAAAATCCAAACTTTAGTTGTTAATCAAAAGGAAAATCCCACACAACACACAACACACACTAAGGGGAATGGAAAAAGTGGCACACAGGGGTCAGCAACTGAACTCGACCTCTCAATCGTCCGCCACATACAAATAAACACTAAAATAAACACGGGTCGAACCTAGGAGATCGTGAACAATCCAGAATATACTATACATCTGACTCATCCGGAAGGCATGCCCTAACTCGATGACGTCATAACGCCCATACTATTACCCGGTATAGCCCTGCATGGCCTAACCGAGGGGCCCAATCCCCATAGCAGCAATAACTCAGTATTCCCAAACTATGGGGCCACTAGCCAGTGCATGGTCTATACTAGTGCAGCAATTGTTCTTAGAAAATTCACTCAATATGCCAGGTTCCCATGTCAACACAAGCAATAAAAAGGTGTGCATCCACAATGTAAATTAATCAGTCACGATGCACAAACATCACATGCAGCTTACACAATCAACCCACACCAAATATCACCCCCATGTGGGTTTTCCAAAATAATCTATTTTATTAATGTTCCAAACGGGCATTCACCAATTTTAATGTAAAACCTCATTTCCCAAAAAGCTCAAAACACTTGTTTAGAAGAAATCATTTATCTTTAAAACTAGAAGTACATTTGAAATGCCGTGAATTATGTTTAAAGGCCAAACGAGCATTCTTTCAATACTGGGTGTCCGCTCATCAAGAAAATGTTTCAAGTGTTCGGTATAAAATAAACGGCACCTTTCACACGAAATAACCATTTAAAAAATATAACAACTAGGTCCCGCCCACTAGTTTCCCCGCAGACACGTGGGCCCCACCCTAGGTCCCACCCATGTACCCGAATGAGTTATCTGACTAATGACAGTCCCCACAGGCAAACACATGTCCTTTCTAGTGTGTTTTGTCCTCACTCACACACACCCTGAGAAACCTCACATGAGGTCACCCATCCTGATTACTACTCCAAGCCTAGCACGCTTAACTGCGGAGTTCTAATCAAACAGGCTCTCGAAAAGGAAGGTGCACCTTGTTGACCTGAGTCATATCATTTAGTCATATAACCCTTCATCATTTTGGGGTGTTACAACCCCCCCCCCCCCCCCCCTAGAGCACAACGCCCTCCTTGTGGGCCCTACATCTCAACCCAAGAAGTGCACCGCACTTAAGGATGGGTTCCGCCTCTGATACCAAATGTAATAAGTAGGCCCCGCCCACCAGTTTCCCTGCAGACACGTGGGCCCCACCCTAGGTCCCACCCATGTGCCCGAACAAGTTATCTGACTAATGGCAGTCCCCACAGGCCCCACCCTAGGTCCCACCCATGTTTCAAATGTTCGGTATAAAATAAACGGTTCCTTTCACACCAAATAACCATTTAAAAAATGTAACAACTAGGCCCTGCCCACCAGTTTCCCTGCAGACACATGGGACCCACCCTAGGTCCCACCCATGTGCCCAAACGAGTTATTTGACTAATGACCATCCCCACATGCCAACACATTTCATTTCCCGTGTGTTTTTTCCTCACTCACACACACCATGAGAAACATCACAGGAGGTCACGCATCCTGATTACTACTCTGGGCCAAGCACGCTTAACCGTGGATTTCTAATCAAACATGCTCCCGAAAAGGAAGGTGCACCTGGTTGACATGAGTCATATAATTTAGTCATTTAACCCTTTATCATTTGGGGGTGTTACAATAACCCCCCCCCCCCTTTAGAGCACAACGCCCTCATTGTGGGACCTACATCTCAACCCAGGCAGTGCACCGCACTTAAGGCTGGGTTCCGCCTCTGATACCAAATGTTACAAATAGACCCCACCAATCAGTTTCCCCGCAGATAGGTGGGCCCCACGCTAGGCCCCACCCATCTGCCCGAATGAGTTATCTGACTAATGATAGTCCCCACAGGCCAACACATGTCCTTTCCAGTGTGTTTTGTCATCACTCACACAGACCCTGAGAGATACTTCCCAGGAGGTCACCCATCCAGATTACTACTCCAGGCCAAACATGCTTAATTGTGGAGTTCTAATCAAAAAGGATCAAGAAAGGGAAGGTGAACCTTGTTGACATGAGTCATTTCCTTTAGTCATTTAACCCTTTATCATTGGGGGGTGTTACAACCAGAGGCATCCGACTAGCAGTGAGGGCCTTGGTGAGACGGTGGGGAAACTATGCCCTCATTCAGTAAGGTATACAAGGTAAGAAAACAACAATAAACAGTGGAAGCAGTAAATGACATGCATAACAACAGAAACCAAACAACAGAAACAATATAGATATATAACTATGATGAAAATGATGCAGCAGGTACAAGTATCTAAAGAAAACAGAAAACACAACAACGTTCTGAAATACAACTAAAACCAAGTGTAAAAGAAAAACAAATAATCACCTCAGCATCGCGAGCCATGACTTGGTCCCATGCTCCCCAGCTCTTGATGCAGTCAAGATCTTGAAGCAGAAGGGTGCATGCCCTTATCTATACCTACAGAAACATAGACTTCTTGGGCACAAAAGCATGTCCCAAATAGGGTGTGAGAAAAAATCCCAGTAGGAAATCACCCAAAGATTTGTGCCTAACAGTGAATGAATACATGGTAGTAATAAAACAAGAAGTAGTAAACGGAAAATCACAAGCTGCTACCAACCACAGTTCTAACAAGTAAAGCACACAAGTAAGCAGTCAGCAACAAGAAGAAAACAGGTAACCCTCTGGGTTGCTCTCATAGTCTAACCCCCATGGTTAAACCTCTATGTACTAGCAACCATCTGGGAGGCACACACAGTCTCACCCCTCTGGTTGAGCTATGTAAGTAAGAAGACTCTCTAGGGAAGCACTCACCGTCAATCCCCCCTATAGTCTCATATCATGCTAAAGGTTCTATGGGGAATCACTCAACGTCAATTCCCCCTATAGCATGCATCGTAATTAAAAGACACTCTGGAGAATCCCTTCTGTCACTTCTCCCCTTGGTCTCGCATCGTGATTTAAAAGACACTCTGTAGAATCCCTTCCCTCAATTCTCTTTTTGGTCTACTACTCTAGGTTCTCACAGTCCTAAGTATAACTAAACATTATCATCGTGTGTATATCATCCAAGTAAACCTCAATAACTAATTGGCTATCAACTAAGGCTCAACAGAAATAATAAAATAACAGTTCCACTATCCTATGACTAGGCATGGCAACTGGAAAAACGCCAAACAGGCAGAACAAGAATGGAAAAGAAATCTGAGCACAAACAAATTACTCAAATCAGAATAAATAACCTCTACTAAAGCAATCAAACAAATCAATCAACCAATAAGGGAAAAAAGGAAACACGCAATACCCCGTTCATGGTTATTGGTGGAATTTTCACATAATATTCATCAACTTTCTACGGAAAGGAAGAGACCACCTACCTCGATCCGAAGAGATCGATATACGCAAACCTCGACGAAAGATTCCTCTTAGAACAATGTAGATCTGAGATAACACACAAAACGTTCATCCCATGATAACTTGGAAACGAGGAGGAATCAGGAAACAAGGATAAAGCAGAATGAAAAACTCACCGCTGCGATCCCAATGCAACTGACCATGCTCGAATCGGAGAACGGATGGCGAGGCATGAATCTGTCGAAGATCCGGTCGTACTGTCGCTCTCCGACAGTCGAAAACTGGAGAAGAAGATGGAAATAGGGGTCTGGCGCGACCCCGATCCGTTTAATGGAAAAAATAGAAAGTACACCGCGTGTACTTCTTGAGTACACATCGTGTACTTCAATTTTTCCGTACTCCAAATTAACCGACCTCCACCTCAGCCTTACACACCTTGTGTGTGTCCTGGACATGGCCAGCACACGGCTTCGAGCCGGAACAGAGTACACAGCGTGTTCTCAAAAAGTACACGACGTGTACTTCTGAAGTTTCCAGAAAATTTGTTTTCCATAAAAACTCTAGAAAAAGGGAAAACATACCTGAACAAAGATCCGGGTTCTTACCCCATCTGATCAGACTATAGAAGGTGATTCTTCTAGTTTCTTACTAAACAGAGTTGAGTGTCTTTATAATTTGATGAATAACAATATACTAGTGACCACGATCTTTCAAGAACCTCACTAAAAAAGTGTCTGAGTTTTTAAGACCTCTTTAAATGGAGGTCTCTATAAAAGGGGATGATTTCCATGTCTATGGGAGATATCACCATAGGGAGGTTAAAATTGTTATGTGTTAGTAGTAGGGTCCCTCTAATCCATCCCCACACTACTTTGAGGAGGACTAGAATATTAATGATCAAATTATTCTTTATTTGAGAATTTTATGGAACCTTAGGGTGTTTATATTGTGCCTCAAAAAATTTTGAGGAGGGTGTCAATGTATAGATTAAGGATATGATCCTCATAATTCATACTGTATAGAATATTAAAAACTTTTTTATGAAATTACACACACATATTGGTATAATGCATGACAATAGCATACCGTTTTGATAACCATATACTAATATGGGAATATGATCCAACTTTTCAGAAGACATTGATGTATGAATTTTATGTTCTTTATTATTGATAGGAGTATTTTCTAGTCTTTGGGAATTTTACATTCTCACATGGTGATCCCCAAAAATAATGGTGATATGAGCACGATCCTGATCCATTGGAGTATGAAATATATCTATTTTGATTGAAATATAAGAATATCCTGAGGCATGTGTCGATCACATCTGTCGATTCTTTATTTGGATGAGGAATATGATCATGGTACAAATATGAATTCCCTATTTTCATATAGCTATGGAATTAAAGAATGAGAAAAAGGATATGTGCCTCTTACTATATATCCTAATAAGGTTGTTGATGCATTCATTCATCCGTAAAAGTATGGATATGAGACATGCATCCATGTTCTAATGGAATATGCAAAGTAAATGAATGGATAGGTATATAAGCATATTCAATGGCATTGTCAACTCTAACTTGGTGAACGAGGGCTGGAATAGGGATATGACCTTGACACTGGGCCTTTGGAGTATGTCTCCAGTATAAATCAATAGGAATATAAACCCTTCATGATGTATATTCCACTATCACTTGGTGAGACATGTCCGTAAAGGGGATTTGAGCCCGATCATAGGCCTTTTGAATATGAAATTGGGATTTGGTAATAGGGATATTGAACTTGTCTCAAAGGCATTTATCACTCTTACATGGTGGTCCCTGGGTGGAAGGGGAATATTATCCTTGTCTTGAACCATTTATTTTTCTATAATATTCTGACAATCATCTTAAACAGGAGATAGAATGTTCACTTTCACTAGAGTAAATACATTCAATTAATGATCAGTGTGATTTGTTTCCTTGTCTATAGGGACAGGAATATGTGAATATCCTTATACGTATTGAAATTAAATAATATGTCAATGGAGTTCATCACCTATTTATTATATTTAATGACACTTCATAATTTTTTATTAGGAATTCATGCTTTCCAATTGTATATCTCTATTAAATATGTCCACATATCATCAATTGATGTGGGGATATTTTCTCACTTTTATCACCCTTGTTCCAATGTAATATGTCAATGGTATTCACAAATGGGGGTCTGAATATTAGCCTCCCCAATGCTAATTTTAGAACTATTCTAGTATTCTTCTTTTGATTGAGCATGTTTGTAAGGATTCCTATTTGTTATCACCTGAATAAGATGGATTACATCATTAGTGGGAGTGGAGATATGAGCACACTCATGATACTCTAGAAAATTCTTCTCCCAATGTGTATTCAATATTTTTAGTTCATGGGGATCAATGGTGGTAGGGCCTTATGAATTACCCTATTCATGAAACTAAAGAAAACCAGTGAGATGGTGCTGGATGTGGTTTTTAAATGATCCCTCCTCGCCATCCCCGAAAATAGAAGGAAGGTGCAGTTAGCTCCTTTATCAACCGTCATCTACTACCAATGGTTTTGATTTTTGCACTTAATAGAAATGATTCTGAAGCGGTTTTTTTTGTAAAAATGAGAAAACCTATATGTAAAATATATTTTATTGGATAGTGTGGGGTATTTGGTTTTAATATTTTGAAACCCCTATTGTTATCCCCAAGGATATATATTTCACAATGTTTTTGTTATTCTCAGACTACTGGATTCTTCACCTAACGTTGAATGTTTCGAGAAGGTGGGGTCATTATGAGTCCCATGGGGGTCTCATATATATATATGTTTCCATAATTGTTATTGTATGAATAATGTTTCTCAGGCTAGGTATTTTTTTTAGGTTAGATTCTACAATGATGAAGACAATAATGAAAAAAGGTATGTGATCCATGCATCATCATATCCATGATATGTGATCAATCAAATATGAATGGGAAACATAATTTTTTTTATCATTCCTTTTCATTTTATCCTTCTTTTGAGGAATTTTCATAGAATGTATGATCTTATTTCAAAAGATCCTTCATTGCAAAGGATCTGCTCTGAGATCTATTTTAGGTTCCCCCATTCAATTTATGAAGGATATGGAAACACAGTGGCCTAAAACATGGATGATCATGGATTGTATTATTTGAAATATTCACATTGGGTTCACCATTTATTCTTTACATACAAAGGATTATTACCACCCATGCGATGTGAAGTAATTGGTCCAATGAGAAGTAAGAATTTTATCCTTTTAATAATGTGATTGGGATGTTGTTGTAAAATGATTCCTTATCTGGTTCACTAAATTGGTTAAATTGGAATGATGTAGTTGACCTAGCCATATGGAATGGTTGTGTGTGTGTGGGGGGTGGGGTTCAATGTGTTTTATAATAATTTATTTCAATTTTACCACATTTTAATCTTTAGAGGAAAATCGCCTTGCTGCCAAATCGAAAACCAGGGAAATACATCCTTTATAAAGGCATGCTGTCCATTAGGGTTTCATGCCCAATGATGCTTAGGATCCCACATTGTTCAAGAGGATGGGGGTTAGACTCATCAGTCTTTTTTGGTGGGAATACATTACTACTCCTATATTATCTTATATAATTAAGATATGTTTGACAATATCATCCTAATCCTAGTATGGGACCAGTTACCCTAACAAAGAGATCATAGGATAATTTATTTTATATAAAAATCAAGGATAATTTTTTTTGAATACATCTATATGTATCTGAGGCTCTTAAAAATTTCTTCATTTATTGGTAGCTAATTATATATTAATTTATTATAAATTTGATCTCTATAGTTTTTTTCATCTACTGAGGCATTTAATATTTTGAAGATGGGATTGAGAAATTTTGTGATTTCATGCATATCTTGTTTCATAATAAGAATAAAATCCAATGTAGATTTTTTATCCCAAGAATCTTAATATCATCTAGAGACAAAACATATGGGGGGAACATTGGAACTAGATATACTGAACAAAGCATTGCGTAGAATCCTATGTATATTTTTTGTGGTTGGAATTAGTGTATTATTATGTCAATAACACCCTCAAGAATCTCCCTGAGGTAGATACCCATATATATGGAATTTATATCAATCCATATATCGGGTTTTACATATTTAGGGTACCATAGCTGGTGGAGATTCATGAGTCAAATGATTTGATCATTTTAACTCTTCAATCCTATGGAATCTATGATCGATGTAACAAAAAAGGGATAACACGTAATCAGTATCATTGGATATATTTTTGCAATGAATGTTATGATATAACCTAATAGATGTTTAATTTGGATCAGAGTAATTAAGAAGGCATCAAATGAATCGTAGTTATATAAGGAATTAATGATCTAATATTTTATTTGTCTTCTCAATCCACTTTTTAATGAGGAAAAATGATCATACAATGGTATAGATTGGGTACTGATTACAAGAATGTCCCAGACACGGTGGAAAATACATTACGGAGAATTTCCATTTTATATTGGTCCTTTAGGATAGTGTCCCACATATCCCAGATGTGGGTGGAATTATAGTTCCCATAGCTTATTTGACTTATCAATACACTAGTTCATGAGTAATAATGATCATCTATTGGGATAGATTGTATCATGATGGTTGGAATGTCAGATACATGGCATGACATATAAAGAGGTGGATTTCCATTGTAGATCATTCTGTTAGAAGGTTTTATGGTTTATCATTGTTTGGGAAGGAATTTTAGTTTTCATAGTTCATCTTGATCAGGGATTACACATTGAAGATTCTATGATGATGTGAAAATATCATATTATGTCACTGATTGGGGAGTATACATTGTGGTTTCCCATGAAATGTGGACAAGTCACATCATTCCACTTATTAGGAGTATTAACTACGTATAACAAGTCTAAGTGGATTATTATGAAATGAATAATATGATCATTCAAAATCCCTAATCACATGTAATCTATGATCGGTGTAAGGAACAATGGATTGAATGTAATCAGTCTCACAACTTATGAATGTGGGACTAATGTTCAACAAAAAGACTTGTGGAGGTTTAATATGGAGCTCAAACATGAGGAATATGTTATACATATACTAGTTATAATAGTAATCAAAGATATTATATTTTGGTATGATAGGTTCTTATACACTAATTATGTCTAGTCTTTCATAATGTGCAAGGTTATCATGTCCCGAGTTGTCTATGTGACATGGCTTGGTTATGTGCCTAACATCTCCGGTTGCATTCCTAACATGTCTATTTCCCACCAAAAATGTCATAGTGACAATCACTTGATCCAGATTTACATTTCTAGAGTATCTCAAATGACATATCCAATGATGTCTACAGATAATTACAACATCACATATTACGTATTTGTAGCGTGGTGTAATACCTGGTTGAATTACCTAAAGGGCATTGCATGATCTAGGTTAAAAAATCATAAGTGTGGTTCATGATTTTATCAGACCATTCTAGAGAGTTTCTCATGAATTTTGTGACATGTTAGAGGACATCAAATGAAATTTGTTAACACGTCTAAGGGATGTCCCATGACCTTCTCTGAATTGTCTGGAAAACATCACATTATCTATTCTCAATTGTCCATGGAATATAAAATGATCTGTGCTTGGATGTATTGGTGTCGTGATGAGACCTAGATGACATGAATTTCTGTCACACATGGATGGTACCAAGGGATCTTGATGGAAAGAGGAGTGGGCTCTATAAGACCTAGCTGACTTGCACTGGTGTTTCCTCATAACTTGGGTGTCACATCTAGAAGACATCACGAGATATGGATGGAGTTTCAAGAGTGATTCATGATACTTTTGGTGAAATTATAGAAGTGATTCTCTTGATATTCTTGACGTGTCTATTGGACATTTCATGACCTAAATGATGAGTCAAGGAGATGTTGTATGACTTAAGGGACATTCTTTGGTGTTGTTGCATGATCTATATAAGTCATTCCATACAAATCATGATCAATGTATATATTTTTCACAAATGTATTCTTTAGTTGTGTCTTGATTATTGTTGTTATTCATTATGATTCTTACATTTTTTCAATATTATCTTTTTAGGTCTCACATCATTCAATATATTTTTGGGATGTTCATCATATGATCCACTATATGTCCTTCACATGATCTCATGTGATCACGTGAAGGGGAAATGAATTCATCACGATCACCTAGGTTGTTCCCTGGATTTTACCTGGTGTAAAAAAATGGTCGTTAGATTGGAAACTATGAGAAGTCCACTATGATATATGGGTGTCCCAGTTTATTGATCTTGTGATTTTGGTTTTTTCTTATGGTGGGGGTTTATGGGACAATTTACACCTATAATATTATTCCTTGTGTGGAATGTATCTAAATGAAATATGCTGGAGTGGGTGGAGGGAAATATTTTCACATGCCTTATGAAATCCTTCCATATGTGCCACCTAAGTTTCTATGACCATAAGACTGACCTGTCAATTCTTTTTCAATAGGATTTTGGCTAATTATATAGTTCTTGAAAAATCATGTTGACATACCAACATGATTTCTCAATGTTGTTCTGGCATATCATGGGACTATCACATGATCCGAAAGCCTATTGAAAGACCTTCGTCAGACTTGATATGCTTTCTCCAAGACCTTTCATGAGATAATAGTGTCCTAGTAGGGGGTCTTCATGATATGAAAATGGCTTCTCGAGGTGGATCCCTCAAGATCAATGGTTATCTCATAAGGAATATAAAATAATTCGAATAAGATCGATCTATCCTCCCTCCACTATAAGATCATGTCAATATCTTTTTTTATTTCAATGTTTATTTCACAAAGGCTAGGGATCTCACAACTGTGAATGGGAATTTTTTTTGGAGAACCACTCTCCCCATTAGTGATGCAGCGCGAGACCAAAACATTGTGTTGTATTGATTTAGAAGGATTAACATGGATAAACCTTCTGTTTTTACATTTGAGTGGGAGGGGGGCCACATGACCACATGGAAATGTATGTTTCCCTTAATGTTATGAGGGACACATGCCAATGGCCTATTGCACGACAAGGATGACATGTCTGTAGGGATACAACAGTTCCTTGTGACCTTCTTCAATGTATCTTCTGAAGATTAACAACCACAAGATGTTACCTCCATATTTCATTTTTATTCTTATTTTAAAAGGATTGTGGGTGGGTTTTCAGGAAACCTTCAAATGAATTTTTTTCGGATCCATATGAACTCATTTAGGAACTATTCTATGATAAGTGAATTTCTTAGTTTCCTTTAGAAGAACATAAGGGTGTGTCAATGTCACCCCATCTGATCTCATGCGGGTCTTGTGCTGCAAATGTCACATTTGCATGACCTTTTGTGGGTTATTAGATCATGTATATTTTATAGGTTTATTTGATATGTGTGCCTTTTCCACCTTCCTCTTCATTTTATTTTCATGAAAAATAAGACCCATGTTCAAGTATTTCTTCCATGTTACATTTTTTATACTCATTTGGTTGGAGTCAACAGATTTATATTAAATTAATAAAAAATATCCATATTTAAATATTTTTAATGTGTACTCATTTTTAATTATTCAATATCATGTACATTTAACAAGCATACATTAAAGATTGTTATTTATTTATATTTTCCAAAATATATTTATAAATAAATATTTTTTAATAAATATTTTTATCAAATTATCATTACTACCTTAATATATTTATTCATTCATTATTATAAATAAATAAATATTATTTTTAAAAAATGTATTTATATAATTATAAATAAATATTTATATATATTTAACTAATAATAAAATAATCATATATTTACTTAAATAATGAATATATTTACTATATTTATATTTATATTTATATTTATATTTATATTTATATTTATATTTATATTTATATTTATATTTATATTTATATTTATATTTATATTTATATTTATATTTATATTTATATTTATATTTATATTTATATTTATATTTATATGTATTTATATATATAATAATATAGAAATATATAATGATATAATTATATAAATATATAAATATTGTTCACAAAAAAATGTATTTATATAATTATAAACAAATAATTATATGTTTAAATAATTTTAAAATTATAATAACCATATTTAAAGAATAAATATATTTATTATATTTATATATATTAAATATATATATAAATATATAAATATATTTAATAATAAAAAATTATTTATAATTACAAATATTATAATTAATATATTACAAAAATGAATACATTTACAATATTTATGCATATATATATTGAGGAGGATGTGAATGGCGGCATTGGGTGAGAACTGTGATAATAGTGGAATCCAAGGATCAATATCCAAGATGACTATACCATGGGACCTAAAAACTGATCTTCTAACCGGAGGACCCCAACTTGGTGCTCCGGCTATTGATGACCCCACATTAAATAGTGAATACGACATTCTATGTGCTGCGGTAAAATAATTTAAGAATTAGAAGATCTTCATAGATCTTAAATGATATTCTAGTGTGAATCCTATGACCCATAATGGGCCATTGGCTCTTCTAGATGAGAAAACCATGATCATTGAAGAATGATTTGAAGAATGACGGTTTTCCATTCTTGTGAACATGACTATCTCACATGAGGACAACTTATAGAAGCCTGATGAGTTATGAAATCAACTTATTCATTTATGGGAATTTATGGATAGAGTATTTTATCGAAAGAAAGGGTGTTATATCATCTTTTCATCTCCACACATGATTTATATATTAGATCTTGGTGTTGTGGGTCTTAATCCAATATTTCTGAATACATAAGATTATATTTCCCCCAATAGATCCTGATAATATTATAAAATTAGTTTCACAATCATGGGTTCAAATATGTGGTCTTAGATGGTTCTTCTAGAAACCCAAAATTATTTTGTTTGTGTCTTTGAATATAAGTTTTCTAATACAATTTGATAAGGAGACATGAAATTCCCGATATGGCACATTGGAAATAGTTATTATTGAGGTAGAATTATCCCTCACTATTATTTAATATGTTATTCTTGCTTCTATAGAGAATGGAAGATCGATCTCAGTTAAATATGATAGTATATGGTAATTTTTTACTACATGAACAACCATAGTGATATTTTTGATAAATGTCAGATAAAATTTGTATGTTCATATTGTAAAAGGATATTACATACATGTTGTGATTACAAATATTAATGTGGGAGATTTGATTCATGTACCATAGCTATGGGATATGTTTCCACTTCAAATGGTGATGTGTTCAATGGTACCAAGTAGTTAGGAATTTCTTATGATGGTTTTCTTAGGCCGGACAGTGGTCAAGGATGGACTAAATTATTGAATGGGAAGGGTGGATAAATATGGAACCTACATCTACTGTAAAGTGAATGAGTGTTGGTATGAGTTAGAATCATGTGTCTAAAACGGTTTCTGGAATAGATAAGACTAAATGTGGTAACCTGTGTGTCTTGATAATATATAAGATAATATTATGGGCAGATGTACTTGATAGGGTGTAAGGAAGATAAATCCGGACAAAAATCGAAAGTGAGTTATATTCTAGAGAATTTGATCATGAGAATATATTTCCTAGAGAACTGAATCATGATTTGAGGGAGGAAAAAATTATAACTATTAAAATAAGGGTATTTCAAAAACTGGTGGATGAGGATGGATTTAAATTAGCAATTCATAGGATACTCATTCCTCCCCATCCATTAGCTATGTAGGTCTTGTCTATGGTGATTGGTGTGCATGAAAAATTGAATCTGTGCATCCACATCCAAATTAACATTCTATATTAAATGAAATGGGGAACACTGAATCATAATGATATTATCCCCTAAAAAGGGTAATGGATTGAGTAATGGTGACTAAGATGATTGAACCTTTTCTATTGGACTACGATCATCAGAAATAGAATCTCAAATTGGTTGATATCTTAAATAGATCTCAATTTGGTGAAGTGTTTCATGGGGATTTAGGTAATTCTCATTATAGATAAAGATTTATTCGAAAAAAAATAATCTAATTTGAGGGAAATACCTCGAGCTAAAAACTATGGAGGAAGACACACCAAATTTGGTTGACCTTGTTGGGACATGGATTCCTCCAACATTGTGTTTTTTTAAATTCCTTGTTTTTTATAGTAATATATGACCTTAGGATTTTCCATGGTTTGGGTATATTTATATATATACCAACGAGCCTGTACCCAAGGGGTAGAGGCTCTTATTTGGAATCTAAAAGACCCCAGATGAAATTAGGATGGGACAAATTTATGGTTAATGTAGCAGTACTGTAGAAACTACAGACTGTAGCAACAATGGTAGTGTGGTGGGGGAGGCACAGTATCAGGTACTATAACAGTGGTGGCACTGTAGCGGGACTGTAGCAGCATGGGTACTGTAGCAGTACTTTTCACCGAGGGGTCCTTTGGGCCAAAAAATGGGCTTTCAAGCCTTGTATTCCAGCCCCTTGGCCTTGGGCCTTCGTGTTGTCTAATGGGTCTCCCTTTACCCAGTGTTAAGGAGGTCTTTTCTTTAAATAATATATTGAGGCATCGACCCCAACCATTAAGAAAATGTATGTCTATATGTATATATTAAATGTATATATATCTAATTGTATAAATATATATATATTGGTATTACTTTATTTACAATTGTAAATATATAATTATAAATTTATTTATATGTTTATATATTTATATTTATGATATCGATAAAAATATATATTTTATAATTATTTATAAAAAATCTTGTTTTGATTAAAATTAATTTAACAATTATAAATAAATTATTATAAATTTATAAAAAATAAATATATAAATATATAATTATATTTAAAAATAATTATATATATTTATAATTATAAATACTTTATTAATAATAAAATTTCAACACTAATAAGGATGTCTCTTACCAGTGCTAAAAAAGTAATGATAACGTTGCCTTTTATCATTGCTCATTAATTTACCACTGATAAAATGTATTTTTATCAATGTATTGTTGGATTCACTACGAAAAATCTCCCTAATTTATTTAATTAAACCAAACCATGATTGTATCATTCGTGATATCTAATGATTTTTTATAGAAGCTACCTATTGTCATCTCTCATCTTCACCAAATCAATGAACAATCAAAGGATTGAATCCATGGATTGTACAAATCATGGTTCAAAGAAATTTGTGAGTCAAATGAATAATAGAATTTGTGATATATCAACAATGTCTGAGATTAATCCTAGCTTTAATCAAATTTATATTATTTTATCATCTTCCCCAGTCATTGATATCGTTTTTTGGTGATATCGTTTTTTGTTTTTTCACATTATCTCTTTATATTCATTACCATTTTTCTAATGTTCTTCCTTCAATTATATCTATTCTTATTCAGTCAACCCACTCACTATTGTTGAAATTTTGGAATCATTTATGATATCCTTATGCAGGTGTATTTATTTATTATCTATTCTCTACATTTTTTCTTATTGTTAGGCGTTTAAAATTGGTTTCTCTAAAATTGTAATTAATATTTGTGTTTAATTAGAATTAAATATTCTTATTGCTTAAGGATTTTATGGTATTATAATTGATTTATAATTAGGTTATTGTGGATGTGGCCTTCTTTTTTATTTACATTCAATGGATTATTTATACTTTTACCCAATAAAAATATTTATAATGTATTTTATAATGTAATTTGGTATGTTATAATTATTTTAGGTTTTCTGTGAAATCAATTTTGGTAATTCATGAGTTCATGACATTGATTAATTATTGTTTCTATCATTCAGAATTCTTCTTTGGTTTAATTTTTTCATTTTTTATTTGATTGTGTCCAATGTTATGGATTCTTCTTTTCATGTTTTACACTTATACACATATGAATTTGCAATATTAATTAATGGCATGTTCTAGGGCATGCCATTCATCCATGGATTTCATTAGTGATCGTTATTCCATTTAGAACCTCCATAATCGCCAAATTGGGATTGTGCGTCATGACATGTAATGTTTGTTTCCCTGGCCTAGTGTGTCATTTCATGATCTATTGTACCATCTTAACTTTTTTTATACCTATTTTAACTATCCAACTATAAAATTATAAAATTTATTTATTAAAAATTATTTTTTAAAATTAAAACATCACCCCCTTGGAAATTTCATAGGACACATATATCAGGTGACACAACAAAAAATATCCATCACGTCTTTACATTGATATATTTCAATATTTTTATTGAGATCTTTTTGTTTTTTTATGTATGTTATTTCATATGTTTAATAAATTTAAACATAATTTTTAATATTTACATACATAGATTTAAATTGGTTTTATTATATAGTTATCTTAAAAGGGATTTTAAAATGGTTTTTTATCATTTGAATCTTTTTTTTTCATGCATCAAATTTTTTTAAAAGCGACTTAAGAAAAATAATTTCTTTTCTTTTGATATAATAAATGGGTTTTTGAAATGAGTAATGGTTTCAATTTTTTTCATAATTGTTGGTTGTTATTTTTATTTTAATGGGTCATTTATAGGATGGTTTTGTGGGTTTAACAATGTAGGTTATCAATAGTATGGAAAATATATGGCTGCTACTCTTAATTAATTGAGGTGTTAGCTAGACGTCGTTTTTATTTTCCACAAGGGGCTGAGAATGAATTACTTTTTTTGGTCAAATATCCAGATAGTATTCAATGAGTGGATCAGATAACATTAGATCTTATAGTCCAGAGATCCTCCAAATTTGTTGTGGTTTATACTTGTGCTATTATGTATATATTTATTGGTACCCACATTATATTTTATAGGATGGTTTCCTTTATAACCATTATTGTATTTAATTGCTTTTATCTTATACACATCAGTTTATATTTTACACTATTTTGTTTATTTATTTCATTGTATGCACATTTTATTATACTAGGGTTTCCTTATTTGTTTGATTTCACTAAAAACAAATACAAAAGGTATTTTTCATTTTTTTTGTATTAATTATGGACATTAATAAGGAAAAATGATTATCACGTGATTCATTTAATTTAAACATAAAAATGTATCTTAATAATGGTTTTATATGGTTTTTTAAAATATTATTTATTTTTATTATTAGTTTCAGGAAAATAACATCATTGTATTTTCATCAAATTGTAATAACATGTTCACCATATGTATTTAAAATTTCCTTTGTATTAATTTCCTTTCTGGATTAAATTTCTTAAGTCAAGTGAATATATTGATTACTTTATCAAAACAAAAAAGGTATCATATCCCAAACATATGATAGCTACATTCCTTCATGGATCATAAAATTTTGTCAACCATATATAATAATTCTAAAAGAACATATATAAATGAAATAATGTAAATAATTAAACAATTCATGTAAAAAAATTGATTTGATATAATATATAATTTTAAAATTGGTATACATGTTTAATATTCTAATCACAATAAACTAAGAATAAATATTATTGTGAACAACAAACATGACGTACTTTCTATTCCACCACAACTAATATCATGGAAAAAATATTCGGTCCTTATCTGGATAATGTTTATCTAAAATTGATCAGTTTCACTTGCTAGTATGCTATTTCATTGCTCTATCACAATTATCAAACAGCCTAAATCATGCAATGATATTTAAAACACCCACCCCAATGTTCAAACTAGAAACTTGGTCTGACATCAATGTTGTTACATTTCACAAAAAACCAAATATGCTATCATTATGTAACCCCATTTACCAAAGCGCCTCCAATTTGAATCCCACTATGAAAAATTCAAATCATACCTATTCCCAAAATAAAAAATGGACTCCATCCAACACCTATGGATCATTTGGGTTCCAATGTCTTGGATATTTTTAAAACATTCTTGATATTGATTCTTTCATAAATTTTATGTCAACTTAATGCATGGATTTGTGTCTTCATGTGTGATGTTTTATGAAACTGATTTTTGATAAATGAATAATCCCTTAATTTAAATTTTAAATAATCCCTTGGGAATATCGGTATTTTACCATTTCGTATTATTTTTATCAATACTTTTTCACTTACTCAACATCAAAAAAATATCCAAAATTTCATCATTAATATGCATGTGCACATTAATTATTTAAAATGATTCTTGTTCAAAAGTTTATTAATAACAAAATAATCATCATTCTCAATAAAACAATATATAAGAATAAGTATAATCCAATTATTTGACCAAATAATGATGATGTTATGTTACAATTTATCAAAACCTAGAATATTTAAATTGACATACTAATATTTAAAACCATCTTGGAATACATAATGGATGTTCTAAATTTTAGTGTCATTTGGATGAAATATGTGGTTGAAACAATTTTTAATCCTGTAATTAATGGGTAAAATATTTATAATGTATATTAGTGTCTTTAAAAAATATATAATGGCTCAAACATAAATTTTTTCAAACAGTGAAGTTAAATTTTTAATAATATATTTTTTACTATCTATGATGGTGAAAGGGAATTATAGATTTTTTTATGTTCTAGTTGTACTCAAATATAAATACTTATTTATATTAAATCGATGAATTTATATAGGATTACACTATTTTTACATTTTTATATTGGTAAATAATGGGTGAAAAAATATATTTATAGTGTGAAAATATATGATTTTATTCTAGTTTTAATAGAGAATAAAAAGGGATATTTTTATATATTAGTTTTACACCAAGTGAAAAGGATAAATGTTTTTATGGGAACTTTTTTTAATACATTAATTTTATGTTCTTTTAAAATGATTAAATATATCACATTATTGAAATTGAGCTAATAAAATATTTTATTATACGGTCCAATTATATTAAATAAATTCCTTTTATTTTAGCCTTATATGATCATGAATAATAATATTATACATGGATGATATATATATATATATATATATTATTATAAAAAATTACATTTTAGTTGAACTTATAATCATTTTTTTACATTTATTACATTATTTCCTCATCATTTTTATCAAATACTTAATTTTAAAATCATAAAAAAGATCATGATAAAATGACCTCAACAACAAGGGAGATTCAATATTTTACTATGAACCTAAAAATTTGAATTCTTAATACCTATTTAAAAAACATATTCTCTTACACAATATTACAAATACTGTTTTTTTCTCTGAAAAATAAGTTTCCAAAGAAGTAATGTTTTATTTAATATTCATTTCTAATTTATTTCCATTCATTATTACTATAAAAATAATTTTTTCTTATATATATATATTGTTTTGTTCGAGTTGGGGTGTCTTGTTTGAATTTTCTCTTGCCTGTGAGAAATTAGACATTGATAATGAAAATGTGATTATTAAAATGCAGAAATGGGTCAAAAATGTATACAACCATAATGAAGAGATGAATTCATACTAATTATTTAATTAGTTTTTAAATAATTGTTTCATCTAATTGTAATAAAATTTCTTTATCTTTTTAACTGATAATTATTTAGTTTTTTTCAAACATATTTTGGGAATTTATATTTTGATTTATACTCTCTAAAATAAGAAAAAAAAGAGATAACATGTTCCTTTATGATGGATGGGGAACCCCATGATGCCTGAAAGATAAATTCTTTCAGGGGGAATGATGTTACTCTTACATCGCAATGGAGATAATTATCTACTTTCTATATTTTTTTAGATAATCTAATGAAAAACACATATCACAAACACAATCAACCACACCCAATGGGATACCCATTTTGACCTGTCTGACACAATCTGTATGTTTTTAGATCATAATATACATTATTGTTGAAAACACACATCAATTTCTAAAAACTGATAAAACACATTTACATTTATATGATACATTAGGGAAAAAATAAATATGTCAATTGAGATGTATAAGAGTCATATACACCTCAATCTAATTCATGGTGTGCAAAGTATCACCCCAAAATTTATTTTTATTTAAAATTGAAAATAATTTCTTAAAAAACACAAGATATATAATAAAAAATAAAACACTAATGGATTATCTTGATAATTTAAGAAAATGATTCATATGTAATTTTTTAGGCTTACGAATAATTCCCAAAACAAAACAACACATGAGGTGACTGGTCAAAATCAATGTGCATGTTTCCATTTTAAAATTACTTTTTTATTAATAGGACAATTTACATGTTCATAATAAATAAAACACATGGAGATTATATTTATAATTTTGAAAAACAATCCACAAGTCAATTTTGATTTGTTGAAATTAGTTGAAACTCAATCAGACACACAGTGTGACCTGTATGACTCTATCTGTCTTTTTATTTAAAATTGACATTATACTAGTATAAATGGAAACATTCATTATTAAAACCAAAAAAATTAAATTCATATTTTTTTGATAATTTAAGAAAATAATCTATATATCATTTTTTATGTGTACCAATATTCCTCACCTCAATATAAAACATGATGTTCATAGTATGTGTCAATGTGTGTGTTATCATTTTAATATTTTTATTTTAGTTCAAAATGATTCACCCACTAAAACATACAAAAATATTCTTATATTTCCATGATCATTTATTAAAATAATTCATAAGACATTTTTGACATGTAGGAATTAGTCTCACATATATATGACACATGATGTGACCTTTATTTCCCAAAGTGTGTGATTATATTTTAAAATAATATTTTAGTAAAAAACATATGTGGCATGATTAAAAATGAGGAAATGTATTCATATTGTTTTAAGACTATATGAAAACAATCCATAAGTTATTCGGGGTTTGTACCAATCATATATACCTCCATCTAATTTCTGGAGTGACTAGTATGACTCCAAGTTCATTTTTTATTTAAAATTGACATTAATTTTATTAAAAAATAATAGACCTACTCAAAACATAGAAAATGAATTTTTAGATTTTTTGATAATTTAGTAAATTTATCCATATTTCATTTGGGACCTTTAGGAATCTTCCACACCTCAATCTAATATACTTTGTTCCCAAATATGACTCAAATTATCTATTAATAGTTTAAAATTGACATTTTATTTCCTAAACTATCACTCATAAAAAACTGATAAAACACACTAGGATTACATGATCAATTTTCCTAATGAATAAAAATACATTCAAGATGTGTTGGAGTCATTATAACCTCAAACTGCACATGATTTGGATGGTATGACCCAAATTCTATGTTTTTAGTCTAAAATAACATTTAACTAAAAAACACAGAATACTGAAAACCAAGAACAAACAATAAAATTCATTTATTAATTTATTAAAATGATCCAAATGTTAATTTGGGACATGTTTGTATCAAAACAACCAAAATATGAAGCATGGTTTGATCTGTATTTCCATGATCCAGCCGGAGTCGACCATAACCGATAACTCCTACCAGTTTGCGACATGTCCAAAGGATCATTCCTGATCCCATCAGGATGACATGTAGTGTTGGGCATCAAAATAAAACAAGAAGAAATGATTTATCCCATATGAAACAACCATGATCATTTTAAAAAATATAAAAAATAGATAATGTCGAAAAACCAAAAAATAGATCCCCAAAAAAACAAACAACAAATCTAGATACATAGTACCACTAAAAAGAAACAACACTTAAAATAATACACCAATAGAACAATCTCTAAGTGACACCTTGTTCACCGCCAACCACAAGACCAGAACTATATCAAATTTCTATTTTCTAGGGAGAACATGAGGAACACTGAACATACAAATGAAATGACATAATATGCGTGAGCACAAAAATTATCAGTAGGGATGCGGAATGTAAACAATTGAATCTAAGTTATTCCTTACCCAACACTATCTGATGACACATGTTTGGAAATACATTTATAAAAATAAGGTTTTCTAATTTAATCAGAATAGCACCTCTTTCCCACTATGAGAAGAAGCCATTTCCATATAGAATATAAAAATTAGTTTACTATTTTATATACAAAACAAAACAAGTAATATCAGGTCTCTGCAAAAAAAGAAACAGGAAAACAAAAAAAGATATAAATAAACAAGTGTAGAAGAAAACAAATAGGAAATATAAGCTGTAACCATGGGAAATTCTGAACATGCCTAAAGAACCCCTAGATGCACTCGGTTCGGAACCCCCTATCTGTGTATGGTGAAGCCCTATAGTCTATAACCCACTGATCACCCTTATAAAAAAATAAACGAAAATTCCCACCTAGCCACTCTATCTACCAGGGGAACTAACCCGTTATATAGGGGCAGGTGATTAACCAAAACTCAATAATCTGTTATATTCCTAGGAACCCATGGTGGTTAGAGTAACACTATGTATGTAGGAGGCCCTCACATAGGTCACTCATCTCAGCGCACTTGCCTACCCTAAACACAGACACAAATATATGATATCCCATAAGAGTGAAATCCCTCAAAAAAGGTTCCCCATGTCAATATACATACACTACTTATAACACAGAGGTGCCAACCAGGACTCCATACCATTTAACATTAAAACCAATTCATAAATTTCTCAAAGCTATCAACTGAGCATACACTTTCTCCAAAAAATGATCACTTTTAATTGGTAGTATACAAATTTTCCTTAAAATAAAAATGAACAATTGGACTTAACCATTTACATACTCACACCAAATCATTTCCATAATGGTCTTTCAAAATTATAGAGTGTTGAAAAAAATTAAAAAACAAACCAAATGGCTATTCAAACCTCAAATCCACCAAAACACAGCAAAAATCCAATCAGAAATATTCTCATATATTTCTTTTAAAACCATTTTAAATAAATATATAAAGAGACAAATGATATTTTGAAAACAATAATCATTTATGAAATCAAGGTTTCATGGAAAACTAAAATTTAAAGCACAACGTTCATTTTAGTGCACATCCATGTGTGCACCTAGTGCACCCATATATGTGTCAACATCTAATGGTACCTTACACATTCAGAGTGGTTACCCAAAACCCATTACCTTTAAAAAATTCTTCCTTTAAAACCATCGCCACTCATCCACTTTATTTTAAAACAACACAAACCAAAAAAATAAATCCATTAAACTCTTACCCAAGTGTTTTATAAAAATAACCAAGCCATACCATAACCAAATCATACACACCCAACCATGTTCATTAATTAACAATACCATTGCAACATAATAATTGATATACATTTCATAGAGGAACTAATTCCACCTAATAAGAACAAAAACAATTCATACATGTTTCATAGGTACCATAAACCTAGGCAATTTAAACAAAACTCATTTAAAACACATTTTTAACATTCCATATAAATTCAGAAAATACCATATTATGTTTAGAAATGGTTCCATATAGGTGTGAAATAAGTGAATAAATTTATTTAAGAATCCAAACATCAAAGGAATGTCTTTAGGAAAGAAAAGCTTCAGAACACCTACCGAAACCTTGTGTGATTCCAAAGTGACATCATGGAGAGGGAGATATATGCCCCACGAACCATCCTCATACCCAATCATTATAAAATGAACCAAATGAGCCAACCCTAACCCTAGGTTTTGTAATAGCGAGGAAACTCCAACGAAATCCCTAAAAGAAATTTGGCAAAGAGAAAGAGATGATATTTGATGACGGAAACATAAAGAAACACCATCCTTTCTTGAAGAATCGCCCCAAAATCACACCAAATAGAAGAATGAAGGGGGGAGGGATCCATCTGGTCCTTATTGAACACCTAGGGATTAATTATAGATGTGTAATAACCCAAATAATAGATCCATGTAAAATGTTATTAATCTCATACTGGTTTTCATGGTTTGGATTCCCAGTTTGTCAAACTGTGCACAAACCGTGCAGACAGTGCTATAAAACTCCTAAAACTTCACATTGTTATGTTTCATGGTTTCAAAAGACCATTATCAAACCATATAATCAAAAATATTGGCCAGCCCCCCCACCCAAATTAAAAATAAAACACTAGTTATGTCCACCCAATGATCCTTGAATGTTTTAAACACAACATGGAGACATTGTGGGTGTCACAAACTCTATAATTTGAAACATTATCTCAATCCCAACTACCATTACATAAAATATCTATAAATGGATCCCAAAAAACCACAAAAGTACAAGAAATTTTATTGGGAACTCAACCAGAACATCAACCAAACGATCCAACATTGAGAATAGAATAAAATAATGGAGTATCCATTGTCGAGGTGTGACAATTTTTCCCACCATGGACACTTTCTTCCCTCAAAGATTAACCATGTAAAAAGGTAGAAAAAAGTAGATTTCAAGTACAATAAAATTAATAGAAAACCTAAAACACAGGGTGACCTTTTACTCTACAAGGCACACCAGACCGATCAATAAAAAACCACAAACATTAATGAGGATGAGGGGATAACATGAGAGTGTCCCCCCCAAAAGAACCGAACTAATATGAAAAATATTTAATACCTATGAAACACACTCACATAAACCAGGATCTAGAGATTTCAATGCATATAATTTTATAGGAAGCTCACATGGTTTGGTACATAAAATTTCCAAATTGTGTACCAACAATCCCAAATGCCACAACCCCAAAAAGTAACAATCCTCTCGGTTATGAGACCAACTGAAAAATTGTGTTAAATTCGTGCAATTTGTCTTATCCACATGGATGGGGCCACACCATTTTGCCTAATCATGTGGTAACCATGCTTCACCTAGGAAAAAAATTCCAGAAAACTCCAAAAACTAAAAATCTCAATTGGGGTCCAAACTAAACATTCATATAGAAGCTGGACAGTACCATCACTAAAATATGGATCCTCCCAAAATAACCACACACATAATAAACAAATTCTATAAAACTAGAGAATCCTTAATCAAGCACTACCGAAAGATAAAACATAAACCAGTATATACAAGGTCAAGACACACTCAAGGTAGAATGAAAAGAATTAAATTCCACAATCAGATAGACTAATCTTCTAGTGTTACAGGATATCTTGTTCATCGTACCATTACCACCATAGGTTAACATAAAAAAATCAAGAAAATAAGAATAAGGAGATGTTAAAAATTTCCATCCCAACACAGAAAACAACAATAGGTTGGGGATTCACCCTCCTGTCTATCCTGACTATGAGTGAGCTTCACCCCGAGACCTGTGGTTGGGGCTCTGATAGCTGAAGTTTCTCCTACCTCACAGTATGGAATCGCATCCTCCGATGAAGAAATCCTTTTCGGAAAATGCCTTCGATAGAACTTCTTCAGATGAAAAAATGGTCACAACGGTGGAAATTATTCATACAAAAACAACATGATGGCTTTGAGCGACCAAACTGACCTGACTAGAAACATACAGGAGAACGGTCCGACGATGTTGAAGTTGAAGCTGAAAAATGATGTTGTTTAGAAACTAGCTCCCCTAGTACACCCAACTTTTTAGATGGGGGTCCATCATAAGAACCAAAAACCAATTAGTACACCCCAAAAACTAGCTCATCCATAAATGCATCATCCACCAAAATCTCAAAATAGTTTTCACTATATGAGAGCACTTTTTTAGAAATCTCCAGATAGATACCCGAGATAAAAAGGGGGTCTTTCAAACTGATTCTCTGATGCTACATCTATAAAGAATGGGGCCAGAATTTTAAAATGGTCAACATAAGACTTCACTAACTACTAACCCCGATGAACACCTCACATCTCAGCCACCTTTCTCAGCTTCAGCTCCTCCGATATAAACTTTTGGATAAAAGTGACCGTAAAAAACATCCCATGACATCCAAACTTCCCAAAATTAGGGGAAACTAGCTTCCCCTTGTCCAAGGATACACAATCACGGAAATGCATGAAAACATGATCTCTAAGAGACTCTAGAGTTCCCAAAAACCTAGAGACTATGTATACCTATTCAATCCACTCCAATGCCTCTAATGATCTTTGAACTCCACGAATGATAGGTAATACTCTTGAATAATCCAAAATAGGGCATGACTCATTATGAACATTGGGGACCTTTCTAGGTGTCATTTCTTGAAAAACATGAAAAGCACATATCAAATCCGATATTGTACCAAGGAAAAACATAGAATAACACATCAAATCAAAACCATATGGCTGAGGACCCAAGAAAATAAAAAAACTAGAAAATATCCAATTTAAAATACAACAATTTTACTTTTAAAATTCAAAACATCATTCTTTCAAGTCAAATTCCCAAATACCAAAAACCCATTTTTCAATAATAACCATTTTTAGAAATCATTTTTTCATTCAAATCCACCTTTGGAACACCTTTCCAAGACATTAATTCTAAACCCCCAACCCATGGTATCCCATAAACCATTACATATGTGTCCACCCATTCCCATCCTCACGTGCTAACACACACTTCTCCCCCATACCCACATACATGTAATCATGCATAAGAAATTACAAGGGCGATCTTCCATTAACATTCTCAATTCCAAAACACCTTTAATGATTAAAATTCCAAATTAACATTTTAAAACCATTTCATGGAAAACAATTCCATTATTAAATCCATTTTCATTTAAAAAACAACACCCATTTTCAACACACATTTACACCAACTCAATCCAAAATAAAACCCAACCAATAATGGACCAACGAAATGAGTGACTAGTCCTAATGCCTAACCAGATAACATGGTGGTGGGCCATAACCCATGTATGTGATAACTCTAAGAGGTCCTAGAATTGGGAAATTGGGCTCAAAAAGTGTCACCACCCCATGCGAGGTCGTAACATGACATCATTTCACCACAATTTTTATCCCTCAATCCAATAAAACCCAAAACAAAATACTCAAATCCAAGACTAACCCTAGTGGCTCGAGGATCAGAATGGGAAATGGATCATGAGACCCTTCCTAGACTTACCTCCTGAGTTCCGATAGTCCTAATATCCATATAGCAGACACCAAAAATAACAAGTACCTCCTTAGATACCATTTTGTCACGAACCAGCCTGAGTCAACCTAGAACCGGTCACCCGAGCCGGTCTGCGACATGTCCTAAGGAGCGTTCCTGATCCGCTAATGATGGAAACTAGTGCCAAGAATCAAAATAAAACCATAGGGAATGATTTATCATAGACAAATCACAAAGTATCATTTAAATAAATATAACAAACAAAGAATGTATGATAACCAACAACTGGATATCAAAAAAGCAGTTGATCCAGCTACAAATTAGCACTAAAAAGAAACAAAAAAAAGGAAACAAGACCCCAATACAATGATCTTCATGTGACCCCCTTGGTCACCTACAACCATAACGTCAAGAATGTTGTAAAAGAGATTCTTCTAGGGTAAACCTGAGCAACATTGGACCTGCAGCTAAAATCATAGAATAGGCGTGAGTACAAAAATTCTTAGTAGGATTCCATAAGTAAACCACTGAATCCATGTACTTCCATACCCAAATCAATCTATTGACATAGGATTGGAAATAAAATATTAAAAATATGGTTTTATTTTTCATTAAAAACACATCATTCCAACTATGATAACCAACTCATGCCATATATTATTTCTAAAATATTTTACCATACTATAAACAAAACCAAACAAGTAGCAGTAGGGCTGTGAAAAAATGAAACAGGTAAACAATTCAAGCTTTAAATAAATCAGTGTAGCATAAAATAAACAAGAAATACAATCTATAACGATGGGTGATCCTAAAAATTCCTAAATAACCCATGGACAGTATAATTTCAGAACCACATTCCAGTGTATAGTGAGGCCCCATATTCTATTACCCACTGATCACCCTCACGAAAAAATCTGCAACAAATCCCACCTGGACACTCTATCTATTAGGGATGCCAACCCATCTAATAATGGATGGCGAGTAACTGTCCCTCAATAATCTATAGGTCTACAAGGAACCCGTAGTGGTTATAGTAACACATTATAAATAGGAGGCCCTTGCATGCGTGACACATCTCACTGCTCATGCCAACACCAAACACGTACAACAATATATGATATCACATAAGAGGAAAACCCCCTACAAATGATTCCAATATACATATACATACACTTCATATCACATGAAGGTGCCAACCGGGCAGCCATACCATTTAACATTTAAACCATTTCATAAAATTCTCCAAGCTTCCAACCAGGAATACACTGTCACCAAAATATAATCTTCTTTAAGGGGGTAGTAAAAAAACATCCCTTGGGTTAAGAATTCCAAATGTACATAAACCATTCCAAGTTCATTCCAACGAATGTCCAAAAAAGGTCTTTCAAAATTAAAGAGTGTGAAAAAAGTTTATAAAACAAACCAAATGGACCCTCAAGCCACACATCCTTCAAAACATGCCAAAAATCTAAATGGTAATATGCCAAAAAATTTCGTTTAAAACCATTTTAAATAACAAAATGAACAGAGAAAAGATTTTTGGAAAACAAACATCATTTATGACAACAACATTTCTAATAAAATACAAATTTAAATAACCAACTTTATTTGAGGGAACATCCATGTGTACACCTTGTTCACCAGGGTATGTGTCAACATATAATGGTACCTTACACATTTAAAGGGGTTACCCAAAAACCATTACCATAAAACAAATATTTCTTTAAAATCATCACCACTCACTTAATTTATTTTAATTCAGCACAAACCAAAACAATGAAGCCATTAATCCCATGACAATGTGTGTTGACCAAAGAACCAATCCATAACAAATTCAAATAATATTCACCAACCATGTTAAATAATAAATAATTCCATTGCAACATAAGAATGTCTATAAATTTCATAGAATGACCAATTTTTCATTAGATGAACAACGAAAATTCCAACAAACTTTCTAGGGACCATAATCCTAGGAAATATAGGCAAAAAAATTAAAACCTATTTTTAACAAACAAAATCAATTATAAAATACAAAATTATGTTTAGAAAGGGTTCAATAAGGGTTATAAATATAATAATAAATTTATTTAAGAATCAAAGCACCAATAGAATGGATTTAGGAAAGAAAATCTAGGAAACACCATCCAAAAACTTGTGTAATTGAAATGAGACTTCAAGGAGAAGGAGATCTAAGCCCCAAAAACCATCTGAATACCCTATCCATATGAAAAGGATTCCAAATGAGCCAACCCTAACTCTATGGTTCGAAAATTGATGGAATCACCAACGAAATCCCAAAAAACATAGGGGGTAGATAAAGAGATGGGTTTTGATGATGAAAACATGAATAATCCCCATCCATTCTTGAGAAAGTTACCAAAAATAACCCAAAATCGAAGCAGGAAGGATGGGGACCCTATGGTCAACACCCAACACCTTGGGCCTCATTTGAGAGGATGTATCACATAAATCAAATCTCCATGACAAAATTTATTAATCCAAAATGGGATTCATGATTTAGTTTCCTGGTTTTTTGAATTGTGCACAAGCCATGCATTCAGTGCTGGAAAACACTATTAACCTTGTATGATTAGGTAGAACAGTTTGTGCAGACCATTCTCAAACCCTGTAGCCCCAAAAATTGGCCAAAACCCCATAAATTCCACCCCAAAAACTAGGGAAGTACACCCAATGATCATTGAATGTTTTAAACACAACATGGAGACACTAAGGGTTTCACAAACTCTCCAACATGCATCTTTATCTCAATCCCAACAAAAATCACAAATCATAGCTATAAAGGAAACCAAAAACCACAAAAATAGAAATATTGTTTTGGGAAATAAACCCAAACCCCATCCAAAAGATATGAAATCAACAAAAGAATAAAATAAAGGAGTATCCATGGTTGGGGTGTTACATGTATGACACTATGTGTGTCTTATTATTTACAATTGAAATTAATTTAAGAATAAATATAAGTGACATACTCAAAGCTAAGGATATTCAATTTGGTTTTTATACCTTTGTCAAATTATACATCAATTATTTGTGATGTGTAGGAATCAACCACACCTCAATCTGATACATTATATTACATGTATAAATATAGTGTTTATTATTAGTTTAAAATTGATATTTTAGTTCAAAAAGTGTCAGCCACTGTAAACCAAGTAAACACAATAATATTATACTGATAATTTATGGAAAATAATAAATAATTTCTGATGGTGAGGAAGTAATCTCACATAAATCCAATAAATGATGTGACTAGTTTGATTCAAGGTGCATGTGTCCAATTTTAAATTACAATTTAGTAAACATTACATGTGAAATACTCAAACCTGATCAAACACATTTATATATTTTTGTTACATTATGATAAAGATCAAAAATTCATTTATAATGTGTAAGAATCATCATCACCTAAATATGTTGAATGATGTGACCATTATGACTCCAAGTGCATCTTTTTATTTAATATTTACATTAATTTTGGAAAAAAGTGACAAATTATGAAATAAAAATCAAGGAAATAAATTTGGAGTATTTTTATACATTATTAAAATGATCCATGTATCATTTTGGTTGTATAGGAATATGATGAATGTCAATCTGATATAGGGTATGATTGGTATGACCCAACCAATTTGTTATATGTTTGAATTAGAAATTTTAGTTCAAAAAGTGTCACATACTGAAAACCAATAAAACATGATATGATTATCTTGAAAATTTAGGACAATAAATCATATTTTTTCATCTAAAAATCAATCTCACATCCAACTAACACATAATGTGACTGATATAATTAAAAGTGCATGCTTCCATTTTAAAATTTTATATTTATAGAAATCACAACTAACATACTCAAAACCAAGAAAACACAATTTTATGGTTTTGATACATTAGTTAAATAATCAATATGTCATTCAGGATCTTTATTAATAATCATAAACTCAATCCACATCACCGTGTGACCGGTATGACTCCAAGTGAAAAAATATTTAATACTAACATTAATTTTAATATAAAGCACATGTGACGTACTTAAAAGATAATAATATGCATTCATATTGTTTTTATTGTTTATTAAAACAATTTATAAGTCATTTGGGAAATGAATAAATTTTCCACACATCAATCTAATAGACTATGTGCCTGATATGACGAAAAGTGTTTGTTATCAGTTTAAAATTTATATTTTAGTTCAAATAGTTTCACTCATTGGAAAATAGTAAAATAAATTAATATTAACAAGATAATTTAGAAAAATTATTCATATTTCATTTTTGATGTGCATGAATTAGGCTCATGTAAAATTGTCACCGGATGTTACTGGTATGAGTCAATGTGCACGTTTCCTGTTAAAAACGGCATTTTAGTTAAAATATATGTGATGTACTCAAAACTGTTAAAACACATTCATATTGATTTTATAATATTCGAAAAATATTCATATGTCTTTACCGATATATTGGAATCATCCATACCTCAATCTTATGAATGATGTTACTGGTATGATTAAAACTATGACTTTTAAATTAGAATTAACATTTATTATAAAAAGTTATATGTGAAGTACTCAAAACCATGAAAAAACATTAGAAATATTTTGATAATTTAGTGAAATAATCCACAATTCATTTGGTATGTGTAGAAATCAGCCTATCCTCTCTCTGATATATGATGTTCCTGGTATGACTCAATGTATATCTTATCAATTTTAAATTGATATTTTAGTTCATAATAGTTCGCTCACTAAAAACATAGAACACCCAATCTGATTTCTTTATAATCTAGGAAAATGATTCCTAAGTAATTTTTAACATGTAGGAATCAATATTATGTGAAACAAAGGAATAATGTAATGATTATGAGTCCAATTTCATGTTTTTGAGTTTAAAATTATTATTGTGTAAAAAAGAAAAGTTATGTACTAAAAATCATGAAAATGGATTCGAATAGTTTTAATACATTAGTAATTTAATCCACTTGTATTTTCTCATGTAAGATTCTGAATCAACTCAATATAACACATTATGTGACCTGTAAGACCCCTTGTGTATCTTTTTATTTAATATAGATTTAAATTTATTTAAAATACAACAGACCTATTCAAAACCATGAAAACCCATTTGATTAGTTCTTATACTTAATGAATTTGATCCATCAATCATTTGGGATGTTTATGAACATTCCTAACCTTAATATGATACATGATCTACCTGGTATGAATCAACTTGTATTTTATTAGTTTAAAAATAGCCTTTTAGTTCAATTGGTTTCAATCGCAATTACTGAGAAATGCAATACAAATTATCTTTCTAAATAATGAAAATTATTCATATGTAATTTTGGATGTGTTGGAATTAGTATCAAAACAGACTAACATATTACTCCATCTATATTACTCTGTTTAAATGTTTTCATTTAAAAATGACATTTTAGGGATAAAGCATATGTGACATAATCAAAATGTAGTAAACACAAAAGTATTTTTTTGATACCTTACAAAGTGGATCCATTAGTCATTTGTGAAATATATGACTCATCCTTACTTAAATTTAATAAATAATGTTCCATTAATGACTCTGATTTTCCCACATCTGATTAAAACTAAAATTTGTTTTAAAAAATGTAACTCACTAAAAACCTACAATACACTCCCAGATTGTCAAGAAAATTTACAAAACAGATTCAAAATTAAAATGTGATGGGTAGAAATTAGTATCACATAAGAATGTTACATGATGTGATCGGTATATCTTAATGTGTATGTTTGTAGCTTAAAATTACATTTTAGTATAAAAAACACATCCACTATACAACAAACTGATCAAACACATTCATATTGTTTTGATACTTTAGGAAACTTATCCACAACTCCTTTTGGAGAAGTATGAATTAGCAAAACCTCAATACGTTGAATGGTTTGATAGGTATTACACCAACTATACTAACTATACCTTTCTATAGATTAATATTACATATCTTTTTGGGAATACTTACTACATTATAAAAATAAACTCCCAAATACTATACTAGTAATGTGTCTTTAGAAACACTGAAACATAAACACTATTATATAAATTGTCCATGTAATCTCCCACTAGGTTATTCTAGACTATCACCCTTATTAGAGACATAAACATAATACATATATTCATGACGTGGGGAAGGAAACATAAATAAGGATGTGCTCAAATTCTTAATAGTGGTAAATAATGGAGATATGTAAGAATAATGGTAATGCCCTGACCCTAGTTAACCTGAGTTGATGCATTATTAAATAACATTGGCATGATCACAAGAGATTATGTCTCAAATGACTGATTAATTTTGTATCCTTGTAAGTACTAGATACATACATAAGATTTACATTACATTAGGAAATAAAAAAACAACATTGAGTCCCCTTTGATCACACTCATATCTTTTGGCCTACCCCTATAGGTTAATCATAATATACTTCATCACATCCTGGAAAAATTAAAACATAAGAAAGGGGTGAGCTCAGAGGCTCAGTAAGGATAACAATATTGCTGAAACTATCATAAATAAGAATAAACATTTAAGGCAAAGTTTAATACTGAAATAAAATCTGTTTCTGCATAAACATCATTATAATATGTAAACGATAAGTCAAATAATTCTATTTACTTATTCACATGGGTATTATACTAGTCGAATAATCACATGTAATATCAATAGTTAATTTCATAATGATTAATTCATAATGTAAGACATCATAACAACATAGTCAAGTCCTCATGCCAAGACTAAAAATAATATTTTGTCAAGGCCTTGTTCCAAGACATAATTTTGTCTCATGATACCTACCGATGCATCGATGAGCTATATCAGGCTCCACCAATCACTTACTATGTACAATTCATTCCTCTAATGAAAATGTTGAAACATAACATAAACATTACTATTAAAACATTAATAAGATATTTTAATAACTTTTCCATAAACCATTAATGTTATTCCAATAACACATCTATAGTGAAACATACCAAAAAACCTTCAATACAATATGGAAGATACTATCAATATAAATCATCTCCTAACAAGTGTAAAATCCATCAATGGATGTTGACATATATGAAATAAAAACTATTTTAGAGAAATATATCTTCCAATTTTGAAATCATTTAAAAGTAACATAATTATTAAATAAAAACGTTATTATGAAAATATTCTTATAAGCACGTAAGGTAATCGTTGAGGGTGTTATAATAGCGGAAAATAGCAGCACCTGCTGTATAAGTTAAAAATATTCTTACATTAAATTTTTCAAATGGTCATAAAGTACCTTATTTGGAAAAAAATAGAAATATTATTTTAAAAACACTTTATAAAAAATCAAAAAAAACTTATAAATGAAATTAAACCATATTAAATGAAATATAAAAAATGTTTTGAAATACATTTTAAGAAACATGGATGTGAATGATAAAGAAGTCCCAGTAGATACCTTCGTAAAAACAACCTCGGATAAAAAAGATATTGTAAAATTAACCCTTACCTTTTATAATTCCTTATTCAAGGGTATGTTAACCTCATATATAATTGGGAAATATTTTTTATTAAATTATACAAGAATCTATAGACATAAATATGATATCGTGTATGATCTTCTAATATTTATTTGTCAATAAAATTTCATTAGTATCATTGTTTCATGTGTTAACTGGTTCATTTTACTTTATATGTTTTGTAATGTAGGTCATGTTTGTTTTTTATAGGATGTATTGTATTCATATCAAGAATGATATTATGTTCTTAAACATTACTTGTAATCTGAAAAATAAAATTATTCTTGAGTTGTTATGATGGGGATAGAAATTTATCACATCGTGGAGACTGTAGATCGTACATACGCATGAGTGACAATATCATTTTTTTGGTGGTGAAATCATATGTAATTGGATGGTATATCAAATATAAATTATCATTAACATGTTATAATTATTATTTAAATCAATTATACTCGTTATTATATCCATCCAAATAATGATGTGTAGAATAACAAACTACACCATGATGTGGAGACGGTAAGCCGTACGTACGCACATATGTTGAATTTTTCATTCATAGGATGGATTGAATAAATAATATTGTTGTATCATATTTAAAATAACATAAAGGTATGTATAAATAACTAGAGTTATTATTTTGGTATGGAAACAACCTTGAAAGCGGAAGTGGGATAAGAAAAGAACATTGAAAGAGATGACAAAATTATTACCTCTTCTCCAGGTGCTTCCTTTTTATTTGATAAAAAGGGCTCCGTAGGTTGGATTTCTAATCAAATTAAGGCCTCTAGATTGGTGTGAGGGTACTTGGGAAAATATTTGATTAGTGTTTGGCTGACCCAAATGGATTTGGAGTTGTGAAAATAAGATATGGGTACGTACCCTTTTATAAGAGAGGTGAGGATCACTTTCATAAAAGCTTGAAATATTATTTTATTATGAAATAATATTCAGTTTATAATGTCTCAAAATGTATTTATATCAAGGAAATGGTTGGTATGGGTCTAAATACACTCATAAAACAGGTTTTAGACATGATTCTATCACCATATTAATCCTATCTTTTATATTTAACTCTTAGTTAAATTGTTTAACTTTTACAAAAGTCTTCTTGTATTTTTATACTACATGGTTCATAAGCATTCTATAAAATGACAAGAAACCCCGAGAAGTTCATTGATTACATACCAATAATTATATAATTCTTTTTTCTGAACCATATATTTTTATGAATATTATATCATTTCATAATATAGTATTCGTTTTAGAAACTCATTTGTGTCAATTTTTACACTAGTTAGTATTTGGTATTTTTGAAAGTGAAAAAAAAAATTATTACATAGAAAAACGTAAATCAATCCTAACATGTCATATTAAACTAGAAAATTAGGTTAATTCATCAATATTCTAAATTTACAATTATTAGGATGTTTATAATATCAATTATTTTAATCATTCATTAATAAAGTAATTACTACATCATCATTATGTCATAATTTTTTTTATTTAATATATAAAAATTATAAATAAAATTCCATGATTTAGTAATGAGTTTTATGATTCTAATTAATATTTATAGTCGAATTTATCTTATATATAACCTTTTATTAAAAATGGTTAAGTTGTTAAATATTAAATTTAACACTTTTAACTCCTCTTTAAATAAAATAATAATAAATTTCATAATATAATCCAAGTGGATCAAAGAGGATCATATTTTATCCCTAATATTAATTTTTGTCAAAATAATCTTATCCAATAGAATTAGTACATGTTTTTGGTAATAATAATATCATTTTTACCATTAAATACACTATTTACATTTAACTATGGTAAATAAAATTCAAATGATACTAGTGACCAAAAAATATTTTGATCCTACTGATCCAAATTTTACTTACTAATGTAAACTAGGTCACTTTTATTTTTGATATTCAATTCATAGAGGCGGACAATTATGTTTTATACAAATTTCCAAATTTTCCTAGAAGGTGGGAAAAAGACATTAAAAAAAGTCAATAAAATTTTATATAACTATTCTTATTATAAAATGAATCCAATGAATTGCATTGAACTAATATAAGTATTATGTTTCTATTTTGACTTTGAAAAAAATTTAAATAAAAATAATTCTTATTTAAATAAAATGATAGTTTTTATATACTATGTAGTATTTCTCACTATTTATCCAAAATTTAACGTTTGCATAAAAATAACAAAATATCACTCTATTCTAATTTTGATATTCTGAATCCAAAAAAAAATTCTATCGTAACAAATTTAATTTTTAGGAGTGTCTAATATTAATTTTGTTATTAATCTCAAAAAGAACTTAAAAAGTAGTTCTTTTAAGAAACTAGTTTCTCTAAATATATAACTATTTAAACAACACATATATATTTCCTTACAAATATGTTTTATTTATGTGAAAAAATAATAAATAATAGTAAATAATTATTTGTTACATTAAATATCACAATATTTATTAGATAAATAAATATATTATTTAAAGAATTATAATATTATGTGTTTTTTCGTAAAAACTCAATCTTGCATAAAATGCAAGCCATGTTGGTGATGCATGGAGTATAAGATATTGAATTACCTTAAAGATATAAAGAATATAAAATATTGGAGTGTTACATTCTCCACTCCTATAAAATTCTTCCTAACAATTTGAAATTGTTTTCCCAAAATTAATGGTTAAAAAAATAAAACATTATTGTGAAAAAACCCATGTTGGAAATAGGATTAATAAAATATAGTATTAATAATAGGGAAAGGGAAATAAAAAGTCTGCACCAAAGTTGGATTTCAAATAATAGAACATTGGTGGAAATTTGAGACACATAATTGGTGAGAAAATGTAAATATTTATAGGAAGTGATTGAGGTCATTAATCACAAACAAGTGAAAAATAAATAGAAAATGGAGGGCCTTATAGCCATAAATATATGATGACATAGAATATCATGGGTTCATCAAATCATAATGCATTATGATCACACATTAATGGTTTTAAGATAATTTACATAAATATTAATATTTGATTTCTCCATAGAATACGGAAAATAATACTTGACAAGTATACTTCCATCCTTTAACTAAATTCGACCACAAACTCATCATTCACTCTAAAAAATATTAGAAATCCAAAATATTCTACTTATCCTACTCCCATAAGGTTTCAAAAAATCAACTTTTAGTTTATCTATTATATCATTTGAAAAAACTACATTATATAAACTGGTACATCACGTAGGCTAGTGGTATGGGATGCACCTTTGTCGCCCTTCGGTTGCGGGTTCAAGTATTGCGGACTTTCCAGACACAACGGGTTGTCGCATGACCTTTGTGTTGTCCTTTTTATAAAACAAAATCCAAAATTAATCTTAAGAAATGTTTTAACCTTTAATCCATAGTGTCCAAAGTCAAAATTAATCCATTCCAATCGTTTGACTTCTCCAAAATACTTGTGTCCAAACTCATAGTTCAAAATTTTTTAAGGAAGGTTAACATGACATAAACAAGATCTCTTTTTTCCATATTATAACATGTGAGTACCTTCATCATGTATTCTCTCAAAACATGGTAACACCCTAAATTACCATTAAACTTTATTTATTACATGAATGCTCCCTTATTCCTTATATAATACTATATATATTCTTTATATCCTACAATTTTGAATACAACAACAATTATGGAATAAAAAACCATTACTCAGTAATAAGGTAGTCAAGAATATCCAATACAATTTATCCAAATAAACAATCTCATATTCTAAAATCAATTCTTGTGTATCAGGATCATATTATGGTTTATCTTTCCTTCAATCACGTATTTCTCAAATAGTTTAACTTGTTGTTGAGTCACTTTTCTTATTACCATATAATCTCAAATCATCAATCTAATTGTACTGTAGTGCAATCATTATTTATTTCAATAATTAATATAACCAGTATATCGTTGATACAACACTCGAATGAAATAATTCATTAATAAACATATAAGAACATTAATTATTATTCTTCATCTGCGACAGTATCATAACATGATTATTATCCGATAGCATCATTTGGGTTATACTCTGCTGATTGGGAAATTGATTCGCATAGTGTCTCAACTCCTTGTAGATGAAGAACTATACATTTGAAACCTTTTTCTTACCCCTACAATCATATACATGGTGTCCTTTTTCTCCAAACTTATAAAAATCTCTAATTCCCTTTATTCACTTATCAAGGTGATTCTTTCCATTGTTACAACATATGGGAAAATCCTTCTTTCCCTTATTCCCTTTATCTATAATTGTCTATATTATCTTTTTTTCTCTGGTTTCCTCTTAGATCCATAGGACTCATAGAATTCATTACTTATATTATTAACATATTATACAATTTCATTATATAATGATAATACATAAGAGACTATTTCCCTTGTAAATATTTTCTTAAGACCATGAAAGATATGACCCTTATTACTATTTGGATCATGAATATTGCTGGAGTTCTCTTTCCTTCTGATGGGAAACATTTCTAAACAATGGAATTCACTAGGTTAGTTTATGAATCACAATTCACAATTCCAATCATCTAAAATAGCTAATGTAAATTGAAAAGTTTATGGATATAATCCATAATAATAAAAATGTTTTCTTTGAGAAAGTATTTACTCATAATTCCATCATAATGGTTTATAATTAAAATGTGAGTTATCATAAGCATATACCTCAGGAGTGTTAATACCAATAGTGAATCATGGCCCATTTTCATGTACAATTATCCCTCGGGTCAATCCTGAAACTCCTTATCGAAGTTTTTAGTCCTAGGTACATTTGTGCCAGAGCCATCCCTACCAACTCATATCCAAATAAGGATGCATTGCATGGAAAACTCCCAAAATATCTAGATTACCAAAATTATTATAAGTACTTCTATACTAATCATCAAATTTTATCTTAAGGTATTGTTCTCTAATAATATTTTTCAAAATATAATTTCCAAGGACTTTTCTAAACATCCTCGGATAACAACAATAATTCCCACACCTAGTTACCCAGAATTAGTGCATTATTACATAACATTAGAATGATATTAAAAATCAATATACTGATTAGTTTAGTATCCTTAATATTAGTAGATACATTCATAAGTTTTACATTACATCATGAACTAAAAAAACAAAATTCTGTCCTTTTTGAACACACTCATATCCATTGGCCTATCACTACGGGTTAATCATAATATACTTCTTTCCGTCCTAGGAAAAACAAAACGTAATAAATGGGTGATCTTAGATGGTCAGAAAGGATTACAATATAGTGGAAACTATCGAAAATAAGCATAAACCTTTAAGGAAATTTATATGACTAAAACACAAATCTTTTAAACATAATATTCAACATTATATGGATATGATAAATCAGATAATTCCATTTTCTTACTCACATTGATATTTTACTAGTTAAATAATCACACGTAATGTGAATTGGTATTTTCATAATGATAGAATGTATAATGCATGACATCATAACCACATAGTTAATGCCTCGTTGCAAGATTACAAATAATATTTTTTCAAGGCCTTGTGTCAAGACACTAGTATGTCTCATGAGACCAACTGATGTATCGAGAAGCTATAGTGGGTTCCACCCATCACTTACTAAGTCCAATTCATTCCTCGTAATAAAATCTTGAAACATAACATAAGAATTCATCTTAAAAATAGAATAAAAAATATTAATACTTTAACCATAAAACATGAATGGTATATAATTAAAAATTACACATCAAACATATCAAAAAACATTCAATACAATATGGAAGATTTTATCATAATGAATCAACTCCAAACCAGTGTAAAATCCATCAAAGGATGTTGAAAAAGATGAATTCAAAACTTTATGATAGAAATATATCTTTCTATTTTGAAATCATTTAAAATTATCATAATTATAAAAGAAAACATTTATTTTTAATATATTCTTATTAGATTTTTAGGGAAGCATCAAAGTTGTTATAACTGCCAAAAATAGAATCACCCACCATATAGGATAAAAAAACATTCTTACCATAATTTGTCGAAGAGTTCATAAAGTACCTTTTTTGGAAAAAAATAGAAAGATCCCTTTAAAAAAATTTATACAAAGTAAAACAAGGGTATAAATGAATTTAACACATATTCTAGGAAATATTAAAAAAAATTGAAATAATTTTTTTTGAAACACGGATGTGGATGATAAAGATGTCCCAGAAGCTACTTTTGTAAAAACAACATCAAATAGTACAGATATTGTAAAATTAACCCTTACCTTGTATTATAACTTAGTAGAGGGTATGATAAACTCCTGCATAATGGTTAAATAATTTCAATTAAATTATACAGGAATATATATACATTAATTTGATATCAATGGTTTTTGAATGAGACGGCTCACGCTCTAATCTCTCTCTCTGGCGATGCCCTAGGTCCATGGCGACAGAGCTCTCCCCCCTATTGATTGGAGGGGAGAGTCTCGCCTTTGTCTAGGAGTGATGGCCCTTCTTTACGTTCTCCCCTCCCGACACCATTCCCCCAGATTTCTATTTCCCCGAAAGTTTCAGATCTCTTCCAGGAGGCACCCTAGTTGTCTCTTCTTCCAACGGAGCTTAATAGTGCTGTGAATCTATGAAAATATCCCTTGGTGGCTAGATTTCATCCTCATCGACCTCCGGTGGAAGTCTTCAAGCAGTTCGTTTCAGACTCCTGGGATCTCCTTGAGCGTGTCGTCGTCGGGTTGCTTGACCAGAGACATATAATGGTCTGATTTGGATCAGAGGAAGATAGGATTGTTGCTTGGTCCAGGGATTTGCAGTGGTGTGGTAGATCATCATTTTATTTGTTTCACTGGAGCTTTGAATTTCATATGCAGCGTGACCCTCCATCGATTGCAACATGGGTAAGCCTTCCTGGGCTTCTGCTATTGTTTCAAAACCCCTCTATTCTCTGTTTTGTTAGTAATTTGATTGGAATATTCTTATGCTCGGATCAATGGACTGAGTCTATGTCACACCCAATTTGCCCAGGGATTTGTGTTGAGGTTGACGTTGAGAAGCCTCTGGTGTGGTGTGTCTGGATCCTTGATTGGAGGGAGTTCCGATGGATGCAAGAAGTTGTTTTCGAATCATGGATACAGTTTTGTGTGGGATGCAGAAGGTTTGGGCATCTGGAGGAACCCATAGGGGTTATAGTGACACATTGTAAGTAGGAGGCCCTTGCATGTGTGACTCATCTCACTGCACATGCCAACACCAAACATGTACAACAATATATGATATCATATAAGAGGAAAACCCCCTATAAATGATTCCAATTTATATATACATACACTTCATATCAAACGATGGTGCCAACCAGACCGCCATACCATTTAACATTTAAACCATTTTGTTAAATTCTCCAAGCTTCCAACCAGGAATACACTATCACCAAAATATAATCTTTATTAATGGGGTAGTACAAAAACATCCCCTGGGTTAAAAATTCCAAATGGTACATAAAACTTTCCAAGTTCACACCAAATAATCTCCGAAAAAGGTCTTTCAAAATTCAAGAGTGTGAAAAAAGTTTATAAAACAAACCGAATGGACCCTCAGGCCATACATCCTTAAAAACATGCCAAAAATATAAATGGTAATATTCTAAAAAATTTCATTCAAAACAATTTTAAATAACAAAATGTAGAGAGAAATGATGTTTGGAAAACAAACAACATTTATGACAACAAAATTTCTAATAAAATATATATTTAAATAACCAACTTTATTTGAGGGAACAACCATGTGTACACCGTGTTCACCAGGGTATGTGTCAATATATAATGGTACCTTACACATTTAAAGGGGTTACCCAAAAACCATTCCCATAAAACAATGATTTCTTTAAAATCGTCACCACTCACTTACATTATTTTAATTTATCACAAACCAAAATAATGAAGCCATTAATCCCATGACAATGTGTGTTAACCCAATAACCAATCCATAACATATTCAAATCATATTCACCCAACCACATTCAATAATAAATAATTCCATTGCAACATAATAATGTCTATACATTTCATATAATTCCCAATTCCTCATTAAACGAACAACGACAATTCAAACAAATATTCTATGTACCATAATCCTAGGAAATTTACACACAAAAAATTAAAACATATTTTTTACAAACAAAATCAATTAGAAAATACAAAAATATGTTTAGAAAGGGATCTATAGGGGTTAAAAATATGATAATAAATTTATTTAAGAATCAAAGCACTAATAGAAATGCTTTAGGAAAGAAAATCTAGGAATCACCTTCTAAAAACATTTGTTATTGAATTGAGACTTCAAGGAGAGGGAGATCTAAGCCCCACAGATCATCTGAATAACCTATCCATGTGAAAAGGAATCCAAATGAGCCAACCCTAACTCTAGGGTTCGAAAATTGAAGGAATCCCCAACGAAATCCAAAAAAACATAGGGGGGATTGAAAGAGATGATATTTGATGATGGGAACATGAAGAATCCCCATCTATTCTTGAGAAAGTTACCAAAATTCACCCAAAATCGAATCAGGAAGTAGGGGGACCCTATGGTTGGTATCCAACACCTTGGGCCTCAATTTAGAGGTGGTATCACATAAATCAAATCTCCACGTCAAATTTTATTACGCTAAAAATGGGATTCAAGATTTAGCTGCCTAGTTTTTGGAATTTTGCACAAGCCATGCAGAAAGTCCGGGAAAACACTATTTACATTGTATAGTTAGGTAGCACAGTTTTTTCAGACCATTCTGAATCCCTACCGCCCCAAAAATTGGCCAAAACCCCACAAATTCCACCCCAAACACTAGGAAAGTACACCCAATGATCATTGAATTTTTTAAACACAACATGGAGAAACTAAGGGTTTCAAAAACTCTCCAATATGCATCTTTATCTCAATCCCAACAAAAATAACTAATTATAGATATAATGGAAACCAAAAACCACAATAATAGAAATATTTTTTTGTGAAATCAACCCAAACGCCATCCAAAAGATCTGAAATCGACAAAAGAATAAAATAAAGGAGTATCCATGGTTGGGGTGTTACATGTATGACACTATGCGTGTCTTTTTATTTAAAATTGAAATTATCTTAAGAATAAATTTAAGTGACATACTCAATGCTAAGGAAATCCAATTGGGTTTTTATACCTTTGTCAAATTATACATAAATTATTTGCTATGTGTGGGAATCAACCACACCTCAATCTGATACATTATATTCCGTGTGTCAATCTGGTGTTTATTATTATTTTAAAATTGATATTTTAATTAAAAAAGTTTCAACCACTGTAAACCAAGTAAACACAATTAGATTATACTGATAATTTATGGAAAGTCATAAGTAATTTCTGATGGTGAGGAAGTAATCTCACATAAATCCAATAAATGATGTGACTAGTTTTATTCAAGGTGCATGTGTCCATTTTCAAATTACAATTTAGTAAAAATTACATGTGACATACTCAAATCTGATCAAACACATTTATATATTTTTGTTACATTAGGATAAAGATCAAAATTTCATTTATAATGTGTAAGAATCATCATCACCTCAATCTATTGAATGATGTGACCATTATGAATCTAAGTGCATATTTTTATTTAATATTGACATTAATTTTGGTAAAAAATTGACAAATTATGTAATAAAAATCAAGGAAATAAATTTGGAGTATTCTTATACTTTATTAAAATGATCCATATATCATTTGGGTTGTATGGGAATCTGATGAATGTCAATCTGATATAGGGCATGCCTGGTATGACCCTAACAATTTTTTATATGTTTCAATTAGAAATTTTAGTTCAAAAAGTGTCATATAATGAAAACCAATAAAACATGATATGGTTATCTTGAAACTTTAGGACAATAAATCATATTTGTTCATCTAAAAATAAATCTCACATCCAACTAACACATAATGTGACTGGTATAATTAAAAGTTTGTGTTTCCATTTTAAAATTTTATTTTTGTAGAAATCACAACTAACATACTCAAAACCATGAAAACACATTTTTATTTTTTTTATACATTAGTAAAATAATCAATCAGTCATTCAGGATCTTTATTAATAATCATAAACTCAATCCACATCACTGTGTGACTGGTATGACTCCAAGTGAAAAAATATTTAATACTAACATTAATTTTCTTATAAATCACATGTGATATAATAAAAAGATAATAATATGCATTCATATTGTTTTTATTATTTATTAAAAAAATCTATAAGTCATTTGGGAAATGTATAAATTTTCCACACATCAATCTAATAGACTATGTTCCCGATATGACGAAAAGTGTTTATTATCAGTTTAAAATTTATATTTTAGTTCAAATAGTTTCACTCATTGAAAAATAGTAAAATAAACTAATATTAACATGATAATTTATAAAAATTATTCATATGTCATTTTTGATGTGCATCAATTAGGCTCGTGTGAAATTGACAATGGATGTGACTGCTATGTTCAATGTGCGTGTTTCTTGTTATAAACAACATTTTAGTTAAAATATATGTGATTTACTCAAAACTGTTAAAACACATTCATATTGATTTTATAATTTCCAAAAAATATTCATATGTCATTACCCATACCTCAATCTTATGAATGATGTTACTGGTATGAATCAAACTGTGACATTTTAATTAGAATTAACATTTATTATAAAAATTTACTTGTGAAGTACTCAAAACAATGAAAAAACATTAGAAATATTATGATACTTTAGTGAAATAATCCATAAATAGTTTGGTATGTGTAGGAATCAGCCTATCCTCACTCTGATATATGATGTTCCTGGTATAACTCAATGTATATCTTATCAATTTAAAATTGATATTTTAGTTCAAAATGTTTCGCTCACTAAAAACATAGAAAGCCCAATCTTATTTGTTGATAATCTAGGAAAATGATTCCTATGTAATTTTTAACATGTAGGAATCAATATTATGTGAAAAAAAGGCATGATGTAATGATTATGACTCAAATTTCATGTTTTGAGTTTAAGATTATTATTGTGTAAATAAGAAAAGTTATGTACTAAAAAACATGAAAATGGATTCGGATTGTTTTAAGACATTAGTAATGTTATCCATTTGTATTTTCTCATGTAGGATTCTGACTCAACTCAATATAACACATTATGTGACCTGTAAGACCCCATGTGCATCTTTTTATTTAATATAGATTTAAATTTAGTAAAAAATACAACAGACCTACTCAAAACCATGAAAAATCATTTGGATAGTTCTCATACATAATGAATTTGATCCATCAATCATTTGGGATGTTTATGAACATGGATAACCTTAATATGATACATGATCTACCTGGTATGAATCAACTTGAATTTTATTAGTTTAAAAATAGCCTTTTAGTTCAATAGGTTTCATTCACAATTACTGAGAGATGCCACACAAATTATCTTTCTAATTAATAAAAATTATTCATAAGTAATGATGGATGTGTAGGAATTAGTATCATAATAAACTAACATATTACTCCACTGATATTACTCTATTTACATGTTTTCAGTTAAAAATGCCATTTTATGGATAAAGCATATGTGACATAATCAAAACCGTGTAAAGACAAAAGTATTTTTTTGATACATTACGAAGAGGATCCATTAGTCATTTGTGACATTTATGACTCATCCTTACTTAAATTTAATACATAATGTTCCATGAATGATATAGATTTTCCCACATCTGATTAAAACTAAAATTTGTTTTAAAAAAATGTAACTCACTAAAAACCTACAGAACACCCCCAGATTGTCATGAAAATTTACGAAACAGATTCAAAATTAATATGTGATGGGTAGAAATTAGTATCACGTAAAAATGTTACATGACGTGATCGGTATATCTCAATGTGTGTGTTTCTAGCTTAAAATTACATTTTAGTATAAAAACACATCCACTATACAGAAAACAGATCATACATGATCATATTGTTTTGATACATTAGGAAAATGATCCACAACTCATTTTGGAGAAGTAAGAATTAGCATAACCTCAATATGTTGAATGGTTTGATTGGTATTACACCAATTATACCGATTATACCTTTTTATAGATTAATATTACATATCTTTTGGGAATACTTACAACATTATAAAAATAAACGCCCAAATAATATACTAGTAATGTGTCTTCAGAAAAACTGAAACATAAACACTATTATATAAATTATCCATGTAATCCCCCACTAGGATATTCTAGACTATCACCCTTATTAGAGACATCAAACAGAATACATATATTCATGATGTGGGTATGGAAACATAAAGAGGGATGTCCTCAAATGATTAGTAGCGGTAAATAATGGAGATATGTAAGCATAATGGTAATGCCCCGGCCCTAGTTAACCAGAGTCGGTGCATTATTAAATAACATTGGCATGATCACAAGAGATTATGTCTCAAATGACTGATTAATTTAGTAGCCTTGTATGTACTAGATACATACATAAGTTTTACATTACATTAGGAAATTAAAAAACAACATTGTGTCACCTTTGAACACACTCATATCTTTTGTCCTATCCCTATAGGTTAATCATAATATACTTCTTCACATCCTGGAAAAAATAAAACATAAGAAAGTTGTGATATCAGAGGCTTATTAAGGATAACAATATAGCTGAAACTATCATAAATAAGAATAAACATTTAAGGCAAAGTTTAAGACTAAAATAAAATCTATTTCGACATAAACATCATCATAATATGGAAAACATAAGTCAAATAATTCTATTTACTTATTCACTTGGGTATTCTACTAGTCGAATAATCACATGTAATATCAATAGTTAATTTCATAATGATTGAATGCATAATTTCAGACATCATAACAACATAGTCAAGTCCTCATACCAAGACTAAAAATAATATTTTTTCAAGGCCTTGTTCCAAGACACAATTTTGTCTCATGAGACCTTTTGATGAATCGATGAGCTATATCAGGCTCCACCCATCACTTACTAATTACATTTCATTCCTCCAATGAAAAGGTTGAAACATAACATAAACATTAGTATTAAAAAATTAATAATAATTTTTAATAATTTTTCTATAAACCATTAATGTTATTCCAATAACACATCCACATTGAAACATACCAAAAAACCTTCAATACAATATGGAAGATTCTAACAATTTAAATCATCTCCAAACAGGTGTAAAATCCATCAATGGATGTTGACATATATGAAATAAAAACTATTTTAGAGAAATATATCTTCCAATATTGAAATCATTTAAAACTAACATAATTATAAAATAATAAAGTTATTATGAAAATATTCTTATAAGCATGTAAGGGAAGTGTTGAGGGTGTTATAACAGTTGGAAAAAGCAGTACCTACAGTATAAGTTAAAAATATTCTTACATTAAATTTTCAAAAAGGTCATAAAGTACCTTATTTATAAAAAATAGAAAAATTCCTTTAAAAACACTTTAAAAAAAGTCATAAAAAACATATAAATGAAATTAACCCATATTCAATGAAATATAAAAAATGTGTTCAAATACATTTTTAAGAAACATGGATGTCACTAATAAATCTATCCCAGTAGATACCTCCTTAAAAACAACCTCGGATAAAAAAGATATTGTAAAATTAACCCTTACCTTTTATTATTCCTTATACAAGGGTATGATAACCTCATATATAATTGGGAAATAATTTTTATTCAATTATACAGGAATATATAGACATAAATATGATATCATATATGATCTTCTAATATTTCTTTGTCAATAATATTTCATCAGTATCATTGTTTCATGTGTTAACTGATTCATTTTACTTTGTATTTTTTGTTATTTTAGTCATGTTTGTTTTGTATAGGATGTGTATTATTCATATCCAAAATTATATTATGTTCTTAAACATTACTTGTAATCAGAAAAAGAAAATTATTCTTGAGTTTTTATGATGGGGATTAAAATTTATCACATCGTGGAGACTATAGACCGTACATATACATGAGTGACAATATCATTTTATTGATAGGGAAATCATATGTAATTGGATGGTATATCAAATATAAATTACCATTAACATGTTTTAATTATTATTTAAATCAATTATACTCATTATTATATCCATCCAAATAATGATGTGTAGAATAACAAACTACACAACGGCGTGGACACGGTATGCCGTACATACGCACATATGGTGACTTTTTCATTCATAAGATGAATAGAATTAATAATATTATTGTGTCATATTTATAATAACAACACGGTATGTATAAATATCTAGATTTATTATTTTTTTATGGAAATAACCATGAAAGTGAATGTGGGATAAGAAAAGAACATTGAAAGAGATGAAAAAATTATTACCTCTTTTCAAGGTGCTTCCTTTTTATTTGATAAAAAGGGCTCCGTAGGTTGGATTTCTAATCAAATTAAGGCCTGTAGATTGATTTGAGGGTTTCTAGGAGAATATTTGAGTAGTTTTTGGCTGAACCAATTGGATTTTGAGGTGTGAAAATAAGATATGGGTACATACCCTTTTATAATAGAGGTGAGGATCACTTTCATAAAAGCTTGAAATATTATTTTATTATGAAATAATTTTCAGTTTATAATGGCTACAAATGTATTTATTTCAAGTAAGTGGTTGGTATGGGTCTAAGTACACTCATAAGATAGGTTTTAGAGATGTTTTGGTCACCATATTAACCTTATCTTTAATATTTAATTCATAGTTAAATTGTTTAACTTTTACAAAATTGTTCTTGTATTTTTATATTACATGGTTCATAAACATTCTATAAAATGATAAGAAACCCCAAGCAGTTCATTGATGACATAACTATCATTATAAAAATCTTTTTACCGAACCATAGATCTTTATGAATATTATATCATTTCATAATATAGTATTCGTTTTAAAAACTCATTTATGTCAATTTTTACAGTATTTAGTATTTGGTTTTTTTGAAAGTCAAAAAAATTGATTACATAGAAAAACATAAATCAATCCTAACATGTCATATTAAACTAGAAAATTGTGTTAATTCATCAAAATTGTAAATTTACATTTATTTGGATATTTATAATATCAATTATTTTAATCATTCATTAATAAGATAATTACTACATCATCATTATGTCATAAAAAATTTTCTTATTTAATATATAAAAATTATAAATATAATTACATGATGTAGTATTGTGTTTTATCATTCTAATTAATATTTATAGTCGAATTTATCTTTTTTATAACCTTTTATTAAAAATGGTTATGTTGTTAAACATTGAATTCAACACTTTTAACTCCTCTTTAAATAAAATAATAATAAATTTCATAATATAATACAAGTGGATCAAAGAGGATCATATTTTATTCCTAATATTAATTTTTTTCAAAATAAACTTATCCAATAGAATTAGTATATGTGTTTGGTAATAATAATATCATTTTTTCCATTAAATACCCTATTTACATCTAATTGTGGTAAATAAAATTCAAATGATACTATTGACCAAAAAATATTTTGATCCTATTGATCCAAATTTTACATACTAATGTTAAATAGGTCACTTTTCTTTTTTATATTCAATTCATAGAGGTGGAAAATTATGTTTTATACAAATTTGTAGATGTTCCTAGAAGGTGGGAAAAAGACATTAAAAAAATTCAATAAAAATTTATATAACTATTCTTATTATAAAATGAATCCACTGAATTTCATTGAACTAATATACGTATTATTCTTCTATTTGGACTTTAAAAAAAATTAAAATTAAAATAATTCTTATTTTTATAAATTCACAGTTTTTATATACTATGTAGTATTTCTCACTATTCATCCAAAATTTAATGTTTTCATAAAAATAGAAAAACAACACTCTATGCTAATTTTGATATTCTGAATCAAAAAACGAAGTCTATCATAACAAATTTAATTGTTAGTAGTGTCTAATATTAATTTTATTATTGTTCTCAAAAAGAACATAAAAACTAGTTCTTTTAAGAAAATTATTTCTCTAAATATATAACTATTTAAACATAACATATATATTTCCTTATAAATATGTTTTATTTATGTTAGAAAATTATAAATAATAGTAAATATTTATTTGTTACTTTAAATATCACAATATTTAATTTATAAATAAATATATCATTTAAAGAATTATAATATTATGTGTTTTTTTCGAAAAAACTCAATCTTACATAAAACTCAAGCCATGTTGGTGATGCATGGAGTATAAGATATTGAATTACCTTAAAGATATAAATAATATAAAATATTGGGGTGTTATATTCTCTACTCATATAAATTTCTTCCTAGTAATTTGAAATAGTTTTCCAAACATTAAAGGTTAAAAAAATAAAATACTGTTATGAAAAAACCCATGTTGGAAATAGGATTAATAAAATATAGTATTAATAATAGGGAAAGGGAAATAAAGAGTCCGCACCAAATTTAGATTTCAAATAAGAGAACGTTGGTGGAAATTTGAGACACATAATTGGAGGGATAATGTAAATATTTATAGGGAGTGATTGAGGTCATCAATCATAAACAGGTGAAAAATAAATAGAAAATGGAAGGCCTTAAAGCCATAAATATATAATGACATAAAATATCATTGGTTCATCAAATCATAAGGTATTACGATCACACATTAATGGTTTTATGATCATTTCCATAAAGATTAATATTTAATTTCATCAAAAATTAAGGAAAATAATACGTGACAAGTATACTTCCATCCTTTAACTAAATTCTACCACAAACTCATCTTTCACTCTAAAAAATATTAGAACTCCAAAATATTCTATTTATCCTACTCGTACAAGGTTTCAAAAAATGAACTTATAATTCATCTATTAGATCATTTAAAGAAACTACATTATATAAACTAGGACATCACGTAGGCTAGTGGTATGTGATGCACCCTTGTCGCCCTTCGGTTGCAGGTTCAAGTCTTGCGGACTTTCCAGACACAACGGGTTGTCGCATGACCTTTGGGTTATCCTTCTTATAAAACAAAATCCAAAATTAATCATATGAAATGTTTTACCCTTCATTCCATAGTGTCCAATGTCAAAATTAATCCATTCCAATCATTAGACTTATCCAAAATACTTGTGTCCAAACTCATAGTCCAAAATTTTTTAAGGAAGGTTAACATGACATAATGAAGATCTCTTTTTTCCATATAATAACATGTGAGTTCCTTCATCATGTATTCTCTCAAAACATGGTAACACCCTGAATTACCATTAGACTTTATTGATTACATGAATGCTCCCTTATTCCTTATAGAATACTATATATATTCCTTATATCATAAAATTTTGAATACTACAACAATGATGGAATAAAAAACCTCTAGTCAGTAATAAGGTAGTCGAGAATATCCAATACAATTTATCCAAATAAACAATATCTTATTCCAAAATCAATTCCTATGTATCAAGACCATATTATAGTTTATCTTTCCTTCAACCACGTATTTCCCAAATAGTTTAACTTGTTGTTGAGTCACTTTTCTTATTACCATATAATCTCAAATCATCAATCTAATTGTACTGCAATACAATCATTATTTATTTCTATAATTAATATAACAAGTATATAGTTGATATAACACTCGAATGAAATAATTCATTAATAAACATATTAGAACATTAATTATTATTCTTCATCTGTGATAGTATCATAACATGATTAATATCCAATAGCATCATTTGGGTTATACTCTGCTGATTGGGACATTGATTCGCGTAGTGTCTCAAATCCTTTTAGATGAAGCACTATACATTTCAAACCTTTTTCTTACCCCTACAATAACATACATGGTGTCCTTTTTCTCCAATCTTATAAAAATCTCTAATTCCATTTATTCACTTATCAAGGTGATTCATTCCATAGTTACAACATATGGGAAAATCCTTATTTCCCTTATTCCCTTTATCTATCATTATCTATATTATCTTTTTCTTCTCTGGTTTCCCTTCAAATCCATAGGACTCAGAGAATTGATTACTTATATTTTTAACATATTATACAATTTCATTATATGATGAGAATACATGGGAGAGTATTTCCCTTATAAATGTTTTCTTAAGACCATGAAAGATATGACCATTATTACCATTTGGATCATGCATATTGATGGAGTTCTATTTCCTTCTGAAGGTCACCATTTCTAAACAATGTCATTCACTAGGTTAGTTTATGAATCACAATTCATAATTCCAATCTTCAAAAATAGCTAATGTAAATTTAAATGTTAATGGATATAAGCTATAATTATAAAAATGTTTTCTTTGAGAATGTATTTACTCATAAATCCAACATAATAGTTTATAATAAAAATGTGAATTATCATAAGCATATCCCTCAAGAGTGTCAATACAAATAGTGAATCATGGCCCGTTGTCATGTACCATTATCCCGCGGCTCAATCCTGAATCTCCTTATCGAAGTTTTCAGTCCAAGGTACATTTGTTCCAGATCCATCTCAACCTACTCGTATCCAAATAGGGATACATTACATGGAAAACCCACAAAATATATGCATTACCAAAATTATTTTAAGTACATCTATACTAATCCTCAAATTTTATCTTAGGGTATTGTTCTCTAATAATATTTTTCAAAATCTAGTTTCCAAGGACTTTACTAAACATCCTCTGATAACAATAATAATGCCCATACCCTAGTTTCCCAGAGTTAGTGAATTATTACATAACATTAGAATGATCATAAAGATCATTTCTTGAAATACTGATTAGTTTAGTATCCCTAGAAGTAGTAGATACATTCATAAGATTTATATTACATCATGAAATAAAAAAACAAAATTGTGTCCCATTTGAACACACTCATATCCATTGGCCTATCCCTACTAGTTAATCATAATATACTTCTTTCCATCCTAGGAAAAACAAAATGTAATAAAGGGGTGATCTTAGATAGTCAGAAAGGATTACAATATAGTGGAAACTATAAAAAATAAGCATTAACATTTAAGGAAATGTATATGACTAAAACACAAGTCTTTTAAACTTAATCTTCAAAATTATATGGCTATGATAAATCAGATAATTCCATTTTATTACTCACATGGATATTTTACTAGTTAAATAATCACACGTAATGTTAATTGGTAATTTCATAATGATGGAATGTATAATGCATGACATCATACCACATAGTCCACACCTCATTGCAAGATTACAAATAGTATTTTTTCAAGGCCTTGTGTCAAGACACTAGTTTGTCTCATGAGACCAACCGATGTATCGAGAATCTATAGTGGGCTCCCCCCAAAACATACTAAGTCCAATTCATTCCTCATATAAAAATCCTGAAACATAACATAATAATTCATATTAAAAACAGCCTAAAAAATGTAAATACTTTACCATAAAACATGAATTGTATATAATTAAAAAATACACATCAAACATATCAAAAAAAACATCAATACAGTATGGAATAATGTATCATAATGAATCAACTCCAAACATGTGTAAAATCCAACAAAGGATGTTGACAAAGATGAATTCAAAACAATTTGATAGAAATATCTCTTTCTATTTTGAAATCATTTAAAAGTATCATAATTATAAAAGAAAACATTTATTTTTAATACATTCTTATAAGATTTTAAGGGAAGCATCAATGGTGTTATAACTGCCAAAAATAGAATCACCCACCATATAGGATAAAAAACATTCTTACCTTAATTTGTCGAAGAGGTCATAAAGTACCATTATTAGAAAACGATAGAATGATTCCTTTAATTTTTTTTATAAAAAGTAAAACAAGTGTATAAATGAATTTAACCCATATTCTAGGAAATATTTAAAAAATTTGAAATAATTTTTTTTGAAACACGGATGTGGATGATAAAGATGTCTCGTAAGCTACTTTTGTAAAAACAACATCAGATAGTAAAGATATTGTAAAATTAACGCTTAACTTGTATTATAACTTAGTAGAGGGTATGATAAACTCATTTATAATGGTTAAATAATTTCTATTATATTATACAAGAATATATATACATTAAATTGATATCATAGGTTTTTGAATGAGATCGCTCATGCTCTTATCTCTCTCTGTGGTGATGACCTAGGTCCATCGCGACGGAGCTTGCTCCCCCCTATTGATTGGAGGGGGGAGTCTCGCGTTCATCTAGGAGTGATGGCCCATATTCACGCTCTCCCCTCTCGACACCCTTCCCTCGGATTTCTTTTTCCCCGAAAGTTTCATATCTCTTCTAGGAGGCACCCCAGTTGTCTCTTCTTCCAGCGGAGCTTAACAGTGCTGTGGATCTATGCAAATACACCTTGGTGGATAGATTTCATCCACATAGACCTCCGGTGGAAGTCTTCAAGCAGTTCATTTTGGACTCCTGGGTTCTCCTTGAGCGCTCTGTCATCCGGTTGCTTGACCTGAGACATATAATGGTCCGATTTGGATTGGAGGAAGATATGATTGTTTCTTAGTCTAGGGATTCGCAGAGGTGTGGTGGATCATCTTTTTATTTGTTTTGCTAGAGCTTTGAATTTCATATACAGTGTGACCCTCCATCGATTGCAACATGGGTAAGCCTTTATGGCCTCCCGATTTTGTTTCAAAACCCCTCTATTCTCTGTGTTGTTGGTAATTTGATTGGAATATTCTTATGCTCAGATCAATGGACTGAGTCTGTGTCACACCCTATTTTCCCATGGATTTGTGTTGAGGTTGACGTTGAGAAGCCTCTGGTGTGGTGTGTCGGGATCACTGATGGGAGGGATTTTCGATGGATGCAAGAAGTTTTTTTCGAATCATGGTTGCATTTCTGTGTGGGATGTAGTAGGTTCAGGCGTCTGGAGGTCGTCTGTCTCAGTGGAAGGATGGGTTGTGCCTCGTGGGAGGTAGATTGGCACTGAAATGGTGGGTGTTATGGTAGTATTTCTAGGAGGCCCACAAAGGTGGCGATGAAGGATGGCCTTGGAGAGACTCTGTCAGATTATGGGAAGAGGAATGGGGGTTTGTGCTCTTCGGTAGAACCTGCAATGTGTCCCATTTCAAGAGAATATTCTAGGCAGGGAGTTCAGATGGAAGTCTCCTACACTGATGTTGCTTTACTGAAGGAAAAACCTGATGGGTTTGTGGAGGGGGAGGTGAGGCTGGATTTTATTGCTGATGTGCCATACCTTGCTTGTAATTTGAAGATAGTGCAGGAGCCAATAATCCCAACTATTTTTCATGTTTTTGACAGGTTGATGAATGATCTTGGAGCAGGGCATTGGTATGAGGAGGAAGGGACATGCCAGATATAACTGGTTCCTCTTACTGAGGTTCCCTTGGAGAATTCGGATGGGGTTTTTGAAGCGTTGAACATGACCTCGCACATCTCTGATGCAGTGGTGACCTACAACCATTTTGAATGTTTGGAGAACAAGGAGCTACCATTGTTGTTGGAAGGAATCCAACATGATGCTTTTACTAGAAATGGGAGAGCTGTGGAGGAGGTAAAGGGTGTGGATATTTCTATTGGTCCCAGTTATCCTCAACCTGGAGAACATGTGCAAGACAATGTAGCTGGAAGCACATCACCGGAGGCTACTGATGGTGATACCATTGTGAAGCAGGGGAAAAATGTTGGTTGCGAGCTTTGGGAAACTCACAGTGTCTTGACATGATTTATTCTAACATTCAAGCTCTGTCATAACGGGTTGTGGAGGAGGGTTACCGTGTAGTGAACATTCTTTGAAAATGGGGGGATTGTCTCGATAGTGATAAGGGAAATGAAGGTGGCATGGCTCGGGATTCCTACAGTGATGTTGTTCAGGGTGGAAAGAGCAAGATGGTTTGGAATGCAGATGTGATGACTGCCCCACCACGAAGATGGACGATTATGGATTACTCTTATCTACCATAGCCAATGGCTACTATGTCCTCCATTGGGGGGGGGGATGTTGGGGTGTGCAGTCATCTAATGAATTTCTCTCTTTGGATAAGTTAATCCTTAGAAGGAAGTATGCCAAGATTTTGCGACACTACGATAGCTCAGGCTGGGAATCGGCTTCAGTAGAGGATGGAATATATCACGGGTTTGGTGATGGGTCGGACTAATATGATGTGTATTTGTCTTTTTTCTATGGTGTACTTGCTTATTGGATTTTATTTTCTTTAATAAATGGTCAGAGTCTTGCCTCTGACTATGTTTCTTGGTAATATGACATCATATATGATCTTCTAGTATTGCTTTGTTAATAATATTTCAGTAGTATCATTTTTTAGGGTGTTAACTGATTCATTTTTATTTATAAGATTTGTTATGTAAGTAATGTTTTTTATGTATAGATTTTATCATATTCATATCCAAAATTATATTATGAATTTAAAAATTATTTTTAATCATAAAATAAAAATTATTCTTGAATGGTTACAGTGGGGAAAGAAATTTCGTCGCGTCATGGATATGGTAGGTCATACGTACTCACAAGCGATAATATAATTTTATTGATGATTAAATAGTATGTAATTGGATATTATATCATATATCAAGAATCATTATCATTTTATATTTATTATTTAAATCAATTATACAAATTATTAAACCCATCCAAATAATGATGTGTTGAATAACAAACTACACCACGACGTGGAGATGGTAAGTCATATGTACACACGTATGGTGGCATTGTCAATCAAAGGATGGATAGAATAATAGATATGGTTGAACCATATTTATAATAACATCACATTATGTAGATTTTACTGGAGTTATTATTTTAGTATGTAAACAACAAATAAAGAACAATTGGAAGAAGAAAAAACATTGAAAGAGGTGGTGAAATTATTACCTCTTCTTCGGATGCTTCATTTTGATTTGGTCAAAAGGGATTCATAGATTGGATTTTTGATAAAATTAAGTCCTATAGTATGAATTTAGAGAATTGAGGAGCTTATTTGAGTAGGGTTTTTCCAATAAAAATGGCTTTGGATGGGTGAAATTAATAGAAGTGAAGTATCCTTTTTTAAGAGAGGTGAGGGTCACTTTTGGAAAAGATTGAAATATGATTTTATTATAAGATCATTTTTTATATTTAATGGATCAAAATTGAATTATTTTGAGCATATGGTGGGAATAGGGAGAAATACTCTCAACCAATAGGTTTCATACAAGTTTATATCCCCTCATTAACCTTATCTTTTAGATTTGACTCTTATTTATATTGTATAACTTTTACAATGTCTTCTTGTATTTTTATATTACATGGTTAATAAACATACTATAAAATTCAAACAAAACACCAAGTGGTTCATTGATGACATATCTATAATTATATAAGGTTTTTTAATGAACATTATATTTTTAAGAATATTATATCATTTAAAAATATAGTATTTGTTTTAAAAACTCATTAATGTTATATTTGAGAATGTTTAGTTTTTTTTTAACTTAAAAAAACGTGATTACTTATAAAAAATACCATAAATAAATCCTGAAATTTCTTACTAACCAATAAAAATATTTTAATTAATCAAAAGTATCAATTAACATTTATTCAGATATTTATAATATCAGTTATTTTAATCATTCATTAATAAGGTAATTACTTCATCATCATTGGGGCATAAATAAATTTATTTATTTAATGTCTAAAGATTTAATATAAAATACCATGATGTAGAAAAGAATTTTATCTTTCTGTTGGATATTTATAGTATAATTTATCATATTTATAACCTAATATTAAAAATGGATTCATTGTTAAACATTGAATTTTAAACTTTTAACTCTTCTTTAAATAAAATAATAATAAATTTCATAATCTGATCCATGTGGATCAAAGAGGATCATATTTTATTCATAAGGTTAATTTTTGATGATATAAACTTATCCAAAAGAATTAGGACTTGTTTTATGGAAATTATAATATCATTTTTACCTAAAATTACCCTATACACTTTTAACCGTGGAAAATAAAATTCAAAAGTTACTATTCACCAAAAATTATATTAAACATATTGAATCACATTTTACATACTAATGTAAAATGTGTGTCTAGGATTTTTAAAATTCAATTCCCAAAAGCAGTAAAATTACTTTTTATTAAAATTTTCAAATTTGTTTAGAACGGGGGAAAAAGACGTTAAAAAAATCAATAATATTTTATATATCTAATCTTATTATAAAATGACTCCAATGAATTAAATTGGATAAGTAAAGTTATTATGTATCTAGTTTGACTTTAAAATAAATTTAAATAAAAATAATTATTATTTGTAACGCCCCGACCCTAGTTACCCAGAGTCGGTGCATTATTACATAACATTGGCACGATCACATGAAAGATCAAATCTCGAAAGACCGATTGGTTTAGTAGCCTTGGAAACACTAGATATATTCATAAGTTTTAAATTACATCATAAAATGAAAAACTACTACAAAAACATAATGTCTCCATAAATCCACACTCAAATCCCCACATAATATCCCTGTAGGTCATTCATAATTTACTTCTTCACATCCTGGGAAAAATAAAACATAGAAAAGGGGTGAGCTCAAATACCCAGTAAGGATAACAATATAGCGGAAACATTCATAAATAAGAATAAACAATTAAGGCATTGTATAACTAAAACAAATGCCTTTCAAACATGAACTTTCAACATAGTATGGCATAAATAAAATGAAATAATGCCATTTACTTATTCACATGGATATTCTACTAATCGAATAATCACATGAAAAATCAATAACCACTTTCATAATGATGGAATGCATAATGATGAACTTTAATTTCTTTGTCAAGGCCTCGTCCCAAGACCTTGGGGCTAACTGTAACCGGAACCCAACCCGGAGTGCCTCTAATAACCGGACACCAACCCGGAGTGCCTCTAATAACCGGACACCAACCCGGAGTTCCTCTAATAACCGGAGACCAAACCGGAGTTCCTCTAATAACCGGAGACCAAACCGGAGGGCTTACCTTTACCGGTCCCCAACCCGGAACATACTTGTCTAACACATTCATCTGAATGAATGGTTGAAATATAACATAAACATTCGGATTACAAATAACTTATGAAATGTCAATACTCTAAACAAAAACCATGAGTGACATAAGAATAACTTATCCATATTCAAAAATAGCACAAAACCTTCAATAAAATATGGATGTTTTGTATCATAATAAATCAACTTCAAATAAGCTTAAAAGCCATCAAAGAATGTTGACATAGATGAAATCAAAACTATTTTAGAGAAATATCTCTTTTTTTTAAATCATTTTAAAAGTAACATAATTATAAAATAATACATTCAATTTGAAAATATTCTTATAATCTTGTAAGGAAAACTTTGATGATTTTATTACGGCGGTAAATAGCCGCACCCGCCGTATAAGTTAAAAAACATTCTTCGTACTTTTGTCGGAAAGGTTAAAAGTGCCTTGTTAGGAAAACGACGGAAAGATTCCTTTCGAAACACATAAGGGTATAAATGAATTTAACCCATATTCTTGTAAATAGTAAAAATGTTTTGAAATACATTATTAAGAAACATGGATGTGGATGATAAAGAGATCCCAGTAGATTATTACGTATAAACAACCTCGGATAATGAAGAGATTGTGAAATAACCCTTACCAATTTGGTAACTTATGAAACATACAACCCATGAAAGATGTATCATACAATGAATATGTAAGTACACATAAATTAGAGTGTATTACACAAATAATATAATTATGGGAAGTACATACACCACACAAAAGGTAATGGTGGAAATATGGCATGAATCTCACGGGAATAAGGAGTGAGATGAAAACCCCTTACCACGTTAATCAACTGAGTCGTATGGACAAAAGTTAATAACCACCAAATTATTTACAGAATAACATGAATATAAAGATAATCATGATAATATATATCAAATTCCAGTACACAATACACCACTTTCAATAATTTAGTGGCGAATAATGGAAATCTCACGGAATTGAAAGTGAGATAAGAAAATCCCTTACAACGTTAATCAAATGAGTCGTATGGACAAAAGTTAATAACCACCAAATTATTTACAGAATAACATGAATATAAAGAGAATCATGATAATATATATCAAATGGCAGTACACAATACACCACTTTCAATAATTTAGTGGCGAACAATGGAAATCTCACGGAATTGAAAGTGATATAAGAAAATCCCTTACAACGTTAATCAAATGAGTCGTATGGCCAAAATTTAATAACCAGAAAATTATTTACAGAATAACATTAATATAATGAGAATCATGATTATATATATCAAATGGCAGTACACAATACACCACTTTCAATAATTTAGTGGCGAACAATGGAAATCTCACGGAATTGAAAGTGAGATAAGAAAATCCCTTACCTTGTACTTTTCCTTGGTTGGGGTAGGTTAACCTCTTGTATAATGGTGAAATAATTGTTATTAAATTATTCAAGAATCATATATATTAATATGATATCATATATGATCTTTTAATATTGATTTGATAATAATATCTTAGTATTATCATTGTTTCGGGTGTTAACTTACTTGTTTTCTTTTATATGTTTTGTTATGTAAGCCATGTTTGTAAAGGATAGGTTGTATATTATTCATATCCAGAATGATATAAAGTCCTTAAACATAATTTTTCAAATCATCAAATGATAATTATACTTGAATGGATACGATGGAGAATGAATCTCATCGCGTTCGTGGAGACGGTAGTCTGTACGTATGCACGAGCAACAATATCATTCTTTTGATATTAAAATAATATATAAATGGATGGTATATCATATATACAGAATCATTAACATGTTATATTTATTATTTACATGAGTTACACATCATTATTATACCCATCCAAATAATAATATATTGAATAACAATTACACCACGACGTGGAGACGGTAAGTCGTACGTACGCACATATGGTGACATGTTATTCAAAGGGTGGATAGAATACTGAATATGGTTGTACCATATTTATAATAACATCACCGTATATGTGACATACTGGAGTTATTATTTTAGAAAGGTAAGAACAAAGAAAGAAGAAGTGGAAGAAGAAAGGAACTTGAAAAGGGGTGGTGAAAACATTACCTCTTCTTCAGGTTCTTCCTTTGGATTTGATCAAAAGGGCTCCATAGGTTGGATTTCTGATCAAACTAATGCCTCTAGGTTGTATTTAGGGATGTTGGGAGAGTATTTGGGTAGAGGTTGGCCGAACCAAAAGGCTTTGAAGGTGTGAAGAAATGAGAAGGAGGAGTACCCTTTTATAAGAGGGGTGAGGGGCACCTTTGGAAAAGCTAGAAATATTAATTTATAATAAATTCATATTCGGTTCCTAATGGCTCCAAAGTTGATTCTTCAAAGGTTAATGTGGGGATAGGTCTAAAACCACTCAACCAAAAGAATTTAGACAGGTTTGGGTACTTATATTAACCTTATCTTTAAGTATTAACTCTAAGTTAATTTGTTTCACTTTTACAATGTCTCTTTGTATTTTTATATAATATGGTTAATAAACATACTATATACATCAAAGCGACCCCCAAGTGGTCCATTAATGATGAACCAATCATGATATAAGTCACTTGGCCGAACCTTAGATTTTTAGGAATTTAATATCAATTAATAATATAATATTTGTTTTAAGAACTCTTTTATGTCAATTTTGACACTATTCAATAGTTGATTTTTTTGAAACTCATAACAGATTGATTACTTCTAAAAAAGTAAATTAAATCAATCCTAATATATTATATTATCCTTGAAAATTATTTTAATTCATTAAAAGTTTCATATTATATTTATTTGGGTATTTATAATATCAATTAATTTAATTTTTCACTATTTTAGTAATTACTGCATCATCATTGTGTCATAAATAAAATAATTTATTTAATGTCTAAAAATTATAAATAAAATATCATTTTGTATTAAATCTTTTTATCTTTATAATTAATATTTATAATCTAAAATCCAACATATATAACCCTATGTAATAATTGTTTTTATAAAAGATATATGCTTGTGTCATTTTTGTATTCATTTTAACTTAATTAAAATAAAGTGTCCCTATCACCTACAAGTGGCACCATGGGTCCCCAAATCGACCCAAAGATGCCTATGGTCTAACATGTATCAACCAATAAGTCTAGGACACGTTTTAGGGTAATTTAGTATTATTATAATATTATTTTTTAACCCCTATTTACCATATTTACCCTTAACCATGGTAAATAAAATATTTACCACAGTAATTATTCAAAATGTCTAAAAATAAAAGTTACCTATTTACAAAATTTGGACATCCTGATTCCAAATATTGAATCCATTTTTCTAAATTCAAAACACAGAAGTGGCAGAAATTAATTTAAAATTAATTCCCGCTGTCAAAACAAAAAGCGTGTTTTTAAGTGATAATAACTATCAAAAGATTGACACTTGTTTATGTTCGGTTTAATTGTAAAGTTATGTCCAATGACCAACATTATATTAAATGGTAAAAATATATTCTAAATATACTTTAAAACCACTCAAATTCATAATTTATCACTATTAATTATTTTGATTAAAAAAGTTGTTTTTAATTAAAATTTAGTAATTTTCACTATTCATCAAAATATGAAAGTTATCTGAAAAGTACCAAAATTTTACCTTAGGGTATATTCGACACTAAGAATCCAAAAATGAAGTCAATTTTGAAATATAAAATACATATAATTTCAAAAAGTAGGTATTACTATTCATAACGGCTAGTTTGATCGGTTGTGGTGTGTGTTAAAACTCGAAGTTGCGTACAACACACGCTACTGTATTATTCAAAGGAAAGCGTACCGTGGAAGCTTGGGATGTTTCATTTTAAATTTTTGATGTCCCCATTTAGTCAAAAAGTTTAAAATATTGTATTTAAAAAGGTTTCACTATTAAAATTTGATAAAAGTGAAATACTGAAAATGAATTTGTTCTTGCATTATATCTAAGAAACTCATAATATGGATTCTAAAATTATAAGGATTATATAAATTTTAAAATTTAGATAATACTATTCATAACCTCTTTTGAATGGATTTTTTTGTAAGTCATGGTGTGATTGAACTCAGTGTTGCGTGTAGTGCAAGTTATTGAATTATTTTGAAGAAATAACACACTATGAAATCTTGGGGTGTTACATTCTCTCCTCCTTCAATAAATTGCATCCTCGCAATTTGAAATTGTTCTTCGAAAATAAAAGGTTGAAAATATAAAATATATTTGTGGTAAAAGCCACATAGGAAATTGGGTTACTAAATTTTAGTCTTAATATGAGGAAAAGCGAAATGAAAGGGTCACCACCAAATTATGATCTCGATTAGGAGAACATTGGTGGAAATTAGAGACATATAATTGGAGGAAAAACGTAAATATTTATAGGTAGTGATTGAGGTCATCAATCCCAAACAAGTATGAAATTGAGGTCCTTAAATTCATCAATCTATGATGATTTGAAATACCATCGGTTCAACAAAACATAGGGTATTAGGATAACACATTTTTGACGTTTCAAAATATCTTAGTTGAAATCCCACATCGAAAAATGAATTAATGAGGCCTATATTTAAAATAAAGAGTGGAAAGTATGAAGATTACTGAAAATAACACATACTAGGGTTCCATGTAAGAAAATATGGATATGGAAGAGAAATCTAACCATCAATTATCTGATGGAGAGTTGTAGAGAACATGGCTATGAAAAGGCCAAAAATCCCAAAGCCATAAATTAGTGATGATTTAAGGTACCATCTAGGAAAACATTTTTGTTCTAAGTTCCTTTTATTAATGTTGAGGAATTTATTTATGAGATTGGCTAAGATCATAAGGAGATATACTTACTTTATAATTAGAGTTTTATCCATTAATAAATTTCTACCACAAACTCATCTTTCACTCTAAAAGATAATAGAATGTAATTTTTTTTTTCTATTTATACTATTCGTACAGGGTTCCAAAATAAATGAATTTATAATTCATCTACCAGATCCTTTAAAAAAACTACATTATTTAATCCAGGACATCTCATGGGCCAGTGGTAGGTGATACAACCTTGTCACCCTTCGGTTGCAGGTTCAAGTCTCACAGCCTTGCCGGACGCGACGGGTTGCCGCCCGACCTCCGGGTTGTACTTTTATGGCAATCCAAAATAATCCAAACTAGAACTATCCAAAATACATCTGTCCAAAAAAACAGTCCAACATTTATAAGGAAGGTAAACATAATGTAGATCCTTTTTACCCCGTAATAGCATATGAATACCTTCATCATGTATTCTTTTAATACACTGAAACATCCTGATTTTCCATAATATTTATTGATTACATTCATGCTCCCTTATTCAATATAGAATGCTGGATATACTTCCTCAATCCAAAAATGTTATAAACCCCAATAATGATGGAATAGACAAATCATTAATCAACTTCAAGGTAGTCAAGAATATCCAATATAATTTATCCAAATCAATCATGTATTATTCTAAAATCACAACCTCGGTATCAGAACCATATTATGGTTTATCTTTCTCTCAACCATATATTTTCCAAAAATTTAACCTTCTATTGAGTCACTTTTCTTTGTTCCACACAATCTCAAGTCCTTAATGAAATAGTACTACAGTAAAATCCTTATATACTCCATAATTATTATAACAAGTACATTGTTGATACAACACTCAATTGACATAATCAACATAAGAACTCTAATCATTCCTCGTCATCTGTGGTAGTATCATAACTTGATTATTATCCAATAACATCATTTGAGGCATAGTCTGATGACTGGGACATAGATTCGCGTAGTGTCCAAACTCCTTGCAAATGAAGCATTGTACATTTGAAACCATTTTCTTACCCTTGCAGTCACGTACTTTGTGCCCTTTTCCTCCACACTTATAACAAACTCTCATTCCTTTCAGGCAAGTTCCAAGGTGTTTCTTTCCATAGTTACCACATATGGGAAAATTCTTCTTTTCCCTATTACCTTTATCCATCTTTCTCTCTTCCATCCTTTTCTTCTCTTACTTCCTTTCAAAGCTATAGGACTCAGTAAACTCTTTACTTATCTTATCAACACATGATATTATTTCTTCATATGATGATAATACATGCGAGACTATTTCACTTATAAATTCTGGCTTAAGACCATGAAATATATGATCCTTCTTTATCTTTGTATCATGTGCATTGCTAGAGTTCTCATTTCTTCTACTGGGCGCCATTTCTAAACAATGGCATACACTAGATTAGTTTATGAAAAACTATACCTAATCCCAAACTTGTGAAACACATAACATAAATTAAATAGTTTATGGATATAATCCATAATCATAAAAATGCCTCCTTTGAGGAAGTATATACTCATAAACCCTTCATAATGATTTTTAAAGAAAATGAGAGTTATCCTAAGCATATCCCATGGGAGTGTCGTAACCAAGAGTGCAGCAAGGCCCGTTGTCGTGCACCAGTTCCCGTTCGAGTCTAGCTCAAAGCGGTGTTTTCGGGTTTTACCCCTAGGTACATCTGTGCCAGAGCCGCCTCTACCTGCTCGTATCCAGACAGGGATGTATTGCTAGGAAAACTCACAAAATCTCTACAATACCAAAATTCTAGGAAGTTCTTCTGTACTAATCCTCAAAGTTTATCTTAGGTCTATGTGCTCTAATCAAAGTTTATCTAAATCTAGCTTCCAAGGTTTGTACTAAACTTCCTCTGATACCAACTGTAACGCCCCGACCCCAGTTACCCAGAGTCGGTGCATTATTACATAACATTGGCATGATCACAAGAAAGATCAAATCTCGAAAGACCGATTGGTTTAGTAGCCTTGGAAACAGTAGATATATTCATAAGTTTTACATTACATAATAAAATGAAAAACTACTACAACAACATAATGTCTCCATAAATCCACACTCATATCCCCACATAATATACCTGCAGGTCATTCATAATTTACTTCTTCACTTCCTGGGAAAAATAAAACATAGAAAAGGGGTGAGCTCAAATGCCCAGTAAGGATAACAATATAGCGGAAACTTTCATAAATAAGAATAAACATTTAAGGCAATGTATAACTAAAACAAAATCCTTTCAAACATGAACTTTCAACATAGTATGGCATAAATAAAATTAAATAATGCCATTTACTTATTCACATGGATATTCTACTAATCGAATAATCACATCAAAAATCAATAACCACTTTCATAATGATGGAATGCATAATTATGAACTTTAATTTCTTTGTCAAGGCCTCGTCCTAAGACCTTGGGGCTAACTGTAACCGGAACCCAACCCGGAGTGCCTCTGATAACCGGACACCAACCCGGAGTGCGTCTAATAACCGGACACCAACCCGGAGTTCCTCTAATAACCGGAGACCAAACCGGAGTTCCTCTAATAACCGGAGACCAAACCAGAGGGCTTACTTTTACCAGTCCCCAACCCGGAACATACTTGTCTAACACATTCATCTGAATGAAAGGTTGAAATATAACATAAACATTCGGATTACAAATAACTTATGAAATGTAAATACTCTAAACAAAAACCATGAGTGACATAAGAATAACTTATCCATAGTCAAAAATAGCACAAAACCTTCAATAAAATATGGATGTTTTGTATCATAATAAATCAACTCCAAATAAGCTTAAAAGCCATCAAAGAATGTTGACATAGATGAAATCAAAACTATTTTAGAGAAATATCTCTTTTTTTAAATCATTTTAAAAGTAACATAATTATAAAATAATACATTCAATTTTAAAATATTATTATAAGCTTGTAAGGAAAACTTTGATGATTTTATTACGGAGGTAAATAGCCTCACCCACCGTATAAGTTAAAAAAACATTCTTCGTACTTTTGTCAGAAATGTTAAAAGTGCCTTGTTTGGAAAACGACGGAAAGATTCCTTTCGAAACACATAAGGGTATAAATGACTTTAACCCATATTCTTGTAAATAGTAAAAATGTTTTGAAATACATTATTAAGAAACATGGATGTGGATGATAAAGAGATCCCAGTAGATTATTATGTATAAACAACCTCGGATAATGAAGAGATTGTGAAATAACACTTACCAATTTGGTACCTTATGAAACATACATCCCATGAAAGAGGTATCATACAATGAATATGTAAGTACACATAAATTAGAGTGTATTACACAAAGAATATAATTATGGGTAGTACATACACCACACAAAAGGTAATGGTGGCAATATGGCATGAATCTCACGGAAATAAGGAGTGAGATTAAAACCCCTTCCGACGTTAATCAACTGAGTCGTATGTACAAAAGTTAATAACCACCAAATTATTTACAGAATAACATGAATATAAAGATAATCATGATAATATATATCAAATGCTTGTACACAATACACCACTTTCAATAATTTAGTGGCGAATAATGGAAATCTCACGGAATTGAAAGTGAGATAAGAAAATCCCTTACAACGTTAATCAAATGAGTCGTATGGCCAAAAGTTAATAACCACCAAATGATTTACAGAATAACATGAATATAAATAGAATCATGATAATATATATCAAATTTCAGTACATAATACACCACTTTCAATAATTTAGTGGCGAACAATGGAAATCTCACGGAATTGAAAGTGAGATAAGAAAATCCCTTACAACGTTAATCAAATGAGTCATATGGACAAAAGTTAATAACCACCAAATGATTTACAGAATAACATGAATATAAAGAGAATCAGGATAATATATATCAAATGGCAGTACACAATACACCACTTTCAATAATTTAGTGGCGAACAATGGAAATCTCACGGAATTGAAAGTGAGATAAGAAAATCCCTTACCTTGTACTTTTCCTTGGTTGGGGTAGGTTAACCTCCTGTATAATGGTGAAATAATTGTTATTAAATTATTCAAGAATCATATATATTAATATCATATCATATATTATCTTTTAACATTGATTTGATAATAATATCTTAGTATTATCATTGTTTCGGGTGTTAACTTACTTGTTTTCTTTTATATGTTTTGTTATGTAAGCCATGTTTGTAAAGGATAGGTTGTATATTATTCATATCCAGAATGATATAAAGTCCTTAGACATAATTTTTTAAATCATCAAATGATAATTATACTTGAATGGATACGATGGAGAATGAATTTCATCGCGTTCGTGGAGACGGTAGTCCGTACGTACGCACGAGCGACAATATCATTCTTTTGATATTAAAATAATATACAAATGGATGGTATGTCATATATACAGAATCATTAACATGTTATATTTATTATTTACATGAGTTACACATCATTATTATACCCATCCAAATAATAATATATTGAATAACAATTACACCACGACGTGGAGACGGTAGGCCGTACGTACGCACGTATGGTGACATGTTATTCAAAGGGTGGATAGAATACTGAATATGGTTGTACCATATTTATAATAACATCACCGTATATTTGAGATACTGGAGTTATTATTTTAGAATGGTAAGAACAAAGAAATAAGAAGTGGAAGAAGAAAGGAACTTGAAAAGGGGTGGTGAAAACATTACCTCTTCTTCGGGTTCTTCCTTTGGATTTGATCAAAAGGGATCCTTAGGTTGGCTTTATGATCAAAATAATGCCTCTAGGTTGTAGTGAGGGATGTTGGGAGAGTATTAGGGCAGAGTTTGGCCGAACCAAAAGGCTTTTATGGTGTGATGAAATGAGAAGGAGGAGTGCCCTTTTATAAGAGGGGTGAGGGGCACCTTTGGAAAAGCTAGAAATATTAATTTATAATAAATTCATATTCGGTTCCTAATGGCTCAAAAGTTTATTATTCAAAGATTAAGGTGGGGATAGGTCGAAAACCACTCAACCAATAGAATTTAGACAGGTTGGGGTACTTATATTAAACTTATCTTTAAATATTAACTCTAAGTTAATTAGTTTCACTTTTACAATGTCTCTTTTTATTTTTATATAATATGGTTAATAAAATTACTATATACATCCAAGCGACCCCCAAGTGGTCCATTAATGATGAACCTATCATGATATAAGTCTCTTGGCCGAACCTTAGATTTTTAGGAATTTAATATCAATTAATAATATAATATTTGTTTTAAGAACTCTTTTATGTCAATTTTGACACTATTCAATAGTTGATTTTTTTGAAACTCATAACAGATTGATTACTTCGAAAAAAGTAAATTAAATCAATCCTAATATATCATATTATCCTAGAAAATTATTTTAATTCATTAAAAGTTTCATATTATATTTATTTGGGTATTTATAATATCAATTAATTTAATTGTTCACTATTTTAGTAATTACTGCATCATCATTGTGTCATAAATAAAATAAATTATTTAATATCTAAAAATTATAAATAAAATATGATTTTGTAGGAAACATTTTTATCTTTCTAAGGAATATTTATAATCTAAAATCCAACATATATAACCCTATGTAATACTTGGTTTTATAAAAGATATATGCTTGTGTCATTTTTGTATTCATTTTAACTTAATTAAAATAAAGTGTCCCTATCACCTACAAGTGGCACCATGGGGTCCCCAAATCGACCCAAAGATGCCTATGGTCGAACATGTATCAACCAATAATGCTAGGACACGTTTTAAAGTAATTTAGTATTATTATAATATTATTTTTTAACCCTTATTTACCAGATTTACCCTTAACCATGGTAAATAAAATATTTACCACAGTAATTATTCAAAATGTACAAAAATAAAAGTTACCTATTTACACAATTTGGACATCCTGATTCCAAATATGGAATCCATTTTTCTAAATTCAAAACACATAAGTGGCAGAAATTAATTTAAAATTAATTCCCGCTGTCAAAACAAAAAGCGTGTTTTTAAGTGATAATAACTATCAAAAGATTGACACTTGTTTATGTTCGGATTAATTGTAAAATTATGTCCAATGACCAACATTATATTAAATGGTAAAAATATATTCTAAATATACTTTAAAACCACTCAAATTCATAATTTATCACTATTAATTATTTTGATTAAAAAAGTTGTTTTTAATTAAAATTTAGTAATTTTCACTATTCATCAAAATATGAAAGTTATCCGAAAAGTACCAAAATTTCACCTTAGGGTAAATTCGACACTACGAATCCAAAAATAAAGTCAATTTTGAAATATAAAATATATATAATTTCAAAAAGTAGGTATTACTATTCATAACGGCTAGTTTGATCGGTTGTGGTGTGTGTTAAAACTCGAAGTTGCGTACAACACACGCTACTGTATTATTCAAAGGAAAGCGTATCGTGGAAGCTTGGGATGTTTCATTTTAAATTTTTTATGTCCCCATTTAGTCAAAAAGTTTAAAATATTGTATTTAAAAAGGGTTCACTATTAAAAGTTGATAAAAGTGCAATACTGAAAATGAATTTGTTCTTGCATTATATCTAAGAAACTCATAATATGGATTCTAAAATTATAAGGATTATATAAAGTTTAAAATTTAGATAATACTATTCATAACCTCTTTTGAATGGATTTTTTTTATAATTCATGGTGTGATTGAACTCAGTGTTGCGTGTAGTGCAAGTTATTGAATTATTTTGAATAAATAACACACTATGAAATCTTGGGGTGTTACATTATTAAAATAAAAATTCTGTTTTATGTACTATGAAGTATCATTCACTATTCATTAAAAATTAAATGTTTTTAGAAAAATACGAAAAGTCCACCCTAGGCTAATTTTTATATTCGGAATTCAAAATTGAAGTCTATTTTACCAAATTAAATTTTTTTGACTGTTTAATATTAATTTTAATATTGTTCACAATAGTACATATGAATTAGTTATTTTAAGAAAATATTTTTTCTAAATAGATAACTATTTTAACCAAACATATAAATTTCATTATAAATATGTTATATTTATGTTAAAATATTTTAAATAACAATACAAATTTATTTTTTACTATTCATATCACAATATTTAATTGATAATTAAATATATTGTTTTAATAATTATTATACGAATGTGTTGATTCGTAGAAACTCAATCTAGAGTATAATGCATGCCAATTCGGTGTTACGTGAAATATAAGCTATTGAATTACATTAATGATATAACTTTCTATTAAATATTGGGTTGTTACAATAGTTATGAGCATTAGGGTATGATAACAGGCTCATGAAAATAGAATATAATGCCCTACATATCAGAGGTCATATAAACTAATCGTGAAAAAAAATAATGTAAGTTCATAATACATAAATCATTAGGAAATAAACAACGTAATCCATGAAAGAAAAACATAGGAATAAATCATGAAATTATGGAAAACATAAAAGAATATAATTTTATTTCCATGGTAGGCATGGAATCACTACCAAGACCATATTGGTAGTATTGGTTCACTCCTAATAGAGTCTTGGTATCCATGTTTCACTCCCATGTCCATTATAGAAGCATTAGTTCACTCCTCATACCATATTTGTAGTCAGGCTTCACACCCATAGCCATCCTAATAGTCATGGTTCATTCCCAGTACTATATTATTCTATCTCAATAGATAAAAATCTTAACCTTGTGCATTGGAAGGGTATATAGGCCCCACCAATTACATAATATAATAATACATTCATGTTCATCTAGATCATTAAAAATAATATTTTAACTTACGAAATGAAATGGGTATCATAGACATGTAATCATATCATAAATTGTGAAGAAAAAATATAGGATTCATAATCATTTAATTGCAAACATAACATGTGATAGATAAATAAAATTCATTAACATATAACACATGATATAGAAACATGTTTCATAAAGACAGTGACATTAACCATAACACATTAAGTGATAGAATAAGAATGGAACCATTATATAATTTCCAATAAAGGAATGAGTAACGTCAACAGATGTCATTATAGATAGAAAATATGTTTTGAATATATTTCAAAAATTAATGTTTAGAAAATATCTTTTCTTCATATAATAATGATTTTTAATGCAAAAAACCATTTGAAAATAATTTTTTATAAAATATCTTGAAAACATATAATTAAATTTTGAAGATTTTGTTAAAACCATTTTGTTGAAAATAATTTTAAAAATATATTTAAATATGGAACGTGGTTTCAAAACCATTTATTTGAAAATAACATTGATAACATATAATTAAATATTAAAATTTTTTTGAAAACCATTTAATTGAAAATACATTTAAAACATATATAGAAATTTTGAAAACATTTTTCAGTCAATTTATTTGAAAAAATTTAATAATTCTAATTAAATCATGAAAATGTTTTGAAAACCATTTCATTAAAAATAACATTGAAAACATATAATCAAAGCTTGAAAATATTTTGAAAAATAATTTAGATAAAACATCCGGAAGATGATTGAAAACATTTATCAAAACAATTTTACTTGAAAAAAAAAATAAAAATAAAAACATTTTAACAAACAATTTCATTGAAAAAAATGGAATTATTATAAATAATTCTTGATAAGGGTTTGAAAAAGTTTTTAGAAAACATGGTTTTAAAAGAACATATATTTACAAGAAACGAGATGGAAACGTCAGGAGTTTATAAAAACAATTTCATAACTATATTTTCTAAAAAAGAGTGTAAAATGGAACCAATACATAAATATATTATTAATAACCATAGGAGAATAAAATTCATGAGTTTTATTGAGATATGGAAAAATTTATTTCATCAAAGGAGGAATAAACATAAACAATGTTGAAAAGATTGTTTTAAAGAACTCTTATACCATGGAAACATGGGATCATACTATCTATGTAAGAAAAAAAATTCACGAAGAATAAAATATAATGAAAATAATTATATTCATGACATAACTTATAAAATGTTATTATATACACCTTGAAAATTATTTAGGTTCATAAAAAAACATGAGTCTCAAAGAACGAAAATAGAGACAAAACTATTATTATGATTTAGTAACTTTTAAAACAGAATCCCCATGAAATAAAGATCATATAATTGATAAATCAATGACCATAAATTTAATTATAAGAATCATTAAATATATCCATGATAAGTATACACACCACACAAAAGGAATCCTTGTGGAATAAAGTGTGTATCTCACGAAAATAGAAAGTGAGATGAAATCCCCTAACCTTATGTCTTGACTCTCTCCATAGTAATAAAATCCTCATCTATAACAAATATAAATTTTTAATAAATAATTTAATGAACCATATACTTATATAAAATACAATATATTGTTTTATTGTGACATTATATTACCGGCTTGTTATCATTATAATGTTAATGGTTTTTTAGATAATAATCGTTTTATTGTTCATATTTGTAAAATTTTCTAATATCCTTGGTCATTGTAAGTATATAAATATTTCTAGAATGTAAAACATGATATAAATATCAGTTATTTTATGTATGTTTTTTATAATAATATATTTAATATATAATTATAAAATGGAATACACCATTCGTGGAGACAGTAAGACGTACGTATGCAAGACCGTTGTTTCCATTTTAATTATCAAATTAAACAAATGAAATATAATGACATATATATGTATATATATATATATATTATAAATTTTGTATAATTAATATTCTATATATATCATATAATTTCACTAAACTCATCATTAACACATTCCATGTAGTGTGTGTACAAATCACCTCACATTGAGGGGGCAATAGTTCACATTTCCTAAAATGAATTTATTATTTTTTCACCAAGTGTAAAGTATAAGAATATTTTTTTAGAAGGATTAAAAAATATTAAATAAATAATGAATATAATTTATAACATATATAAACATATTTTACATCATAATGTCCACCATGATCAGCGGTAATGAAAAAATGAACAATCATTGTTCCAGAGGCTATAGTTCATTGTATACGTAAACAGTTTGTTCATTACCCATTAGATAGAGGTGGGTCTATGTATAGGTATAAACCGTATAAAACAACCAATTATAATGAGGACAATTTTTTTCATATATCATTTTGATTAAATAGGATGGATGGGTGGAGAAATAAAATTTTAAAAAAGGATCTTCAGAGAAGACATTACCTCATAGTTAGGTAACTCGTCTTAGTTTGTAACAAAAGGCTTTATTGGATTGATATATGTATTAGGAGAGGATTCTAAGAATAATGCAATAATATTTGGATGTTTATTACAAATATATAGTTCAAACACAAGTGGTTTTATATGTCTGATGAAGAGGGATAGGTGGTGGCCTTTTAAAGGGGTGGGAAAGGAACACATGGAATTTTTTAAAACATATTAGGTTTACCCACATTTTTATATAATAAAACTCATACCAAACAAGGAATCATCAATAATAGAATTTTTATGGCCTATTCATGACCATAAAAAGGATTTTTGGATAGGTTTTTTGGTATTTTTGGGTCTTAATGTTGAGGTTGAGTACATTGTCAACCTAATTTTTCTGTTAAATGTTGATATTAATTTTAATCACTTCCAATAATATTTTTTGTCAAAAACAAGATTTGAAATATTATAAATTATAAAATATTTGTATTCCAAATATTTAATCCATTTTTCTACATTATAATAAAATACTTTTCAGTAATTAATTTATAAGTAATCATGCTGACGTGATGAAACAATAGGTTTCTAAAGTAAAATAATCCAATTATTTTCTATGTTTTTACCCAATTTCATTTTGAAGTAGATTCCAATGACATATGTAGGACTAATTTATAATTTTATTATCTTTTTAAAATTTACAAAATTTTTAAAATATAATTCACCATTATAATTTAAATATATGAAAAACCAAATTTGAATTATAATTTAGTATTTTTTACTATTCAATATAAACTAAATCTCAAAAAAAATTTCCTAAAAGTTATCCTACCCTCTGGTGTAAATTTATAATTAAATTAATATGTTTATTTAGACATATTATATCTTTAATTGTTCTAAAATTTGGATTTAAAATGAGGTTTCCATTAAAATGTAGTAAAATTAAATTTATAAAAATATAATTTTTTATGAAGAAAATATATATTGTTCCTATATTATATCTATAAAATATATTTTATGATTATCAAAAATAATTTTTTTGAATATATAAAATAAAAATTTATTTTATATTATTCAATATTAGTAATTAATTTTACTTTTTAATATAAATCATCTTCTTCACATAAAAATAACTTTTATAAAACTAGTCTATATAAATTCATTTTTTACTATATTTTATTCTAATTAACAGGTAACCAAGGAATTCAGATAATACATTCATTAGAATGTATAATCATAAATAATTTCTACATGGTGTATCCTATTAAATAACAATATTTTAGCAATTATTTATTGTTCGATAACACTCAGTCTTCCGGGTTATACAATTCATCAAAGAAAGTCAGTCTTGCATGTAACATAAGGTATCCTCTATGTTCTATTTAGAGAAAGAAAAAATTTATGCTTTTTGTAGTGCACAATTAATATGGTGATTCATATAACACAATTTGAACACAGTGATTCGACAAAAAATATTATATTTTAAGTGCGAAATAAAATTAGAAATATTAAAAAGAATAAATTATTTAGAAAATCATATTTTAAAAACATATGTTGTTACATTCTACTACCCATAAAATGATATTCTCCATCGAAATAATTCTAGGTCATCAACGTCTTAATACTTGAAATTTTTTTATGTAAACCCTCATCAAAAAAATGAATACTAAAACATCCCTTCAAATGGGAAACTTGGAACCATAATAGTTACCCAACATAACTCATAATGAGATTCCCATATAAGATAACACAGTTTTTAAGTGAAAACATTGACATGGAAGCGAAATATTCCCATCATGTTTTGATGGAGAGTGATAGAGAACAAGTTAAGGAGAATGTTAAAAATCAAAAATCCATTAATTATTGATGTCCTATTGGAAATTATGATTCATCCGAAATGAAGGTACTATGATATCATTTTTTTCAGACTCTTTCAATAAGGTTATAATTTAAATGAAAATATACACTTAAATTATTTCAGGAAAATGTCACCATCTGTTTTTTATTGATCCACTTTACCTATTTCTCTAAAAAGGATGGTGATTCTTCAAGTATTAATAGATCATGAGATCCATGATATGTTATACCATTTGTCATCAATTATCATCAACAAATATTAGTTTGAACATTCTATTCAATATTCATAAATCCTGACAAGGATAGAAAACAATTTAAACATACAAACTGTAATTGAAATTTAACATAAACTCTCCAAAAAAAATTAAAATTATAACCCTTCAGAAAGATAAAAATTAAATGATTTAGAATTCATGTCATTAAGTTATATTAACATTGATCCTCCATATATCACAATGTAATAACTAGTTTTCACATTCCAAACATGTGAGTAAACTCATCTTATATTCCACATGAAATATGATAGCAACCTTAATTACCATAAATTCTTTTGGAAAACACGAATGATTCCTTATTCTAATTATTTTTTGATATAATCCTTAAATCCATGATGCCTAAAACTCCATCCTTAATTATAATGAACAATTTTTCAATAGACACATCAAGGGTACTCTGTACCATAAAATTTAATTATTCATATCCATCATATCTTTATCAAAACATCGTTATCTCATCATGATGAATCAATTATGTGATACCTTCTCCTAATAAAATTATCATATTTCAATGATATCACTTTTCTATTTCTTCATCACCATTTAACATGTCATTTTAAATACCTAATGAAAACATATACTGAAAATACATAGATATTTTATGATTCATATAACATACTATTTGAATTCAAAAACATAAATACTTCATTAATCTGAGATTATTCTTAATCCATTACTTGGGATTCATAAAATTATTCCTTAATACCTATTTCCGAGAATATTAAAAATTAAAAATTATTATATTTACTCAAGATCAATATAATAATTCTTCTTATGTTTAACGTAAAAAAATTTAGAAGAACATAACATATGTTTTAAATGTCATTTTTTCACATAATCTTCATACATATAACCAATACTCATTCCACCTTCTTAGTTCTCATTATGAGATTTCGACTTAGGAAATAATCTCACATATTTCCTATTCATTCCACATATGAAAAATTAACTAATAAACATGTTCCTTATAATCCTCTACATTAACTAAAACTAGAAATATTTATCTGGGAAACATTTATTATATTAGGATACTAGTTAATCATGAATATTTACTTATAGGGTTCATAAATCATGGATCCTAATTATCTAATCTATGAAACCATAGTTCTATTATTGTTTATTCATTTTTTACACTATTTATTTCTTTTATGATGGTTTTTAAATAGTTTATAAATTCTAAATGCATATCCCTCAATGGATTCAACCCTGAATTGAAGAAAATCCCATTTTTGTGTACCTGATTACACCGAGTTAGGCCTAGGACATCATTAAAGAGTAATTACACCTCGGTAAATAATTATCAGAGCTATATCCACATTAATAATCCAAACAAGGATGTATTTATTATAATCCACTCACTATATCCTTTACATAAATTCAAGGAAATTTTCCAAAATGTTGACTCGTTCTTATACTTATCCTTAGAGAAATCCCTATAAATATCCTAGAAATATACCTAGGGCTCTCACTGATTTTTTTATCATGGTTTCCAATATTGAACTATAACTTTTCTTTGATACCAACTACAATGACCCTCTTCTTCAATACATTAACATTAAAAATCATTTTCAGAATACATAAACCATTATTCAATCAAAAACCCAAAGACCATACTAGTCTAGTTCCTTTGGAAGCATCGAAACATAAACACTAGGACATAAATGAGCTACATTATCACCCACTAGGTTATTCTTGAATATATTCTTTATTACCATCATCAATCATAATACATATCTTCATAACATGGAAAATGAAACATAAAAAATGGTTTATCCCAATTCCTCTGTAATGTTAAATATGGTGGATATGTAAGAATAATTTTGAGGATAAGGGTATGATAACTGGATCATGAAAATAGAAAGTCATACACTGCATATTGAATATCACACACATGATTCATGTAATAAATAATAGAAGCTAATAAGACATTAATTATAAATAAATAAAGAAATTAATCTATTAAATCATAACAAAGTAGTAAAACATTGAATTGTGGAAAAAAAATAATGATATAAAATTATTTCCACAGTAGCCAAGTAATTTCTACTAAGACTATCTTGGTAAAATGGGTTCACTTCCAATACCATCTTGTAGTCATGGTTCACTCTTATGGCCATTTTCATAGTAAGAGTTCAGTACCCATACCATCTTGGTGTTCATTGTTCACTCCTATGGTTACCATAGTTGTCATGGTTCATTCCTAAGACAATATTAGTCAATATCAGTAAATATAAGTCATTACCCAAATCATATGAAAGAGATATATGTCCCTCCCATCTCATAATGAAATCATACAAACAAGTTCCACATGAGCCTTAAAAATCATATCATAACCCATGAATAGAAATGGGTATCATAAGAATTTAATGACATTATAACCAATGGAAACAGATAAAAGTTTCATAATCATTTCATCAAAAGATAAACCATGAAACAGAAATGGATTGCATAAACATATAACTCATGAAAGATAAACATGTCTTATAATGACCATGAAATTATACATAACCCATTTATATGATAATATTACTGGACCCTTTAGATCAATTTTTAAAAAGGTATAAGTAACCTTAACATATATAATAATATATGAAAAATAATTTCTAGATATCTTTCAATATCATTTCTACAGGAAAATATCCTTTCTTCTTTGCAAATGGATTTTTAATCCCTGAAACCATTTAAAAATATTTTTTAGAGAAATTGCATGGAATTTTCTTAATAAATCATGATACCATTTTCAAAACCATAATCTTGAAAATAATTTTAAAAATTATATATAAATCGTGGAAACTTTTTGGAAATTATTATTTGAAAATAACATTGAAAACATATTTAGATTGATTTAAATTATTTTATAAAACAATTTATTGAAAATAAATTGATAAAATATTGAAATATTGATCACCTTTTGAAAAAAATATCTTTTAAAATAACATTTACAACTTGTCAATAAATATTGAAAATGTTTTGAAACCTAGTTATCTCAAAATAAAATTCAAAAAAATAAAGTAAATCATGAAAATGTTTTAAAAACCTTTTTACTTGAGAAAATATAAAATAATATTGAAAAAGTTTTTTAGAACCATTTTCCTTGAAAAAATATAAAATAAGCATAACCAAATTTAATCTTTTTCATTTAAATCACTTCTATTTTTATATATAATTCCTGAAATTATTTACAAACATTTTTAGAAAACATGTTATTGAATGAATAAAGATTTCTAACTAATGAGTGGGTAAATTCGGGCTTTATTAAAACACATTATTAACTATATTATGTATCAAATAGTGGAAAATATTACCAATATAGGAATATATATTTAATAATCACATGATAAAAAAATCATGAGGTTCATTGAGAAATAGATCATATGATTTGATCAAAGGAAAAACTAATATAAATGACATTGAAAAGAGATGATATTTTTTCAGTAATCTATTTAACATTATTACATGGGATCATAATATACATGTAATAAAAAGAAATTAAATTATAATTAAAATATCATTGAAATAATTATATTCTTAATATAACATGTAATATTTAATTATATAAACCTAGAAGATTATTATTGTGCGCAATAAAACATTAGTCTCAAAAATAGAAAATTGAAACAAAAATATTTTACTGATTTGGTGAATTATGAAACATAAACCCCATGAAATAAATATCAAATAATGGATATATAAATACCCATAAATTTAATTATTTTAATCATTTAAAACATCCATGTTCAGCATACGCAACACCCAATATGAATGCGTGATCAATAAATTTTGTGTCTCATCGAAATAAAAGTGAGATGAAATCCCCTAACCTTGTGTATTAACAATCATCAGACTTGTTCAAACCCCAAATACAATAAATATAAATTTATTATAAATTTAATAAAAAAAAATTCTTATATATAATACCGTATATGGTTTTATTATGATCTTATATTACCCGATTCTTAACAATCAAATGTTAAGGTCACACTTCGGATAATATCCACTTTATTGTTTGTATTTGTCTTTGTTTATTATATCAGTGGTTCGTATACTTATATCATGATTCACATAAAATACAGAATGATATAAATATAATTAATATTGAGTATATTCTTTTTATTATAAAATATAGAATATATATGTATGAAAAATAATACACCGTTTCTTGAAATGGTAAGTCATACGTACTCATGAACGTTGTTCCATTTTTTATTATCGTATTAAATGAATGAAAGGAAATGAAATATATGAATATATATATATATATATATATATATATATATATATATTCTAATACCAATAGTATTATTATTTCATTTATATCCTATAATTTTACTAAATTCATCCTTTATACAATTAATGTAGTTGTTGAATTGATCACATCACTCTGAGGTGGAGGCAGTCCACACTTCCACAATCAAAATAATATTATCAAAACCAATTAGATAGAATAAATATATTTTTATTAATTATATTACAGAAGTTAACATATATCTTAAATATAATATATATCATATATAAATTTATTTTCAACAATAATTTCCATCTTTATTGGGGGTTAAAATGAACAATAATCATTTTGTGAGGAGGTGGTTCTATGAACATGTAAATAGTATATTCATTAATCATTATATGGAGGTGTGTGAAGTGTCAGTAAGAAAAGTCGTAAAAAAATTACAATTATGGTGATTATAGAATATTTTAATGCAATAATGGAATAAATAAACTTGAGGTTGTGGGGAATGAAAAAAATGAACTTCCAAGAAGATGTTACCTCTTAATCGGGTAAGGTTTTTTGGTTTGTACCAAAAGGCTTTCATGGAATTATTTAATCCCAAGGATAGGCTTATAGAATGAAAATTGGTATTTTGGAATGTTTATTGGGATGAAATTGGATGAACCTAACTGGTTTGAGAGGTGTGGAGAAGAGAGAGAGGTGGTGGCCTTTATAAGGAATGGAAATGATAAACTTTTCATTTTTGAATCATGAATGGTGTACCAATGATTTTACATAAATAAGTAATAAAAAATAAAAAAACAATCATTGATGGTTTATATACTATTAATATCTATTTAGTGGGGTTTTTTTCAAGTTTCTAGGATGTTTCTTGTCTTACATTTTAGGTTACAAACTCTATCAACATAGTTTTTCTCTAAATCGTTATAATTAATTGTAATCACTTACACTAATATTTTTGGTCCAAAAAAATATTAAAATATTAATATTATTAAATTATATTTATTATAGATATGGAAGCAAATTTAAAATATTCTAATAATATAATTGAAATAAATTTATTTATAAATAATCACGAAGACGGGACGAGACTGTGGTCTTTTAGAATAAAAATAGCCAAATGATTGCTATGTTTTTTTACCCAATTTCAAATTGAAATTGATTAAAATTACATAGATTGGATAAATTTAAAAATTACTATCAAAGTAGACTATAAAGAAAATTTAAAATAAAATGTAACCTTATAAATGAATTAGTTGAAAAAGTAGTTTTTGAATTAAAATTATGTCTATAATTATTCATTAAAAATGAAACATTACAGAAAATACCGATACATTTTACTAACTTAGTTTTTATTTTTATATTTCAAAGATGTTGTTTATTTTGAAATATTAAATCTACAATAGTGTCAAAAATTGGATTTAAAATGGGTTCTCTATTAAAAAGAAGTAAAATTTCCCTTTATACTCATTTGGATTCTATATTCCTTTAAAATTAATAGGTAACCTATTAATTCATCAATATATGATCAAAATTTTGTTAATCCTATATTCATTTATTTAATTTCCATGTTATATCCTACTAGGTAATAATATATTAATAATGATTTATTTTTTGTAACACTCGGTCTTTTGTGTTACGCTAGCTATCAAATAAAGTCAATCTTGTGTAAAACATAAGGTATCCTCGGTGTTCCATGTAGAGAAATATAAACTTTATGTTTCATTTAGTGTACAGTTATCTTGGTGTTGTGTATAAATCAAGAAAAAAAAGTGATTTTATATACAACGTACTATTTTTACTGTGGCATAGAATAAATTATATCAAAAAGATTAAATTAATAAAAAAATATATAATTAAAAAAAATATCATTATGTTACACCTACTATTTGTTTTCAATATATATGTTTTATTTTAGTCAAAAATGTTCATCACATCACCAAAACTGAGAAAATGATATTATATTGTTATCTCATCATTATATATTCTATTATACAATAAATTTCGTTATCTATTATATTTTATAATTATAAATTATTTTTCATAGACATAATTCTTAATGATGGACGAGAAATGGGGTGATGTGCATGAATCAACCCAACTTGGAATTATATACCTTTTTCCAGGTGCGGCACAATTTATAGTCTAAAATTAACATGTTATCTTTAATTTATTTCATTTTATTACCACTAAATTATTTTTCTGTCATATACAGGTGTGTTTTTATTCTCAAGTTTGGGTGGCTTGTTTGATCATACCATGATCCAGGGTTAGAGGAAATAGACAAAGGAACATTTATTTTTTTAGAATTAATGTGACAATTTGTACATACTCAATTATTTTTATAAACTATTACTATTAAATGTCTATAATTTTTTTTCTACTTTCATTTGTGTTATAAATATTATTTTCATTAAAAATGTGTATATTTACATGATTTTAATTCTTTTTTGTCATTTATAGTGAAGTATTTTACTATTAAAACACACTACAATATGACCCTTTATAGGCGATAATAAATGCACTCATAAAGGAATCCATTATTAGTTCTTCAAAAATCACTGATAAAAGGGTCCCTTATAAGAGTTTTTTAGCATTGATAAAGGACCCCTATATTAGTGTTTTTAATGCATTACTATGTTCTTGGGGTTTATATTCACTCCCCAGTAGTTATCTATTTTATAGGTATAATAAACTGTAATTTTAGAATTCTCAATGGAATATTTTATAGTATTGTTAATGGATGCAAAAGGTTTCCACCCAACCATCGTGTTGGTATTTTTTTCTTCAATAATGAAAAAATAATTCCTCACTAAATAACACTTCATGTTGATCCGAGCAGTTATATATAACCCACCCTAGTAAAATGTCTCCACAAATTTCATTAATAACCTCCAAATCTTTACTACTTAAACCCCTCAAATGGGGTACCTTAGGCATTGAACATTTGATCAACCTTAATATTTTTATAATTTGATGGTATATATAACACTTAAGATAACATTACATGAAAAATAACAATATCCCTATTTATCTGAAATGAGCCTTCGATACATAATATAACATCCCAAATCCCATAATTCTAGATTTGATGCAAAAATCATAAACATTACATTCCAATAATTGATTATATTTGTCATGACCAAATTTTTTTATCTGAAAGAAATATTATATCAAAAATAAGTATTATATCACCAAAACATTATAGGATGTTTTTGTATATATTTTTAAATAAAAAGTATATAATTCTAAGTAAATAACACATAGGTCATTAAATGACAATCCCCCACCCCACTTAATCCAACTTTCCTTATTTCACATTAACTCATCATCACCATCCATATCAAAACCATCAATAAATAATTCATTCAACATAGTTTTTTGATATTCTAGTTTAGAGGAATCATATAAAGGGTGATAAAAAATTCTGAGTAATGGTATACATAATCATTAACAATTTAATGTCATCAATGAGTATAAGAAGTGCCTAAGGGTATAAGGACATAATTTGAGTGAATGAGAAAACCATAAAAGAACTCAAACCCACCAATACCTAGATCATCAATCATAAAAAATTGTAAAGGTAAAATGCATCAGAATCAATAATAATGATCCATGTGATAAAAATTCTCATCATTATAAACATTTTATACCTACAACAAGTGTCACAAAACTGAATTGGTATCATTCATTATTTTTCATCATAAACCATAAAAAACCATTGATAGAAATAACAGGATTCCAGCTATAAAAATATGAGAAAGCTACAGGTACTCCAACCTTATTTCCTCTCATGATATATCAAATTAACCAATTAACTAAGTCGCTCTCAAGTATCATCCTTCATATATTTTATAACAGGCTCACATAGTGTTATATAGGACGACACATTATATAAGTTGTAATACGATCACCCAAGACTATCTCATCCACCACATTTTATAAGTTTTAATGTGATCTCCCAATTCTATATGGGCCTCCCCATAATATATGTAATTTCCAACAACCACTAATGAATAATTTACATAGAGGATTAACCATAAAAATCATAGAAACAATAATTATTACATCCCTAAAGTGATTAAATCAATAAAATAATGTGGGTTTCATGTCAATCTCGTTGATCCCAAATTAACATATAGGAATGAATAGGGTTCCATAATAATATATTTTAAACATGGTTAATATATGAAAAAGTTATGTGTTCCATAAAAATCTGTTTGACACATGATTATCCCGTAGATATTAAATGGGATTCATAGTGATATTAATACATCTAGAGAATGAATGTGGGTGGTATCATCCAGAAATCTCCCAATTGAACATATGAAAAAAATAAGGTTTATTTACATTAATGTATGAAAATACCTTTAAATTTTCATTTTACTAATTTTTGAAGATAACAAAATTATTATTTTGAAATCACATTTAAAAACAAAAAAAATCATTCAAAATTTTAAAAATTGTTTTTTATTGAAAATAACCTTTTGAAATATATAATGTATGCTTTTAAAAATATTTTAATACTTTTCTTGAGCAATTAAACCCTTCCATTTTGATGAATTCTTTTAAGTGTAGAAATTATTTTTAAAATTTTTTCAATTGAAAATTATTGATGTAATAATATAAATAATGTTTTACATATAATTTCACAACATTCTTGAGCAATATATCCATTCAACATTAAAAATAATTTTATTTTTTTTATAGAATTATATTTTTGAAGAAAATAATTTTTGAATATAAAATATGATGTTAAATAAAAAACATTATTTTGAACTCTTGAAGAAAAAATGAGTGGATAATTTAGGTTAGTCTTTTATTCTCATGAAATATCTATAGAATAATAAAATTAATATGTTTTTATAGATTTATATAGTAAAATTTCATCATTTTATTCATAATCATAAACTATTCTGATAAATGATGAGATTTTAACATAAGATGCTTTCTAAATTATTTACATTAAATCTCAATCCCCATGAAATAATATCCTTAAATGAAACTTATATTATCATGAAAATAGTTAGATTAATTGTATAACATGCCAAAGGGGAAGTATATATACATCACAAATGAATAGATCTGTATAACATAATGTACATCAGAAAAATTAAAATTGAGGAAGAAATACCCCACCTCTTTGGTAAAATAGATATAATAAATATCATCAATGTGAAATCATCAAATGGATATGTAAATCCCAATAAATTTATATATAATAATAAAAAATACCTTCATGGGTTGTACATACAACACATGACAATAATATGTGGTGAATATGTCATATATCTCACAGAGGTAAATGTATGATGAGAAAAAACCTTACCATTAGTCTGATTCTCGATTGTTTTTCTTTATCATCCATAATTGTAACATCATGTATTTTTAAATGGAAACTGTAAGTTTGAAAAAATACATGATACAACGGATTTTGCATAAATGAAAAACATAATATTATTAATAATATCATAGTTTTCCAATATCCATTAACATAGATTGACAGAAAATAATTAACAAAATTATGAAAATATGGTATACACATTATTATATAATGATTCATTAGTTACCAAAATAATTAATTATTAAATTAAAATAAAATTTAATATAAAGGATGTGTTTTTATGAAAAAAATATTTAAATTCAAATAATTGTTTGTATAAAATAATTAAATCACTATTTTTTTATTATGTTAATTAATTATATATTCATAATAATGTTTAAAATTCATCTAATTTGTTTTATAGGCATTTTATAATAATAGATACTATATTAGGGATAAAATGAATTTTTTTCCAAAAATAACATTTTCCCACCTTTTGATGGAGAACCCATTATAAATCTAGTTTTTTTAAAATCGATTAGTTATATTTGATAAAAAAAATTATTCTTTATAATATGGGAATAAAAATTTATTTTGGACATAAATTTGGTATTTTATTGATAAATTTCATTTTTAATTAATAATTAAAATAAAACATTTTAGTTCAAAAATGATTTTTTTATAATTTATTTTTATTGTTATGTTTTTATTTTATATGATATTATGGTATAATTATATGAATTTTTTATCATTTAATTGAATGTAGTTAATTGGATGTAATTTCAAATTAAAATAAAATAGAAAGAGTGTGCGAAGTTTAGAACATTTTACTTAAAAAACCATTTTTTCGTTCCTTCAAAAAGATTATTGTTAAATATTATTAAACCACTAATATAATTTGAATTTTAAAAAATTAAAATATATGTTTTCACTAATTATGAAAAAATTCCAATATGATCATAATTATTTTCAGTGAATGGTAACTATAATATTTTATTTACCTTAGTTAAATGTAAATAGGGTAATTAAAAGCAAAAATTAATATTATAAAATTATAAAATTTCCCTAAAAGTTTTTTTAATTTTATTGTATGAGTTATTATGGGAAATCACCATCCTTGGAAATAAATTTAGACCTTTGGATGCAACATGGGTGTGATTATGACATTTGAAACATTAAAATTAATGTAAAGAAAAATATATCATCAACATGTATCTTCATAGAAAACAAATTAATATGGGATTTTATAAGTTGGATAATATAAAATTAATAGTCTATAGAAATATAAAAATACTATTTCATCATGGTTATTTATTTAATTTTTTTATTAATTAAATAACTAAATTTAATTTTACGCAATGATGATGCAGTAATAGATTAATTAATTAATGAATCAAATAAATGATATTAATAATATTAATTTAAAAATAATTTGATATATTTGATTCTATAAATATATTTTATTGGTTACTATAAAATTTTTGGATTCATTTAATGTATGTTTCTCTATGGAATCATGTTGTTATGTTTTTTTAAATCTCATGTAATGAAATGTGTCAAAATTGAAATTATTAATATTTTAAAATATTAAATATTTAGTTCAATGATATAAAATTAATAAAAAATAATTAATTTTTAAAATTTATTATATAAAACAGAAAATTTTATTAATAACTCATTAATTGGTCATTTTGAATAATTTGGTAATAAATGTTTCACTATAATTGTTAATTGGTTGATAAAGTGGTAAGAGTTAAAAGCGGATAAAACAAGATGATAAAAATTGAAAAAATATTAAAAAAATATATAATTTTCATTGTATGATTATATTTATACCCATACTCAGCGTAGATTATAACCAAATGTTTTTTTCACTTTTGGAATCGAAATTGAATTTATATTAATTTAATACTTCTATAAATTTCATGTGTCCCCAGTCCTCTCTTAAAAAAGGGGACACATTCCTCTCTATTACTCACACGTACAAAACCATTTAATTATGAAAATATCTTTCAAAAACTCTTCCTATAATCCCTTCACACATTCTTGAAGGCTTATTTTTTGTGGAACACCCTCTTTATTTGTGTTTCAGAGTAGGCAAATGTGATATTCTGAAGGTTAGGTAATGTTTTTATTTTAGTTCTTCTATTTTATTACTTATTACTATAACTTAAAATATTATTCATCCAATGTGAAATAAAATCGATTAGTTATATTTGATAAAAAAAATTATTCTTTATAATATGGGAATAAAAATTTATTTTGGACATAAATTTGGTATTTTATTGATAAATTTCATTTTTAATTAATAATTAAAATAAAACATTTTAGTTCAAAAATGATTTTTTTATAATTTATTTTTATTCTTATGTTTTTATTTTATATGATATTATGGTATAATTATATGAATTTTTTATCATTTAATTGAATGTAGTTAATTGGATGTAATTTCAAATTAAAATAAAATAGAAAGAGTGTGCGAAGTTTAGAACATTTTACTTAAAAAAACCATTTTTTCGTTCCTTCAAAAAGATTATTGTTAAAGATTATTAAACCACTAATATAATTTGAATTTTAAAAAATTAAAATATATGGTTTCACTAATTATGAAAAAATTCCAATATGATCATAATTATTTTCAATGAATGGTAACTATAATATTTTATTTACCTTAGTTAAATGTAAATAGGGTAATTAAAAGAAAAATTTAATATTATAAAATTATAAAATTTCCATATAAGTTTTTTTAATTTTATTGTATGAGTTATTATGGGAAATCACCATCCTTGGAAATAAATTTAGACCTTTGGATGCAACATGGGTGTGATTATGACATTTGAAACATTAAAATTAATGTAAAGAAAAATATATCATCAACATGTATCTTCATAGAAAACAAATTAATATGGGATTTTATAAGTTGGATAATATAAAATTAATAGTCTATAGAAATATAAAAAATACTATTTCATCATGGTTATTTATTTAATTTTTTTAGTAATTAAATAACTAAATTTAATTTTACGCAATGATGATGCAGTAATAGATTAATTAATTAATGAATCAAATAAATGATATTAATAATATTAATTTAAAAATAATTTGATATATTTGATTCTATAAATATATTTTATTGGTTACTATGAAATTTTCGGATTCATTTAATGTATGTTTCTCTATGGAATCATGTTGTTATGTTTTTTTAAATCTTATGTAATGAAATGTGTCAAAATTGAAATTATTAATATTTTAAAATATTAAATATTTAGTTCAATGATATAAAATTAATAAAAAATAATTAATTTTTAAAATTTATTATATAAAACAAAAAATTTCATTAATAACTCATTAATTGGTCATTTTGAATAATTTGGTAATAAATTGTTCACTATAATTGTTAATTGGTTGATAAAGTGGTAAGAGTTAAAAGAGGATAAAACAAGATGATAAAAATTGAAAAAATATTAAAAAAATATATAACTTTCATTGCATGATTATATTTATACCCATACTCAGCGTAGATTATAACCAAATGTTTTTTTTTCACTTTTGGAATCGAAATTGAATTTATATTAATTTAATACTTCAAAAAATTTCATGTGTCCCCAGTCCTCTCTTAAAAAAGGGGACACATTCCTCTCTATTACTCACACGTACAAAACCATTTAATTATGAAAATATCTTTCAAAAACTCTTCCTATAATCCCTTCACACATTCTTGAAGGCTTATTTTTTGTGGAACACCCTCTTTATTTGTGTTTCAGAGTAGGCAAATGTGATATTCTGAAGGTTAGGTAATGTTTTTATTTTAGTTCTTCTATTTTATTACTTATTACTATAACTTAAAATATTATTCATCCAATGTGAAATAATAACTCTATCATCATAAATTTATAGATATTTTAATTTATTAATATTTTAACCTAAAACAATCTCAACTACATATTTAATGGTAAGGGAGTTAATCATTCATGTGTACATCTCACCTATCACCTCCTGGAACCAATCTAAGTCATTTTCAAGAACCTTCTCTCATGACTGGTAATAATAGTTGAATTATGGTTAATATTTCATATTCATTTTATATTAATCAATATAAGTTAATAATATATCTATTACGTCCTTACTTTCCATTTCATAAAAATGAAAATGCCGTTCGTGCGTGTGTGTGAACTATCTCCCCCTTAAAGAAATGTGACTCTTTTTTCATTACATCACTTATATGATATATATATATATATATATATATATGTTTACATAAATTATTAACATTATATTAATAATGTTATGATAATTTTGTAATGGTAAAATAATACATTACTCTATTCCATAACGATCAATGTTAAATAGAAAATGTTATTCATGTGTATGTATAGTTTACTGCCTCTAGGATTGCAATGTTATTAAATTTATCATATATATATTTATTCAATGGATTTAGAAGTAAAATTGATATTTAAAAGTGATTATTATTTCCTGAATATTATTCTAGATATTATGTACTTATGACCACATAGATTATTGATATCATACCATGTTCATTTTCGACTCATGTATCAAATATTGTACATGATGAGTTGAATTCAAGGTATGGGATATCATCTCAATCACCATTTATTGAGACATTTCTCGATAATATGAAACATTATTATTTTACAATGTCTATATACATCCACTATTAAATTTCATATCAATTTAATATCTATAATATTAGTATTTAATATTTTTTCAAATTTATTAATTATCGGAGATTATTATTTAAATTTTTAAAGTTTTATAGGACACCTTGAAGAATTAAATATTTATTTATAAAAAATTTCATCATAATATTAATTTACATATTTATTTATATGTACATAAATGGATTATACATGATATTCTATGTCACTATTTTAACTTCATTCAATGGATTTAAAATGTAATATTTTATAATAAGTGTTTAACTATCTTTTAAAAATGACAAAAGGAATGTTTTTTAAACATATGTGGTGACCACGAATTCACTTCCGCCAAAACCTCAATTTTTTATTTGGATTCCTCTATAATCCTTACTATTTTTTGAAATGGAAAATATATACATTATTCACTATTTGGGTATTTCTGTATTGAAAATAATTTTGAATGTGGATTGACGATTTCAATATCTTGAAATTAATTCATCTGATTGCAAATGAAATTTTATGAGTTAAATATTGATAATTGTAATATTTAATGACTTATGATTATATAATGGTACGTGAGAATTTGATGGGTGGTTACATGGTAAACCAATGATAGGTGGTGATATGATAAACCAAACTCTGTTGGTTCTATGATAAAATAAGGATGGGTGGTTATATTATAACCTCAAATACATTGGGAATAAAAGTCAATCATTCGGATATTCCATTTGTAGGAGTGATATGTGTGGATGTCAAACGTATGGTTATTCCACTTTAGTATGATTATTTTACAAGTAACCTTTATATGTTATATGTAATTTATATGGGTTTTATTTTAATGTTTTGATTACAAAAAATGGTAGGAAATGAAATTATATTCAGTGAAGAGTATTCACTACTTCTTAAGGGAAAAAAGTGTTAATTTGTTATAATGTATTCACGGTTTACATGTTTTCTCAAGGGTAATAATCTTACTTCAATGGGTATACCATACTGATGTGTTTATGGTCATCCCAATTTTTTTAATGTTTTTACATGATTTATGTGAAAATAAGGTGAAGGATAGAATCAAGGAAATGTTATGATGACTAAAAAAGAAAATAAATAATTTTTTTAAAGTGCTTGTGTTATAAAAGAAATTTATACTATTGTAAGCGTCTGATTTTCATTTCTGTAGTATTCTGTGTAATAAATATGGCCTAAATCTATAAAAATCTATACCTGCTAGGATCCTCAATATAAATTCGTTAATAATCTCTATATTATGTAATGTTTAATGGTAGGGCCTTATAGTTTGTATCAAAGGATGGTTTAGACAATATTAGAGGTCAAGATGATATTTAATCATAAGTTACACGATATGTATAACCACAATGGTTATCATCATAGAAAGAATCAAAGTTATATTTTATTAATTAAATGAGTTTGAGATACATGAATAAAAATATCTTAGTCATTACAATCCTCATTAGATAGTATATGATGATTTTATTAATATACTCACTGTATGAAATTTGGTTTTAGTAAATGGATGGATCCCGAAGGCACCAATGTAACAATGGATGTGAAGGAAAATGTGGTTGTTCTTTGAAAAAGAAACTGAATGAAATGGGAACATGAATGAAAACTCACATATTTATTCTAAACCACTTATCAAGATCGTTGATTAAGTACATATACCTATGTGCTTTTTCTGATGAATCATATCAGAGAAAAATAAATCCCTGTATAAGTTCATGTAATAATGATCACAATGGTAAGAATATTCATCAACATATGTGTTAAGGATGTGGAAATAAAAACTTTGAATAATGTATTAATTTTAATTTAAGTTGTTACATATATGGTAATGATGGTTATAATGAAATAACCTACCAAGGAAAAAAGAACCATTCAGTTCACTCTAGGAAATAGAAATAAGTTGTTTTTGAGTTATCACTTGAATGTTTTAAATATGGAGAGTATGGTCATTATAGAAATATATGACCAACAATTATGGTTTGGGAATGCGAATAGAAATAACATACATACATATTTTTAACAATTCCTAATTCCATTACAATTAAAGAAGTGTAAAATAAAAATCAAATATGAATGGTATAGATTATTTTATGACTCATGTTTTTACATTATTGAATCTTAGGACATGATTCATGTTTTCATTTGTAGTAATAAATTATTAAAAAATAAAATAGAAAACTATGGTTAAGGAAACATGGTGAATGATGAGTGATTGAGAAGTCTACATATAGGGTATTCAAGAGTTCAGTTAAATATATGGACGATGAGATGTTTAAAAGTATTAATTCCCTTTTGATGATGGGATTACTTTTGAATATTTTTTCTAGTATGGTTAATCTTGAAGTTTGTTATGTGAAAATTTTATTTAACCAAGAATTAATTTTTATTTTTTGGACATAATTATATAGGAAAAAATAACTTTTAGGGTTTATATGATCTTTTATTCTGAGGTAATTATTGGATATGACATTTTGAGATGCAAAATTAAAGGCATAAGATAAACATTAAGATTGAAATATATTAAAGATAATTTTTAGTATTTTATCTCATATTGGGAGTTTTATAATAATTATATTATTTTACAAAAAATAAAACTCATAGGATTGTTGATAACCCATTGTGTCCGAAAAGGCCATGTGAATCAAACCCACAACTAAAGGGAGATACGGGTTCTTTTCCAAGCACTAGCCTATTTGAAGTCCATAGCTAGTGTGACCTTTAATTTTTTGTTAAATTATTTTATGTAAAAATTATAAGTTAGATTTCGGATAAAATTTTATCAAATTTATATCCTTGTAATTTGAAAATTATTTGGGAATTAAGTAATAAATGTAATTTTGGAAGCCTCTCACTATTTTGTTAACCCAGTATTCCAATAGAAAACCGAACACTTTGGGATTTTATTTGAGGAGTAATGGTTGAATTTTATTTTGGAATAACCTATGTTTTTATTTTGGACTTATGATAAATTGGGTTATATAATGAAACAGACAACCTGTATTGGAGAAAATATAATTTTAAATATTATATTTTTTAGGAGATGTTAAGATTGATTGTTGTTATTTAGGGATAACTGTTAAAATTTATCCTAGAATAATATGTTATATAAAACCTCTAATTTTTATGTTTCAATAATATATTGGATTATTTTAACAAACATTATGAAAAATTATTTATCAATTGGTCTATAATGAAATTTGGGTATTGCTATTGAATTTTTGAAATTAAAATTAGTTTAAATCAGGAAGTGGTTTATTATTTTTGAAGATTTATCTTATCCTATCCAAACCTTTTTATTATTTTTAATGTTTAAAAATAAGATGAACTTTTTTTAATGTTTTTTGGATTATGTGATTCTCTAGATGTTTATTTTAGTGTTTATGGTATGAAAAAAATCATCTCGGTTACTCAATGTTTGTAGAAAAATTATTAGTTTTGGTGGAAATTTGTTAATGTAAGAAACTATACATGACAAGTATATTTGTTTCCTTATGTTCATATTCCATGTCATAAATGATTTCCATATGTCTATGAATAGGATATTAAATAACATTTTCTTTTTACTTTTTCTACCATGAACTCAAAGACCATTTATCCAATCACAAATTTATAGCTTTGTGATTGTTAAATTTTTCATAACAATGTTTTTAATTATTATTAATCAGAATATGACTGTTATTTATCTCATCCATGAGAATTTTTTCTTACATGGAACACCAGTATGTGTTATCTCTGGTGACATTCATACATTCCATTCAGTCCTATAAAGTGTATGTTTTTAATCCTTTTTTCAATGTGGGATTGAAATAAAGGTATTTTTAGAAGTCATACATTAGTCACTAAAATCCAAAATCAACATGCGAGGACACAATTTCTAAAATGGGGGATAATGGAACATCATGATCTATTAAAAGGAGTCATGTTGTTTGATAGCATAAATGATGCACCGGATTTATCATAAATGAAAAACTGAATATTATTATTTAATATGATAGTTATCACATACCCATTATTGTAAGGTGAATTAAAATTATTAACTAAACTATGAAAATATGGATTATACATGTTTATATAATTACTCATTTGACCCCAAACTAATTTTGTTTTTAAAGAAAAACCAAATGAATATAAAGAATGTGGTTTTAGTGAAAACTATTTAAATGTGAGAAAATATGTATATAAACACCCAAATAACTTTTTATAATTATATGAATGAAATATAAATTCAATAGGACTTTTAAAATTCATCTTATGTGTTTTCTATAATTTTTATAAGAACAAATACAAGTTTATAGATAAATTTTTTCCCTAAAAATGCCATTTTACCGCCTATTGATGGAGAACATATATTAAATCTATTATTTTTCAATTTTATATTTTATATTTGAAAAAATATAATTCTTTATTGTAAGTGGGATATCTAAATTTACTTTATAATTTTCTTAGTATTTTTATGATAAATTTCATATTCTAATGAAAAGTATAAAATAACGAATTTTAGTTCAAAAATAAAATTCATCTAATTTATTTATATAGTTATATTGTCGATTGACATGGTTTTAAGGTATAACTGTACTATTATTTTTATCATTTAATACAATTAACATCATTCAAAGAAATATGAAATTAATATTAAATAGAAAAACTTTGTGAACTTTTGAATATTTTACCTAAAAAACCCATTTTCTTGATACATCAAAAGGATTAGTGTTAAACCTAATTTAACCACATATATGATTTGAATTTTAAAAAATGTAAATATATGGTTTTTATTATTATGATAAATTAGTCCAATATGATCCAACTAGTGTTTGGGGAATAATATTTTCTTTACCAAGGTGAATGATAAATTGGGTAAATGAACATAAAATTAATATTAATATATTTTAATTTTACCATAAAAATTTCCTAATATTATTGGATGAGTTATTATCTACCATATCCATCCTTGGGACAAACGTTTGACCATTGGAAGATATTTTGGTTTAATTATGACATTTATAATATTTCATTTAATGGAAAAAATGCCATAAAAATGCCTCTTTATACTAAAATAATTTTAATATGGGATTATGTAAGTGATATTTTCTATTCTGAATACTATATATAAATATAGAAAAGTACCTATATCATGGAGATTAATTTCTAGTTTTTATGAATTAAATAATTAAATTTAATTGTTACACACTGATGTTGCAGTAATAGATTCATTAAAGAATGATTTAATGAAATATTTTTGATAATGTTATAATAAATTTAATACGATATATTTTATTCCAGAAATGAATTTATTTAATGAATATGACATTTTGAGATTCAATTAATATTGTTTTATTAAGGAATCATGTTATTATTTGGTTTTAAAAAAAATTATGTAATGAAAAGTGTCAAAATTGAAAAATAATTTTTTAAAATATACAATATATAATTAAGTGATATAAATTTATAAAATTCAAAGAGTCAGCCAACATGTTCATAAAAATATTAAAATCTCATTAATGATTTGTTCATTAGAAAAGGATAAGGATTAAAAACATACTAAATCATGAATAATGTTTATTTTATTATTATGTTTCGACCCATAATCATCCTATATTTGAACTAATTGTGCTTTAAACCATTTAGAATGGAAATTGAATTTATATTATCTTAAAGATTTTAATAATTCCAAGGGTATCCCTCCCCACTCCTATAAAAAGAATCTCATTCCACTATATTACTCACACTTAAAAAACCATTTTCTTCAGACAATATCTTCCCAAAAAACCATTCCTAGAATCCCTTCCCACATTCTTGAATCCTCATTTTAGGTAGAATACCCTCTTTATTTGTGTCAAGGTGTTAAGAAAGGTGTTCATTGAAAGTAAATGTAATGTTTTTATTTAATAATATCTATTTTATTTCTTCTTCCACACCCTTAAAATATTATTAATACAAGGTGAACTAAAAAATCTAGTATCATCAATATACTGTGATGTTATTATATTAATGTCATCAATAAAATCCTTATCAACATTCATTAAATGGGAAAATAATTAATCATTCGAGCATAAATGTGAACTATCACCTCCATGAGCTGATATAATTCATTTTCCATAACCATATCTCATGAATGTTTAAAATAATGGAAGTAATTTTCATGTGTGATATTCATGACACATTATTCATTATAATCTAATAATATACCAATTACAATCTAACATTACATGCCTATAAAAATTATAATGTCATTTGTGCATACATGTTAAATATTACATCCACGAAGCAATGAGACACGTTTTTATTCACTACATCACTTTTATGATTTATAAAAGTTTATTTAAATTTTTAATATGATATTAATTATATTATTATTATCATGGAAACATAAAATAATTCTATCCTTCATACCCTAATGATCACAGAAAATTGGAAAACATTACTCATGCATATATATGGATTACCGTCTCCATGATTGTAACATTGCTCAAATTTTAATATCCATATTTAATTAATTGATTTATGTATGGAAATAACCCCTCAAGTAATCATCTAAGTAATTTTTTGGTGGTGATTTTTTTTCCAAAGCTAGATGACTGGTAATGGGATTCATGAACAGTGTTTCACATGTGATTAATGTATTCTGATGGTGAGCATTACGAGTTCGAAGAGCATAAAAAAATCGAAGGAAATGAGCATTGAGAGTAGATCATCGTGGAGGTGTGAAGTTTTAGCAGAAGGCTCGAATATTATGAATACCATTGAGAATAGTAAATTTATATCTAAATTCATAAAAACTGTAGATTTGATCTGAAGAAAGTGGGAACTCCTAGAAATGATGCTGATGTGGCCCGGATGGTTCAAGAGATGGTGGAAATGCATATAAATATTACTCTACCACTTTTTACAGATGGATTGAGACACAATGAGAATTCTTAGTCAACAGATTCTAAAAGGTGGTTTGCGAAGGAGATTATCAATGGTGTTTCATGCGATGAAGTTCACAAAGGATAAAAGCCAACTAAATGTTTTGAGCATCACGAATTCAAGGAATTCACGAAGGATTTAAAAAGATGATAGAAACCTATGAGCTTTGTGAAGGAAAGTGGACCATCATGAAAGACGGTTCCTTCCTAAATTCTAGTATGAGCTTCATGAAAGAGGGATTCATTGAAAATACTAGACTGAGATTAGTTAAATTGGGAGCTTCAATGAGGCATTGTGCATCAAGAAAAGTGTTTAAAAGGGGTTTCCAAGAACATCTATTGTAAAACTGTATTCATCAGTGCATGAAAGATGTACATCAATAGAGCATAAAAATACAGAAGATGATGCATTCATTCAAGATAAATTTTATGTACTACATGTTTATAAACTCTGAGTGGATCTTCTTAAGAAGCAGTAATCACACATCAATTGAGAGAGAAGTGAGATTTCAAATAGTTATTGGTTGTAAACCAGGAGGGATGGTGATTCTACTCTTAACATTGTAAACAATAGTGTGGTTTTAGTAGATTTGGTACATAGGAACATTGTCATTGTATTCTCCTTGAACGTATCCCAATAAGGGTGAACCATGAAAAAGCAATTAGCCATATGCATTCATTCATTTATGTTCGTACATTGCTACGATAAATAGTGAGAAGTTTGGTTTATTGAACAATGAAACAAGATATGAAGGGGTAGTTGCTTCAGTATTTCAAACCCTGATTCATCCTCCCACACCTCAAAGTATTTAATTGAATTGGACTAGCAATTTGTATCGGAGAGAGTGGTTGAATGTTAGTTGTTCACTCTCAAATGAACAAATGGTGGTGTTAAATCCCAATACAATTCTGTTTCTCAATAGAAATAATATTCAACTACGGAATAATCAGATGTAACGCTACTTGTGATCATTAGGACTGGATGTCTTCCGGGTAGGTATGAATGTAATATCAGTTGATATCAATAGTTTTACTTTATTAGAAGTTGAAAGAAGGGAATTGGAAGATGCATCCAAATTATTCATTGAATAAGGGGTATCCCTATCCCATGAAATTTATATTAAGGTGATTTTCTGTAAACTACCCCATGCTTTCTAGGAGAAGATACTAAATATTCATGGTGGAGACTCAAAAGTCAGAGGGGCCAAGCATCAGGTTTTTTGAAATGAATATGTTTATTTGAGAATGCATGAAAATGAGCCTTCTGATGTAATTTATGACAAGGTAAATTTTTTATTGGATCAAATGTGTGGTCATTGAGAATTCATTAAATATATAATGATTTGGAAGTGTATCTTAATAAAATATCCACCTATTTTCAATATGAACGTTTCAATATTAGAAAATAAATATCTAAAATAGCTCGCATTGGATAACTTGTAAAGTACCCCTGTAGCATACGATATTTTCAATCATGATAATGATTTTGTGGAAAAGGGAGAATACAAATAGGTGTCATTCATGTCCATAATGAATGTGTCCATTGAATGTATATAGGAATATGAATAAACAAATGTGGTGATGTTATTCCTTTTCTCAAATCTTCATAGATGAAAAAATTAGTTCAAAGGGAAACATCCATGGGGATGTCGTGGATGTGGAATGGATGGTCATCTTGTTGAAAGATTCCCAAAGAAATCTCATGAAGTTTATGAAGATGAATTACAAATTCCCATTAAGAACTATTCATATTTTGTGAAAGATATAAAAAAAGTAAGATAAATTTTTTCAAGAAGAATAATCCTATTTCACAAGAATGTGAAAGTTCAGATGAATCTGACGTTGAAGAGGTAGAGAATGGAAAAATTTGTGGATATAATGTTATGGATGTAGTTGTAGGTAACTACCATTAAAATGAATGAAGTGACATTGATGATGATGAAATTTATGGCCGATTTTATATGCAGGATGAGTTTGACAGTGCTCTTAAAGAGATAGATGTTTGGAGAGGGAAAATGAAGAAATCATACAAAGTGTTTTGTATCGCCAAAATCAATATACATTAGTATAAAGAAGATAATTTTGAATAAATGAAATATTTTGATAATACCCTGTCATCATTTCTAGAGGACTCAAAAATAGTTATTAAACCTGGCCTCTAGATTGACCAATAGAAAATGGAGATTGGTAGTTTGAATAAATCATCATAAGAAACAATCAAGCACATTGATGAACTAGAAGAAGATTTTTCCCGAATATTGAAAAAAGATAACGATCTAGTGAAATAGAAGACTCCTGGCGTGACATCAGGAAAGCATATAACTCATAATTTAAAAGGATGGTTGTGGACCATAATGATAATGAAGAATAGAAGAAACTTTCAAATAAAGATGATAAAACTTATATGGGGATTGACATAAAATAGAAAAAAGTCATGCTATATGTCAAAATCCAAGAACCTACATTGAGAATGTAGATTGATTTGGGTATGAAGTAGAACCTAATGATTTAGAGAACCCAAGGGACAACTAATGTTCGGTAGGTGAAATGCATAAATTCACATCACATAAGATGTTATTGCTATTAAATGGTTGGGGGGTATTCACAAAATTTATGTTCCATACCCAAGAGACACATAAGAGAATAATAATAATAGTTGTTTCTTAATATAACTCAATACTCTAGAATATCTTTTAAAGGACATATCTTTGGTTATGAGGATTTGGTCACATGTATACATATTAAACATCAACTATGTAAAGGAATGTTCCCATATAGAACCAATGTGGTCACGAGTAGCAACTCAAAGAACCTACATGTGTGTTGAAAATGAACAGTAAATTTGATGCTCTGAAAGATAATGCTTGTGTATAATACTCTGAAGAATATCAAGGTTATCAATCTATTATGAATGTGAAGCCAAATTCATAGATCAAAAATAAATGATCTAACAAGGTAGTGGTTATATAAATTTCTCTTAAAACAATAGACTATACTGGTTTATGGATCCTTAACAGCGGTTTCACATCCCTTGTGAAATTAAATAAGGATCTCTCTATAGGAATAAAATATGACATAGAAGGGGTTCTCAAGTTGGTAAATGATGAATGCATAATGATAATTCGGCCGAAAAGACTAGGTTTGATGGAAAATAAATGAGATGTGTTAATGTCTTAGTAGTAGAAGGTCTTAGTCAGAACTTGCTTACTATTTGTCACACTACTGGAAATGTTTTCTAATGCCACGGGTTGGAATCGTGGATATAAGTAAAAATATAGTGGCTATAGTTTATAGGTACTGTTTTATGAACTATGGTTTGTATTTGTGTTGATATAGGGTTAGACATATAGCCACCATGTTAAAAAATGGCTATAGACCTAAATCCAAAGTTTTAACTGTGGCTGTAACCCTATATCAACGTTTTAAAACATGGATAAACACCTAAATCCACAGTTTGAAACTATGACATAACCTTAATGAAGATAGGGATACATCCATGATTTAAAATTGGGGATATATGGTTTTCTATTTCATAAAAAAATACCCCCACCAGCCCTTTACAACGCTCCCCCCCAGCTACACCCCTTCCCCATGGAAATCCCCCCCTCCAATCCCGCTAGACAAACCCCAAACCTCTAGATAGCCCCCCCCCCGGACAGTCATGCCCTGCACACCCCCTGCAGCATTCCATCCCCCATGTAACTCCTCCTTCTACTCCCCATATACTGCCTACCCGAATAGAGCCCCCCCCATGAATGACCCCGGACACCTGCTGGACCCCCCAGATAAACCCCCCCCCCTGCACCAGCCCTTCTACTATGCAAATCCATCATCCACTCCCCCTGGACCCCCACCCCCCCAACGACACCCCAGACCCTAGAAAACCCCTCAGATAGACCCCCACCCCATAAGACAGCCCTTGGATAGACACCCCCCCAGGACAGAACCCAGACAGACCCCCCCCCCCCCCCCCATGGAAAGAACATGAAAAGACTCCCCCCACCCCTAGGACAGACCCAAACCACCCCTCCCTTCCCCATGCACCCCCCAAAACCTAGACAGACTCCCCTCCTCACTGTACAGACCCTGGAAACCCCTCATACACTGTGCACCCCCCTACAACACCTCTTCCCCCATGCATATCCCCCCTCATTCCCAAATCTTCACTGCCCCATCCCCCCCGGACAGACCGTAGACACCCCCAGACTCTGGACACCCCTCCTAAAAACACCCCTTCCCCCATTGAGAGCCTCCCATACCCTGGACAGACCCCCAGACCCCGGATGACTCTCCTCCCCCGGGACAGACCCTGGACACCCTCCACCTCTTGCAGCATCCCTTCCACCATACAATGCCCCCCATTCCTCCCACCCCCTCCCTTCCCCATGCACGCCCTGTCAGTCCCCCCCAAACCATGGACAATGTCCCCTCCCCCCAAGACAGAGCATGGAAACCCCACCCCCACCCCCTGTAGTACCCATTCCCCCTTAAAAATCCCTCAATCCCTTTTCCATGCACCCCATTCTAGTACCCCCCTGTCATCCCCCCACAACCAGATCTGACCCAAATCAGTTGTAGAAGGGGCTTTCAACTTCAGTGTTTTAATCCCTGTAATTTTTCCATATATAAAATCGATTTAAACTATGGAGGTAATATATGTATGGACATGGGTTAACCTTATAAATTAGAGTATAATTCCACTATTAATCCCATGGAAATTATAGGATAAATCCATGATCTTAACAATGGTAATTTTTAACTACACACATTTTTAAACAATGGATCTTGGTCCATAAAAACACTTTCAAAACCATGGAAAATTGACCCTCTAGCCACAATTAATAAACATGTATATTTATTCCTACCCAAATATACTTAATCACCTAATGCTTTCATAATAGCAGCAACATAAAATAGTACTCACACCCTCTAGATACGAGATTGAAACACCACCTTTCTAATAAAATGTTACTCAATCATAATAAAAAAATATATCATAATATTTATAACAATCATTATTATAAACAATATAAAATTTCAATATATAAATCATCATAAAAAACAAATTGATAAAAATAAATGTATATAACATGAATAAAATTCACATCTGAAATGTACCTCAATATCAGCATCACCAGAACCATCATAACCCTCATCATTTCCTATAAAAGCACCAACATCATTATCACCTCCTATTAGACCACCACCACCACCATCATCTTCATGATCATTTAAATATTCATTGGTTTATGCACCTATATCAGTGTAAGGAGTGAAGAATCCTCATAAACATAATGTAAACAAATAATAACACATTTAATTAATGAAAACATTCAATGTTTATTAGGTGATTTATATAATATCATTATGTTACCTATAAAATACTCAACATAATTAATATAAATGAGAACACATATAATTAAGGAAATTCCCTAATAACCATTCGTGAGGTCCTCCCCTTAGCCTGCAGACCTACCCCCTACCCCCTACCCCATCCACCCACCCCCTTCCCCCTCCCCCAGTCCCCTACCCCCTACCACATTACCTAAAGACTTCCAGTAGACCACCCCGTACCCAGCAAACCTCTCCCTTGCCCCTGCTCTACAGACCTCCCCCTACCACCTCCACCCACCCCACCTCCTTCCATGCAGACCTCCCCCATCCCTCTAGCCTACAGACCTGCCCCTGCCCCCTACCCCCTGCCCCCTCCACCCACCCCCACCCCTTTCCCAACAGACCTAACCCATTCCTCCATACCTGTTCCTCCTTCCACCTCCCCTACCCCTACCCCCTACCCCACGCCCCTACCCCCTCCACCTCCCTATCCCCTGAAACTGGTTGATAAACATGTCCCTAATATGGAGTACCCCCACTTTGAGTACTTGGGGCAGTGATGAACTCGTGGAAATAATATAGAGGAAGTAAATAATATAATAAATATGTTGCTAAGTTATTATATAACTCTGCATATAATTATGAGGAACTATTCCATGTCACTAGAATATCTCTTATAATGTACATAACCATGTTCCATCTATGATTTAGTTGTCTAAACCTAGTAGTCTTCCTTGTAGGAAAAAATGATATCAAACACATTAAGATTCATCATAAAAATTTTCTTATGTATAATATGTTCATACCATCATTCTCTATATATAAAATTACTCTGAATATAATATTTTATTTTCAGATGCTGACACATAGGTGAGAATAAATGTTAAACATAGGATGTCACAAAGTATATTTAATGTACTTTTCAAAACATGGATCGTGAGTCCCAGTAAAAGGCAGGGCTAGTAATGTTTTCCTAAATCCATGTTGAGTTAACTATATAGCTTATCTCAATAGGTACATGAAATTTGGGAGAGATTAATTACTTAGATATCTATTTCTAGTATACATTGATCCAATCTAACCTAACATTAATGTCATGTTTCTCATTTAAACACAGTGTGTGAATCATTAGGGTTAATAGGTGTGTCTTATTTTAAATCCTATGTAATATGATCGATATCATACATGGAATATACCCTAGAAAACACAACGTGTTTGTTTGGCTATGATGTCACGGTTTCTACACCTATACATTCTGAGTTATGTGGTTCAAAAAACATAGTATGTGTCCCCTAGGTAAAAAACATTTAATATAACAAAGAAATTACATCAATAATGACTAGTATAAATTTATTCAAAATAAATTAAAAATAAAATAAATAAATAATGAAATAAATAAGAACAATATATTTAATTCTATTTGGTCTCTTTAAGGATTATGTGCATGGAAACTGTAAGGATACATGTGGGGAATGTATGTTGAGTTGTCATTCAATTATTTAATACAAAGGAATCAAATGTGGGATAAAAGTATTTTGTTCGACCGTATAGAGTTTTCATTAGTCTAAAATTAGGTATATATGGGTCCCATGGTCCCTAAAACCTCTTTAAAATTTTTCTCGTATAGTTAATAACCATGTAAAGTGTTTCCTACCCAGCAATAATTAATCCCCAAAGGCTTCTATAATAGATGAACCTTATAGAAGTACTCACATACTCTAGCTATGAGAAAAAACCCCCCATCCAAATAAAACTAAACTCAAGCATAATACAATATATATCATAATAATTCAAACACTCTCTATAAAATTTCAATATCCATATCATCTTAATAAAAAGAACTATTTGATAAAATTCACTGCATAAACCATGAATAAAAGTTACATCTGAAATGTATCACAATATCACCATTAACATAACCATGATAACCCTCATCATCTCATATAGAATCACCAACATAATTATCAACTCCTTTAAAACTACCTCCACCACCACCGTCATCATGATCACTGAAGTATTCATTGGTTTATGCACCTAAATCAGTGGAAAGAGCAAAGAATCATGAAAAACATAATGCATTAAAATGAGAACACATTTAATTAATGAAAACATTAAATTTTTATATTGTGATTAATATAATATCATTATGTTACCATTATAATACTCTAATAAACATAATGCATAAAAATGAAAACTCATATAATTAATTAATGCATTAAAATATTCTTTTGTATGATGATTCCTGAACAAAAAATTGATGAGAAATAAGAAATATGTGTAGAATATAGAGTAACATTTAGAGTCTAATGGTGTAAATTGAACAAAATAATAAATATTGAGTAATCATGTTTTGATATGGATAAAATATTATATAATATTTATTTAATGATGCTATTATTCATGTATGGATTACATTAAAGAGGGGAATTATTATATATTATAAATTATAATGAAAAATTAGTCCATATAGGGGGTACACTATATGTTATTGGGTGAATATCTAGAGGTTATTAATGAATTGATTCATCATTAATATATGCCCCACCAACCTTGCAACCCCTCTCCACCCCTGTCCCCCTTACAGCCCACCTACACCCTCCCCACTGCCCTATAGACCCCCATTACACCCCACATGGAACCCCCAACTGCCTGAAAACCCCCATACCCCCTCCTCCCACACCCTCCCACCTGACATTTTTTCCTCCCCTATTGCCCTCTCCCCCTACACCCACCCCTTCAAATTTCCCCTCCCCCCACTACCCCCTTGCACCCCCAAACACACCCCCTTGCACCCCTACACTACAAAGCCCCCTTTAGACCACCAACCTCTCCCCCTACCCCTCTAGACCCCCTTAAACCCTCCCCCTCCCATGCCCCTACAAACCCCATTATACCCTCTCTCTTGAACCCCATCTATACCCTACCCCACTCCCCATGCCCTAGCCCCCTCCCCAGGCCCCCAGCCCATGCCCCTGTAGACCCCCATCTGCTGAAGACCCCCCTACAGCAGAACCCCTACACCCTCCCCCCTTGAAGCCAATAACTCTCAGTGTAAAATTTAATCTATAAGAATAAATGTGTGTGAAAATTCTATATTGAATTAATGTAAGGTTCATGATTAAAATATTAAAAAGTATAAGGATGACTATGATGATAATTTAAACATTATTAAAGAATAGCAAAAAATGTAAAATTTAATATTTCATGATTTAGAATTTAAATTAATGAACTTTGAAACAACTAAAGTTGAATACTCACTTGATGTTGAGAGAGGATCCTCTAACGATGTTCCAATAAAATTCGTACATCTCAGAAGACACATTATAGTAGTGGGATAAGCATGATTAAATTAAAATAGTCATCGTCTTAAAATCTTATTAATATGATAAACCCGCATTCTAAAGAATATTTATACACAAATTACACTATATTGAAAAGTGATGGTTTTAATTCTCCATGAAGATATGTGAATAAATATATTGTTAAATGCAACACTTCAGTGAAGATGGAAGAAAGAAGATAAGTATTAATTCTCTCATAAGGTGACAATATAGAAAAATTTCAGAAATATCTGTCCACCTATGAAATTATACTCAATGGAATAAGACTAGATTTCATGGAAACAACTATTGTTGGGGAATTTTCATACCCAAGGACATTGACAATTAGAATAATCTAAAAAACATTCAAAAAATTATATGGCGCATGTCATGGGGTTGAATTACAATATTTAAGAAAAAATCATATAAATTCATTATCAGTAAATAGAATTGAGAAAATATTTTGAAAACTAATTTCAATTTCTTGGAAAATTCATTAGAAATTTTGGATGATGTGGTTATGGTGATGGTGAGTACTAGGTGACAACTACCATGAACAAATTCAGAAAAAGTGATTGAAGGAGACTATAATAGTGGAAGAAAAATAAAAGGAATATTGTTAATAACTCTAATATAGGTTGTAAAGAAATTTAGGTTACAAATATGGATACAACATTGATTAATGTAAAATAAAATGACACACTAAAATGAAGAAGCTTCCACTGTGGTAGGAAATGACACTTTTTGGAAAAAATTAAGAAATCATTGAATATTAAGATTAATGAAATATCTATAAGGAAAAATATTGAATAAATAAAATAATAAAATAAGATAATTGGAATGGTGTAAGAAATCTCTAACAAATAAGTTAATGTTAATTGTATGTGACCACGGATGGGTAACATTGCAGAGGAAAATGATCATTTTAGATGATGTAAGGATGTTAACCACACTATAAAAAATGATTAAACTGATTACCTAGGTGTGAGGAACTTATAAATAAAAAGATCCATTTTTAATAATATATGAAGGTTACTATGAAAGAAAAATAACAATTTAAGATGAAAAATAAATGTATTCTAAAGGTTTTCATTGATGTGTAGACAGAAAAATTATAGGAAAAAATGCAGATGTATGAAAAATAAAATAAGGGTGAATGGTTATTTCCAGAGTACATGAAGTAGAAAAACCCACATACAATAAAATAAAACATAGAAAAAGTAGTCAATGAAGTGTAAACTGATTAATTACTGGTTAATCAAGGGTGGTAACTTGAAGAAATATTACGCTAACATGAACATTGATTTTTATTGAGACAATACTCTCATCTATATTACTCTAACTAATAAGGAAAGGTTGATCAGCCATATTCCTAGATTAGTTGTGATGTGATTAAATGAAAACAAAAATTTATGGTGATGAAATTAAGTAATTGTTTACCCCTATAATGGAATAAACATTAAAGATTAAGATTTTAGAGACATAATGAAGTTAATATATTGTATAAACAATCCCATAAATATAAGGATTTAGAAACTGAATTCTAATGTTCTTGTGAATGGAGCATTAAAGTAACCATAGACTTATTCTATATATGATGGTTAAAAAATTCCAAATATATAAAATCCAATGAATTGAAGTCTCATTCATATATGAGGAACTTTTTCCATACTTACCCATTTTTATATGAAAACATGTGATTTAATAAAATGGGATAAAATTGATTTATTGATGAAAAATAATGATTTCACAAAAGGGCAGAAACATGTTATATCATGTTCTACAAATTTTGAGCTAACTTTTGAATTGGATGAATGAAATTAAAGTGAATGTAAAAATAATGAATTAAACCCTATGAGGTGATTTTTCAGAGCATGGAAACATGTTATTAATTTTTTGAATAGTATTAATTTCTGAGTATATCACACATGTCTTCTAAAATGAGCATAGATCACATAGATATATATTTAGCTAATTTGAGACCATTTTATTTAAGAAACTTTTTGTTATCCCTATCTCAATGAACAAAATAGTCGTATTCATTTCAATAGAAGATAATGGAGGAAAAATAAAAAACATGAAGATATATTTCCTTCATCTCAAAATTTTAAAGAAAGGGATTTCAATTTATATCAATAAGTGGAATATAAATGTGAAGACATTTATCCCAATCAAAGTGACATTGAATTTTAATCAATATGAGGTAGAGAATAAGTCTATGAATTTAAGGAAACATTATTGAGAAATGTTTATTGAGAATAAATCCAATGTGGGAGATTGAAGTACCCAACGAATGATCATGGTCACATTTGATATTGTTTATAAATAAATTACAGAAAAGTAAATGAAGTAATATAATGAAAATTTAATGAAGTAATTTAAGGAAAATTAAAATTGAAATCAATAAAGAAAGTTTGATTTTCATTATGTTTTTCAATATTTTCTTCAAAATATTACTTTTGGATAGATCTTACATATTTTTGTTAAATTAATCTAAATATTCCTTTATTGAACTACTGGTTCTTATCCTAAAAGTAAAAATTTGGTGAATTTTATAATAAATGCTGACTAAAGAGCCTGTTATGGATATTTTTCTAGTTTATGGCAAATAATAGAAGCTTTAGATTCAAAGGATGTTTCCTAAAGAACTTTATATTCTATTAAAAGCAACATAGAACTATGCTCTTTAACTAAAACATACATGGAAACATAATTATATTATATTATAGCTTTTCTATTTTTATTTATAGTAATTATATTTTCCATAGGCCTGTATATTGAAACAATTATCCCCTACTGAACTCAAAGGGATCTCATCCTATTTTATGAAATGTTAAATTCATTATCACGGTCAATTTTTTTTGATTTTGAACACTGTTTTTGAAATGTTTATAAGAATATTAGATGTCTAGTTCTTGCATACAACACAAAGTCTACACCAATAAAATCTTACAAATCTCTTACATATACTATATTTATCAAAATAGATTTAAAAGCCAGAGTAATTATTAATGTAAAATTGGATCTAATCAAATACGGTGGATAAATAGTGGAAATTGATTAAGTTATCATGATGAAGAAATACACAAAATCAATTACTAACAAAAGAAATAGTTTCTTTATAAAAGGAAAACAATTCTAGATTTGATAGAACTATGTGAGGGGTAAGAGTGAAAATACCATAAGTAATAACATACAAACACATAAGGAATGATATGGGGATTTGAAAGTAGTATTCCAATACCGAATAATATAAATATTCAAGATGAAATATTTTAATGAAATAAGTAATAAACACATAATTTATGATATTTAATCCCTTAGAAAGCTATGTTCACAACAAAAACACCACCCAAACTCGATTATTTTAATAATATCAAAATCAGAAACATTTATAGTATACAATGATGAAGAAACATCAACATGATAAATAAAACTACATCCATAAAATAATATTGCAAGATTTATAAATCCAGACAAAAAGAGGTTTGGTAGTCCTGATCACATAATGTACGTTTTAGGTTGGATGTACTCATATATAAAACATATGAAGGGTAATAGTGATCATTAAGGTTATCATATGGTCTATAAATACTCCTTCATGGGTTCTCATCCTGGTGTTTTATTCACAAAATAATGCTATCATCGATGATCCAGAAGTGTATTACATAGATTATAATGCATTATGACTTACCGATGAGGAGGAAGAACAAACTGTATAGGGTTTCAGTGCTAAAACAAAAAGAGATAAGAACTATATCTCAGAGTATGAGGGACCATGTATGTTGAAACTATAATAGAGAAAGTGGTTATTAATTCCCTCGAACGCATGATTTATTCGTTACTAGCACACCCTATCATAGTGCACCATGAGACCATATCGAACAAAATGCCATAGTGTGCAATCAGAAACCCTAGATAAATGGATAGTGCAGATTAATCATATGATGTGAGGGATAAATAATTACAAAAAGAGAAATCTTAGATCAGTGACCTAGATGAGATATGTGAAAAATCCCAACTGAAGGCCAGGGCCCTATGAAGAGACCCACATGGGAATTAAATGATCTAACAGAGAGAATAATCCCAAAAGATAAAATTTAGAGAGTATTAAATAAAAGAATTATTTTTTCTTATATGAAACTAATTCAAAATACAAATTTCATTTTAATAATATGGAAAATTTTATTTGAGTATAAAATATACAGTATAATAATTCACATAGAATATTGTGCATAATAATACCTAAAATTTGGAAGGAAAAAGATGAGTTTGAATTTTATTTTTTGAGAGATTTTTGATATACTTCGGATCATCAAGAACCATATAATTGTGTGATTGTTTAGAAAATAGTATTTAGAATAAAAAGGATAATATATCGAAGAATATGGGTTTGTATAAAAGAATAAAAAATTATTATCTGATTTTGAGAAAACTTGTGTCCATGTGATTTAAGTATAGTTTTGATCATATAAAAATTTATTAAAGTCTATGGAAGGGATAAGCCTTGAAATAAAGAGTGGAAAATTATAATTTTTTGAATTAATAAAATAATTAAAATGATGTTGAGCTAGATGATCATATTTATTGAGTCCTACATGCACATAATTATATAATTCCACAGAAATCAAAAAAATCATATCTTGAGAAGGAAATAGAAGCAATGGGGGGGGGTGTTGATGATGAAAATAAGTGGGCCTGAATCTCTTACTGAAATCAAAGAAGTAAAGGATGAACTGTTATTACATTCATAAGGGAAAAAAATATACATACTATCAGTTCACAAAAAAATTCCAAACCACATAAATCCACAATTCAATTAAAGGGTGAGTTTTCTCATTAATTCATCATCACATTCACAAGTCTTTTAACAAAAAATACAGTTTCACACACAAGATTTTATTAGTCTTATATAAGTACTTATCCTTTTATGAGTTTTGTTTTAAATAAAAAATAACAATAAAGACTCTAAATGAACCATAGGGTTTAACAATTTCACAAAATTCACAAAATTTAAATAATAAAATATTCAAATTCATAGAATGAATCATCACCTAAAAATAATAATAAACTATTAAAACATGTAAAAACAATATATCACCTAAAATATCATTTAAATTTATTTCATTTCCTTGATTAGTTAATCAGTCCATCCACCTAAAAAAACTAAAATATGATAGTTGCACATATGAAAAAAAAAATAGAGAATAAGAATCTTATACCTGGAAGTAATCTTCAAACCAAACAAAACAAAATATATGTGGACATATGAACAATTGTAACTGCCTCAAAATTATACACAATTATGTAGAAAATAACGGATGCATGGGTGATATGAACATTCCCTGAATCATGAGAAGGAAGTATTTTGATGGAAGAAGGACAATATAAAAGATAATGAATGAATTCTACTTGGACATGCTTGAGAGGTGAGATGTTAACACGAAGGCAATGGGGTTTCCACGTTTAGTGGAAACGATGGGAAATATCACACTGGGGATGAAGATGGGGCAGTGTCATGAAGGCCATCTAAGAACCATCAAGGTATGAGGATCTTGGAGAGGATAGGTTTCAATGACCGTCAAGGAAGATGGATCGTCACCAAGTGAAGAGGTCACCACCGAGAGTAGAAGTTGCCATCATGGGACGAGAATTCGAGAGGGTGGAGGAGGGAAGCCGAGAAGAGAAGTCTTGCCTAGAAGAGAGGGCCTCCAAGAGAGAAGAGGTCAATGGTATAAGGTGGGTCGCAAAGGCTCGGGGAGATAAGAGAGTCTCTGAGTGTTTTAGGAACAATATAGCCACATGTTTTAATTAAAACTGTGGCTATAAACTGACCTATAACCACAGACCACAAAATAGTGGCTATAGATCCAAGGCTATAGGTCATTTTTTCTAGATGTGTCAACTACATGAATTAGGGAATTCTATATGATTTAATGAGAAGATCTATTTTTTCAATGGAATATATGGTGTTGTTGAGCTATACGAAAGAAGAGAAAAGGGAATTATATACCTTTTATGTAGATAAGTATATATGTGTTTTTGTCAAAAGATGAATGAAACAAGTTGTGGCATGAAAAACATAGTCATCAATGCCAACTATCCCTGTAAGGATCTGTAATGTGTGATAAAGCTATATACCCCTCTAATCTATCACATGATCGTACTCATATGTGTGATTATTTCCAACAAGGGATGATCATAAGAATAACATACAAGTCAATAGAATATAATTCAACTTGATTTATTGAATTAGAGCATGCACATGAATGTGGACCCATTTTACTGTGATCTGTTAATGGTTAGTGGTATTATGTCCTTTTAATTGAAGAGTTTAGTATAATGATTTATTTATTTGTCATTTCCTACAAGTCCTTTGTTTATTTTTTCATAAAACAGTACAAGAGGGAATGTGAATGGATTCTTGAATTGAAATTCCTAATGATTCATACTAGTAATTGAATGGAATTCATATACTATCAAGTGGAAGACACTCTTGAGAAACATGGGATAAGGAATATAGTTTCTTTAGTGAGAACACAAAAACATAATGGAGTGGTTCATATGAGAAATTTTATCATCAACAACATGTCTAGAATGATTCATATTGAGAAAGACCTACTAGAGAAATTTTGGAAGGAAAAAGTCTTGACATCTCTCAACATTTATAATAAGGCTCTGTTGTGTCTAGATGAAGGAAATACATCATATGAGATGTGGTATAGAAATAATACAAAATTAAACTATTATTGAATATTTGGAAGTAAGTTATTTATTTTAAACAATTAGAAACATAATAAATTTGATTCATGTGGAGATATGTGGATATTCCTTCTCTACTCAGAAAAAGAAATGCATATAAATAATTTAATAATATACTAGGAAATGTAGTTAAAATAAATGGAATCACTATAGGGGAGGGTAAGTAGAATATTCAAATAAAAACATGAGTAGGTTCATGATGAAAATGATAAAGAGGTTAGCAACACAGGGGGTGTAGAAGTGGTAAAAATAGATTCATAAAGAAGATACTAATGATGAGAAAGAAGAAGTAAATTTTATATCTATAAATAATCTAATGAGTATAGATGTAATTAAAATTAAAAATATCATTGGTGATCAGAAAACACCATTTCTGACAAGAAGAATTATGTCCCTGCAGTAGTCATATTTTCTATCTCATATAGAGCCTAAATGTTGAGCCGATGCAATTGGATATGAAACTGGTTTTATCATATGAATAAAGAGGATGACCAGATTGAGAAAATCAAACATGGGAGATTGGTTTAAATCCAACAGATAATAATTTCATCAGGGATAAATGGTTCTTTCACAATAATATGGATGAATATATAATAGTGAAAAGAATCAAAGCACGACTGGTGTGAAAATAAAACTCACATATAGAGGGTATTAGTTGACGATACATTTTCCCCAGTTGAAAAGCTAGAAACAAATAGATTATTCTATTCTATAGCTGTTCAAATACATTTCATGGTTCTCTAGATGGATTCCAAGTTAGCATTTATGAATGGGGTACTAGTTGAAGTAGTCTACTTTGTGAAACAAGATGGTTTTCTAAATCATGAAGATGAAAACAATGTTTTTTGGATGAAAAGAATTTGTACGGTTTAAAGAAAATTCCCAAGAGTGTTGAATTCAAGGCTACACGATATTTTTAATAATCATGGTTTTCAGTGTGGTGTATTTGATTTCTATCTATATGTCAAAAATGAATGTAATCATAGAATTATGGTTATGGAATTTTCCAATGACATAATTTTCGTACAATAAGAAGAAGTGAAGTGTAGAATGTTTTTAAATTTCTCAAAAATATAGTTGGAAAAATACATGATTGATGAGTTAAAAATTTTATGTGGTTTACTGGTGCCACAAGGAACAAATTAGACATTCATTTCTCAATCCAAATATATAATGTAGGTTATGAGAATATCGGGAATGGAAAATTCCACAAAAATGAATGCTTTGGATTCTACCCTAGTGAAACTATCAAAATATGATCATTTCAGGGAATTTAATATCACAGATTATACGAAAATCATTAGAAGTTCACTTTACATGACTGTGATAAGACATGATATTGGTTTCGCCACATTCCAGGTAGTGAGATATCAATGAAATCCCAAGGAAAGCAATAATATTTTAGTGAAAAAAAATAATCTAGTATATCAGAGTCACTATGGTTTTCAGTTTGATGTATAGGGGAAAATATCATCCAAAGTTGCTAGGATTTTCATATTCAGATTGGGAAATATCATCAGATGATTATAAATAAATGTGGGAGGATATTTCTATCTTCTATGATTGAGTATATCCTAGATGAGAAGGATAAAAGATATTATTTTCTTGATCACTGTAGAAGATGAATATATTTTTGGCTATTCAAGTGTGTGTCAAGTTATTGTGGATGAAGCAGCAACATGATAATATAGGAGTTTAAGTGATATCTTTAATCATATTTCATTGTGTTAATTAATCTTCTATAAATCTTAAGAAAAATATAGTTCATCACTCAATGATATAACACATTAAAATCATGTATTATTTTATGAGGGAGAAGGTGGAGCATGATCTTTTGAAGTTGGATTATATTCTTATAGAACTACATGTTGAAGATAGTATGATGAAGTCATTGACCAAATAAGAATTTAAACGACATAAATTTTATTTGTGGGTTCAGTCAACTCACCGCACATGAAATATTATGGATTTGGCACCCCCCCCCTATGCCTATGTATGGTTTGTTTTCTACTAATTTAATGATATATGTTTTTACCCTATTTTAGACTACAATGGAGGGACCTTTGGGATCATTGACAAAGTTGGAGAAATTGTGTCTATTAAAATGGACAAAATGTATTTGTCATGACACTAGGAGAAGCTGATAGTTTGCGAAGTGAGATAGGGGGATTAATTATTTTGGGGATTATTAAATCAGATGACTCTAGATGTTATCTTTCATAGGATAAATATCACTATAGCTGAGGTTTGCGATGAAAATATAAGAATGGAATGGTCATAGAATTACGTAATCCTTTGATGATATTTATATTATACTATTTTTTTATCATGTCGATCATTGATCATGTGGTGTTATTATATGATTTGAGTAAATATTTTATCGTTATCTTAATTGTAAGAAGTGAATGTTCGTTTTTGATGAAAGAATCTGTAATGAGGTATCAATTTTTGAATAGTTGTCAACAAACAAAAAAAGTAAGATTGTTGGGAAAATCCATACCACAATCATCTTAGTATATTGTGTGTTTGAAGGTCTTTGATGAAAATTTATATATGACTGAGAATGAGGAATGATGGTGTTTGCTGAATCATGTGTCTATGGTGGCGTAGTTTCTTGTGGTTTGGAAAATTTTTGGGGTCCAAAATTTTGAGTTTGGATAGCATTTTGAAATATGGGTTCCCTTGAAAATCAGATCAAAAATGGAAAGGGAATGCGTTTCATGTAGATGGTAGTCATGAAAAGTTTTTCCCAATGGATAAAATGATTCTGATGGTGAGATATACGAGTTCTACAGACATCGTGGAATATGAAGGAAGGATAATTGTAAATGGAGAATCGGGGAAGCATGATATTTTTGCAGAAGGAACTGTTATTACGATAGGAATTTTGAATGGGAAATGTCTATGGAGATTTGTTAAAAATGGTGCATTGTGGTGAAAAAGATGTAGCTCTGTGAAATGGTGAAAACATGGCCATCAAGGTTTTAGAGTTAGTAAAAACACATATAAATATGAATTTATCCCCTTAAGAAGAAGGATCGAGACTCAACAAGATTTTTAAGTCGTTGGGTTCCTGAAGGGGGTTCACAAATGAGTTATATGTGAATATGTTTGTAAAGGATCAAATCCAACTTAATGGTCTGAGCATCAAGAAAAGATGGAATTTTTGAAGGATATAAAAATTTGACTGATACTTGTGAGCTTTGTGATGGCTAGTTAGCTTCACGAAGGGGGGATTCATTTCGATGTCTAATTTGAGCTTCATGATAGAGGGTTTCTTCTCAAATTCTAATGCAAGCATCACGACATAGGGTGATTTATGAAGGCAGTGTACATCAAAAAAAGTGTTTAAAAGGGGTTTCCCAATACATCAGTGGTAAAATGGTATTCATAAGTGGATAAAATAGGGAACATAGAATGATAATCTGCATACAGTAAAGTATGAATTCATTTGAGATAAATGAGGGGACCTAGAAGTATATAAACTATGAGTGTATATTCTAAAGTTTTAGTGAGCACACATCAGTTGAGGGAGAAGTGAGATTTGAAATAGTGATTATTTAAAAACCATTAGGGATAGTGAGTCTGTTCCAAAAATTATAAACATCAATTCACTATTAATAGATATGGTACATCATCACATTGTATTTGTATGCTCCTTGGACATATCCTAGTGATGGTGAACCTATAAATATCATTGTTTCATGCGCATGATTTCTTTCATATTGATTGGTTTCTCTGGGAAAGGGAGATAATGTTGTTTTTTTACCACGAAATTAGTTCTGAAGGGGCTGTTGTATTAATCAATTATACCCAAATTCAACCCCCCCCCTCCCGCAGGTTATTTAACATGATTGGAATAAGAAATTAAAATTTATAATTGACATATGAAATTTATTATTATGATATGGATATTATTCTAGAGATGATTTAATTATGACTATAAGGACTATTTAAATCATACAATGTTCTTTTTATACTCATATACCATATATAACAAATACGTCAGATATCAACTTAAATAATTATGTAATTATTATTATGGAAATAATTTATATTAAAGGAATAAAAACATGAGAAATGATCTAAAGAAATTATAAATTAACCTATTCTAATTATTCCAGAATTTAATGATTATACGTGATGAGTCAAACACAAGGTAGGAGACATTATCTCAATATCATTTCATTAAAAATTTCATGATAATATACACTTTTATTCTTTTATAAAGTGTATATATAGACACAATGACTTCTCATATTCATATTTTGTCTATAATTTTATTTTTTAATAATTTAATAAATTTATTAATTCATGGATATTAAGAAAAAAGTGATTACTATTTTGTTGGACACCTTGAATTCTTAATGATTTATTTATCAAATAATTTTTTTATATTATTATTTTTCATTTTTATTTATATAGACACAAAAATATTATATATTAAATTTTTTTTCTATATTAAAATTTCATTTAGAGGATTTCAAAAGGATTATTCTATATGAATCATTTAACATTATTTACAAAATGAGAAAAAGAATGTTTTTTAATGTATGCGGTGACAATGAATTATCATCCATTGTAACTGTTATTTGATATTTGGATTCCTCTATAATAATTAATTTTTTAAAAATGGAAAATATATCCATTATTCTATTTTTTGGTATTTTTGTATTGATAATGGTTTTTAATGTTGATTTACAATTTTAATGTCTTCAAATGCTTTCTTTTGAATGCAAATGCAATTTTTGGAGTTAAATGTTGATAATTTCAATATTTTATGTGTTATAATTATATAATGGTACTTATAATTTTGATGGGTGGTTACGTGATAAAAAAAAGGGTGGTTACCTGATAAACCAAAGATGGTTGGTTCCGTAAAAACTTAACTATGGGTGGTTATATTATAACCTCTAATGTATTGGGTATGGAAGTCAGTTGTATGGATTTTTCTATTTGTAACAATGATATGTGTGGAGGCCGAAAGTATTGCTATAACATTTATATATGATTATGGCCATTGTTACCTTCATATGTTATGTGTAATTTCTATTGGTTTTATGGTAATATTGTGATTACAAAAAATGGTAACAAATGAGACTATATTCGGTGTAGTGTATTCACCACTTCTTATAGGTGAGAACTCCTACAATATATAAATGTATTCAGGGAATACATTTTTGAAAAGGCATACCATTTTCATTTTTTGTGTATCTTTTATAGAGATGTTATTTCACATCTTATGTTTTTAAATGTTTTTCACTGAATTTACATTAAAAAAGTGTCAAGGATGGAATTAAGGAAAATTTATGATGATTAACATGAAAATAAATCATGTTTCCTTAAAAGAAATCAGTTATGAAATAAATGGATATTGTTGGTATCCTACACTTTTTATTTCTAAGGTATTGTTATGATATAGTTATGTCCTAATTCTCTAAAACTCTAAACCTGAAAAGACCCTCAAAGTTAATTGTTTACTAAACAAAAGATTCTATAACATTTAAGTCTGGGAATGCATATTAATAATAATAAAAATAATATTTTGAATATTTAATTTATTATGTTTATTTTTAAGGTTTATTTTTAATTTTATTACACATATTACAATGTATTATACAATTACATAATAAATTAATTTTATATCATATTTCTTGACCATATTTAGATTACTTGTCAAAAAATTAATTTGGAATTATTATAAAATTTTAATTATACTCATTCCAAAAGTGGAATAATTTTTGAAAATTTAATAAATTGTTGCGGAATAATTTAATTTAACATTAATACAGTATCTGAGACAAGACAATATGTTTTTAAGAAGATAATTTGTTTTAGAAAAAGTTGATTCTATATTAACTCTATAACTAATAATAAAAAATATATAAATCAAAATTATTAATTACTTATATTTTTTTTAAATTAATAATTAAAACAATCTCCGTTAGTTATTATTTTAATAAAATAAAAATTATAATCATTATCTATTTTAAAACATACTTTAGAAAAACAAATTTTTAATCCAAAAAAACATATACTAAAACCTAATATATGATTTATTGAAATTAATTAAATTTATTAAATATAACTATATAGTAATTAAGATAATTTAAAACATAAAAAATTTGTACTTTTAAATTAAATATTATATTAGAAATAAAATACATTCAACCAAAATCGGTATTTTCATTATTCACTGAAAAATAAATATTTTTCCAAAACTCCTAAAATTACACACAATGTAAATTTTGATATTCTGATTATTAAAAAAAATATTTATCAAATAAATTTTATAAATGTTCTAGAAAATGAATAAAACTTTTTCCTCAAAATCAATAAAATTTAGTTTTTGATGAAATCATATTATTGAATGATGAAACAACATAACAAAACATTGATTGATTATTTACTAAAACAATTCTCAACAATTTATATGGGGTAATAAATTCATATATATATATATATATATATCTTTTTGTTGGTGTATTATATAGTAGTTAATAATATTCATACCATCCAATTTAATATTTATTTTATAATAGTAATATATACCGTGGGTTAATTATGTTCGATGTTTCATGTAGAATATGTTATCGAATATAAAAATTTTGATGTTGCCTATAACACAAGATAGCTGAGTGTTTCTTGAAAAATATATGAATCCATTTTTTTTCTTAATGTACTCTATAGAATATAATTTTCATATTTTAAAATCATTGTCTGTTACACCCATGTTCCCAAGTATGTATATCTTTATGGGGGACATGATGTCATATTTTTTACCCCTTCATCATCTATTCTGGAAGAGACTAGTTATGAGTAGGTTCCCTAAAGAACCCACCAACCAATGAGAAGACAATAAATATACCTCTCACCAAAACAGAAAATATTTTATTTTCCAGGGACATTGGAACCTCCATCAAACAGAAATATTCCCATCAATAGAGATAACATTAAAAATTGAATATTTTCATATCAGATGTGCCATTAATTATTAAGGGTCAATATTCCATCATCAGACACATTTCAATAATGTTTCATTTCATTACCATCAATAAGTATTTACATTTTATCATTAGAAATATCATTTAATAAATATCTATCATATCACATATTGATAGATTTTTAGAATATAAAACATAATATTAAATATTAATGAATCAAATTTATCTAAGAGTATTTTTTTATGATGTAAAATGGGATGTCATGTTATTGGATAAAATATAAGTGAAATAATATCCTTTGAACACATATCAATACATAATATCTATGTTACTTGATAAATGATAAATATTATACTTTCAATAGAACATATAGTAAATATTCATTCACCTTGACCACTAGTTCATGATATTGACCTGATATACTAAACACATATCATTTCTCTAATAGTATATTCACTAGATCTAATTTATGAAATCACTACTATATAAAACTTCAAATTTCATCAGCAACATTTTTACATAATACAGGTTTAATTCATTAATATTTTATAAATATAGAAAATATTATACGAACCAGATTGACTATATTTGAGTTAAGGAATATGAAAAATAATTATTTTATACCCAATAGCTAACTACAATGTGTACTCTATATGAAAACTATCTATGAATATTTTTTAGAAAAAATTGGTTATGGATTGAAATTTTATTAGAAATGGTTATCTATAATGTCCCAAACTTTTAAATGTAATATTCTATATTGATTGAAAAAATTATTTATTAAGAAATGATGTTATGGAAATCACATGAAGTTTTTTTGTTACTATGCACCATTATATGTCCAGTCGAATTAAAAATAATATTAAGAATTATAACCATTGATAATATATGTAGGATCAAAATATGAATTTAGATGCTCAAATACAAGAGGAGGGTGAATTATAATATTAAAAACATTCATTTTTTACCCTATTGAAAACAATGTTTTATAATGTTAAACAAGCTAAACTCACAAACCCTAAAATAGTTCTATAAGAGAAACTTTATATGTTTCGGAAATATGGTTTCATAACAGAAACATATGTAAATCTTACTTAGGTAAAGATTATACCTTAAACAGTATATAATCTTATTTTTCAGGGTACATAATTGAATAAGAAATTGTAATAAGGTTATACTTTCTTACATTATAAAAATATAGAGGAAATAAATATGAATTAAAAAAAGTAACAATTATGAAATATTTAAACCCAAAGAGTATGGTGTTTGAAAAACATGGATAAATTTCCCTTAATTTATACTTTCAAGAAAGACTATCTTACTCACTCCAGGGTAAGTCTTCGATAGGAATATCAGAATCTTTCATGTTATCCCACAAACCCTTGATCATTAATGTAGTTTCCACTACTATATACATATCCTCTGAAGCCCTTGACTATCCTCAACAACAATCAGAGTCACACTAAGAAAGCTATAAATATGTTCAGTACGCACAAGGAATTAGAGTATCTCTCTCATGAAATCACTTCAATAGCATATAATCTCTAGAGTGATGGAATGGCTTTCTAATTTTCGAGTCTAGTACCAAGCCCTTTAAAATGATCTCCTATTTAAGGGAACAAATCCAACAATTATCTCCCTCCTTAAACAGTAATATTTTACCTTGAATTTTTTAGGGACTTGTATATTTGTCACTCAACCAATGGTTTGTTAGAAAAATATTCCATGACATCTTTTCATAACAATAACTTTTGTTAAGAAAAAGAAGATGCTTAATACGAACTATTTTTCAAAGTCTATGGAAATAATAAAAGTTAGTTCCCAAACAAATAAACATTTAGAGACTATATGGACATTTGGATTGTGTTTTCCAAAAAAATTCAGAATCATAATTATAAAGATTGTGGATTCTGAATTATATTGAATTCAGAATCTAGTTTCGGAGGATTTCAGTGTCTGAATTTAGAGGAATTCAGATTCTGAATTCTCAGTAATTCCGAATCTGAATTATGAGGAATTCAGAGTCCGAATTATGAGGAATTCAGAGTACAAATTATGAGGAATTCAGAGTCTGAATTCTGAAAAAAATATATTCTAAATTCTGATGAATTAGATGTCCTAATTATGAATAATTAAGAGTCTGAATTATGAGGAATTTATAGTCTGGATAATAAAGAATTGGTAGTCCAAATTTTGAGGAATTCAGAGTCCAAATTCTAATTAATTCGGAGTCTGAATTTTAGATAATTTAGTGTCCACATTTCAAAAAATTTGTAGTTTGAAAATAGAACACTTTATATCTATTTAATAAGATTATTCTGAGGGTTTTCATAAGAATCTTAATTTTTTACATAATAAAAAAATATTTTTGATTTACATGGATTAATGAAATAATGAAAAGAAATGAAAGGATAAAAATTTCAATAGGGAAGGAATATTATCCTTATAAAAATAATCCATATGGAAAAATGATTTTTTATAAGATAATGTGTTTTTGATTTTCAAAACATAGTGGAATGGAAAAATCATAAGAAAACCCTATTGACTTCAAAATATCCAGTTTTTTTAAATCACAAACATCCTTATGAAAATGTATATAATGACTATGAATTTTTCATTATGAACATACAAAGGAAAAAAATATCTCCCCATACTTATTAATTATGGTGAATTATAGAAATAACTCCCCCTTAGTTTTTGAAATCCATAAGGATCATATTCTTGAATTTTTTAAAGATATTTTACTTTTTCATGCATTTGGAAATATTTTCTGAGAAAACTCCCCCTTAGATAAACTCCCCCTTACATTAGAAATTTTTTTCATTACACAGTAATATTTTTCTTCATTCCTTTCTACCCGTTTACCAATTTTCGAAAGTGATAGAGTGAATGGGAAAAAAATATTGTACAAGAACGATTATAACTACATACAACAAAACAAATGAAGAACTACAAGAGTTTTTCATTAAGTTTAGAAGAATTATTATAAGGAACGAACAACAAAAGATCAGATTTATAACCAATTCATACTTTGTTCTCCTTCAGCATAAACATCTTTACATCGGTCTTTAACTTCATAAGATTATTATGATCTTCTTCCATGGTCATGAGAAGCTATTCATGCCCCTCATTTCTCTTCCATAGAGCTTTGATCATTTCATCCAGAGTCATTAATATTTCTTTTTGAGACACCAGAAGCTCTTCTTTAATAATAATTTTATTTTAGATCTCAATTCTGAGATCTCTTTCCCTCATTAAATACATAGTGACTAAGTTCATCTTCCCTTTCTGATCATTTCCTTCTTACTTTTGAGAATTTTTATCAAGATTTAGATTCTCAGAAAGACATTTCACAAGCTCCATCATCCTCACATCTGCTCTATCAAATGCATTTTTCATAGTGCCTTGAATGTCATTTAAAAGTATAAGCTCATCCATCGTCTTCTTGGACCACTTTCTAATTTCCTTACAAGAGATTATGTGTGTATCATACTCGATATATAATGTTTAAATATCAGACTCTATCATAATAAATGTTTTTATAAGCATCCTAACAAAATTTGTTTTATCAAATGAATTTGGAAGCATCTAAAATCTTGAGTAAATACACAGAATCAATGGAATGGTGTCAACTAATTTATTCAATGAATGAACCAAAATGTACAAGCCCAAAGGGGATGATTCTAATTCATATCCCCTTATTTGTGAGTATTCTTTCTCTATCTCAAAAGCCTTTCTCTTTTAAGAGCTACCAATAAATTTCTTAGCTACCATAACATTTTTAGGTGCATCATCTATCACCAATTTCCTTCACCAGCTTTAAAAATGGTCTCCGTAGCTTTTGTGGATTCATGTTCACTATATGATTCTTGAAAAAATGTTTCCTCATCAACCTTTTCCTTCTCACCATCTACCCCAAGATCATCTGTTTGAAAAAAAACATGATTACTTCACTTATCATCAAAAGTTTTTTTTACTTCTATCTGAACTTCATCAAAATTTTCCCAGGGAAGCACGTTTTGTTTATTTGGCCTGAGATGTATGGATCGAAAATATATCATAAATTATTTCCTTCTCATGATATTCTTTAACTTTACTTCAATATATTCATTTTCAATCACTTCCTTCCTCTTCAACTTCTTCCACTTCCTCTTACTAAACAATTTATTCTTCTTCAGGTTCGAAAATTGCCATCTTCTTTTCCGGAGTACATACTGGTACTAGTACATTGAGAAATTATTTTGGAACCTGAATCCACTCAGATGATTACTCAGTATCCATGATAAGAGATAGAAAATTCTTAGATTGAGACATTTTCTTCTTTTACATCTTCTCTTTTTCTTACTTCTCATACTCCCAATAAGCTTTAATCTTAAAACCTTTTTCCTTAGCAGGATCCAAGAAAAATATAAGATCTACTTCCATCTTTTTCTTCTTCTCTTCCATACACATTGTAATTTATTCATCGGGATAATATTTTTTGATTATTAGGCTTTGGAGGTGTTGACTGAGTTTCCTGAACTATAGGAATTATTCATTTGACTTCTGGTTCATTCTTCATTATCTTCTTCCCACCATTCTTGGAAGTGTCAACTACATATTGTTTCATAGATAAGGCTTCTATTTTAATTTTTTTATGTCATAGAAATCTTTGGATTTGCTATAAAATCCAACCATCATCTTAGTCAGGGTATCATCACTGAGCAAACTAACATTGAAATTTCATGGCACAGTAATTCATGGGATTTTGAACGAATCAAGACAGAGGTCAATGATTTTGTCATGTAGTACTAGATAAATGATAATTTGAGATTTAAGGGTCCCATTCAGGATATTAGAGATAGTCATCATGACATAATGCACCAAATTTTTCTTCCTCAAGTTCACCAGAAAATTCAAAACATAGATATCACTATTTTTCAAAGTACCTTTATCAGCTTTTCTCATAATGAGAAATACCTGAAACCTTAATTCTAGGATCCTCATATTTATAGAAAGTTGGTAGATTTTTTGTGTCGTCACTTCTATCAAACCAAGGAAATATAAACTTTTGCTTCTGAAAACAACGTAACTCATCAGGTAATTTATGTGTATAGAAATATGCTTAACCATCATATGGAATTCAAATGATATTAGCTTATATGTTTTAATAATGGAAATAGGTTTTCCCATAACATTTGATAGATAATTTATCTCTCCCACATTTATTAAAAAAACATATTGACCCATAAAATTCTGCATGCAACTCTAGATAAACCGAATCATGTCCATTTGATTTGGATATGAAAAAGCTTTCCCATCTATTCAGTTTTACATTTTTCATTATGATAGAATCAAACATGGAAAAGAAATTAAGAATTAATAACCTCTCCATGTAAATATGATATTCTAATATTTCATTAATTAATGATATTTTCTTCTTAATAGATTCATCCAAGGACATTCAGAGTTAAGAAAAACCTTGAAAGTGGAACAAACCGTATGTAGAGAGAAAGTGCTTCTTCATGCAGAGGAATAAAAAACGATGTGGTACAATGAATAGTGGGACTTTATTTAGTCGTTGAAGTAATGGTTAAAATATCCAGATTGATCTAATGGTTGAAACAAGCACAAATTGATTAGTCGGTTTAGATGAATAACAAATATGGATTTGGTAGGTTCCGATATTTTGAGATTTTTAAGGTAAAAATTTTCATTTAACGAATTTGATTCTGAAATTTTTTCTAAAATAATATAAATATACCAAAAATTAAAAAATTTAATTATGAAAACATATGTAAGGAAATATAACTTCATAATTCCTAGTAAAATTATGAGAAATGACAATAATTCTTCTTGAATAGATTTAGATTCTGGAATATTTTCCTAATGAAGAATAAATATTTAAATCAGATTGTTAAATGATAAAATTTGATTCCAAATTTTTTTAAAGGGAAAAAATTGATTAAAAGAATTTGATTACAAGAAATTTGATTATGAATGATTTGATTACAAAAAAAATTTAGTACTAAATTTTTATTATTATGATAAAAAAAATTTATTATGAAAAATATTGATTAAAAATGAAAATGTACTCACCCTATGAAAGAGAGTTTATTAATGTAAGGAGATGGGATTTAAAAAAAAGTTAATATGAAAGATTAACTTATGGTTATTATTCCTAACATTTGTTTATTATAATCAAATCTATTGGTGGTTAATGATATTTTAAAAATATCAACATGTTGATATTGTCTTCCTGTAAACTGATGAATGATATCTCATTTAAGTGTGTGATCCCTAAGAAAGTGATGCCTAATATCTATGTGTTTTCATGGGAGTGATGTGTAGGGTTTTTTCTTAGGTAAATGGACCTAGTATTATCAGAAAATATCTGTGTTTTGTTAAAACTCATACCATAGTCTATGAGTGTGTGGTGCATCCACAGTACATGAGCACAACAACTTCTAGCTGCTACATATTTCGCTTTAGCAGTGGAGGGTTCTATTGAGTGTCTCTTTTTGAATGACCCAGAAAATAATGAATCTTATAATAAATGAAATGTTCCTTATATAATTTTATTATCCTTCCAACATCCACCAAAATTAGCATCCGAAAATCCTTTTAAAAAAAATCTTTTCTAGAGGTAGAAAAATCTCATAAAATCATGGTTCCCTTTAAATATCGGAAAATTCTTTTCACAACATTTAAATATGATTACTTTGGATTATATATATATATACGGAACATAATAATACTGAATAAATTATGTCAGAAGGACTAGGTTTCAAGTATAATATGCTTCTCATCATACCTCTAAATGATGTTTGATCTACTGGTTTCCCAATATCATCAAGATCAAGAGAATTTGTGGTACGGATTGGGGTTCTTATACTTTTAGTGTTTTCAAATATATTCATTCTATGAAGATATTTATTATACTTAAATAAGTATATATAATTACCTTATGTTTTATGATAAATATGATAACCTAGGAAAAATGCTTACTTATCCATCAAACTCATTTCAAAATCAAATTTCATTAATATCGCAAACAAATTGGATAATGATTTCTATGTTGAACTAAATATAATGTCACCAACATAAATTTGAACAATCAAAACATTTTTTTATCTTTTTTTATAAAATTTTTTGGATAAGAAATTCCATTAACATAATTTTTCTGTAGAAAAATACCTTGTAAGTCTATAATTATACGATCTAGGTTCTTGTTTATGTCCATACAATGCTTTAGTAAGTTTGCAAACATGTTCAGGATGTTTTGTGTCTTAAAAACCAAGTGTTTTTTCAACACATACTTCCTCTTGAACATATCTATTAAGGAATCAAATTTTAAATCCATTTGAAAATGTTTGAAATTAAATAATGTGTAAAAGGAATGTATAATATGAATAGTTTCAATTTTAGCTACTGGAGCATATGTTTCTTCATAGTATATTCCTTCTTATTGATTATAGACCTTAGAAATTAATTTCAATTTATTTATTACTATGATTCCATTTTCACCACATTTATTTCAAATACCTATTTTACTCCAATTACTGATGTTACCACTGGTCTTTTAATAAAGGTCCAAATGTTATTCCTTTCGAATTCATTTCTCTTATCATGCATGGATTTATTCCAATCATCATCACATAAAGCTTCGTCAGTGCCTTTTGGTTCTAATTAGGAAAAAAATTCTAGATGTTCTACTTCATTTATTAAGAATCCTCTAGTCCTTACATGTTCATTTACATCACCAATGATACTATCACTAGGATGACTATTATGAAACAACTAATCTGGGTTTTGTAAAACTATTTTATCAGCATATGGTAGGAAATATTATGGGTTAAATTCTTCCAAAAAAATTTCATGAAATTTATTTTTATCATAATGAGCTTATATCGTTGGTTGAAAATCAGTTTTTGAAAATGCATCAGAATCTGTTGGTTAGGGTTGTTTTAAATGAAAAGGATCAGATTCATCAATTTTAACATGCACAGTTTATTCAACTGTGAATGTGTTTTTATTAAAAACTCTAAAAGCCATAGAATTTGTGGAGTAGCCTAGGAAAATACATTCATTAGATATTTTTTGAAACCAATCTAAGATATATTTAGTATTTCATGTGTATACATTGTAACCAAATACAATTAATTATGAATATCTAGGTTTTGTACCATTATCCAATTCATAACGAGTATTGTTATGAAAATGTCTAATTAAGACTCGATTTATAGTATAACGTTCAGTACTAATAACTTCATCCCAAAAGGGCTTAGTAATATAATATTAACTCCACATTGTTGTAGTTATCAATTTGAAAAATTCGATTTGTTTTTTCAACAACAACATTATATTGATTAGTTCTTGGTGTTGAGAAGTTATGACTAATTCCTTTTCTACTAAATTTTTTTTCAAAATATGTTTATGGAAATTCTCCTCCTTGATCACTATGAATAGTTACCTATGTAAGTTATTTCTCATTTTTAACTTGGGTTCTAAATGTTTTTAAATAATAAAAATCTTTAGATTTCATGGATTTAAAATAGACCTGTATAAATCGAGTGTAATCATCAACTAAGATAAATACGTAATATTTTTCACGAATACATCCAGTCTGTGTTCGATTGAAAAGATCCATCTGTATTAACTGAAATTTTTCCAATTTTGATACTTCACTAATTGATTTACAACTAGATTTTTGTTTCATTCTTTATTGAGAAGGATCAAATACTTTTGATGAATCAAATCTATGCTCTGGTAGATTTTTTACATGTCTTTTCTTCTTGAGTTTTCATAGTTTCCTAAGGTAATAGTGTCCTCAACTTCTATTCCATAACCAAGATTGATCTTTTATTTCAATAAGTCAAGGTATATCATGGCTCCTAATGAATTAAAAAATTATTGTATATACGTTCTATTGCCTATAGGAAGAAAGTATAAACTCTTCCTTCGAATTGTGTACCAAGCATTTATCATTCCTAAAATTCACAAGGTAACCTTAATCACATAATTGAAATATGCTAATGGGGTCATGCTTAAGACCCTTAAAAAATAAAACATTTTAAATAAATATTTTTATGAGAAGAACAACGTTACCTATACTAATAATTTCTCCCTAAAAATTATCTCTGAAATTTATTTTTCCTCTTTTTGTCTTTATAAACATTTCAAATATGTTTTTGTTACCATTCCTATATCGGGAATATCCACAATTCATGTAAGAAAGTGTTTCAGTTGGTAATATCTTTATTTTACTAAAAATCAAAGAGTTATATTTTTAGAATCTAAAAATTCTTGGATTCTGAAATTTTAGAAAGTATGATTTTAGGAATCCAAATTTTTGAAGACAAATAAGCTTTATTAAAACATAGAGATTGTGTTTTGTTTAAAGTAACATTTTTTACCAATGTACACAACATTGTAATATATTAAAAAATGGGTCCCTTTAGGGAAAAATATTTTATTACTAAAAATAAGTTTATAATAGGTATAACCAAATACAGAATGATTCCTTAAAGGATGAATTTGGGAATAAATCTTGAAAAAATATTCATTACCAGAGATAAAGTTTGAAAGATATTTCCATTAGGAAAATATCTCTAACTTTACTATCATAACGAAATTTTTATCCTAAACAACATTTGTTCTAGATCTAGAGTTAGCCTGTAAAATATTCATTTTAGAAATTACATTTTCACGATCCTTAGAATGTTTATCAATCATAGAAATAAATTTCCTAAGGTTTTTTGAAACACTTTCGAAATCCGATTTTTTTTCTTATCTAGATCTTTAGAAAGATCTAATATTACTTTAGTCAAAATTAATATTCTATAATTTTCTATCTCTAAATTCATATTTATTTTAAAATTTTCATTTTCAATATGTTTAGAAAACTGAGACACTTCTTTATAAGAAGGCAATGTATTATCTTCTAACAAGGAAGATTCATCATCTGAGGATTCATAATATTTATCATTATTATAATTGGAATTCAATGATACATTAGTGATAGATTTGACATTGTGTACCATAGGCATTAGAAAATTATTTCAATCGGTAGTTTAACTAGTAGGCCGAGATTCTTCAGACCATAAGATTCAAAATCTGAGGATTCATCAGATGTGTCACCATCACGGGCACTCATGTTGTCATTATATTTCAAAAAATTCTTAGCTTTATCCATGTAATATTTCTTCTTGTTTCTCTCACAATACATTTCATTTCTTTATTTTCATTTAAAAATTGGCCAATCATGCCTGATCTCTTTATCCCTTTTATATTCATAGAAATTGACTTACGCATCTTTATTGACTTTTCATTCATTCTTCTTATATCTATAATAAAAATATTTATTTCCCACTATTGTATTCAAACTTCGAGAAATATTTTCAAGCTCATTTTTAGAATGTTCACTTTCAATAGATTCAGATAGAACATTGACATTATTTGACTTGGATCTTCAAACCCTTTCTGAAGTCTTGACTTTAGTAGTAGTAAAGGTTACACTTCCATTTCCATTCTTCAATTAATTCATGATAGAATCTCTTTTCATTATTTTCTCATGTTAAATAAGAGTTCCAAAAATCTTAACACGAGTAACTTGAGATACTTTAATACTCTCATCAATATCTGTTCTTTTTTATTCACCCTCATTTAGCATGATATCAGTTTACTTGTCCACAAGAGCATCATCATCAAGACCTTTATATCCCATAGATTATAGACTATTGACATTGGTCTTAAATCATTGTCTCACTTTACAAACTGATTCTCAATAAAGAAATATAAATTCATGATATTTTTCTCTAAGCATAGATCTTCTAGTTTATATTACTTTAGAAGTCCCAAAATGAGTTAACTCAAGTTTTTTCTAGATGCAGTTAGCATCATCACCAGAAGATTCTTGACTGTGTAAATTCAATGTCATAGAACACAACAATGTATTGTGTACCATGTAATATAGATTATATTCAGGCCTTTCATGGTGGGTGATGGTTTTGAAATCCTTTTCATTAATTTTTTAATCCCCAATAAGAATAAAAAAATTATCTACTCCAATGTTAATAAAAAAGTATTCATCATATCTATCCAATACTCAAAGTCATTACCTTAAAAAATAGGCATTCTAGTATGATTTAGATTTTTAATAGAACTTGTATTCATTCCCTCCATTTTATAATAAAATATCATTCCAAAAAACATGTTAATAAAAAAGTTTTGTAAAAAGGGATGAAAATATCTAATCAAAACATAATAATGAAAATATATGAAAGTAGGAATTTAGAAAAATTAAAACATAAGCAAGAAAACATATATGTTATTATAAGATTTCAAATAACTCCTATAATACAAATTGTTGGATAGAAATATGAACTTACATTCTTAATTACAAGAGGTTGGTGAATTGTATGTTTAAAAACGTTCATTTTTAACCTTATGGAAAACTATGTTTAACAACATTAAATTAGCTAAATTCACAAAACCTGAATTAGTTCTATAAGAAAATCATTCTACCTTCAGAAAATATAGTTTCTGAAATAAAATATAACGAATGTTTACATAGGTAAATATTCTACCTTAAATCATATAAAATCTTATTTATCAGAGTCTATAAATGAATAGGAATGTATAAGAATGTTGTAATTTATTCCATTCTCAAAATACAATGAAAATAAACATGAAACAAAAAAAGTAACAATTATGAAATATTTTAAACCAAAGTGTAAGGTATCCAACAACCTTGGATTAAGGACCCTTGATTTATACATTAATGAAATTCTATCTTACCCACACCATGGTAGGCCCTCGATAAGAATATAATAATCTGTCTTGTTATCCCTGCAAACCCTTGATCTTTAATGTAGTGGACACCTCTTCCATTCTATCCTTGAAATACTTTGAATTTCTGTAGCAACAATCAGAGTCACATGAAGCAAAATGAATAAGATATTCAGTATGAACAAGGAATGAGAGAATATCCCTCTAGAAATCACATTAACAATATGTAATCTCTAGAGTGATGGAACAAATATCTAATTTTCCATTCCAGTACTGATCTATTTCAAATGAGAACAAATTTGTAAGCACAGCCCCAACTGCTGGTTGCCTCTTCCAGTGGTCATATTATTTTCATAAATTTTTGAGGGACCTAAACACATGTCACTCAGCCCAAAAATTGTTTTAAACAGACTTCATGACATTGTTTTATAATAATAACTTTTGTTATGAAAATAAAGATGCTTAATCAAAACTATTTTTGAGATTCTAAGGAAAAAATAGAATTCAGGGTCGAACCAAATAAACATTCAAAGACTATATGAGCATTCAGATTCTATTATACAAATAATTCGATATCTGAATTATATAGATTCTACGGTATGAATTTTAAAGAATTAAGAGGAATTAGGAGTCCAAATTATGAGGAATTAGTTGTCTGAATTCTGAGGAATTAGGATTCTAAATTTTGAGGAATTCGGATTCAAAATTCAACAAAATAAAGAGTCTGAATTTCCAAATAATTCTGAGTCTAAATTTCCCATATTTTGGAGTCTGATATTTAGAGAATTTGGAGTCTAAAAATAGAACCCACTATATCAAATGAATTATAATATTATCAGGTTTTATATATGAATCTAAATTTGAGACTTCAAAATAAAATGAGTTGGATTTAGAGTGACTAATGAGAAATTGAAAACCAAGTTAAGGATACAAATTTACTTAGAGAAGGGTAATTTTCTTTATGAAAAAAATCGTTTGGGAAAAAACAATTCTCCTTAAGATAATGTGTTTGTGATTTTCAAAACATTGATGTATGAAAATTTCATAAATAAACATTATTGATAGAAAAATATAATCATTTTATAGAGGCTACTTATTTTTTATATTAATGATTAATATATATTAAAATTGACACCAAAACAAGGAGCGATGGCCTCAAATAGTAGGATCATACCCTATAAAGCCTATTTTCTAGATCTCCTGAGAGAAAAAGCCCCACTGGGTTTTCCCATGACTAAGATAAAGCTAATAATTAACAATTAAATCATGAGTAAAACCATTTATTGTAGATGTTAAACCTTATCTAGATCATGAACCAAACCATGTTTCCCTAACAACCTCATAACAATATCACCATCTCCCACCTTACCCTTTGAGAATTCACTAGTGTAAAAAATGACTTCCTATTTAGACCTAGAATATATCAATTCATATATTCCATTTTCAATTAAAAATTGATTTTATGTGTTCCATTTTATTATTACATATTAAATTATTAAGTAATAATGTTTATAGTTGAAGTGCCCAGATCAGTGTGATTCACTGAGAGGGGGAGGGGGTGAATCAGTGATCCCTTAAAACTTTTTACTAATTGATTCTTAATCAATTAAACCTCTATGGCTGGTTAAAGCCTCGATCCACTCTTCTGGTATCTCTCACCTTTCCTCGAATGATGTAGTAAATATAAAGGCACAGGACATAAGGATTTACAAGGTTCGGCACCAAAGGCCTACATCCTTGCCATGCTCTCCCAGCATGGATTCTCCCATTATAACTTGTTAGAATTACAATGGTCGATAAAGAGTCCCACTGTATCTCTCCTGAGTCCCACAGGAGGGTCTTTATACTGCATCACACAGTGTTACCAGAGTCCAACTGGCCTGCTCCAGAATCCCACTGAAGACTTCTTCTCCCTGAGTCCCACAGGGTCTTCTCCTGGCTGCTCGAGTCGCACGAGTAGCTCTTCTCCTCTTTAAGGTCTTCAAGTAACTTCAGCAGCCTGGGATAAAGGCTGCTGGCCTTGCTCTTCTTCTGATCACTTGTGGTTGATCAGGGCTTCTCGTCTAGCTCAGGCTTTATCTCCTTCTTCAGGATGACCTGGCCTCTCTCTTCAACTACTGAATGCTCAGACAACTGATATCTTTATCTTTGGTCTGGTCCAGTCTCACTTCACTTCAACATCATGCACTGAGTGCATGGCATCTTTGAATCCTCATGCACTGACTGCATGGCCTTCTCAAATCTCTTCAAGAACTCTTGGTCTTGGACTCCTCAAATGCACACAACCAGATTTGGCTTTGTTCACGTGTGCATGTGCATGCATGCAAGCATGCACTCTCCTTTCTTCCTCTTGGTGCAATAAACCCACAAAGGGTGTAATCAATTATAGAACACCCCTTCTCCACAATCTTCACACACTATATTCAAATTGTTCACACACTTAGAAGTGTGTTTTACTTTAGTGTGAGAGTCTTCTTTCAACTTCTTCTAAGTGTGTTCACTTTTCTTAGAGCACACACCTAGGTTCAGCCTTCTTATCTCGTTGCACACAAAACTTCTTCACTATGGCAAACACTTGAGCTTGGCCTACTTCACTTGCAAAGCACACACACTTCCTTGTTCTTTTAATTTCCTTCAAAGTGTGCACTCCTCTTATGCACCCACATGGTACTCCATTTTGCACACACAAGGGCTACGGCCTCCACTTGTATTTTTCTTTTGCACACACTCCCTCTCGGCCTTCAACTTTTACTTTGCACACACAAGAGGCAAAGCCTCGTTCCACTTCTTGCACACACTTTTCCTTTCTTTATTCTTGCACACAAAATACTCAGCCTTCTCCTTTGAACACACAACACCTTCTGCCTCAAACAGAGCGTGCAAGGTGTGATCTCCTCGGGTGCAAGGTGTAAATGCCGCGGGGGCGCGCAGGGTGTCAAGGACAGCCTCACGGGCGCGCAGGTGCAACACCGCGGGCTCTTCCTCCTGTCGCGCAAATTCGCGAGCAGAGAGGGTGACAACCACGGGCGCGCAAGAATGCGGCCTCGGGTTCTTCCTGTCGCGCAAGGAAGGCGCGCAGGGGACATTCCCTTCACCTCTTTCGCGCAAGGGGTGCGCGAAAGGAACCTCACGGAGCCAAGGGGTGGCTCCGGGCTTCTCAAATGCTTCGCGAGGCAGAGAGCACTCACGGGACTCCTCAAAGTTTTTCAGCAGAGTTTCAGCAAGCGAACAGAGAGCCTCTGCCTCTCTTTTTATAGGCAGAGGAATGCCTCATATCTTCCGCGGGATAAATCTCAAATCCCCGAAAGTTTCGGTTCTTTAAAATCTTTCCGAATCTTGAATTTCATCTTTCTGTCAAACGCAGGTTCCATTATTTTCCCTTTCTTCACGTGCATGCGACTTAGAATGCATGCATGCCTTCGGTTTAAATACTTTGAGCACAAACCACGGGCCTCGCACCTCCGGTTGCTTCGGCCTTCATCGAATTTTCTCTTTTGTTGCATGCAGGCTCATTTTAATGCATGGTCGTGTTCGGTGTGGAGAGACGAGCTCAATGGAGCCTTCGGTTTCGACAATGGTGGTCGGGAACTTGAAATCCGTCGTCGGGGAAGCCTCTGGTTCGAAGGAGGCTGCGGGTGGCTTCGGGGTGTCCTCGGCTCGAGCTCGAGGTAGAGGATGGACGGGGAGCCGTCGGATCGAAGATTGAAATGATGGCGGACGGCCTGGATGAGATCAACTCGCCGCGGATCAGATGTGCGGCTTAGATCGTCTGCGCGATCAATCGTGCGGCTGGGATTTCTTCCGCGGGAAAATCCCGCGTCCCACATCGAAACGAAGCCCGGTTTATCCGCGGCTTATTACCCTGGCGCTGCCACCCATCCCTCGATTGAACTTCTCTCCTCACGGTGCCGCCCCGCACCGTGTTCTCCCTGCGGGCGCGCTCTGCGCCCACTCTCGCCTCTGCGGGCGCGCTCCTAGCGCCCACTATGCACACTCGGGTGCGCTCATGCGCCCCTGCCGCGCTCCTCCGGGCGTGCCCCAGGCACCCATGCGGTGTCCTACGGGTGCACCCTTGCCGCCCTGGACTCGCCCCACGGGTTCCCCCTTGGGCGTGGCGCCTTAGGCCCACATGAGCCTTGGGGTTGAACCCTCAAGGTGTCCACGGGCTGGCCATATTTTTTGGCAAAGGAAATGTAAAGACTTTGTTAAAAACAAAGTTCTCCTCCATATGAGTATAAGCCAAATGCCACATTCCAAGCCACTTCTCTAAGCCATTCTTCTCCTTCATCTTCTTCTTGAGAATTCAAACATTAATCTTCTTGATAAGAAACAACTCCTCAATTTATAATTCTTCTTCATCATTTGATTTTCTACTTAGAAGAGAATTCTCAAGGATCTTCATCAACCGAGCTCCTGAATCACATAACTTCTTCAATTATCTTTGTTGATCTAATCAGAGATCAAATTGGGACTTCTTCAGATTCACATGCACTAAGTGTTAGTGCATGGACTTCTTTAATCCACTTCATCCACTTAGAACTTATGGATGGATCACTTTCAACTCCTCATGCATTGGCACTACAATGCATGGTCTTTTAATCATGTTGTGACTTTGTATCATCAGGATACAAGTTCTATGAACTTAAAGAGAAGCTCAGCAATCGTCAGATTTTCATGGAGAATGTTTCAACCACAATTTCCAATACCACTTAGTGAATCTCCTAAGTGACATGCAACTTAGTACCATGGCCATTCTCCTTCACCACCAACACCATCACAACCTTTGTCATTCACATCTTGGCATTCCTTGACTTCCATTCATTCCAAGACAACTTCATGCCTCATTGACAACAAATGCAACACAGTGCACTTCAATCTCCCCCTTTGTATTTTTTGTCAATACACTCCTTCAGCACATATGAATGGGTCAATATGTGTGCCAATATTTTCTCCCCCTTATTGGCAATCAAATGCAAAGGTGTGGTGTGGCTCTCTTTCAAAAATCACTTCCTCCCTTATAAAAGCATTTTCTTCAAAATCACTAAGAGAGGGATGATGTCACATGTTCTCTTGAGCAAGGAACCTTTAGTAGATCAACTCTAAGTCTACTTGGGCTAACCCGGTGTAGAAAACAAGAGTGATGTAACCAAGGTACTCAATGCTGTCCAACATTCACTATACATGTGAGATCATGCTTTAGGGGTTTGAAATTTTTCAGATATAACAATGAATTGCTAAATCCTGCACATACTTCACAAAACACATTAGAATGTTCAGGTGCAAAGATAAAGCTCCCCCTTTCATCTACTTTCTCAAGATGATATTAATTTCAGAACATCATCTTCTCCAGATTGGCTCCCCCTCAAGGGGTGCACTCCATTCTTTCCAAACCATCCTCCAGTTGAGAATGATCATCATCTTCAATTCCCTGCAATGTCAGCACATGTAAATACAAGTGATTAGGGAATAAGATGGAACCTCCTCGGTTCATCAATGTGAACAACAAGGTTGAGAAGATTCTCTCAACCGAGATGTCCCATTTTCACCATTCTTCACACTTGCACATTTGATCTTCATTGATGATTGTGCTGGTGTGGTTCTCAAAACATCTTCATGTGAAACCTTCTTCTTCCCTTTTGCTTTAGCAATTGCCAGAGCTTCATCTTCAACTCTTTGTAGTTCTCTGGCAAGTTGCAACTGATGTGGCCATATGACAAGTAAATCATTTGGAAGAGTGGCCTCAGTTTTGGAAGTTCCACATGGTTCTTTGGATGCTGTCAAGCTACCTTTCTTAGGCAACTTGTTTTCAATCAATCCCTTCTTCTTCTTCTGGATTGATTGTCTTTTTGAGTCCAGTCTGCTTCTATTCAGTTTCATGGCTTGTTCACAAAGATCCATGATATGTCCTTTCTTGCCACAGTAGAAGCTTGTCTTCTTGGTGGTCCTTCTAGATGACTCACCCTTCTTGGATTTAGACTCCAAGGACTTCTCTTCCTTTTTCAACATCTTCTTGGGAGCTTTTTTAGATTTCTTCTTCTTGCTTCCCAAGGATTCCTTTTTAGCCAGGTTCAGTGATCTTCTCTTCTTTTTAGCTCTGGATACAGTTGGAGATTGACATGTATCTTTTTGACCACTTTTTCAATCATCCCAGATTTTGTCAAGTAATCCAAATCTATTTGCAGTAAACATATGTCTCTGGACCTGTGGATGCTGCTTCTTTTCCTCTGGCTTGCTCCCCCTAGGCATGGGCTTCCTCTGTGCTTTGGCATTCAGTGGATTGTACCAACAATCCTTTGCACAATTCCCATACTTGTTACAACACCAACATTGACCCACAAATCTTGACCTCTTGAGTCCTTCTGATTGTAGGGTACTTGTCTTGAATTGTTGTGCTGCTTCAGGAGAGCTTTCTTTCTTCATTGTCTTCATCCATACTTGTTTGGAATTATTCTTCCATCCTGCACTTTTAGTAGAAACACTTTTAGAAGCATGAGTACAAGATGGTATGGATGGTACCTTCCTTTTAGAAGTTGTTGCCCTTTTATTAGAGGATGTCTTTCTTTTAGAATCATCCTTCTCAAAGCACACTTGTGTAGCAACATTTCTGCTTTCAGCTGACTGGGAGGATTCAGCTTTGGGTGATTGCAGATTTTTCAATATCACCTCCAGTTTAAAGCATTTCATGTTGAGGGAGTTCTTCTCATCCTCAACCAATCTTAGCCTACCTTCCCAATTCTGTTTCAGCTGTTTCATCTGGTCTTCATGCACCTTCTTCATTTCTTGCAATGAATTGTCAAGCTCCTTCACCAATATGACTTTGTCTTCGAGTTGAGCATCTCTGACATTCATTGACACTTTGTGCCTCTTTTCCAGTGCATGGAAAACATCTTTGATCATTATCATAAAGATGTCTTTCTCAGAAAGGCTTCTTTGCAATTCTTCAGCAGTGTCTTCATATCTTTCATTGCAAAGGGATAATGTTTCATCTTTGGCATTTACCAGCTTTCTGAGAGTGTTGGTTATGCCAACCCTTTTTGCCAATTGGACTTCCAGAGAATTGGCTTCATCTTCTAGCTGTAATTTTTCTTCTTGAAGATCAAGGAGGCCTGTAGCTATACACATTGCCACTTCCTTGGGGACTGTCTTCTGAAGATATTTGATTGCATTTAGAAGATCATTGTTCCTTCCATCTTCATCACAGCTAGAGCAGGCTTCATCAAAAGAATGATAAAAGGAATTGTCATCTGATGTGACTTTCACATTTCTTTCCATAGAAGGAGTTTCTCTAATTGCACCAGCCTTCTTCTTCATCTTCTTTGCCTGTTTCTTCATTCTGTTTTTCAGAGTCTTGGCAGATATCTCCATTTGAGGCTGTTCTTTCATTTCCTCAAAACTGCACTCCATATAGACTCTCTTGGATCTTTTAGAGGTAACCTCCCTCTGATACCAATTGAAGTGCCCAGATCAGTGTGATTCACTGAGAGGGGGAGGGGGTGAATCAGTGATCCCTTAAAACTTTTTACTAATTGATTCTTAATCAATTAAACCTCTATGCCTGGTTAAAGCCTCGATCCACTCTTCTTGTATCTCTCACCTTTCCTCGAATGATGCAGTAAATATAAAGACACAGGACACAAGGATTTACAAGGTTCGGCACCAAAGGCCTACATCCTTGCCATGCTCTCCCAGCATGGATTCTCCCATTATAACTTGTTAGAATTACAATGGTCGATACAGAGTCCCACTGTATCTCTCCTGAGTCCCACAGGAGGGTCTTTATACTGCGTCACACAGTGTTACCAGAGTCCCACTGGCCTGCTCCAGAATCCCACTGAAGACTTCTTCTCCCTGAGTCCCACAGGGTCTTCTCCTGGCTGCTCGAGTCGCACGAGTAGATCTTCTCCTCTTTAAGGTCTTCAAGTAACTTCAGCAGCCTGGGATAAAGGCTGCTGGCCTTGCTCTTCTTCTGATCACTTGTGGTTGATCAGGGCTTCTCGTCTAGCTCAGGCTTTATCTCCTTCTTCAGGATGACCTGGCTTCTCTCTTCAACTACTGAATGCTCAGACAACTGATATCTTTATCTTTGGTCTGGTCCAGTCTCACTTCACTTCAACATCATGCACTGAGTGCATGGAAGCTCTGAATCCTCATGCACTGACTGCATGGCCTTCTCAAATCTCTTCAAGAACTCTTGGTCTTGGACTCCTCAAATGCACACAACCAGATTTGGCTTTGTTCACGTGTGCATGTGCATGCATGCAAGCATGCACTCTCCTTTCTTCCTCTTGGTGCAATAAACCCACAAAGGTTGTAATCAATTATAGCACACCCCTTCTCCACAATCTTCACACACTCTATTCAAATTGTTCACACACTTAGAAGTGTGTTTTACTTTAGTGTGAGAGTCTTCTTTCAACTTCTTCTAAGTGTGTTCACTTTTCTTAGAGCACACACCTTGGTTCAGCCTTCTTATCTCGTTGCACACAAAACTTCTTCACTATGGAAAACACTTGAGCTTGGCCTACTTCACTTGCAAAGCACACACACTTCCTTGTTCTTTTAATTGCCTTCAAAGTGTGCACTCCTCTTATGCACCCACTTGGTACTCCATTTTGCACACACAAGGGCTACGGCCTCCACTTGTATTTTTCTTTTGCACACACTCCCTCTCGGCCTTCAACTTTTACTTTGCACACACAAGAGGCAAAGCCTCGTTCCACTTCTTGCACACACTTTGCCTTTCTTTATTCTTGCACACAAAATACTCAGCCTTCTCCTTTGAACACACAACACCTTCTGCCTCAAACAGAGCGCGCAAGGTGTGATCTCCTCGGGTGCAAGGTGCAAATGCCGCGGGGGCGCGCAGGGTGTCAAGGACAGCCTCGCGGGCGCGCAGGTGCAACACCGCGGGCTCTTCCTCCTGTCGCGCAAATTCGCGAGCAGAGAGGGTGACAACCACGGGCGCGCAAGAATGCGGCCTCGGGTCCTTCCTGTCGCGCAAGGAAGGCGCGCAGGGGACTTTCCCTTCACCTCTTTCGTGCAAGGGGTGCGCGAAAGGAACCTCACGGAGCCAAGGGGTGGCTCCGGGCTTCTCAAATGCTTCGCGAGGCAGAGAGCACTCACGGGACTCCTCAAAGTTTTTCAGCAGAGTTTTAGCAAGCGAACAGAGAGCCTCTGCCTCTCTTTTTATAGGCAGAGGAATGCCTCATATCTTCCGCGGGATAAATCATAAATCCCCGAAAGTTTCGGCTCTTTAAAATCTTTCCGAATCTTGAATTTCATCTTTCTGTCAAATGCGGGTTCCATTATTTTCCCTTTCTTCACGTGCATGCGACTTAGAACGCATGCATGCCTTCGGTTTAAATACTTTGAGCACAAACCACGGGCCTCGCACCTCCGGTTGCTTCGGCCTTCATCGAATTTTCTCTTTTGTTGCATGCAGGCTCATTTTAATGCATGGTCGTGTTCGGTGTGGAGAGACGAGCTCAATAGAGCCTTCGGTTTCGACAATGGTGGCCGGGAACTTGAAATCCGTCGTCGGGGAAGCCTCTGGTTCGAAGGAGGCTGCGGGTGGCTTCGGGGTGTCCTCGGCTCGAGCTCGAGGTAGAGGATGGACGGGGAGCCGTCAGATCGAAGATTGAAATGATGGCAGACGGCCTGGATGAGATCAACTCGCCGCGGATCAGATGTGCGGCTTAGATCGTCTGTGCGATCAATCGTGCGGCTGGGATTTCTTCCGCGGGAAAATCCCGCGTCCCACATCGAAACGAAGCCCGGTTTATCCGCGGCTTATTACCCTGGCACTGCCACCCATCCCTCGATTGAACTTCTCTCCTCACGGTGCCGCCCCGCACCGTGTTCTCCCTGCGGGCGCGCTCTGCACCCACTCTCGCCTCTGCGGGCGCGCTCCTAGCGCCCACTATGCACACTCGGGTGCGCTCATGCGCCCCTGCCGCGCTCCTCCGGGCGTGCCCCAGGCACCCATGCGGTGTCCTACGGGTGCGTCCCTGCCGCCCTGGACTCGCCCCACGGGTTCCCCCTTGGGCGTGGCGCCTTAGGCCCACATGAGCCTTGGGGTTGAACCCTCAAGGTGTCCACGGGCTGGCCATATTTTTTGGCAAAGGAAATGTAAAGACTTTGTTAAAAACAAAGTTCTCCTCCATATGAGTATAAGCCAAATGCCACATTCCAAGCCACTTCTCTAAGCCATTCTTCTCCTTCATCTTCTTCTTGAGAATTCAAACATTAATCTTCTTGATAAGAAACAACTCCTCAATTTATAATTCTTCTTCATCATTTGATTTTCTACTTAGGAGAGAATTCTCAAGGATCTTCATCAACCGAGCTCCTGAATCACATAACTTCTTCAATTCTCTTTGTTGATCTAATCAGAGATCAAATTGGGACTTCTTCAGATTCACAAGCACTAAGTGTTAGTGCATGGACTTCTTTAATCCACTTCATCCACTTAGAACTTATGGATGGATCACTTTCAACTCCTCATGCATTGGCACTACAATGCATGGTCTTTTAATCATGTTGTGACTTTGTATCATCAGGATACAAGTTCTATGAACTTAAAGAGCAGCTCAGCAATCGTCAGATTTTCATGGAGAATGTTTCAACCACAATTTCCAATACCACTTAGTGAATCTCCTAAGTGACATGCAACTTAGTACCATGGCCATTCTCCTTCACCACCAACACCATCACAACCTTTGTCATTCACATCTTGACATTCCTTGACTTCCATTCATTCCAAGACAACTTCATGCCTCATTGACAACAAATGCAACACAGTGCACTTCAATAGTAATTATATTGTGATTTTATGAAACATAAATTATATTTTTGGGAAATAAATATATTCAATGGACTCACCTTTTTGAGTAATTCATGAATGTTTAAAATAAAAAATATTTTAAGAAATTATTATTTTTAAAATTTTCTTTTTAAATATAAATTATAATATATTTTTATGGAACCAAAATATAAATTTTATATGTTACAAAATATTATTGTTGTAAAAAACAATCATTTTTCAATATTTTTGATTATTTATTTAAAAGTCTAAATTCAAATTTATAATTAATTATATGTAAAAAATGTATATTATTTATTAAATGAAAATATAAAAATTATCCTATTTTATTATTTCATTATTTTGGGTGTTAGTCGATTTCTATGTTCAAAATTAAAGACAGTGTATATATATATTATTATTATTATTATTTTTTAGACATATTAAATTCTTCGCTGTGATGTAATAACTACTAAAATGATTATCAACAACCAAAATCGTAGTTTCCTTATAAAATAATCACTTTTGATGTTATTTGACTAATTTTATAAACCATTAATGAATCGTAGAAATCAAATATTATATTATAAGGTATCAAAATCAATTATTTATAAAAATGAATCATTTCCACAACAATGGGGATATTATTGTACTATATTCAATTCATGGACTTATTAAATAATAAAAAACACACTAATTTAGAATAAACCATGGGAAAAAACTCTGGTATGTTTCTTGGTTTTGATTTTGTTATCATATAGTGTCCCAAACCTGGGTATGGAAATTAATAAACAAATGTCCTCTCGATTTCAAAATAAACGCACCCATCCTCCCATTAATCATCACTAAAAACCCTATGATCATGAATTTACTTGATAGTTACCTCTCTATATCACTCCCATTGTCACCCCAATCTCTTAAGAATCTTCTTAAGAACATTTAGATATTCGACCTATATGTAATGGGTCATCTCCTTATCATATTTATTCTAGAGTATTAATTATCTAATACCTTTTTATATCTAATTAGTCATGTTGGGATATTATTGGACACATAATAGTTTCTATCATAATGAATCTATATCAATTAGAGACCCATTTTTCTTTCATTCACCCCTTTAATAAACCTTTATGTACACCCATTATAATGTAGAAATTATGAAACAATTTTCTATGCCATCCATTTTTGTAGTGAATAACCATCTCATATTACATCCATACTTATTCACATAGATGTGACAATCCTTTATTAAGTGGATATTTACATGTATTTAACCCTAACTCTTTAATTTTGGTGTTAAACTTGATGAAGTGCATCCTTATGATGTATGGTCTATGATCCGCACCTATACATTTACATGATATGAAAGTCACGAGTGTTGTATGAGTTATATTTTCCTCCAATGCATTGGGTAATCATTTTATCTAATGAAAGTCCATGTATATTTCACCAGAGTTTATCCAATGAATATTATTTTCTGTTTTCATGGTGGTTAGCCTTGAATTATGTTTATTGCATTATTTAGTAGTTTCCAAATTCCCATGCCAAATTTATTGTGTAATGATAGATCATGCCACATTGTTCAACATTTTCATTCTCACCCCCCTTATATATCATTGGTATTCCACATTTCATATATGTAAATATTTACCTTATTTAAGATTATTTTATTCACTTAGTGGTATTTATAAAAATCCCATTACTTAGTTACATCCCTAGGTTATTCCTTTCATTTCAGTGGATTGAAGAAATATAAGTCTTGGGTTTGGAGTTTTAATAATTTTATTATATCCATGTATCAGGATAATGTTATTTGTACCTAATTTAAAAAATGCATTTCATCTTAGGATATTCATTGTTTTACTAAGTGTTGTTTTAGGTTATAAATCAGGAAATAGTTTTTTATTAATATCATTTTTCATAATTTATATGAATATAAATTACAGTTATTTAATTGGATTATTATTATAAAACTCTGGTGAAAAAAATATAGAGAGAGATAAACATTGGAAAACCTCAAGAAATTTTTCTAAGGTCTGGAGTAGGTGGTTTACGAGAAAATATATCCTTGTGTTGATAGTAAAAGTGGATGTGGGTCTATCATAGATTCACCTAGGGGTAATAACCCAAAATAGGGAACACATAACTGGACAAAATTGTTACCTAGTTAACAAAAATAGGGCTTTTTAAACACATATCATAACACTCCAAGTTGATATTCTCTTGTAAATTCACAAAATCATAATGAAACATTATGAAGGGAATAAAATTAAAATAAGATAATATAAAATGAAATAGACCTTTGATATTGAAACCTATAAATCCATCGCATGGGGAATATATTTCATATTGGAGTTATTTGAATAATGTTCATGGTTTCTCATTTATGTGAGGGATATTTTCCAAATTCTCATCCCAAATTCTATTTTTAATTTTCTAATTGATTGGAATCATAATAAAATTGTGAAATGATATCTTCTGATCCATGGTTCAACACATTCTATCATATAACATATGTATAGTAAATCTTCAAAAATTACACCTCAAAATAAAGAATCTGTGTTATCAGTGAAAATCAAAAATGGAGGAATTATTTCATCACATTTATATAACTCCTCTCATGTCCATATTTTTGGAATAAAATTCATAGGGGGTATTATGATACTCCCCTTAGTGTAATTGAAATTAATTTTGGGCATGTATTTGGATTACTTGGTTAAAGACAATATAAATTTTTTGAGAGAATGAAATTACCCTCTTTATTGTAAATTTACCCCAATTCAATATATGATCAAGGTGGAGGAAGAATCTATTTTTTATAATTCTCTCAAGTATTTATATCATCTCATTATGTGAAGTACTATCATAATAACATAATTTAGAATTTGTAAAATACCATTTTTGATGACGTTCCAATTATTTTGGTATATACTGCAATGTTTCTTGACAACATAAATGGTCTTCCTCAAAAATATGTGGTTTTGTTCTCAATCAATATTAAACATTTATTATTTTAAATTTCAACGAATCCATATAGAATTTCCTCTTTCAAACATAGGGATATGAAGTAGAAACTAAAATTGATTTTGTATAAATGGTTTCTACACCCAAGTTCTTCACGGTAGGGTGGACATGCCCTCATCATTATGATTAATGATAGATCAATGTTCCACTGTATTGATTATCATAATCTCAACAAGATCATGATAATGAATATGTATCCTCTACAATAGATTCATGAATAGTTTTTTTAGCTTTGTAGAACCCACTACTCCTCTAATGTGATGCTTCATATAGAGTATAATCCAAATAGTGGAAGGAAGGGAATATCCCCAAAATTTCATTTTGTACAAAGCACATCAAATATGAGTTCATTTTGATGCTAATTATGAGTCTCTAATTATCCAAAAAAAACATACATGGACATGATGAATATTATGCTTACGGATTACCACAAAAAAATAACTTTGGTTCTCATTATAGATTAAATTATTATCAAGTTACAAAAGGTAGGAACCAGAGGTACATTTGATGGACTTATTAAAGACTTTTTTTATAAGAAAATCAATTTTTTTATTCTAGATATATGATTTTTAGATGTAGAATGTAACATTTTTATGGATTTCATCTCTAGAAAATGGAAAAAAATTTATCTTATAAAAAACGTAAGTATTTGAAGGATGGAAACTATCAAAATCTATTATTGATGTCTATAGTTTAAATATATTATCTTGGAATTATTTTTTATTTTATACAATCATATCATGATTGGTATTCACACTAACCAATATATATTATGTTTTTCATGCTTTTTTGTACTAAATAATGGAAAGACATATTTATAGATTAAAGAAAGAGGCTTATCACTACACCTATAATAATATTACCCACCATCAGGTAGAGATTTGTGATAGAAACCCATTACTCTAAAAATGGATTTAGTTTTTCACCCATGAAATATGAAAAAAGTGATAGCATATGCCTCCTTTCCATTAAATATCGCTGAATAGAACTACCTTAACCATTATCTAGAATTGAATAATGTGATATTCATGTTGAATATTTGTTGTTATTACCTATATAATGACATGTCTAACATATATATATATATCATAAAAGTTTTTAGTATATATTCTCATATGATATGATTTATAATATCCAATGATGGTGGTGTGATCGAATAAACTATTATGATTGTTTAGTCAATTATAATTATGGGAAGGTGAAAACTATGGTAGATTATCTATGTTTGAATGATATTACTATCGTATGAAAGGTGAGGATTAAAATCGATCAAACATCAATATACATACAAAATCTAGATATGAGAATAATTTTAGGATCCTTGAATTACCTTTCATATAACTTCTCAACCATCCATTATAAATATTCCCCTGGAGTCCCAAAAAAATGATGTGGTGCTATAAAAAATAAAGTGAATATTTCGTAGTTCATCATTCCTAATGATTGAGTTTTATGGTTTGGAACAGGAACATGTGTCTCATAAAAACCATAAATGAGGATTTACCTTTTGGATATTTTTCAGAGCTCATCATTCTCATTTATCCAACGAATCCATATGGTTAACTTATAATTAAAAAAATAATTTTGGTGTGAAAAAATATAGAGGGAAATTGATAAGTTCGTATCTAAATTCAAGATATGAAAATAAGTCTAGGAGGAATGATATATGTCTAAGGGTTTGAGGAAATCATTGATGATACATGTATGATAATGGGAAATTATAACCATTTATTTCTTCGTAATACTCATTATGGCCATTAAATGTAATAATATCGTATGGTAGGCAGTTGATCACCATACCGTGTTTGTGAAATTTATTTTTATTATGGAATATTTTTCCCCTCAACATATTTCCATGATATACATAAGGGATGTGGTAAGAAAACATCAAATTCCAAACACTATTGTATCTAATAGAAATATAATGTTTACCTTGTAGTGTTTGAGAAGTCTTAAACAAGAATAGGATACAAAATTGAGAATAAACACTTCTTATCACCCAATGACTAATGGTCATCCTGAAAAGACCATTAAAATATAGATTATATGATGAGATCTTGTTTAATGGATTTCTATAGATGTTGGGTCCAGAACATTCCCCTATTCATGTTCTCATATAACAACAGTTTCCATTTTTTGCAATCCAATTGAACCTTATCAGGATATGTATGGGAGGAGGTGTTGAAATCCAACTTATTGGGATAATGTTTGATAGTGGAATATTATGGTACCAAATAATTTCAAAGAGATTATTTAGAGGTATCAAACCATTTTGTGTCTTATGAAATCCTGAAAAAGTAGATAGAAAATACCTACAATCAATCATCAATGACACCAGGATTTTGAGGTCAAGGATAAGGTGGTCCTTCATATATCACCATGGAATATGGTAATAGGTGTTAAGAAGAAGTTAAATATTATTCCAAGATACATCGACCCCTTGATATCAATTATCACATCAAACATCTGGCTTATTGAAATGCATTCTAAATTAACCAATCTCAGGTACTTGATGTGTTTGTTGTACCCCTACTAATTCATTCTGTACAAAATCCCTTGAATTTATTCAATATGAAGGTGGTTCCATTTTAAAATTATCATTAATATTAAGAGAATCATGAGACTATCATAGATAGTACAGAAAATATTATTTGAAACAAGACAAATCTACTAGACAAAGTGTTGTGGTGGAACCCGAACTTGGGGGAAGTGACATGGAAACTAGAAGTGTTGATGAATATAATGTAACATCATTCACTATATTATATGAAATGAATATTTTTCTGCCAAAATATAAGATGGGTGAAATAATGTAGACATATGAACTTTTATAAATGAAATTACTTATTTAAGGAACTAATAAATTATTAAGAAATTTTGATATCATGAAAACATGAATTGAATAGGTTAGGTTGGAATGATATATGATTTTAAAAAAAAATTAAACACAGTTAAGAATTTTAATTGTTGCTAATATATCCATTTTATATTGAATATTATGATTATTACATTATGTGTTATCCAAAAATCCAATTGACCTAGGGGGAAGGAGAGATAGCCTCAACCAGTAGGATCATACACTACGAATCCCACTTATCAGAGAAATCAAGGTAGATAACATAAATGGGATTTTCCCTTAATGAAGACCAAGTCAGTATTTGATTACTAAATTATTAGTTAAATTGTTAGTTAGATAAGATCAAGCTCATCATAATCAAAGTCTAAACCTTGTTCAGCGGACCACCGCATCAAAATCTCACCACCACCCAACTTAACCTTAGGGAATTTACTTCTGTAATAAAAGGGCTATGTATATAAACCACAAATATATACATTTTTATATTTTAATTTCAATTAAATAATTATTATTTATTCAATTTTTATATTACCATAAAAATTATTAGATAATTTGTATGATAAATAATTAATATTCATATGATTAAAGATATTATATTTTGGAAATATATAGCTTCCATAAAGGCACAATTTTTAATGAATTCAATAATTTTTTTAAAAATAGATATTTTTATAAATTTATATTATTCAATAATATTCATTAAATATAAATGATAATATACTTTTATAAGTTCAAAAATTAATTTTTTTTTTGATTTGAAATTTGTGACTATAAAAACCCATTATTTTTATTAAAATTTTATTTTTATATAAAAAAACAAAATATCTTCCACATTGAACTATTTGGATAAAATAATTTTTTTTTTGAAATTAGAACATGAACATTAGTTTAAATTGATATTTTCATAATTTTCATATATAGTCATATTATTGTAGAAAATTTAGTACATAATATATATATATATGTTGTTGGTATTATGAAATCATAAATTCTTAAAAGTGATGTAATAAATAATATAATGATTATAAATTAAAAAATATATGATTTAACACTAAAATAATTTGGTTTGATGTTATTTTATCTTTTAACCCCTAATGAATCCTCCAAAAACTATATTATAATTTATGTTTTTAAAATAAATTCTCTAAAAACATGACTCATTTCCACATCACTATGGGAATTATTTAAATGTTTTATATTATTAGCCTCACTAATTAATTTAATCATTTTCTAATTAGTATAATATATGGGTAAAATCATTGTATTGTTTTTTTTTCATTATTATATAGATTCAAACCCCAATAATTGGAAAATAGTAATTATTTCTCATCGACTTTTATATATAAACCCTAAAAATCTCCCATTTCTCTACAGAAAAAAACCACTAATTCAATAAAAGACCCAACCCATCCCACTCTAGAGCCCTTCCAAGGTTCCCCAAAATATTAATAATCTCTTCAAATTCTTTTAGAATCACAATATCAAGGTAAGGGAACCTATCCCTCTCCTCTATTGCTAATCCTTTGTAATGTAATACCTCTCTATTTCCAATTGAACAAGTTTGGATATTTTTTTACAAACTCTTTTTAATATACTAATTTTTCCAATGATATTATAGACCCATTTCACACTAATGAAAAAATTTATAATCCTTAATGTACACTCATTATATTATTGAAATTATCATATGATTTTCAATTCCAAACAATGGTGTAGTGAATACCCTTCTCTATTTTCAATCAAGGGTATTAATCTAGTTATACCTATCCATAAATTATTGAGGATTTACCTTAATTTAACCCACACTATATATTATTCGGGGTTAAAATTGATTAAATACAACCATAAATTTTATGACCTATGTTCCCCACATATTTATGTATGTGATATGAAAGTGAATGGTGGGCCCAGAAATATATATCCCTCTAATTTATTTAGTAATTTTTAATCTCATGTGATTCCATTGGTGGTTAAAAATAACTTATCTTAAGTACATTATGTTTTATTGTCTTCGTAGTTATCCATGAATTATTCATATGTCATGTTTTATGTTTTATCCACATTCCCACGATAAATTTAAGTTATCTTTATTTATAATTCCTCATTGCCAATGATTGTGATCATCACCCCTCTTACGGTACCTTGGTATGTCACATGTTAACATGTACTAATTTACATAATGTTTTTATTTATTTCTTCAATTACTATGATTCAAAGATCACATATATTTTATGTATGTCCTAGTCTATCGAGTTCAGTTTTATAGGATAAATCGATTATAAGTCCATGTTTCATAGTTTTTAATTTATTTATAATATCCATTTATCATGTTAATATGATATGTATGTAATTTACCAAACACAGTAGGCCTCAAGACCATTTTGGTTTAACTAATTAATTTTTTTAATAAATCATGAAATATTGTGTAATAATGATATGGGTTTTCATATAATTCTCCTTGATGGATTCATGAGTGAAATTATTATCATACATGAGTGTGTTAACTTATTATTATAGTTCAATATATTTTTTCCATTATTATATTTTGTTTCTAATAGGTTCTTTCATGAGATTAAATAGTAAATTTCAACAAAATCCCCTATAATGAAAACTTATCCCTTAGGGATGGGGGAATGTTTACATATATCACCTCTATATTTAAAAATTATGAGATATAGTAATTTCATGTGCATAATAAATTCTCATCCCATGCGAAACCCACAAAAACCTAAACGTAACTACTTTATTTTACAACCAACCCTCAAATGACACTATTTTAGTTGAATGTGAATTTAATGAACTATATAAAATTATCATGATAATAATTTTTTAACGGATTGTGGTTACCCAGTTTTAAATTGATCATCTACTATTTTACACTAATTAATGATTAATGGGTACATTTTGTAATTCCCTCACAGTCTAATACCACTCCAAACATTTTGAATAAAAATTATTTCTCCTTCCCAAAGAATTATATGCGGAGAAAAAAAAACATATATCATGAGGTACATGTTGTTGGAATGTAGTTGAAAATACCTTCAATGTTAGTTTTTTTACCTTTCAAAATCAGTTTATTACTAGCATTAATCCTAGAGATGTACAACATGGATCTTCTTACATGGGTTTTCAACAATTGATTTTGAAAATACTTCCATAGTTCTAATTATATTGATAATTCAACATCTATTTTTAACCAATGTGTAATGACTATTATGACAAAATTTGATGTTAGTTTTGTATAAAATTGTTCTAAGAAGGACTCATGTGATGCTATCTATGATGTTTTTATTCAAAATTGATTTAGAAAAAATGATTTCATTGAAAGGGATTTCAATTGCCAATTTATAAGAAACTAAACTTTAGGGACCCCCTATCATTCATATTATTTTATATTTTAATAAAAACATATATCGAAATCCTTTTATGGGTCTTTCATCATAAATTTTTTATAAAATGGGTATTCAATGTTGGAAATGGTTTTTAAAATCTTAAACATTACATGATATAAAATTTGAAATCTCAAAAATCTAAAACCCAAATTTTTAAAAATAGTAGTAATAACATAATAGTAACAATGAAAATAAAATATTTTACACTAATTATTGTAAATAAAAAACAAAATTAACCTAAATAAAAACGTAAGATAGAAAAATAGTGGGAACATAAATTTTAGATTGTGTAAACTTTTTCAATTTATATGAATAAACATCTTCAAAAATATTCAAAATAATGTTTACTGAATTTAATAAATAACATATTGGTGAAAATAATATTTTTGTAACACAAATAACCTTATTAAGTTTATTATTTTGATGGTGATTATCTTAAAAATTATTAATATAAATTAATTTAAAAATAAAAAATTTTCTTCTAATCAATTGAGATATTTTTATGAAACAAAATTTTATAAGTAAAAAATAAAATATAGTTGGAAACCCATGTATTCTTTAATGTAAAATTGATTCACCTGATGTTTCACATAATAATTTTTTTTCACTATTAGAAAGTGAACCCTAATGCACCCAATTCAGTAAATTTTTAAATTTATAATATTAATTATGAAAACCATTTAAGAATGAAAAAAATATATTAATTATTTAGAAAAAATTAATTAATAAATTTAACCATTTTCTAAATCTTTTACAAACAGAACATAATAAAGATCGCAACTAATATGATTTACACAATTTTTTGAAAAATATTCATAAAATAAAATGTATAAAAAGCATAATCATTATTTATAATAGTAAAATTAATATTTTATCAGAATTATATTTAAATTATTGCCTGTAAAGGAATGTAAAAATCCAATTCTTTGTTTTTTAGTCATTTATATATTTATTCCATTATATTTTATTCATTAAAATGTTTTACATCTTTTCAAATTTTAATAGGTTGATAAAACCATTAATTGATTAGAAATAAAATTGGATGAAAATACTATGGAGAATACTTATTATATGTTTAATTAGTCTTGTCAATATAATTTTTTATTACTTATTTTAAAAAATATCAATTGAAATTTTCCTACATGGAAAATAACTTCCAAATAGGCACACTATCCAGATTTCCCTTTAAACATATATGTTTTTTGTTTTTAAAATAATTATTATATATTATTTTCCACATTTATCAGTTATAATATGAAATGTATAAAAATTATATAGATTATATAAAACATGAAATAATTTTGTTACCCAATGATCTTCTTTATGAAAATATAATGGTTGAGGGACCCAAAATTGTTGTTTCCTTTGGAGTGATTCATTCTATATCAGATACTCAAATAAGATAAATTTATGAAAATAATATAATTATTTATGAAATTGATGATAAATAAAAAATTAAAAAAAATTGTGACACATATATCATTTCATGAAAAATATTTTATAGCCAAAGTGAAAAATGGATAATACCCTATCCAATTATGGAAAACTCCTTAGTATGTTGTAGCAAAAGAGAATATGGATCAATAACACCATATAAAAAACTATTATCTTATTTACCTTAATTATTTTATGATAAAAAATATGACACAGATGAAGTATAATTGAATATGATACCATACATTCTTGGGGACCCCTATTATGAAACTCATAGTGCATGTTCGGGTCTGAAAGAAGAGGTAGAAAATTTGGGTTTGAAGCATGACATGACTGCATATGTCTCATCACCACTATAATAATACATGATACATATTATTTTATACTAATATATATATATGTGTCACATATTATCCATAAATGAATATGTCTCTTCCCAGTATTCTTTACCCGTCAATTTTTAGGGATGTGATGAAAAACGTTTTTGAATCTGAAACCATCCTTATACCCTCTCACATTATTGTGGTGTTCTGGATTTCCTAAAGTAGTAGTAAGAATATAATTTCTACCCTAAGGTATAATAATCCCCTATTTATGTTTCTCTAATTTGATTTCATGATTTAATTATTTAATAAATAATATTAATTCAATAAATTTACTAAACATTAATATAGATGAAAATTGAAAATTAGTATCTTAAAAAATAATCGGATAAATCCTTTATCGAATCAACAATATTTGATCCCTTTTTTACAATCTTGATCTTATCTATTTTTTTATATTGAGTGGTCTGATATACAGTGTTGTGTAGAACCTCATCATAGGAAATACTTGACTAGGTTCTTAATTCAATATTTTTTTAGCAATATCGTGTTCCTCTAATATAGGATAACATCCTCATGAAAATGTAGAAGGTTATAAATTTGATAACTTTATCACTTGTTTCTTTTTCTAGAAGGCATGTTACATAGAAGAATATTAAAAACAAATAATTTATTGCAAATTATTTGATCAAATAAAATTTCAAAAAAATATACAATAAATGATTTATAATGCCAAATAGATACATTCCTCTTCTAAGTCTCTCTAAAATTAAACTCACACATAAGGCATGGATAATTATATTTTTTACTCTATAAAAAGTATGTTTCTGTAAAATGTTTCCAAACAACTCCATATCATATTTTCCATAAATGATAAAAAAATTGTATCAATTTTTTATCATCAATGTAAAATTTCATATATAATTTGATAACTGAATTATTAATAAATGTAAAATAAATAATGAATTATAAAAATAAATAAATATGTTTATGAATTTTTCTTTTTTGGACTCCCACAATATTTTCTTTGCTGACTATTCAACACTCTACTAATTAGTTTATAAAATACTCATACTATAATGACTCTCTATAGAAAGGTAGGTCCTAAACTCTTAGGATATTTGGCTAGTTGGGAATTAATTCTTATCAATGTTAATTAGCACCCTTTTCTCTCGATATGCAAGACTAATGTTTTATAATCATGTAATCTTATAGATTCCATTTCTATGAATCTTCCTCTCTGGGGATGAAGAAGAGTTTCAAATATTTTTATTAAATAAATGTTTAATTTTATATATTAATTTAATTACTATATATATTTATTTATTTATAGAAAAAAATACATAATTTAGTTCCCCATCCTCAATGTCTATAATTTTGAATGTTGTATTCTAGCATAACAATTGTATCTATACCTATATTAGATTATAATTAAATAACTATAAAAATATAAATATGATTGTTCATAATAGATATAGAATATGTTTAATATGAAAAAAATTAAAAAAAATTCAACCACAATATCATTATAATGATAAAAAATGTTTCAATTTAAACAATTTTAAATTCAAAAATATAAAATTAAAAAACAAATTGTATTCACAAATACTTTATATTCATTGAGTATTTATAATCTTAAATAAATTATCAAAACAATTAAATTTGTAAGATATTGTGTAATAATTTATTTCAAGAATGAAATTCTTATCTAAAAATTAAATTTATATAAAAATAATAATATAAATTATACATAAATTGATTATGAATGTCATTAAACTCACTCCATGTTAGTTAAAACATATGTAATGTTTACAGAATAAAGAAAAACAAAAAGGAACATATAAAAATAGATAATTAAAACAAGAATAAATTTACAAAATATTATTTTATTATGAAAAATTTTAAAATTATAATAACCATCAATAAATAATCAAAACTCATGGTAATGACAAAAGAATGTATAAATTAGATTAAATTGAGCAAAAAATTTACTTAGAAAACTTATTGGTAAAAAATAAAAAATATAATATAATTATTTACCTGAATAATTATGAGAGTAATTTATTTTTTTCTAATATATCATTATCATGATCATTTCATAAATCATGGACTATTTATTAATTATAGTCATTATTATTGTAAAAAATCAACATATTATTTAAAGAAACCTATCATAAACCAACAAATTCACCATCTTCAATGTCACCCAAATGAATTCCTTTCCTAAAAAACTATTAACCAAAAATAATTCAGTGGATCTATAAAATAATATAATTTATTTTCATGTGTCTCCATTGAAAATTATTCTACATTGCAACTGAATCATTTTGAATCAAATATTGTAATTTATTAATAATAATGTTTTACACATTTTTATTATCAAAGAAATTATACATATACTATGTTACTAAAATGTAGTGTTATCAATTTAAAAAATATTAAAAAGAACTCCAAAACATGATGTTACTGTAGAAATTAGGTTTTTATTCTTTTCAATCAAAAAAATTCAATTCTTCTATAATGACCATTTTTAAATATTTTGAACAGTACTCCAATTATCATGATTTTTTTCTATTAAATTTTTACCCATTAATGTCAAAACCACACTCTGTGAAGAGACCCAAAGCTTGACGTACATTGAAAGTACATTACATTTGCGGAATACTTAGTACATAACAAAAACACACACACAAGGATCGTAATAGTTTAGTGTCTTTGGAAACTCGGAATATAATCTTCTAATCCTGGTGAAAGATCTTCAACATCTCCCATAAAGATCTTCCTTCTTTTTATACCTAAAACCTTTCTTTATATCCTGGGGAAAAGTAAAAATAAAAGGGTGAGCTCAAATGCTCAGTAAGGGCAAACAAAAGAAAAATCAATCACATCATATACATAAGCACATAACTTTTGGAAATCATAACCTGTAAGAGAGATCATAATTTCATAACCTGGGATAACTCATTGCAGTGAAATGTAATCACAATAATCATCACTTAAAACATTAAACTTTGTGGCATAGACATATAATCATAGAGAATCATTTCTGGTTAGTCAAGACTTATTGCCAAGACTATCTTAGTGGACAAAGTCCCTTTCTGAACCGAGTCACCATCGTTTCAGTCCTGTTTCACTGAACTGGTATAACCTACCGTTCTAGCCATGTCTATCTCATGAGATATAAAATCTTTACCCAATGCATTGGAGGGAGATATAGGTCCCACCCATCTTATAATGAATCCTTTCTTATGTGTGCCACATAATCATAAATCATACATCATCGCATAACACATATAACAAAAATGGGATTCTTGAAACATCATGACATCATAAAACAAATAATATAAGGTAAATGACTTCATAAAAATAATTCCCTCAAAACATAATCAAGTCAATGTAATAATAGGGATAAAAACAGAACCCTATATTATCTTAGATGGAAAATAATTTTGATAAAACATTTGAACTCCATTCTTGAGGAAAATATCCTTTCTACTTCAAAAACACTTTTCTTTTCTTAACATGTCATACAATTATAAACTAAAAGAAGTTGATTAAAAATAAACATGAAAACTTATAAAGGAATATTCTAGGAAATAATGTTTTAAAAATCCATTTCTTGCCATATAAGTTTAAAAAAACATTCTTCGTACTTTTGTCAGAAAAGTCAAAAAGTATCTCGTACAAAAAATGAAAAAAGATTCCTTTCATATATTTTACTAAAAACTAACCAAAGGGTAAAATTGGATTTAAACAATTCTAGGTGGATGGAAATAATATTACATATTGAGGAAACATGGATGTGGATGATAAAATGCACCCCAGTAAATACCGAAGTATAAACAATCTCGGATAAAAATGAGATTGTGATATTTCCCTTACCTTAGGTCCGATTTGCTTCGTAAGTGTCCGAACCTCCTGTATAATGATTTAAATAATGTCATTGACTTATTACAGAATCATATTAATTGTTATTATATCATATATGGTTCACTTATGACTTTATATTACCCGTTCTTTTGTAAATTCTTGTTAAAGTAGCATTTTGGGTAAAATCGTCTCATTTGTCGTTCGTGTTTTAACTTGTAATTTTTCATATGATTGGTTAGATCATAATTACTTAATTCCAGAATATAAAAATGATTTATATATAATATATATTCAGAATATACATATATATAATAAATTAGTAAATGGAAAGAAATACACCGTTCATGGAGACGGTAGGCCGTACGTACGCATGAACTCTGTTTTCGTTTCCTTATTGAATTGAGTGGAATTATGTAGATGACATACATATATATACACATAAATCCAGTAGCTTTATAATGTCATATATTTGATTATTATTGCTTATATATACTTTATAATCATTCTTAAATGGTTAACATGGAGAATGAATCTCATCGCGTCGTGGAGACGGTAGTCCGTACATACGCACGAGCGATGATATCATTTCCATAATTATTGAATTGAATTAGAGTGGATGATACAATATATCAGAATCATTATGATGTTATAATAACTATGTATAGTTATTCTTGACACCATAATACCCATCCATGTAAGGTGTTGGTGGAAAAAAAGATTACACCACGGCATGGAGACGGTATTCCGTACGTACGCACGTGCGGTGATTTCATTTTCCGTAGGATGGATAGATGGTGAAATAAGGTTGTTTCATACTTATAATAACATATTAGTATATTATTGATACTGATGTTATTACTTCATAATGAAACAACCTATGAAGAAGAAGTGGAAGAAGAAATAAAGTTGAAAGAATCAGTAACGGAAATTACCTCTTCTTTGAAGCGCCTCTTTGAGATCTCCTTTTAGGGAACTAAAATTGGTCTTTGAGAAAGACCAGAACCTCTAGGATGTTTCTAGGGAAGTGGAGAAGAGAATTTGGCAGGGGTTGGACGAGCTTGAAGGCTCAAAGTGGTGTGAGGAAGAGAGGGAGGAGGTGCCCTTTTATAAGGGAGGAGAGGGGCACCTTTGGAATAACTAAAAATATTATTTTATTATAAAGTCAAGTTCAGTTTTAAATAGCTCCAAATTGATTTATTTAGAGGATAAGGTGGGGATGGGTTGAAATCCTCTCATAAAATAGAATTTAGACAAGTTTAGGTTATTATTTTAACCTTATCAATTAGATTTAACTCTAAGTTAAATAATTTTACTTTTACTGTGTCTTCTTGTGTTCTTACACTATAAGGTTAATAAACTTACTATAAGAAGCCAAACGAACCCCAAATTGTTTATTATTAATATATATAACCTTATCTAAGTCATTTGGCCGAACCTTAGATTTTTAGGAATAAAATAACAATTAATAATATAAAATTTGTTTTAAAAACTATTTGATGTCAATTTTGACACTATTTAGTAATTGATATTTGTGAAACTCATAACAGAATGATAAGTTATAAAAAGTTAATTAAATCAATACAAACATGTCATATTAACCTAGAAAATTAGTGAAATTCATAAAAAGCCTCAAATTATATTTATTTGAGCATTTATAACATCAATTATGTTAACATTTCCTTAAAAGGGTAATTACTGCATCATTGTTGTGTCATAAATAAATTAATTTATTTAAAGTATAAAAATTATAAATAAAATATCATTATGTAGGAAATCTCGTTTTCTTTCTAATGAATATTTATAGTCGAATTTATATTATGTATAACCCCATATTAAAAATGATTTATTTATTAAACTTTGATTTTAACTATTTTAACTATTCATTAAGTAAAATAATATTAAATGTCATAATCTAATCCAAGTGGACCTAAATGGTCATATTATATTCATAAGGTTGTTTTTGGTCGAATTACACTTATCCAATAGAATTAGGACATGTGTTAGGGTAATAGTAATATCATATTTACCCTTAGTTACCCTATTTACTATTAACCGTGGTAAAAAAAAGTAAAAATTTACTATTCACCAAAAAATTATTTTCATCTAATTGAACCACATTTTACTTACTAACATCAACCGTGTCTCTCGGATTTTTGAAATTCCACTCACAGAAGTGGTAAAATTAAGTTTTATGAAAAATTCAGTTTTTTAACTACCACTTAGTGGTTTCACTATTCATCAAAAACTGAAAGTTTTCAGAAAAATACCAAAAATTAGGCCTAAGATATATTTGATATTATGAACTCAAAAATGATTTCTATTTTACCAAATTCAAAACATATCAGTTGCATTAATTAATTTAAAAATTAAATCCCGTCGTCAAAAAAAAGGCGTGTTTTTAAGTGATAATAACTATCAAAAGATTGACACTTGTTTATAACTGGTTTAAATGTGAAATTACATCCAATGACCAACATTGTATTAAATTGTAAAAATATATTCTAAATATACTTTAAAACCACTAAAATTAATATTTTATCACTATTAGTTATTTCGATTGAAAAAGTTGTTTTTAATTAAAATTTAGTAATTTCCACTATTCATCAAAATATGAAAGTTATCCGAAAATTACCAAAATTTCACCCTAAGCTAATTTTGATATTCCGAATCCAAAAATGAAGTCCATTTTGAAAAATAAAATTTACAAAATTTCAAATGGTGGTTATTACTATTCATAACAGCTAGTTTTAATAATATTTTAATAGCATATCGTTGTTTAGTGAAACTCGGTATTGCGTACTACACATGCTATCAAGGATGGTCACGATTGCGTGTAATGAAAGGAAAGTCAAGGATACATGTTTTGCAAGCTCCTTTTGGTGTAGCGTACAACACAAGACATTAATGAAATTAAAAGGAATATTTTTCATAAAATATCGGGGTGTTTCATTCTACCCCCCTTAAAATGAATTTCTCCCTCAAAATTCGTTGGGGTTATAAATGGTTTACTATTCGAAAGTTTCTTTAATCGAAACCCACATCGTAAAAAGGAATACCAAAACCAATCTTTAAAAACATAAGTATGAAACGTAACGGTTACCCAAATAAACTAATCACTGGGTTTCCACATAGGTGAAAATATGGATATGGAAGAAAAATCTAACCATCATGTTCTGATGGAGAATGGTAGAGAACATGGCTATGGAAAAGCCAACAATCACAAATCCATAAATTTGTGACGATCTAAGGTACCATCTGATTAATCAGATATAAGAGCACTAGGACAACATTTTTGGTTTTCAAGATCATTTCCCTAAAGTTGATAAAATTGGAATTAGAATAAATTCATTCGTTATTTTGGTATAGTCTCACTGTTTGTCGTTCTTTGGAAAATTTCTACTTCATCTCTTAAACAAATGAAGTTGAATTTTTCATTCGTGATGTGTTAGCAGATCATGTGATAGAATGATGCGCCATTCCATCTGTCTCAAACAAAAGGTTAGAAAAGTTATCAAAAAATACATAAGTCCATCTATAGTGAGATTAATGATATATGGTTCCTAAAATGAACTTATACTTCATATATTATACTGCTTAATATAATAAAACTAGTTTCTACTAAACAGGGACTTCCTGTAGGCCAGTGGTAGGCGATAAAGGCCAGTCGCACTTCGGTTGTGGGTTCGATTCCCACAGCCTTGTCCGACGCGATGGGCTATCGCCCGTCCTGCAGGTTGTCCTTTTTCTAAAGCTATATTACTATAACATCCCATCAATAATATCGAAAAACATTTTATCCTAACTTATGTCCAACATAATCCATTCCAATGTTTAGGCTTATCCATAATACTGCAGTCCACTCTCATAATATAGTGAAAACGATTACCAGAGATTTAATACCATCTTTAATCCCCATATATCATAAGTTATGTCTTGTTTGTCACATTACAAACATTAAAAGGCCTTAATCATGTATTCTCTTGAATACCCATTGAACCTTAGTGAAAACATGATTGCAGTTAAAGGTTAACACTTTCCACATACCAAAATCCTCAAAATTCTATATACTCAAACCATGATATCACTTAGTCCTTATATCAATCATGAGCTCATGAATACTGTCAAACATTTCATTTTCTCCTTATCCATTAATTATGCGCATATCATCTACTTTACAAAATATTTGAATCACTTTTCATGGTTACCGGTACCTTAAAATTATTGAAAACCACAATAGACCAATACATAAATATTTCAGTACACCATAAAAGTACCTCAACAACATTATTCTTGAATACCAATACATAAACACTTCAGTCCATCCACTTCAATGACTGTCCTGGAATAAGTCTTTCCTTGATTTAGAAGTATTTTTTTAGTTCAGGGCATTGAGTTGGGTAATGCCCATGTTCTCCACAAATAATACATTGAACTCCATAACAATCTGTCACTCTATGACCCTTTTCTCCATAGAGATAACATCGGTCCCTCTATTTGAGGTATTCCTCAAGGTTCTTCTTCCCTTCTTTAGAAATCTCAATCTTCCTTTCTTTATGCTCCTCAACATGCGAACATGCATAATAGTTTATATTCCTCTTCTTTGATGAATTAGTCATACCACTAAATTTCACCTTGTTAATCATATATCGTGATGACTGATTCGGCATAATCACAATATCTTTATCTCTAGGCATTACACAATTTTGTTGCTCATAGTCACCAATTTGTCCATTGGATTCAATGTTAACCGAATTCCTTCTGATTCCCTCCATTAACTAAAACACAAAAATAATTTTGTGAGAGGCGAAATCATGCTAGGGAAGACAACATAGTAATGGGGGAGCACCCTCAATATCTAACATCTTAGTTTAAATTCTAAGATCATTACCGTAGTTGTAGGACTATATCCTATCCGTATACTTATCCTTAGGGACATCCCTAGACATACCTTAGAAATATCTCTAGGGATCTCACTAACTTTTTCGAATCCTAATTTCCAAAGGTTGACTAAACCTTTCCTATGATACCAACTATAGAGACCTGAAGCTTGACGTACATTGAAATTACATTACATTTGCGGAATACTTAGTACATAACAAAAACACACACACAAGGATCATAATAGTTTAGTGTCTTTGGAAACTCGGAATATAATCTTCTAATCCTGGTGAAAGATCTTCAACATCTCCCATAAAGATCTTCCTTTTTTTATACCTAAAACCTTTCTTTATATTCTGTGGAAAAGTAAACATAAAAGGGTGAGCTCAAATGCTCAGTAAGGGTAAACAAAAGAAATATCAGTCACATCATATACATAAGCACATAACTTTTGGAAATCTTAACCTGTAAGAGAGATCATAATTTCATAACCTGGGATAACTCATGGCAGTGAAATGTAATCACAATAATCATAACATAAAACATTAAACTTTGTGGCATACACACATAATCATAGAGAATCATTTCTTGTTAGTCAAGACTCATTGCCAAGACTATCTTAGTGGACAAAGTCCCTTTCTGAACCGAGTCACCCTCGTTTCAGTCCTGTTTCACTGAACCGGTATAACCTACCATTCCAGCCATGTATATCTCATGAGATATATAATCTTTACCCAATGAATTGGAGGGAGATATAGGTCCCACCCATCTTATAATTAATCCTTTCTTATGTGTTCCACATAATCATAAATCATACATCATCGCATAACACATATAACAAAAATGGGATTCTTGAAACATCATGACATCATAAAACAAATAATATAAGGTAAATGACTTCATAAAAATAATTCCCTCAAAACATAATCAAATCAATGTAATAATAGGGATAAAAACAGAACCCTATATTATCTTAGATGGAAAATAATTTTGATAAAACATTTGAACTCCATTCTTGAGGAAAATATCCATTCTACTTCAAAAACACTTTTCTTTTCTTAACATGTCATACAATTATAAACTAAAAGAAGTTGATTAAAAATAAACTTGAAAACTTATAAAGGAATATTCTTGGAAATAATGTTTTAAAAATCCATTTCTTGCCGTATAAGTTAAAAAAAACATTCTTCGTACTTTTGTCAGAAAAGTCAAAAAGTACCTCGTACAAAAAACGACAAAAGATTCCTTTCATATCTTTTACTAAAAACTCACCAAAGGGTAAAATTGGATTTAAACAATTGTATGTGGATGGAAATAATATTACATATTGAGGAAACATGGATGTGGATGATAAAATACACCCCAGTAAATACCAAAGTATAAACAATCTCGGATAAAAATGAGATTGTGATATTTCCCTTACCTTAGGTCTGGTTTGCTTCGTAAATGTCTGAACCTCCTGTATAATGATTTTAATAATGTCATTGAATTATTACAGAATCATATTAATTGTTATTATATCATATATGGTTCACTTATAACTTTATATTACCCGTTCTTTTGTAAATTCATGTTAAAGTAGCGTTTTGGGTAAAATCGTCTCATTTGTCGTTCGTGTTTTAACTTGTAATTATTCATATGATTGGTTAGATCATAATTACTTAATTCCAGAATATAAAACATGATTTATGTATAATATATATTCATAATATACATATATATAATAAATTAGAAAATGGAAAGAAATACACCGTTCATGGAGACGGTAGGCCGTACGTATGCATGAACGCTATTTTCGTTTCCTTATTGAATTGAGTGGAATTAAGTAGATGACATACATATATATACACATAAATCCAGTAGCTTTATAATGTCATATATTTCATTATTATTTCTTATATATACTTTATAATCATTCTTAAATGGTTAACATGGATAATGAATCTCATCGCGTCGTGGAGACGGTAGTCCGTACGTACGCACGAGCGATGATATCATTTCCATAATTATTGAATTGAATTGGAGTGGATGATACAATATATCAGAATCATTATGATGTTATAATAACTATGTATAGTTATTCTTGACACCATAATACCCATCCATGTAAGGTGTTGGTGGAAAAAAAGATTACACCACGGCGTGGAGACGGTATTCCGTACGTACGCACGCGCGGTGATTTCATTTTCCGTAGGATGGATAGATGGTGAAATAAGGTTGTTTCATACTTATAATAACATATCAGTATATGAGTGATACTGATGTTATTACTTCATAATGAAACAACCTAAGAAGAAGAAGTGGAAGAAGAAATAAAGTTGAAAGAATCGGTAACGAAAATTACCTCTTCTTTGAAGCGCCTCTTTGAGATCTCCTTTTAGGGAACTAAAATTGGTCTTTGAGGAATACCAGAACCTCTAGGATGTTTCTAGGGAAGTGGAGAAGAGAATTTTTCAGGGTTTGGACGAGCTTTAAGGCTCCAAGTGGTGTGAGGAAGAGAGGGAGGAGGTGCCCTTTTATAAGGGAGGAGAGGGGCACCTTTGGAATAACTAAAAATATTATTTTATTATAAAGTCAAGTTCGGTTTTAAATAGCTCCAAATTGATTTATGTCGAGGCTAAGGTGTGGATGGGTTGAAATCCTCTCATCAAATAGAATTTAGAAAAGTTTAGGTTATTATTTTAACCTTATCAATTAGATTTAACTCTAAGTTAAATAATTTTACTTTTACCGTGTCTTCTTGTATTCTTACACTATAAGGATAATAAACTTACTATAAGAAGCCAAACGAACCCCAAATTGTTTATTATTAATATATATAACCTTATCTAAGTCATTTGGCTGAACTTTAGATTTTTAGGAATAAAATAACAATTAATAATATAATATTTGTTTTAAAAACTATTTTATGTCAATTTTGACACTATTTAGTAATTGATTTTTGTGAAAATCATAACAGAATGATAAGTTCTAATAAAGTTAATTAAATCAATACTAACATGTCATATTAACCAATAAAATTATTGTAATTCATAAAAAGTCTCATATTATATTTATTTGATCATTTATAACATCAATTATGTTAACATTTCCTTAAAAGGGTAATTACTGCATCATTGTTGTGTCATAAATAAATTAATTTATATAAAGTCTAAAAATTATAAATAAAATATCATTATGTAGGAAATCTTTTTAGATTTCTAATGAATATTTATAGTCGAATTTATCTTATTTATAACCCCATATTAAAAATGATTTAGTTATTAAACTTTGATTTTAACTATTTTAACTATTCATTAAGTAAAATAATATTAAATTTCATAATCTAATCCAAGTGGACCTAAATGGTCATATTTTATTCATAAGGTTGTTTTTGGTCGAATTACACTTATCCAATAGAATTAGGACATGTGTTAGGGTAATAGTAATATCATATTTACCCTAAGTTACCCTATTTACTATTAACCGTGGTAAAAAAAAGTAAAAAGTTACTATTCACCAAAAAATTATTTTCATCTCATTGAACCACATTTTACATACTGACATCAACCGTGTCTCTCGGATTTTTGAAATTCCACTCACAGAAGTGGTAAAATTAAGTTTTATGAAAAATTCAGTTTTTTAACTACCACTTAGTGGTTTCACTATTCATCAAAAATTAAAAGTTTTCAGAAAAATACCAAATATTAGGCCTAAGCTATATTTGATATTATGAACTCAAAAATGATTTCTATTTTACCAAATTCAAAACATATCAGTTGCATTAATTAATTTAAAAAATAAATCCCGTCGTCAAAACAAAAGGCGTGTTTTTAAGAGATAATAACTATCAAAAGATTGACACTTGTTTATAACTGTTTTAAATGTGAAATTACATCCAATGACCAACATTGTATTAAATTGTAAAAATATAATCTAAATATACTTTAAAACCACTAAAATTAATAATTTATCACTATTAATTATTTCGATTGAAAAAGTTGTTTTTAATTAAAATTTAGTAATTTCCAATATTCATCAAAATATGAAAGTTATCCGAACATTACCAAAATTTCACCCTAAGCTAATTTCGATATTCCGAATCCAAAAATGAAGTCCATTTTGAAAAATAAAATTTACAAAATTTCAAAAAGTGGTTATTACTATTCATAACGACTAGTTTTAATAATATTTTAATAGCATATCGTTGTTTAGTGAAACTCGGTATTGCGTACTACACACGCTATCAAGGAAGGTCATGATTGCGTGTAATGAAAGGCAAGTCAAGGATACGTGTTGTGCAAGCTCCTTTTGGGGTAGCGTACAACACAAGACATTAATGAAATTAAAAAGAATATTTTTCATAAAATCTCGGGGTGTTACACTCTGATATAACATTAACTAACCATGCACCTTACAACCATTGTAATCTTTATATATAGATAAATATATGTTGATTTTATATTTATATAATGAAACAAAATTTCATTTTATTCTGAATCATCTACCAATCACAATTTATTTTCAGATATCAATCAATTAAACCACAAATATGTGTGGATATATGTCATTTTACCTTGTTTATATTTTTCATAACATATAAATGATTCTGAAACACTTAATTGAGTGTAATAGTTATTATCATTATTCCACAAATTCCTCAACCATCATTAACAATAGTAAAATTTTAAGATATTGGGAGATTAGTAATCTCAACTTTATACAAATAATCAGAGTATAATATAATCTATTATTTTAGTAAATATTTTTCATTAATATAGGCCTTCTATCGATGAGTATTTTTAATATATCTCTTAAAAATACACTAATACATTTCTAAAGGATGCATACAATGTAAATTAATTGTCCCTCATATTTTTATCTTTCAGAAAATATGAATCTTCAGATGAACTATTATATCAAAAAAAATTGGGATATACATTTATAATTGAAAAATTATGATCAAACCTTCATTCTGAAACACATCAAGAAACTTCAATAAATTACATTGCTGAAAATATATTTCAAGAAATAAATTAATCTATAGAAATTGTTTTTAACATGTGAATCAAATTTAACATGTATTGTGACTTTCATAAGTTGTTAAATCAAAACATGACAATCAATATATTATGTCCTATTAATTCAAAATCCCAAAATTCCACAAAAATCATCACATTTGTATAATATCCACTAGGTAATTTAATATAGTGAATACACTGACAATAATTCCTCCTCTAACACTTTCTTAATGTGTGACAAGATAATGATAAATATGTTTTGCTTAATTTTTTGTTTGGAGGTAACAACAACTGTATTCCCATGGATATCAAGTCCAAATTATCAATACATTCATTTTTTTTAATTCATTTATACCTAAAAATGTTTTAATAACACTATAACATATGGATTTCTCAACATTCATAATTTTGGTGCTGTTTTTTATCTATAAACACCTCTAAAAATAGTGCATAAAAATTTTAGAGTATATATTATTTTGATGAGAATAAAATAATTTATTTTAAAATGTGATTTCAATATTTTTCACCATTTTGTAATATTATTCAACAGAAAATGTTTGTGGGGGAGATTATAATCCTATAAAATATAATATTCTTATTTAATTATTTGATAAGGTTGAAAAATTTGAAAAAATCTTCAACATCCAATGTACATTTTATTTTCTCTATTGTGAAATTTGTAATATGAGATCTCATAAATTGGTCATGATTTTTGTCCCATAACACTATATGAAAATATATTTCCATATAGATTAAATTCTTTTATAGTGAAATTTATCATAGAATTTAAATGAAAATAATAATAATCACATGATTCAAAAACTATAAGACATGTCACCTCTAAATATTTTAAATCATCAATAAATATCAAAAGTTATGCATTAATATCATTTCTTATATGTTTTTTTCTAGAAATCATCAAGATAATTATATCTAATTTTTTCATCATAAATATCTTCTGAAAAAATATGTAATCTACCAATAAAAAGGAAATAACCTATTTTGGATAATATGGCACCAATATGGATTCATTGAATCTATGAAATGTCTCATTATTAGATTTCTAGGTTGATATCCTAATTTCATATATTTTTTATCGAATCTATTCTATAATGGTGAATCATAAGTGTGACCTAGGGTTCCAATAAAGATATTCTCATTTGTCTTCTTTATTAACATTTTCGCATAATTTTAATTTTAAAAGATAATCTTTATATGAGTAATTATTGTATGGTTCATAATTGAATTAATATGATGATTGATGTTGGTACCATAGAATTAATAATAGTCGAATCTTTTAACTATCTTATATCATGATGTATCATATTTAAGATATTTTGTTAAGAATTAATATTAATTTTTTTATAAGAAACAATCATTGGAAAACTCATGTATCTTTTTGTACCAATATATCATTGTTTGTAGTATATTGTTTCTATCATAATTTTAATATGGATAACCATTTCCTTATCGATGTTTCTTATTAAAATTTTCTTGAAATTCAGAGAAAATTTTATCATTAAGCACATTTGATTATTGAAATTTAATTAATATTAGATATACATGTAATATTGAAATTTTTTTACAACATGATGATATTAGTTTTTATAAAATATACAAAATCATTCAATATTATTAATTCTTTTGATGCTTTCGATGAAAGAATCATGATTTAATTATTTAATACAATCCCTTGTCTCATTATAAATATTTTTCATGAATATTTGATGTAATATTTTTAATATTCTACCATGCCATTTATAAAGTTTATAATTATGGATAAAATCATTTAAAATGAGATGATAATTTATTTATCAAGAATTTAAATTTTTAATATTCAAAATCGCCATGAATGGCCAGTAAATCAATTATTTTAGGGAGATTACCTATAGAATATTTTAATGAATCCTCAATAGCATTTTCATATTAATTTGTTGTTATTATTAAATTTATATTATTATGATCCATTAATATTTTAATATCAAAATATATAATGTGAATTTATTAAATTATATATTCAATTCGAAAAATATATATATGAATATAAATTTAAACCATAAAATAGATATTTCGAATAATAAATTATTGATAATTATTTGATCATAACAAAAAAATTTATAGAATGATTCAAACATCACATTGAAAATTTTAAATAGATCTAATTAAGCATATATAATAAATGAAAATTTATACATAAAAATATTTTAAACATATAATCTTTTTATAAAAAATAAAAAATAAAAAACATGTTAATAATATATAATCAAAATTTATAATATCAAAATAAATTATAAATGAATTTAGTTTCTAAATAAAATTTCAACCACATAAAAATTATAAATATAAAATATAAAAAATATTTATAGAAAATATAATATTCAGTGATGTAAAATTTATATTAAAAAAATTATAACATTGAAAAATTGTTAAAAATATGATAATTTATAATATAATTTTCTAAATAAAATTAATTGATGAATAAAGTTTATAAGTAAAATATATTTTATTTACCTTAAAAATATATTAAATTTGAAAAATATGGAGGTCAATATTGAAAAAAAAATCTGGATTTCCAAAAAAAAATTCAATCCAAAACGGTGGTTACATAAGGAATGCAACAATATTAAATAAAAATATATTAAAAAATTATTGAGATAAAATAAAAAATAGATAAATTAATAATATTTTTTGACTAACAGGAGTATGGTTTCATTTGGTGTAATTTTCCATCAAGATTCATTAAAGAAGGTTGAAGGATGCATCTTTTAATTGAAAATATGATGACAGTCCAATAAAAGAGAAGATTAGTAGTCATTAAGGGTCACCATGTGTCATTGGTTACCATCAAAGGTTGAGAGTTGGATGGATTAAAAGAAAATAAAATGAGGGATTATGGAACCGATGATATTTAAAATTGTTTTAATTTTATTTTTTATAAAACCATGATTAATTATTATATAAATTACATTTAACATTTGTTTTTTATAAATCCAATATTAAAAGTGGTTCATTTAACTTTTATCTTCAGTTTCATATAAAATTGAATTTAAAATATATTCAGAATACCAGATAACTCTATTTTTATAAAAAAACAAACTATATAATTTTTCCATTACACTTTTATTATCAGTTTGAAATAAACCGATGTTAAAATCCAATAATCGACGAATCTATTTCTAAAAGTGGGATATTAACATGGATTCAAATAAAAAAATATATAGATGATATCTTTGTCTATAACATAGATATTTATGTTTTCCAATCCTATTTGACAAGGGATATATTTAAAATGATAATTATTATTATATAAAGAGAATTTGTAATTTATCATAAAATTATAGAATAATTCTATCCAAACATGAAGGGATATTATTTTTCTATCTTTTTATTTAATCATATCACAAAAATAATAGACCCCTGTATATTTTTTACCTTCCTCGTGATAATAATAATAAATTAGTTCCATTGAAAATTTGTACACTTATAATAAAATATATGAATATGTGTATGTTACATAAGTATTTAATATCATAGTATATTGCATGAAAATCCAAAAAAATGAAATTATGATGTTATAACATAATAAAAAAAAATTAAAGATGGGTATATTTCAATACATTAATTCCAAGTGTTATTAGTCTAATCAATATATCCATAAATCACATTTGTTACATTGAAAAAATCAATAAATAATTCTATTTTGGGTGTGGATTTCTATTATATACTCATAAAATATAAATAGTAATAATTCATATATATTCTTTCCAACCATCATAATGTCCAATGATATCATTGATGAAAAAATATTTTTATATCGATTTAATTATCGTGTTTCTATAATGGAATTTTGTTTAATCTAAAAAATTTGAGATATAAACGATGAATTTTAGTTATTTAGATGTGTTTATGGAAATTATAGAACATTTTATGTAAAATGAAGAAACACTGAAAAGATAGATTTTTTCTTTAATAAAAATGATATGGTAAAGTATTTTCATGGAATCTTTATAAGAAACCCAGAATTATGGAATGAGTGAATATAGTTTCAAAAAAGAACAATTATTAGTAAAACATCATGGGATTTGAGAAGGAATGAATATTTTTCGTAAAAAAATATAGAAGGATGATTTAGGAAATGTCTATATTATTCACATATATTTTCATTCAATGTACATGCCTTGTTTCACTACAACCAGTAATAAGATCATGTTTAAACATGAACTTAGTTCTACATACTCACACAATAATGGCTTATGATTAAAAATGGGGATCTAGGGTGGCTCCATTTGGCAACAATTACCCATATTAAATTATTAATAACAATATAAATTGTGAACCATCAAAACATTGAAGAGATAATTATGAAAAATACGATAAAATATAACTATAAATAACTTATGAAATGTATTCACATACACCAAAAATCATTCCATCCCACCCTGATCGATCAACAACTACACTGATAACATGAATAAGATAAATAAAATAATAAAATTCAAGCGGATATAACACATCCATGAGTCATACCTCATCTCTCTACTATATCTATCCAAGATATTTAGCTAAATAATACTAATAAATCATATACCATAATGAACATAAAACTAGGGAATTCGGCTCAGATACCCATGTTACATGGCCACTTGAGAAAAGTTTGAGTAATACAAAGGAAGGCACCAAAATTGTGAAATCAAATATGACCAATAAATATACTAAATCTGGATATGATATGATATGAATAATATAAACTCTCTATGATGAAGCTTTTATAATATATTGATCATTGATCCTAAGGTAATAACATGCCACCCAATCGTAACCTAATATTTTATGGTATGGGTATATATAAATAAATTTTACTTCTTTATTATCTTATGATACACTCAACCCGAAGTATAAATGAAATGTAATATAGTATACCATTATAAATTAGACATTATATTTTATGGTATGGATATGATTAACTAAATGATTTATAATAAAAAAATTTTTACCCAAGTATAAATTAAATCCATTCATTAAAAATTGATTTTAAATAAGCATAAAATCATCTGAAATTAAATGTAGATGTTATTATAAAACAAATTATTTATTGATTTATATATGTTTTTTCTTTGTTAATTTAATGTATCACTATTGCTCACTGATTTTAATTAAATTAATATATTACATATTCTATAAAAAATTTTAACATCAATCTATTTTTTTTATTAGGCACATGGTACATATTAATCAAAATTTCTTATTAAAAACTCATTTGTGTAAAACATTATTTTTAATTCAATTTAAAATTTTATAATATACTTTTTTCATGAATATATATATTTAATGAATAAAATTAGATCACAAATTTAAATTCATGATGTTCGAACATGGTATATTGGTCACTTTATTTTTGTTAATTATAAATAGTGACATGGGTAATCATTTGTCCCTCGGTAAGGGTAACACTGGTAAAATAATGTTAAAACCATAAGATAAGATATCGAAATCCACCAAAAACATTCCTTCATCCTATGGAATTTGTGGAGTACAAATAATTATAATAATGTATCGAATATAAATAATTCCATATTATATTATATTTCATCAATTATTAACATTATTTTTATTTATGGAAAGAATAAATAAAAAATGTCACTGTAATAATATTGATAGAATTATAATTTTAACATAAGGCTGTAAATTGGATAAGTTCAGTTATAATTAATTATTTCAAATAAAAAACACTATTTTTTATGGTAATTTTTTTTAATTTTTAGTTGTTATATAATTATCTTAACTGCTTATGCAAGACCAATATTTTATGTATTTAAATTAAATAAATTAAAAATTATAATTTACAATTAAAAAAAGTAATAAAATATTGATGAATTGTTTGGATACATTAAATTTATAAAAAATTATAACATATTTGATTTTTGTGAATGGTTTTGTCCAAATTCTACTTCATTCATGTGGTTTTCAAAATAATATAATGTGAATACATCTAAAAATGTCATTAATAGTATTTTACGATAAAAATATATTATTAAATAAAATAAAAATATTAAAAATATTAAAAATATTTTAATAGGAGAATTTGGATGGGAAATTTTCATAAAATTCAACCATTGGTAATTTATGATCACATTTTAGCCTTATAACTAAAATTATAACACATTAATATTAAAAACATTACAAGAGCTAGGATTAAAATTTATAAACAAAGGGGTTATACCAGACGATATTGTTTAAAATGACACAAAAAAATGTCTAAATTTCATTATATTATCAAATTTATACATTATTGTCTATTTATTTTATTCTCTATCCATTGGAATCATAACTCATTTGATTACATTGTTTTATTTTAATATTTATTATAATTTGAAGTGTATCTTTTACCTAAATTTTAAAAAGGACACCGGTTATCTCGTTTATTTACACCAAATTGAGCCATATAAATAATATAAAATTTAACTAAATTCATCCCAATAATCTCGACATATTTTCTATAGGATCTATTATCCTCTAATGAAAACAAATATGGTTATTAAGTGTATATCTCAAGGAGTACCATTAAAGAAGATGCAATCACCTTTGTTGATGACATTCTTTTTAGATATTTGTTTAACTCCTATGAATTAATTGTTATTATCAAGAAAAAATAAATTTACATCCCTAAATATAAATAAATATAATTATTATTAGAAGACCACCATTATCCACCATCTTTTTAATCAAATGAATAATGATAATGTCACTCAAGCGTATGTGTGGGCTACAATCTCCATGGAGAAATGTTATTATATTTACATTTCCTATTTAAATGAATGGTAATTAGGATAGATATAATAGGTATATATGATTTATATGATATTAAAGTGAACTCATAATGTTGATTTTTTAGTTATCATAATTTCATTCAATTTATTGAAGTATGAAAACTGCTTTCATGGCTGCATACATCCCACCATCTCTATGAATAGTGTTATTCATATTTCTATCTATAAATTTTATTCATGATTATAAAGGAATATTTAATTAATATATTTGATATCAATTTAATGAATAAAATTTCTTATATGATGGAACCAGGACTAAAGTACAAGTTCTAAAACTACCGAACCAAAGAATACAAGAAAAACAATGTGGTAATCACTCAAAATTGTTATTTCAATAATTATTTTTTGATCAATTGGTTATTCTATAATATATATTAATAAAATTTAATATGATATATATATATATATCTATGTTTTTGTGTGATTATTCCTTTTTATATTTTTATAATCAATATATATTTATTATAATTGGTTATCTAACTTGTATAATAATATTTATATTAGTGGTGAGGATTTATTTCACAATCTCATAATTATTTTTGAATTGTTTTGGTTAAGTATCCTCCTAGATAATTATTGTAGCCTTATATATTAAAACAAATATTTCTTATATTCTATGTTTATTTATGGAAATTACATTTTTTTTCTTTCATTTTACTATCTTTATGTACTCATATTACTGAAATAATAGTTTTAATGTGGAATGATGTTATTTTCACCTTAGTGTGTATTTTTTCCACATCCATATATTCATTTTATTATTTTAAAAAATCCTTAATATTCTCCAATAACGATTTATTTTTTTACGAATGATTAATTTTTCAAAAAATATTTTAATAGAAATCATCAAATAATTTTTTGACTAAGGTACTTCTGAATTTTGTTTGAAAATGATAACAGAATGTTTGCTCTAAAGTACATGATATGAAAATAACCTCATATCATTTTAATCGAAAAATGATTTAAATATCCATTTACATGATTAACATTATTTATTCAAGGAAAAAAATTATTACTATTTATTATTCTTTTAGATTTTAATTAATTTATTTGAATGTGAAAACAATATTTTCATCTAGAAGTCATCTCATGACCTATTTTAAGAATTAGCATTTATTTAAAAATATTTTTGATGAATTATTTGTTTTATATAGGATATACTATATTTCCATTATAAAAAATATCTTTCTAGATATGATATTATTTGATATTACGGGAAATTATTTACATTTTGTATTTCAATTCTTCAAATATTGAAAATCACAGATTTTAAGTCATATTGATTATGTCTTGTTGTTTATTTAATTGAAAAATTCATTGGAAATATTAACAGTCTATTGGGGAAAATATTTACATATCCACTTGACACATTAGTTTGTCTCATGATAAAAAAATATGGTGGGTATTTGGATGAGGAATTACCCATTTATATAGGTATTATAATACAAGGCCTTGATGGTAAGTATATTATGTATTAAATTATAACATACATAATTTTTAAATTAGTTACTGATATCCATGTGATGATTTGAATAGTTATATAATCCATGGATAATTTTCATGATATTATTATTATTTATATGTAATTATTATATCATTATTTATTCTTACTATATTATTGTTGAATCATTTATACCATAATAGCATTCATTCTATTCATAACTATACTAAGCATCTAATCCCTCGGTATCCTTATGTTTTTATTTCCACAAATTTGATGATGTATTTTAAGAGTGATATAAAAAGATATTTTAAAGGGAATAATTATATTTATAATAAAAAGGATTTTAGAGATCATTTTTTCTTTTTAAGCTTTTGAAATATATCTTTAATTATTTTTAGTGATAGACATTGAGATGGTGTGAGATTCTATGACTTGGTGTGGCCAAAATTAATTTTATAAAAATTGTAAATATATTATATATCATATTAAAATGTCTTTAATGGAAAAATGGGACCAAATTTGAATCTTGAACACTAGGATTACCATATCCAGGATATAAAGTTTGTCAACGCGCGGCGTTCATATAAAATAGTCATTGGAAGATGTGTTTAAATAAAAGAATAATTTTATTTTATAAAATAACAAAAATAAGTTTTCTTATATAAATACATAGTTATGATGAATATTTAGCTGTTGCTGCACAATCCTAGGTACATTTAAAGGATTAGCTTGCATTCATCTTTGGAAGATCAAGATCATGCGACGATCAACAACCAGATCCCGGATAATCAAGATGGAGTGAATGCAACAGATCTTCCCCCTTCAATAGAGAGTGATTTCATCCTCAAAAAACAATACAAGTAGAGGTAGGTCTCATAATATTTGGATTTACCCTATTATTATTATGTAATTGAGCATGATAATTCATATTTCATTGATACACAACAATTTTTCCCTTTACATGTGCCCAGATATTAGATATAGTTTATTTATTCGATTTAACCAATTTTGTCATATTTTCAAAACCGATTTATCCCCTATATATTTTTTGTCCTTAAATCTTGTAAAATGATCGTTTCACTAGTTTATTAGGGTTTCTAACCCATTGTTCATTTTGATCTTCATCGACTATCGTACGAGGTCTTAGTTTGACATTGAGGGTTGTGATAAAGCATGATCATACCCCTAGATCCATGGTATAATAACTAGATACATTTATATTAGTGTTAATATTATTTATTAAGGTGATTTCCCAGATATAGGTGATTATTATCAAGGATATGGGTTCTTGGAATGATCATAACATCTCAAAAGGGGTGATGACATCATATATTCTTTGTGCAGAAGGATCGGGATCTGTGTTCTGGCCAACAGATGGCCAGAAAGATGGATAGAAGAGTTATCCTCTAATTATAGGTAGTAAATAAGAAAAATTCATGATGGAGGGGCTAGATCTAGAAGACATGATTAACTTTATTGGATTTACAAAAACTCCAGAAATACACAGTGTGTACTATGATGAACACATTTCATATATTCTGGTATCAGCAGCATATTGGTTTTCATGATGGACAAAAATATCACATTCCACGAAGAAGGATCACACAATGTTAAGCCTAGATGATTGGTTTTATATGTACATATGGTGAATTCCATGGAGCCCATGTGGCACTACACATCCTATATTGTGAGCGACCTATTGTGTACATTGTAGAGTACATGGGACTGCACATGTGGCACACACAATGTGTCAACAGGACCCTATGAATCAATGTAAGTTGGGACATAGAATGTTTAATGGAATGAATAAATTGTAGAAGGAAAATTTATAAAGGATATGGGCAGGACCGAATGTAGGAGAACATAGTATTTATCATAGCACATCGGATTATGAAGGTTTACATGGACATGCCTCGGAGCATAGGCAAGACCCTAGGTGATTGATACATGTCATTTAGTTCCATCACCTTCCATGTTGGGATACAAGGATAATTATATGATTAATTTTAGGCTCATGGGAATGGATTGGGATGAAAAAACACCTTTTATGGATCACCTTACACATAATGTACCTTATTTTTTGATTAATACCTCCACATCTAATATCTAATTTTATTGAACATGGATATTATCCATTGAGTAGCTAATAATGAGTTTTTTTCCTAAATAATTTGATGGCAGACATCATGGATTCATTTCATATATGATGAATGATGTTCTATGTGTTATGTTTCTTTAGGTGATGCTTAACAATAACAGTGAATTGGAATGATCATTAAATACATTAGAGTGGCTCTATCTTGATGTTATGAGGGGTGGGTCCTCTATATATCTATGTAGAAACCTCATTCAGTGAAAGGGAATGAATCCTAAACCAATTATCTTATTTTCACACTCTTTTAGAGTAATTTCATGTGTCTTTTACCATTAGAGTGGAACCCACATGATGGGATAGGGCATGGGTCCCCAATCAGCTAGCAGATTGGATCTCATTTGTGGGGTAATGTCATGGTTCCTCAACCATCTGAGTTGAAACCTCCATATAGGGTAGCGAATTTGTCTTATATAGACTATTAGTGTGTCACCCACTAGTGGTGTCATGTAATGGGACCTCGATAATTTGAACAACACCCTATAGAGTAGGAGTTCATTTGTCCTCGACCATTAGAGTTGAACCCTCCCATAATACTTCTTCATGGGATCTCTACTTTTATATTATTTCCCCTCGACTTTGTTTCATAGTAATTAGGTGTTTTTAAAAATTTATGCTTATATTGGAAAGGCGTTTAAGATGTTGGGTATTGTTGATGGACCTCTAGAACTAACATAATACTCTTTTCATGATCGAGTATATGAGATGTAGATCCATTTTCACTCTCATATGGATTTATTTTAGGGTAATATATCCATATTTATTGGTTTTTGATTCACCATTCTTATGGGATGAGTTTTCTTTTCATATTTCATCTCTTACTTATCCTCCATTAATTTTTATAGTGTCTTACTGGGAATATATATACTCAACCATACATCATATTTCTTACATGTTTCATGTCTTATGCTGACAAAAAACATGTTAGTGATGATTAGGGAGGATTAAAGGGATACATTGGCACCTTTGACTGCAAATGGTGTTTCTGGATTACATATATGGTGCCGGCCTCTATCATCATTTAATTTTCCAGTTTATTGTGGATAGAACATCTTTGTATTTTGGAATTTATTTTGGAACTTTTTTACTTTCCATATTGTTTTTTATGACTATTTTAATTTCTTTTGGTTTTAAATATATGGTTATTCTCTTCATGATTCAATTTTAATTATTATTCATCTGCACTTCTACATATATATTATTATTTGTTTTTTTATAGATAATTTGGAAAGGACCTTCCATAATAGTTTTTTTTTCTAAACTTGTTTTCAGGACATGTAATGTGGATATTTTCTTGGTTTAGTTGTTTCTCGAGCCCCATTTGGTATGGTATTGATAGGTTGGAATTATATAATATTATTCCTTGCAAATCTATTTCAAGATTTCCATTATAAGGATTTGGTTGGGATATATAGAAACAATGTAAACATTTTTTTAGTGAGGTTTTCAATCCAGGGAACCATGTTTGATTGTGGTGGACAACTTTTACATTCACTAAGACACTTAATATGTTCGTGTGGAATAGTCACATGGAGTCATTAGTTGCATGAATAAATGGCAGATACATTATAGAGGATTGAGTCTTTTTATTATCCTTCCGGAGTCAGCTCTTCATATATATATGATCCTATGATTGTGCTATAACATCATTAAATTTTCAATATGCCTCTGGAAAAGAATTCATCCTAGATTTGTATTTGGGATCCAAACAATGATAGGGTGAGTAATGAGGAATCCATTCATGGGATATTTGTTACATAATTCTTCTAGGTGCATAGGTTTTAGAACATCTTTTGGATGAGGAGAAGATAATTGTAGTAGAGAGCGCAAATGATGTGTGCATTGTTAGTGCAATATATGAGTAATAGTTCTTGAGGCCACTATGGTTCTATGGTGATCAATATCACAGTTTATTGAAGGATTGTATAATATAGGTGATCCTATATTTCAATCATATTGAAACACTGAATCATCAGGGGTTGTTTATGTAGCCATCCTCTTATATAGTGTCATTAAGAACTATCAGAGTCTAGTCTTGAAGATTTATTATTAGTAAACACTCTCATGCACTGATTTCCAAAATTTTCTTCATGAGGGGTAACACCTCTCATTTGTTTTTTGATCAGTTTTGATTATGGAGTTTCTGGTGGTGCATTTGGTAGGGATGATTGTTGTTTTGAATGTTTTCAGCTTCAAAGATATTATTTTGTTACTCTCTCGACATGATTCAAGATGGATACTTTTATGAATGGAAGTTTGAGTATGGACTTTATAAGGAAATATTTTCTATTGTAGATCCCCTATAAATTCCCAAATATTCCAGAGTGTCGAATATAGTGATGGTGATAGATATATTCATGGAAATGGTACTTAGGAAATCTAGAGATGGAATTCTGTTTTAAAGGGATGAGTCATACTCATTATCTAGTAATCACCAGTAGATTCATTATCAGTGCAAGAGATCATCCTAGGATCAAAATAGGGAACATGGTCTTGTAGAATAAGGACTATATAGATAAATAGAGATTTATGGTGGGAGAAGGTTCTATGTATATGATGGTTGAGGTCACACATCACATAATTTCCAAAACCAATGTGTTGAGGTGGTCAGGCATAAAAGAGATGGATCACTATGGTCGAATCAGCACTATGATGGGTCACCCAAGTAAGGGAAGAGAGGCCCCCATGGAGTTGGATCCTAGATAAGAGAATGTGGGGATCAATTTGGAGTAGTTTCTGTTGATGGAAAACATTATGATATCGTTCCACCACCACCACCTAGTGTCCCACATTAGGCTACGAGAGCTGAAAGTTAGTATCTTGGGCAACAACTACCTATGAAGTTATATTACATAGTGTATCAAAATATTATTAGAGGTACAATTTAGGATTATCATCATCTTTCTTCAATACTTTTATACATAGGTGTGATTCATTACCTCGTTTATTTATTAATATATTAAAAGATAGATATCCCAGTTGAGAGATTATCCCAATAGATTTCCTTGAGGATTCTATAGGGAATGCTTCTTTGATCTCTTTTAACTTCCTGTAGTGTGAGATATTGCATGGTGGAGATAAATTCTTGTAGGACCTTTTGGTCATATCTGTAACACCCCAAGAATTTATGAGAAATATACTTTTAATTTCATGGATGTCTTCTATTTTACGCTACACCAAGATCACATTACTCTATACGCAACACCGTATTATCTTATATTATACAAAAACACTATTCTTGGCTTCTGTTGCACGCAAGAGTGACCTTCCTCAATATATTATGTTATAAACAACACCGAATTTCACTAAACAATTATATATTGTTATGAAATAGCCATTATTAATTGTATTAACTACATTTTGAATTTTATTACAAAACAATTCATGTTACACATATTCTAGAACATGCTATGAGAAATGTTTTTGATGATTTCACTACGGTGTGCACGTCCATCTGCATGGGTGAGATAGGCGTGGCTTTTGTTGCCCCACATTCCCACATTCCAAAGGCTGTCAACATTCACTCCATGTTTAGGGATGTTTGCTCTATGATCAAAACAGGGTGATTGGATGTCAGTTCTTTCATCCGTAGATTCCTCCTTAGAACTCATCTCCTAGTCTGGGTCTCCCTCATAGATTTAATACGTTGTCCCTGAAACTCCTCTTGGCCCCATATTTTCATCGGCACCAGCTGCTTCTATCAGTACTTTCCAAGGGGCCTGGTCAGGGCAGCAACCTTCAGTTAAGGGAGTAGTCACGCTAGGCATCACTGGCATGTCTGGACGTTGGGGATTGGTATGTCTTTTTTCTGTCCCTTATTATAGGGCTTCTTGAGGGAGGAGAAGCCCGAGGAATCCCACATAGAATGCAGGGAATCATATGCCATAGGCATGTACCTAAGGTTCTCCTTAGCTTCCCATGTTTGACATAGGGTATGCCGCGAGTTTAACGTCCAACGGGGATGGATCAGACTGATTAGATCACTGATTAGAGTGGATCAGATTGAGGAACCCCCCTGGAGGGAACACCGATATTGGGCCAATAAAATGGGAAGCTTCCAGAATTTTTTGGAGGGGGATTAGGTGTCCTTATAACACCGGGATGTGGTAGACTAGGTAAGAATCAGGATGGACGATGGTTATGGGCTTGAGTCTTGAAGAGACTTCCTACATATCCATGTGGTGGGGAATCAAAGTCTACAAAATTCGGGTAATGATTCGTCAGCGAACCGACGTGAATGTGGACCCGAAAATCCACTCATGGTGGGATTGATCCTCTTGGAGGCTTCATATGTACCATGCATTGACATGGATCAAAGACCACCTATTTCAGATATATGTGTGGGGCTCACACTCTAGGTTGCTTGAGGTGTTGGTGTACTAATGTGAAGGAGGTCGGAACAACCACGATAGTGGACTTGAACATTATAGTGGCTTCCTATGTACCATTCCTTAGTAATGATCATCTACCACTTAGTATAGGATGGATATAGTTTAGCTTCATGCGGGATGGGGGAAAAGCGACATGAAGGGGGTCGGAACAACAAGGATGGTGGGTATGGTGCACCGACGTGAAGATGTTCAGGACCAATGGAAGTTGGGGCTTGAAACTCATGGAGACTTCCTACATACCATGCCTTGACATGGATCAAAGGCCACGTAGTTTAGAATGAAGTGTGTTAGTGAACCCATGGAAAGATGGATCGGGAGTCCGATGGGTGATGGGCTTGAAACTTGCGAGGATTCATACGTACCATTCCTTGACATGGATCAAAGTCCCCATAGTTCGGGAAGGTGTGCATGTTGGTGAACCGACATGAAAATGGACATGGGGTCCGATGGGTGGTGGGATTGAACCTCATGGAGGCTTCATACGTACCAGGCCATGACATGGATCAAAGTCCCCGTAGTTCGGGTGTACAGGTTAACATCATTTGGGATGGGGGTGAAATACAGTTTAACATCATGCGGTACTGGGGAAAAATACAGTTTAAATTCATGTGGGATGGGGGTGAAATAAAGCTTAACTTCATGCGGGACGGGGGTGTTGTAATGGTCGATGCTTACTCTAAGACCACGTGAGTCGTGCTCGGTGTGAGAAACAAGAGGCGGAAGAGACCGGACGGTCACGTCGCGATGGGTGCATCTGTGGGATGTGGAGTGGGGCTTACTAGTGGAGCATCCTAGGGAGATAAATATTGGTACTTTCTCTAGGACGGAGGCCTGAGGGATACAAAGCACAGCGAGAGAGGGATTTGGGACCTAATAAAGGAGGATCCTCATTCCCTATCATTCCCTCCGCTGGCCTTGGCCCTAAGGAAGTGAGGAGGAGGAGCGGTGTTGCCTCCAGAATGAATATCTAGGGGCATAAACCAAGATTGTTTCCCTTCCCCGTGAACAAAATCCACTCCATGAAGGAGGATATCATCCCCTGTGGAGACTCTGGGGCGTGGATAATTCCCAAGGAGGTGTGACCCAGCGTGTGAGTCATGTGGTCAGGTCACAGTTTAACATCATGTGTTGGGGATGAAGGTTATTGAAAGTTTAACGTCCTCAATCTCAAACAAGCTGGGTTCACTCTGAACCCTTAGGACTTACAAACCTGTTACCCTTTCCTCCTTGTGCGAGGGAAGGCACCGCCAACGCCGTATTGAGGGGGTGTCGCAGAGCGAACCACCATGGGGTCCACATTAGTCTGGCTATGTGAAAAGGTAATATCCATTAGCATATCTATGCGAAGAAGTATTAGGTGAAGCAATGAAATGGGTTGTATCGTCTAGGGGACATTGAAGTCGCATCATAAAATCCCGGAGGATCGCACAAGAAAAGGATTTTCCATGTATAGGGGTCCAAAGGCAAGGACCATGTGGAGCACTGTGGCTCCGCATGGTGGATAGCAATTGTGAAGGGGTGTTCTTCGTGAAGTCGGGTGCCTTAGCCTTATCATGGGGCATATATGCAAATGGTAGGTGCTCGGGAAGTGGAAGAGAATTCGAAGAGAACTACCTTGAGGAGAAAAGGTTCTTCGTGAAGCAAGGTGTCGGGAATCGATTTGCTTCGTGAGGTACAATGACCCTACCATAGAATGTGGATCATGTGTACATGAAGGGTGCTTCGTGAAGCATAAAAACTCTGCGATGACCTGAGTCCCCTTGGGGATCCCATTCCTTCAGGAATGCCCTTAGGGTTTGCAAAATGCATCCCTCCTGAAAGAGGGGATCAAGACGAGACAAAAGGGAGGCACTTCACGAAGCGGAAGTACCTCGCAGAGCTCATGGTTCACTGAGCGGAAGATTGCTTCATGATTCGTGAGCTGGGAAGCTGAATGGACAGATTTTCCATCCTCTAGGATCAGGGGGGAGCCCAGTATTTATAGGAAATAGGTTCCACAGAGCAGAGCTCACGTGGTGCGAAGAGGGTCTTGGGGGCTTCACGGTAGGTCACAAACGTGAAATGGGGTCACAGAGTGTCCCGCCTCCTTGGATTCACGGCGGTGTCATGGATGTCAAATTTATTCATGGAGCCTCACACATTCTTTGCTTCATGGATGCCTCACGAATGACAAATGCATTCACAGAGCCTCCCACCTTCTTTGCTTCGCAGCAGGCTTGCAAACATCAAATGTGCTCGCGGAGCATCCTGCATTCTTTGCTTCATAGTGGTCATCGTGCTGCGGGATCTCTACGAAGTGGAATCACAATGTAGCCCATGGGGCCATCTTGGGGTCTTCTCTTTGTTCTGAATCTTGGCGATAACAAATTCCCACCTTATACATGGAGTTGTAGAGGGATCAACGGTCAAAGTCTGAGGGAAATCTCCAAAGTCCTCAGTCATTCGGGGTGTGGACTCGCAAAGAGGGCTCGCGAGGGGGACAGGGGACGTGCAGGCTAGGGACAAAATGACGCTCTTCATGGACTGGACGCGTCGTGACGCTTTGATGGTCATCACCTATGTATAGGGGTCCTACCATCTCTTTTTTCCTTTCCTTTCTCCATGATCTTGTCTTCTTGCACTCTCGATTCATGAAGCTCTGAGTACTCCATGAGTGATCTCTGCGAATTGGGTCTTCACAACACCTAGTGAGTCCTCAACTCCGCATTTTCACTTTGCGATCCGGCTTTGAATGCTGAGGCATCACCCTTTTGAACAGTCTTCACGATTGGCCTTAAGAAATGCATTTTGCGACCGATCTTTGTGAATCATCCAAAGAAACATCACGACTCCAGAACTAATGGCACACCAAGAAGCTGCCCAGTGGGTCCTTGCGGATGCTTCCTGGAGGGATGAAATGTCGAACAGTCTGGGGATAGGTGAGATAGTACGGAGCCACTCAGACCATTGTTCATTGGTGGAGCTATTGTCGGAGATCCATAAGAACTACCTGCTATGTAGGAGGTTTCCCTTTTATGTATTCTGGCTGTGGTATGGCGTCTTCATCCCTGAAGAAAGAAGAGATGAACCAGCTTACTGGTTCCAGAGCACGTTGTGTCAGCATTGATGGTTCACGGCAACCGATTGCCATGCCTAGGAAGATTTCATGCCTGTCATCGATGAATTCCTATATAATCTACTGAACAACGTCTACGGGAAGGAATTGCAGCCATAATCGTCCCTTCCCCTATACTGAACCATCCTTAAGGCGGCGCTGTGGGACCCGAAGAAGGGGTGGTCTGAAGAATGGGACCTGCACTATGGCGGAATCTTTATGGACAATTAGGATTGGGCCTATAGGATAGGAACATCATGCGAGGAGTTTAGAGAAGAGATGAGAAGAGTGGGACTATATGAGGCTGATTGGGCTTCTCAGTTCCATATCTACCAACCGAAGCAGTTGATGCCGAAGTTGTTGAGTCGGTGGTCGCCGGTGACCAATACCTTTAACTTGCATCACTGGGAGGTCAACATCAGCCTATGGGACGTGCATCAAATCTCAAGGGTCCTGATACTGGGGGTAATGTGAAAATAATTCCTCCCATCTATTGGTTTGTGGGAGGATCTGGAGTATAAGCCATATCTGGAGATGGAACTAATGGAGCTCGAGCCTGGGGAGGAAAAGGAGGCCGTGAGGGATGTCCAATTCAAGAACTGGTTCAAGAAGTTTTTGAACTTCCTAGAAAACAAGCAGTTCCTAGAGAGGCCTCGAACATGCCCAAAGGGTGCCCGGAGTAAGGAAACCCCATACTGGCGGATATTGGAGAATAGCCTGTGGAAGACCTGGGGGATTAGTGTCAGCACTGAACAATGGAAAACAGTCAGGCTGGTGGCATTCAGCGCAGCTATCATTTGTGGTAGGGTCCTACCAGTGTGGGATACAAACATGGGGGTGCGGAAAAGCACCTATTTCATGACATCCACTTTGGCGACAGGAGGGCGGGTCAACTTGGGGATCCCGATGCTCGCCACGTTGTACAAGATGTTGTGGCACATCAGCGAGCGGAAGAGGCAACAGAGGTTATGTGGGATATTCCACCTCTTGTATGGATGGATGTAAGCGCACATCAGGGAGATTTATGAGTATCCAAACCCCATATCGCCACTAAGGTCGAACTTCGGTTCCTTGATCTTGAATGTCATGGAGATCTTTCCAACCAAGCTGATCGCACCATCGGTTCTAAACTAGGTGTGGAGGGTTGAGGAATTCAATTTCCATCTGTTCCCGCTGCCAATGGGGGCCTTCGCAGATGATGGTCGGGGAATGAAAGAGCATGGTGCCTACCAACTAGCCATCCGAGGTGGGCTCTTTGTGGCTTGGGTGGACCGCAAGGGTCTCTGCGAGCCATACACCACACACTGGTATGCCCGGAAATTCCGGTGCCTGCAGCGGCTGACCCTACAGGTCTACCTGGGGGTGCACTATGAGGAGCACTCGTGTGTGATGAGGAAAATATGGCTCATGTTCACATGGGAATACCGGAAGATTCGGAATTTATTTCCTCCACCAACTTCCATCCTTGGGCTGATAAAATAATATTCCCAATGCTGGGAGGCGGCCTATCAAGGGGAGATGCTAAAGAGGAAAATCATCCTGGTCGGTGAGGGTGAGCCTCCCAGATCACGGGGCCAAGGATGGAAGGTGACACAATCATCATGTAGTGGCAGGTCTACTATAGTGGTGATGCACACACTAGTTGAGGATGGAGCAGTGGCAGCGGATACAGTAGTAGTAGCAGAGCCAGTGGTCCCAAGAGAACAAAGTCATCCAAAGGGGTGGCCATTGAGGGGATTCCGCAGGATTTCCACTCATTCCACAGGGAAAATACTGTGCCACATTGACATGCCAAAGAATGATGTCTACCTAGAGGCCTGGGAAATTTGGGAAGTCAACCAGTAATTCCACGGCCCAACCGAGTTATAGTAGCACCATAACTGCCATGGGATGGACTTGTTGGGAATTAGCCCTATTTGAGCCAGTATTGCAGTATCCCCGTAAGAGAAGGAGCAATACATAGACGAGCTAGAAGACTTCACCCACTCCCAGGGCACCCTGCCCCCGATGAAAGACTGAGTCAGGGTGCTGTTGGATCGTATGGTCCCGCTGCAACTATCATCCGCTGATCTGAGGGAGTGCTTCCCCATGCCGGATGAATCATACGAGTCCTCCTAGGGAGATGAGGCCAGTAGAGAAAGTCCTCATGAAGAGGGTGAAGTCGGCGAACACTCCTCGTATCTTGAATATTTCATGTAGGCCCTCGAGGTAAAATCCCTTTTTACTTTTTCAGTGTCTACTCTTAGGTTTCTTTGGATTCCTTATCAGCGTCTATACTATGCAGGAGGACCTTTTTCATAGAACCCATTCTCACCCCTCTACGGGTGCCGATGCGGGGAAATTAGGATCCACGCCTGTGGTTGCATTAACTTCCATGTCTAGTGGGTCAGGGACAATCGTGGCGGCTCCCTCGGAGTCTCCAGACCCACCAACCATATATGGGGGGCCACGTCTCGGGGTTCCGATGACATCAGCCCAAGAGTGAGACAAGGGATTTGACCTCTATAAGTATCCTCTACCTAATTCACAATTTTTATCCTCAAACCACGTTAAAATACATTCACATCACCTTTTTGGCATGTACAATCCTTCAATTGGCCTGGGATGCTATAACGATGTTGGTCAGGGCTTCTGGTAGCACCTTTCCTCGGGGCATGCCAATGGTCGTGGATGTGGAAATCTGATCTGATTGAACTTAAACACTCTCAATTGATGGTGGGGGAACCAGTGGCACTGTGCCCGAGGTTATTGAGGTGGGATCTGATGATGAGGATGAACCAAATGATTCAGGCCCTGCGACGCCCGATCCGACGCCAGATTTGGACCATGATGAGGAGTTCTTGGGGGCATTCCCTACATACGATCCGACGAATCGTGTCGACTGGGATGAGACGACCTCTAACGAGGAGGAAAAAAAATAGTCAATCGCCAATAGTGGATGGTGATCACACGCTTCATCAATGACACCCCCAAGAACTATGGTTTGATGAGATGGACAGACGTCAACTGCGATTATGGTAACTGTGTGTTGGGGGAGTGGACACCCAACATCCTCATATGCTCATCCGAGATCTTATGGCGGAAAAGATTCAGGAGTATGATCATGGCCTTGGTGTAGGATGGTAGTGGAGGATGGAGATAAACATCAAGAGGCTCTAGAAGGATGAAGATGAGGTCCATAGGTTGCATCATTAGGCAGACAAGAACTTGACCTCCCTTAATGCGCAGTCTAAGAAAATATCAGGGTTTAAGGCCCAGCAGGTGAAAGCGGAAGAGGGCCTGAGGAGAGCTTCTAGAGAGATGGTCACCATCCGAGATGATGTGGAGTGGGCTCAGATTATGGGCAATGAATTGAGCCCTCTCACCACTGGAGAGGATCGGGAGGTGAATAAGTGGTAGCAACTCTTAGAAGCTACCAGCCAGAGGGTGGCGTAGCTTCTACGCTCTTTTGACGAGGTCAATCATTCCATAGGGGGAGTCTACCATTGGGTTCTGTAATGATTGCAAACCATTAAACATAATTTCATGCTTTGATTGTCTGAATGTCATAGCATGCATGAGTTCTGTTGTTCACATTGGTTTACTACATCCTTCTTATGTTCGTGATGCATCCAATAATCATTCCCTAAGCTCACGTGGGTCTGGCCTGATGTGAGAAACATGGGGTGACCACCTTATCACCTCATCCAAACGTAGGATTGAAAACCTAGATTTTGGCATCCAGGGTTTGAATAACCGCTCCAGATTTCCAAGAGGAAAATGGAGAGGCCTGGATAGAGAATGAAGCTCTCAGAATAGCCGAATGACCATTTTCCTAGCGTGTTCTTGTGCACAAATGGTGTAATGCTAGGGGCGCTGAAATTGATCCAAACAGATCGGAATAGGAACTGTGAATCACGATACCCAGTATTCAGAACATTTTGGGGTTGGTGTGACAATAAATAATAACTATTAACCGCATTCAAAACACATTATTCTTATTATATTATCCTGGAGTGGGGATAGCAAATGAGGGTCCTCTGTTGACCATGTTCAAAACCCGATACCTATTGAAAATGCCATCTGTTAGTCTTTTGGAACATTGGCCCATGACAGTAGGCGGGCCATAGGCTGAGCATCCACACTATTTAGGGGTTTCTACAGACATGAAATATGACATGTATCCGAATAAGGGGTACGCAAAGCGTGAAATGTGGAGTGAGGGTCTGGTCGAACATAATCTAACACTCTTGAAATTACGCCACCCTGGTGGAAGCACACTGGATGGACGCATCGGTTTGATCATGGATCATTCCGTCATTCAAACAAGGCATCTCTAGCGAGGGGGATGTCGCTTCCCAATGTCATCTTGGGGCATCCATAACTTGTTCAAGGAAAATTCGCAGTTGTATGATTCCCTACAAGGAGTCAGGCCAAGGGGCCGATGGTGGGAAAGGATGGGATCCGTGATTCCTGGGGCTCGACCATAAGTGAAATACCAGGGTGTATCTACATTTCCCATAAGTATGGGAGTCATGCCATATGTAGTTCTAGAGCACAATTAAATTTCATGAGGGACAATGAGAAGCCCGGTCGCGCAGGTACACATCCTTCCAAAACTACTTAGCACACGTGAGTCACGCTCAATGTGGGAAACAAGAAGTAGTGCTGGGACATTTCTGACACATTAAGGGGAATGATATGACCATGGGATGCTCAGAGAATACCGGACCAATGATGTTAACCTATCAATCAAGCTCACCTAAACGCGTGAAGAGATAAAACCGAGTATGTCAGAATTCAACTTGAACATAAGGAAGTGGAAATGTGAGAATCATGATGTTCAAAATCTGGACCACAATGATGGTGGCATGACTATGGATGATAACTGTTAACCATGGAGGAAACACAGTATCCATATCACGTTATCCTGGAATGGGGACATACAAATGAGTGTCGGCCATTAACCATGTTCGAAAAACGAGACCGTGTTGAAAATGTCTTTAGAGATCCTTGGGGGCATTGGCCCAGGATGGTAGGTGAGCCGATGTGGCATGCGACTAGGCTTATAGGGGATCCCTTCAGATGATGAAGAGGATGAGAATATAAATAGCGAGCTCTTGAAGATTGGACATGGAACGAGGGAAATGTCTCCATGAAAATTCCACACTTCAGGCACTTTGTCAAACGCATCTAAATATGACAATGAGACATGTTAGGTATATGGAGTAGAGTCCCTTCCCATGATGAGGTATTAGTTTAGGTTTGTAGAAGTTGGACCATGGATGGTAAAAAAATGTGTGGGACACATGGTGGTGTAATTAAAAAAACCTGACGTGTATGGGAACCTGGGGTTCCGACCACCACGTGTTCCTTAGAAAGGATTCAGGTCAAGGGACCGAAAACAAGAGTTGATCTAGGCCTGAGGCATAATGCACAGGTATTCCTATGTACCCCATGAGGATGGGGATCAAGCTGTACTTAGTTCTAGAGGTGGCACGGTAAGTTACCAATTCCAAGGGAAAAAGGAGGGTGCGGGCATGGCCCTTGCACCAAGAGGAGCGGAATATGATAAATCATGTTTGTACTTTAAGGTGAGTGGTTTTTTTTGTGAAGAAATAGGCCTCGGTTAGCAAGCCCTGGTATCTCCACAAGAATCAATACATATACAGGCATTGTAAAATGGTATGTTAAATGACCGATACCCAACGTGATGTCCTCTATGATGAGTTCATCACAATGTGGTGCGGTTTTTCACCGTGCGGCCAGGACGATAATATCACAGTTTAGGGTTATGTGATGGGACCAAGCATGCATTTTATCATAATGTGGTGCAGACATAGTAGAGACAATGATAGGTTGGGAATGTGTATGGTGCAATAAAACATACCCGACGTGAATGGTGAAATGATCATGTTTTACACCGTACGCAATTCCAAGTGGGGAACCTCGGGCCAAGGGGCCCAAATAAGGGTAAGAGGGAAAGGGGCAGAAGAAACTAGCTCCCAACTGATCTGGACCCAAAAATGTGACACCCGGGTGGTCCTACGTCTCCCATAAGGATGGAAATCAAGCCACAAGTAGTTCTGGAAAATGGGAGATATGAAAGGATCTTAGTTTACGATCTTAGAACTCGGAACATGGAGAAGCAGTACTATCCCATGTAAAGGCCGATCCTAACCCATTCCATAATAATACTTGAGTTAAACTCGGTGTATGAAACAAGGGTGGATATAGTATTCATGATACATGAGATGCATGCAAGTGGTAAAATTGTTGATTCCCCAACAATAGACCTATCACGGCTTTTTTCCTCCGAAATTTCGGATACACACTGAGGAATAGTACCAAGAGTTTCCAAGTTCTACTTGGACATGGTGAGGTGGAGGAGGATGTGAATCATGTAACTGACATTTTGCGCTTAATGGGGTTTGCGTGATGATTGAGGATAACTATTGCCCATGGCGGAAATGCAGTATTCATATAACGTTAGCCTGAAATGGGATCAAAAAACGAGCATCGACCACTGACCATATTCACAAAACTAGATTTGTATCATTTTGTTGATTGCCACCCTTGTGGGAGTTGGCCCCTAATAGTATGAGAGAACTTAGGCCTAGCATCCATGCCACTCTAGGGTCCCTTAGTGTTTAAATGTGGATAGAATCCCTAATAAAAGGGAACAAAAAGCCTGAAAAGAGGGTGGAAGAATGTCCGAGTAGAGTCTTACATTCCATGTACTAAACCAGAGTACGCTTAGGCGCATTGGTGAACCACCGAAGAAGGGCAACGAGGGTGTCCAGGAAGGAAAGGGTAGGCCAAGGGGCCATGGTGAAATAGAGATTTTCGGGAGATGGGGTTGGACCCAATGTCTAGAGTTTCAAGTGATCCTATGTATCCCAAAAAGATGGGAATCAAGACACGTGTACTTCGCAAAGATACCCGGGGGTAGGATACCATAAAGAGGGGGGTGTACGGCACAACGAAAAACCTGACGTGAATGAGGACATAATCCCACATCACATCATATGGTCTGGGTAAGAACACGGGTTGGGGGCCGAAAAAGGCTGAGGGGCCCGATGCTGGGCCTTATAATGGAAGGCCCAACTAGTTTTTAGTTTAACGTCTTATAGTGAGGATGGGGAGGGGAGTAGGATACCCCAAACAAGTGAGGTGTGTGGAATGGTGAAAAACCTGACGTGAATAAGGACATAATACTGCATTAGAAAGTACACTCCCATAAGAGAACTTGGGCCAGGGGCCCGAAATTCCAAGGGGCTTGAGGCTGGGCCTCAGTCAGAAAGGCCCAACCAGTTTGTAGTTTAACGTCTTGCTGTGAGGTTGAGGGCTGGGGGCCCGAAAATGCCAAGGGTCCTGAGGCTGGGCCTCGATCAGGAAGGTCTGACCAACTTGCAGTTTAAAATATTACAATGAGGAAGAGGGTCATGTAAGGTGTCTCGTCCGGGGATGTGTACGACACGGTGTCAAACACGACATGAATGAGGACATAATCCCATACAATGTTGTATAATCCCAGAAGAGAGAACCAGGGCCGGGGGCCCAAAAAGGGTGAGGGGCCTGATGGTTGGCATCACTCGGAAGGAGTTAATCACTTAGAGATACAAAGGGGCATAATTAATAACTACACTCACTGTTTGGGACAACTTCGGGTAGTTCCAATGATCCAGGATGGCTTTTGACCATGTTCAAAACACAATTTCCCTATAATGACCATTCATAAGCAAAAAATGAGCATCGACCACTGACCATATTCGAAACGAGGGACTAGTATAGTTCTGCTTCTCGATATCCTCAAGGGAATTGGTTTAAACTGGTAAGAGAGGTCCCTTAAGCCTAGAATCTATACCATTCAAGTGCCCTTCTGAATGAGGAAGGTGATGGACTCCCAATCAAGGAGTGGGTGAAGAATAGTTGTACCCATCTATCAATGAGACGAAAGTCTCCATGTAATGGGACGTATGGCCGGATCGAGGTTAGCTTGAAGTGAATTGGGGTAACATTTTGCACCCCTACAATACGTATTGACCTTGGTGAGACGGTTTTGGCATTTGGGCTGGGCCAATTGACGAAATTCCCATGCATTCCTATGTATCCCATAAGGATGGGAATCAATCCATACATAGTTTTTGAAGGCCATACAGTTTAACATCATGCAGTGAAGACGTGGATTGATAGAATAATGGCAGTGGGCACATGGTGTGACCATTATAATCCTTGTATAAGTGGGGATAAATAATCCTACACCATATCATGCAAGGATACTCCAAGGAAGCTATACCCAGGGGGTCGTCAAAGAGAAGAGTTCAGGCTGGGATCAAGACAAAGAGTCTGAGCATTCCTACGTATCCCATGAGAATGGGAATCAAGCCATATGTAGTTCTAGAAACGCAGTTTAACATCATGTTTGATGATGCACAATTTAATGTCATGCAGGACTAGACAATTTATGGTCTTGCAAGACCATCTTGCAGTTTAGGGTTTGGCAGGACCATCCAGTTTAAGGTCGTGGGGGACCATCATGCAGTTTAGGGTCATGTAGGACAATCTATTTTAAGGTCATGTAGGACCATCATGCAGTTTAGGGTCATGCAGGACCATCCAGTTTAAGTTCATGCAGGACAATCATGTTATTTAGGCTCATCCCAGACCATGCAGTTTAAGGTTGTGGAGGACCATCCAGGTTAAGATCATGTAGGACTGTCATGCTCCGGAAAAGTATTTTTTGAGGAATATGGAATTGGTGGGAAGAGTTATACTCTCACCATCCATGGTTACCAGGGATTATGCGCTATTTGGGTAAACCCTATGGACTATGTAAGGTCATTCCAATTTGGGATCCAACTTGGGTGGTTTCCTACCAGAGATCATTTGCGCTCGGAGGGCCAATAACATGTCGCCTTGAAGAAAAGCTCAGAGTCTAACCTTCTTATTGAAGGCTCTATCCATCTTATTCTTATGCCTTTCCAGATTGTGCAGGGCACGAATCCTATTCTCGTCATGTGATTCAAATTCTGCTAGACAAATTCCAGCCACTCTATCTAGCGCCTACTGGTCATAGACCATGGTGCGTAATGAAGGCAGTTGGATCTTGATGGGTAGGATGGCCTCAGCAACATACACTAGTGAATATGAGGTCACCTAGGTTGAATTACGATTTGACGTACGATAGGCCCAGAGGGAATGGGGGAGCATATCTGTCCGACTCTTCATGTTCTATCCAACCATTTTCTGTAGAATGTTACAAAGTGTTTTGTTGAATGCCTCTATCTATCCATTTTCCTGTGTGTGATAGTGGGAGGTATGGTTCAAATGGATATTTTACTTGGTGTAGAATTTATTTAGCTCGGCTGCTTAGATGTTGGTGTCGTTATCGGTGAGGATGGCGTGAGGGACTCCGAATCGGTGGATGATATTGGAGCACACAAAGTCAATGATAAAATGGTCCTTTCCCTCCTTGAGTGGAACCGCCTTTTCCAACTTAGAAAATAAATCTATGGTGCTCAGGATGAACCTAAAATGGAGAGCATTGACCGGTGGATATGGTCCCATGACATCGAGTCCCCACAACGCAAATGGCCAAGAGTACATGGTGGAGAGGAGATGTTCTGGTGGCCGATGCTGGAAGATAGCATGAACTATCCATTCCTGAAATCTCATGGATAACTTGAAACAATCATGGATCATAGAGGGCCAGAAGTACCCCCATCTCTGGATCATATGGGACAGCTTCAGCACACCCTAGTGGGGACCACATGAACAGGCATGAACTTCTTTCATGACCTGTGGAATGTCAACCCCTTGAATGCAATGGAGGAGAACACCATTAAAATTACTCATTTAAGGGATCTTCTTAAGACAGGGACCACTCTAGAGAGAAAAGTGCAGCATGCGGTGTCAGATTCACTCGTGCTCGGCCCGATCAGCCGGGAGGAAACCATTTTGTAGATACTCAACAAAAGGGGATCTCCTATCGGGATTCACTTCAACCACTGCATCTGAAGGGCCTAGGGGTCCTGACGTGGAGGATCCGGTAGAAATATGGCTTACTTGCAGGCCTTCATCATCCTCTGGGGTGACGGCGGAAATGACTTTTTGGTGTGACACATGTATAATCAGATCATCCTTCTCAGGCTCTTCAAGTGATGCTGCTAAGATGGCCAAAGCGTCCGCTCGGCCATTCTGAGACCGAGGGACAAGGGTGTCCTCTGGTCAAGAAGGGAACTGGGCCATTAGATGGAGGGTTTTCTCCAGCAATGGTATGAGCTCTGGCTTCCAGACAACACAGTCGTCAATGATCTGCTTGATGACAAGCTCAGAATCCCCTTTCACATGCAATCATGGCACATCGATCTCAAGGGACAACTTGAGGCAAGTGATAAGAGCCTAATACTCTACCTGATTGTTAGTGAAACCTTCTGAAAATAGGAATGAGTACGACATGATGGATTGCACTGGGGTAATAAAGATGATACCGAGGCCCACTCTGTTGAGCCATGGATCATTGAGCTTCATACTGGTGGGACTACAGGAGGCACCGTTAATGTAAATTTTCCATCATGGGATGGTATGATCTACCGAGAGGAGTTCCTCATTGTGAAAATCCAAGTCTAGGGACTAGTCCACAGAGGTTGTATGGGCAACTAGAAAGTCTGCTAATGCCTGCCCCTTGATAGCCTTCTAAGGCACGAACCTGATTTCGAACTGCTGGTGGATCACCACCCACCGCACTAGTCATCCATTCAACATGGGGCAGTTCAGAATATAATTCACCAGGTCTACTCGAGATACCAGATGCACCTCATGGTGCTGCAAGTAATTTTGCAACTTATGCATAGAAAATACGAGCTCAAGGAAGCTCTTCTCTATGGGAGAGTATTTGGTCTCTTTATCGAGAAGCATGTGGCTGAGGTAGTAGAGGCAGTTCTCTATCCCCTCATTGTCCTTCTGGGTGAGAATGGCACCGAGAGACCATTCCAGGGCAGTGAAAAAGAAAATCAATGGCTTACTGGAGACAGGTGGTATCAAGACTGGAGGCTGGAGCAGATACTGCTTGATTTCCTCAAAGTGAGTCTGGAACATTTCATCCCACCCATAAGTAGTGACCTTCTTCATGACTCATGAAATGGGCATACACTTACAATCCAAATTCGCAATGACTACGCGTGAGTAGGCTAAGTGGCCTAGGAAACCCTGATGCTCCTGAATACTGCTCGGGGGAGGCATCTGGCTAATTGCCTTGATCTTCTCCGGGTCGATCTCAATGCCTAGGTACATGAAAACAGAGTCAAGAAACTTCTCATAAGTAACCTCGAAGGCATACTTTAACAGGTTCGTCTTCATGTGGCGGGAATGGAGGAAACCAAAAACTTTCTCAAGGTCCGTGAGATTGTCCTGGCGCTGGTGATATTTGATCACTAGATCATCCACATAGCACTCCACCAATGTCCCAAGGATTGGATTGAATATGCGATGCATGGACCACAGATAGGTGGAAGCTGCATTCTTCAGACTGAATGGCATAACCTGGCAACAGAAAGTACCTTGGGGCACCCTGAAATCCATGGACTCTTCATCTTTATGGACATCTGGATCTGATTATATCCAGCGTAACCATCCATGAATTCGATACAGGGTGATGCAAACTTTGATCTATCTATTCTTCTTTATTACTAGCACAATGTTTGGCTAGCCACTTGGGGTTCTGGACCTCCATGAAGAAGTTGGCCATGATGATCTTGACAATATCAGTCTCAACCATGGAACCCTGATAATGGTGCATCTTTCTAAGATTCTTCTTGATCCTGTGATGGTTTGTTGGGATACTGTGGTGATGGAAAAATACCTCAATATCTATTCATATAATCTCATCGTAACTATAGGAAAACACGTCACAATGTTGTTTTAGGAAGTCTACGTACCGCTGCTACTCCTCGAAGGACTTGGCAGCACTAATTAATGTGGGTCTCAGATCTACCTCGCTACCATGGTTCACCTGTAGCAGTTCATTTACCATGGTATAGATTCCTTCTTAAAAGGTGGGGGAGCATCCTCCATATCATCCTATTTTCTTGCAGAGGAGAGATTCCCTGCGGGTGAGGATTCCCCTTGTTCGGAGGCACCTGATGGGAGGCTGGTTGCAGCCCGGGTAGTAGTGGAAAACGCATCAGGAAATTCACGCGCTGCTGAGACCATAGCGATGAAGGAAGTTGGTCCAATCCCATCTGGACTTCATCCCAATGGGCCACACTTGATGATATCCAAGAAATTGTGGCGCGTCGGCTTGAGCTGGTTAATCCCAGCCCGATGAAACAGACCAGTCTGACGTACTGTCGTTACCATGGGCAGACGTCCTGATACCGTACAGGGGTAAGAGGTTCCAGGATCACCTAATCCTGGTTTTTGTAGGAGTATGAGGAGATTTCCTTCTATTGCTTGTACTTGGGAATATGCCTTAATCTTGTACCTGAAACAACAAAGCATTGCCCCATGTTGGGGGTTGTGTCCTCTAATTGATGGATTGGGAAGACATAGGTATCATCTAGACCTGCCCGGGGGTCACTTGTGACCGGGGTGGGCTCAACCTCACTTTCCAGAATTTGATTATCCTTGCTCTTGTAATAGTCAGTGTCCAAATAACGGGCTTCACAAGAGGTGAAATGAGATGGATCACCTTGGAGTATGCCTACTCGACCATTAAGGGAGTACTTGAGGCACTGGTGATATGATGATGGGACCTCCACATGTAGATGAAACCATGGTCTACCCATCAATGCATTGTACGTTGGGTCCTGAGAGACGACCATAAATTCAGTATTAGAAACTAGGCCACCGAACTAGGTCTTCAGACGGATCTTGCCAACCGGGGTCTGCATTGTCCTATCATTTCCCAGGATTCTTAGATCAGAGGGAGTCGGGTCATCTTCGGATAGCCCCAGCTTTCGCAATGTCCGTATCGGGATAAGGTTGATCCCAGATCCGGTGTCAAGGATGCAGCGGCGAACCTCAACGTTGTTGAATTGGATGGTGATGTACATCGGGTGGATGTTCCCTAGTATGGGAGATCCTTCATCCAATCTAGAGAACGAAATGATGGCATGAAATTTGGTAGTCCCAACGCCTTCAGCGTGAGACGCTTCTGCCACTATTACATTTGTATCAAACTTGAGGGGGCTCATTAAAGCCTCAGCAAGGGCCTCAATCATATCTGATGACAGAATGAGGGCTTAGAGGTTTTAATGAATTGTTGGGATTCCAACAAGGAGCTTTAGGACATCGTACTTCCATGCCAAGCACAAAATTCTGCTTATAGGAGGCCACTCTGCGATTGGAGGCATGACGGGACCTGTTAGCTGGACCGACGACAGGCTGATGCTGGGAATATCTCACTGCTCACTGGTCAAAGCCTGAAGAGTAGCCTTCAGGTGAGGCCCAAATGACTGAGGTTGACTTGTAGCAGGGAGAAGATGGTCGCGGCATGGCCGAAGTGGCTCTGCCTGATCTAGTGGCAGAAACAGTGGTGGATGCAATCCTGACAACACCGGATGAGGAGGCTACGAGTGCTGGGATATTTGCCTGGCCTGCTGTCTAGTCTCAGTGGCATGTACGGCCTAGCTGGAGGTGCAAAATGATGCGCCTCAATAAACCATATAGTCACGGATTCACCGCTGTTGGTGTCGGCTGGGGACATTGTGGAGGTTTTCCTAGAGCTCCCCCTCATCGGGATTCATATAGGGATTTACCAACTCGATGGTGTTAACTAAAGCGTGCCCTTGACAGTCACTCGAAGAATCATCCACCACTAGGATAATTCTAGGAGGTATACCCATCTTAGGGGGTATAAAGTCACCGAGAGTGGGAGATGACGATGGCATCGACAAAGCACGTTTCTTTTCCATGCGTCGTCGATGCTTTATCTTCTGGGAAGAGGCCAACTGAGATGATGATGGAGAGTTGGAGGTCGTGGCATCTGAAGGCTTTGCCTGATTCAATTGTTCCAGAATGATGCCATGGGCATGAGAAACCATTTTATGAGCCATCGAGTCATCGTACTTTTGGGATCCGTGGATGGGAACCTGCAGCCACTCACCTTCATCGCTACTGCTATCTAACCTCACGAAGACACTTGCCACTTGTGCTGGGGCCAGGACCAACCTGACTATGTTGTTACCAACCTGGTCATAGATCCAGTCCATAAACACATAGAACTTCTTGATCATGTGCCCACGACTCTGATGATAGGGGAAGTAATTGGGGCGATCGGTGAGATTCACCTCTACCAGCTTTCCGCACTCCGGAAAGCATACAATTCCTTGCTCTAGGGTGCTATAGAAGTAACTGGGTACTTGATTCTCGCTGAGAAATTAGTTCTGATGCGTTCTATCTGGATAAGGATCCCTTGGAGCCTTGCCCTGACGAGGGTCTGGAGGGTCCTGTCAAGGAGGGGGACCCTGATTGTTCTATCTGGGCGGTGGTGGCGCATTACGTGAAGGCGCCTGCCGATTCTGAGGACGCTGCGGAGCTGGAGGCTATTCATGAGTTGGATATCCTCTGTGAGGTGTTGGGGCCAGAGCTACTGGTAGAAGCTCTAGCTTCTTGGTGGCCTCTATCTCCACCACCGCGGCGGCCACGGCTCTGACATCTCTCTATGCGGGGATTGCAGGAGGCAACGGACATGCCTGCCTGTCCTGTTGCAGGGCTTCTTTGAGGCATTGGGCATTATCTGAGAAGTCTTAGAACCCTCCGTGATAGTTTTGAGTAATCATTGAGGGACCCAACTTCGTTTTGAAATTCCCTATCCACATCATTAGTAATTTATCTTAAGCCATCTGACATGTCATGGGAGTCTGTGAGCCCCTTCCACCAGGCGACAAAGTCCATGACTCACTCATCAGGCCTCGGCTTGCACTTAAAGAGGTCTATGATGCTAGTCTTCTGGGTGGTAGATCTGAACATGTAGAGGAACTGCCTGTGAAGGTCCTCCCATGTGGTCATGGATCTGATGGGGAGCTGGTTGTAGTAGACGAATGACGGACCCTCCAGTGTGTGAACAAAATAGTGGAGCTTGGTGGCCTCCTTTTGTCCTTGAGTCCCCAACCTGGGCCCACACCTCGAGTTGAAGTGGGCCAGATGTTGCGGCGGGTCCCCCATCCCATTAAAGAGAGATAAGGTGGGATTCTTGAAACCCAGAGGTGATTCCATATAATCCACCCAGACCGGGTATGGCTTTCCATCTGTTGGGATATCCAGCTGCCGCATTTCTAATGCCTCAAGGAGAGCTATAAGTGCTGCCATAGGATCATCTGGGCGTGGGTCCCTATCTTGACAGGGGTCCCCAGCCACAAGCATGTTGCCAAGATCTTCAATCTGGTAGACAGGTTCAACGGCTCGTGGAGTGACTGTGGATAAGACATTGGGGCTGCTGGAGGTTCCCGAGAAGGGTTCCAAGGATTTTCGCACCATTTAGGAGGGGTTGGGGAGACATATCATGCAATCTTATCGTGTTCTCCAGCTTCCGCCCTGTCAACGAATGCCGCATGATCAGGGTTGCCTAGGGGAATCTCACCAAGGTGAAGTTGTTCCTGCCCCTACTACCCTGGCCAAGGATCACCATAGTCGGGTCGTCACTCAATAGCACGTTCATCCAAGAGATCGTCGACGAACCTCTTCTCCTCCTAATGTTTTTGGCGCAATGTGTCCTTCTCAGGGTCCTCCTCAGTCTTCTGCACTATAGAGGATGGGTCGGAGAGCATGACAGCTTCGACATGCTCTTTTCCATTACCAGCATTCCGGCTGAGTAACAACGCCTCGGTGGGCACAGGGAAACCTAGGAGGTTCCTCTACTAACGTGCAATCCTCCCGGATGGGTCCAACAGTGGTGGCACACCCTCATGGGGTAAGTCTCCATCGAGAAACTCAATCTCATCCTCCTAGTCCACTATGTCGGCCATGTGGACTGTGACCCTTCCTGGGGGGTTGTCCTCGATATCGCATAGCGAGTCAGGCTGCCGCCAGATAGGACTGAAGAGGAGGGAAGCATAATGCCCCTAGCCATGCGCTTTCTTGTGGGGTGTAGCCTCCCTGATGATTTTGCAGAGCACCATGATACTCTGAACGTATTGATGGTGGAGGGCCTCACGACGGCCTGGTGACTCGGGGCCCTAGGCCACTAAGAGTGCGGCTAGATCGACTAGACAACACTGTTCCATGATATCTTCAAAATTAATGTGGCTCCTTGGATAAATCACACACTGATGACAGAGACTGAAATGCGTTTCCCGGAGGGTGTAGCAGAAACACTCAACTTCTTCTGGGGTGAGGGACTCAGGTATGTGAAAATCTGGCGCTACTGCAGGCCAGAACATCTATGGGAATAGGTCCACTGTGAGGATGCTCCAGAAGCACCTCGCCTAAAATTCAGGGTCTGGACCTTGATTTACCCACTCGCCAATTGGGGGTGGTTGGGGAACTGGCAGTGGTACTGAGGCAGACCGCTGGGATGACAAGTTGGCCAGTGGAGAATACGATGAACGGGCTGACTGGCTACCAATTCATGGGCTGTACTCTGAGGAGAATAGTGACCTGGCCGCTATGTCGCAATAGGAGAGGCTGATGGCCGCTTTTCCTAGCTCAGGGGATAGGGTTGTCGGTGGTTGGTCGCTCTACTTCTCGCCATCCATTTGTCCCTAGAATAGCTCCCCATGATCTCTTATGGAGGTAGAAAGTGCTTCTGGTGATGATGGTGGTGACTGCATGACTGTAACCTATGGGGGCACCATATTTTCAGCCTCCCGGATGAACCTGTGGAGGGAAGCGGGAATCCCGTGGACCTTGCATTCCAGGAGCACCCGGATGATGCGCCTTGTCCCTACCCAGGCCATTGACTCGGATGAATGAGGGGAGGGTTCCTAAGCCGAGTCACACTCTACTTCAGAGTCTGAGAAGTGAACCCGTTTGATCTCTGTCCAAGCCTTCATAGGATTCTTCTTGTGTTGGCAACAACCCGTCTTCCCGCCCCTAGGTGGCTCCTTGGGACAGATCTGATTTCCGACATGTGGTCCTTCGGCCTCGTTGGTTCTAGGGGAAGAGCATTTCCACCCAAGAAAGCCGGGGTGCAAGGAGCACCGGGAAAAATTTCGAAGGGGATAGGGGGGAGGACCTCCATGAACAATACCTGAGCTGGAGAAACCTTCATTGGATCTGGAAAGAGCATGGGGAGGGCCTACATGCTTGGTGCAGGTGGAGCAAGGATGTCCTTTACCCCTCTGGTTTTCGGGGCGAGGAGGGACTTCTCCAGCTGCGGAGAGGACGTAGGGAGGATCCCCATGTTAGAGAGAGGCTGGATTCATAACATCTCCACATCGACGGTCGGGGGCAGGAGGAAAGACTCCATACCCAGTGTGATGGGCATGTGAGAGGCTTCCGTACCGAACGTGACTGTCGTGGGGCAGACCTTTTCACGGATTAGAGGTGGGACGGGGAAAACCTCGATGTCGAGCCTCAAAGCGGGGGAGACCCACGCTCTCAATGGTGGTGGTATGAGGAGGACCTTCGTACGGGGTGGCATCACTGCGGGTTGGTTCACGAAGACCCCTGCTCATGCCTTCGACCAGGAGAGTCGACCCAGCCTGCCTGTGGGGTAGTTGGGGCCTCGATCCCAGTTGGGCAAAGGAGAGCCCCAGCTGAGTGTGTACATGTACTTGATGATATGTGTCGTCGGTGACTCAGGCCATAGTAGTCATCGACATTGATGCCCCTTGGCAGGGGTCCTTTTCCCGTACCCAACGCTGGCGTCGGGTCAGGCGATACAGTGATTGTGGTGGAGGTGCGTAGCTTACCTGCTCCTCCAGCAAGGCCAGCCATTGATGCTGACGCGGTCGGGTGGGGGCCCTTGTTGGGATCCCCTGGATAGGGACTCTGACCGGGCTAGGCCGGATGTCTCCCACCTCATCAGCGTATGGCAGGGAGTCATCAAATCTCTCCAGAGACAGTCTCCCGAAATGATTAAATGTTGGGGAGGGAAGCAGTGACTCCATACGCGGCCCATGGGGGCATCATTGACGGTGAGGCACAATTGCCTCAAGATCTAGGTGGGACATATCCAGGTTGGGATAATTCCATCCTCCTCATACAGACGCATGAGGACGTTAATTAACCATCACTACATAATTTCTAATGAGGATAGGGGGTGTGGGTTCCCCACAGTCATGGATGCAGAAGCCGTTGCAGAAGCGGTGAAGCTATGCGGAACAGCCGTGATGGCTTTTCCCTTGCCCCCACGTAAGCGAGTGGGTTGTGATCGCGTTCCCATGGAAGCATCCTGATTCCTAGAAGTAGGGATATTAACTTGTTAACACTGTTGGGAAAAGTAATCGACAACCAGTGCTCCAGCACCATTCTGTATTCTGTGGCCTGTAAAAGGGATCCACTCTAACAACGTCGCAGAACGGGATGCCCAACGTTCTAGTGCCCCAATGTCTGGTGAGTTTCATGCCAAGCCCTGTATTTTCTTGGTGTGACCTGGCGCCAGATTGTTGGATTCAGTGACACATCAATCCATGGATTCCCCAAGCGTTACTAAACATAATATTTAGGAGAAAACCTTCACGTCGGGTTCACCATTTCTATTTCTGACTCTTTTGACAGGGCACACACTTCCATCTTCTTGAGTGCGACAGGTGAAACTTTTGTTTCCCCACATTCCCTCTTTCCAAAGGCGGGCAACATTCTCTCCTTTTTTAGGGATATTTTCTCCTTGATCGAAATGGGATGATGGGTTGTCAGTTCTTCCTTCTGTGGATTCCTCCTCAGAACTCATCACCTAGTCCGGGCCTCCCTCATAGATTTAACACGTTGTTTGTGGATCTCTTCCTGGAACCATATTTTCATGGACACAAATTAATTACACAGCTTCTATCAAGACATTCCAAGGGGTCCATTCAGGGAAGCAACCATCGGTTAAGGGAGAAGTCTCGCTAGGCATCATTGGCATGTCTGGACACTGGTGATTGGTGTGTCCCTTTTATATTCCATATTATAGGGCTTCTTGAGGGTGCTAAAGCCCGTGAAATCCCACTTAGAATGTGAAGAATCATATGAAATAGGTATGTACCTAAGGTTTTCCTCAGCTTCCCATGTTTAACACATGGTATACAGCGAGTCTATCATCTAGTGGGGATGGATCGGACAGATCAGAACACTACATAGAGTGGATCAGATTGAGGAACCCCCGGGAGGGAACACAGATATTTAAGCCAATAATGTGGGAAGATTTTCAAATGTTGTGGAGGGGGATGAGGTTGCATGATCTCACCGGGATGTGGCAGCCTGGGTAAGAATCTAGATGGATGATGGTTTTGGGCTTGAGTCTCGAAGAGACTTACTACATATACCCGTGGCGGGGAATCAATGTTTGCATAGTTTGGGTAATGATTCATTAGTGAACCGATCTGATTGCGAGACCATAGATCCACTGGTGGTGGACTTGAACCTCGTGGAGACTTCATACATACCATTCCTTGACATCGATCAAAGACCACGTAGTTCAGAGATGGGTGTGGGGCTTACAGTCTAGGCTGCCCAAGGTGTTGGTGAACTGACGTGAAGGAGGTTGGAACAACCAGGATGGTGGGATTGAACCTCAAAGAGGATTCCTACATACCCTGCCTTATCATGGATCAAATACCACATAGTTCAGGATGGATACGGTTTACCATCATGCGGGACGGGGGCGAACTGATGTGAAGGGGGTCGGAACAAGTAGGATGGTGGGCTTAGTGCACCGACATGAAGATGGTTGGGACCAATGGATGGTGGGGGCTTGAACCTCGTGGAGGATTCCTACGTACCATGCCATGCCATAGATCAAAGTCCACGAAGTTCAAAATGAGGTGTGTCGGTGAACCAACGTGAAGATGGTCTGGGGGTCCGATGGGTGATGGGCTTGAACTTCACAAGGCTTCCTACGTACCATGCCTTGACATGGATCACAGTAATCATAGTTCAAGAAGGTTTTTGTGTCGAAGATCTGACATGAAGATGGGCCTAGGGTCTAATGGGATGTGGGATTGATCCTTGTGGAGGCTTTCAATGTACCATCCCTTGACATGTATCAAAGTCCCTGTTGTTTGGGTGTATAGTTTAACGTCATGGAGGGCGGGGGTGAAATATAGTTTAACATCATGTGGGACGGGGGTGTTGTCATGGTCGATGCTTACTCTAAGCCCACATGAGTCGTTCTCAGTGTGAGAATCAAGAGGCAGTAGAAACCTGGTGATCACACCGCAAAAGGTGCGTTCGTGGGATGTGGAGTGGGGCTTACGTGTGGAGCGGCCCAGGGAAAGAAATCTTGTGACTTACTCCATGATGGAGGCCCGATAACGACAAAGTGTAGTGGGTTAGGAATTTGTGACTGAAGAAAGGAGGATCCCCTTTCCCTCTCATGCCCTCCGTAGGCTGTGGCCCCGAGAAAGTGAGGAGGAGCAGTGGTGTTGCCTCCTGTAAGAAAATCTAGGAGGCTACACAAAGTTGGCTGCCCTTCACTGCGAACAAACTACACTCCAAGAAATAGGATATCATCCCCTGTGGAGACTAGGGGACGTGGAGAATGCCCAAGATGAGGGTACCCTGCATGTGAGGCAAGGGGTCAGGTCAAAATTTAACGTCATGTGTTGAGGAAAAAGGTGCATGACAGTTTAACATCCTATAGCTCAGATGAGGTGGGTTTTCTCAACACGTCTAGGACTTACATAACCAGTACCCTCTGCTTCAAATGGAAGGGAAGGCACTGGAAATGCCGTATTGTGGGGGTGTCATAGAGATAACTATCGAGGGGTCCAGGTTAGCATGGCTATGCAAAAAAGCAATAGCCATTAGCGTGCCTATGCAATGAAGCATTAGGAGAAGAAATGCAACAGGTGGTATCGTCCAGGATACTTGGAAGTCGCATCATGCAAACCAGGAGGGTCTCACGAGAAAAGGATTTTCCAAGAAGAGGGGTCCATAGGCAAGGGCCTTGTGGAGCTCTATTACTCCGTGGGGTGGAGAGCACTTTTGAAGGGGAGTGCTTCGTGAACTGTGGTACATTAGCCTCAGCATGGGGAAGAGATGAAAATGGGAGGTGCTTCGCAGAGTGGAAGAGAATTCGCGGAGCACTGCCTCAGGGAGGAAAGGTGCCTTGCGAAGTAAGGTGTCAGGAAGAAATGTTCTTCACAAGGTACAGTGACCCTACCATAGCATGTGGATCATGTGTACATGAAGGATGCTTTCCAAAACATAAATGCTCTGTGACGACCCGAGTCCCCTTGGAGATCCCCTTAATTCGCTAAGGCCCTTAGGAATCACGAAAGGAATACCTCCCAAAAGATGGGATCATGATGAGACAAACAAGAGGCATTCATGAAGTGGAAGTACCTCGCAAAAATCATGGTTCACCGAGCTGAAGAGTTCTTAACGATTCGGGAGTTGGGAAGTCGAAAGGTCAGATTGTCCATCCTTCAGGCTCAGGGGGATCCCGGTATTTATTGGCCAGAGGCACTGTGGAGTGGAGCTCACGCAGAACGAAGAAGGGATTGGGGGCTTCGTGACGGGTCACAAACGTTAACTGGGGTCTCAGAGTGTCCCGCCTCCTTGGCTTCAAGGCGGCATCACGAACGTCAAATTAGTTCGCGGAGCCACCCGCCTTCTTTGCAATGTAGTATACTAGGAAACGTGAAATTTGTTTGTGGAGCCTCCCTCCTTCTTTGCTTTGCAGTGGGCTTGCGAACGCCAAATGCGTTCGCAGAGCCTCCCTCCTTCTTTGCTTCGCGGCGGGCTCGCAAACATCAAATGCGTTCGCGGAGCCTCCCGCCTTCTTTGCTTCGTGGCGTGCACGCGAGCATCAAATGCGTTCTCGGAGCCTCCCACCTTATTTGCTTCCTGGCAGCCACTGTGATGGGGGAACTCCATGAAGTGGCTTCAAAAGGCAGACCGTTAGGCCATCATGGGGTCCTATCATTGTTTCAAATTTTGGAACCAACAAGAACCAAATAAATTTTATGGGTAAAATAAGTATTTTTTAAAAAATGCAGTTTTCTCACCTTTTGATGGTGCACCCACATTAAATCTATTTTTTGACATGTTTATAAGTTAAATTAGGCAAAATAAACATATTCATTTCAATAAGGATATAAAAATTTACATTGGATTAATTTTTTATATTTTTATGTTTACTTTTATATTTTGATAAATATTAAAAATAAGCTAAATGTTTTCATAAAAACAACTTCTTTCATCAAGATAATTTACATTGTTAAATTAAAATATTTAATGGTTTTAAAGTATAAATAGAATATATTTTTACCCTTTAATATAATTTATGTCATTATCATTATTTTTAGATTGAATTCATTGGTAAAAGTTTTTCAATCTTTTGCAATGTTTTAACTTTTAAAACCTGTTTTCATAACAATGAGATTAATTTTAAATTAATTTCTGCAACTTATATGTTTTGAATTTGAAAAATGGATTTAATATTTGAATTTAGTGGGTCCAAATTATGTTAACAGGTTACTTTTATTTTTTTGATATTATGAATAGTAACTACTGTAATTTTTATTTACTACCGTTTAATGTAAATCGGGTAAATAAAGCTAAAAATAAAATTATAAAATTACCATAACACCTTCCAAAATTCTATTAGATGAAGAAACATCGATCCATATCACCCAAGGGTTATAATATATATATTTCATGGACTTTTGACCATGAAAATGATGTAATTATTATTAAAACCAAAGAAAGTGACTACATGTCACTCTCTTGTATCTTATAAGTGTAATTATTTTAATTTAGTGATAAACTTCATAAACCTTCAAACATAAGTAGTCACTAGAGATATAATAAAATTATCTATATCATCTGAATTTATTTAGGATTTTTAGGAATTAAATAATTATCATTAATGGTGACACAATAGTGATGTCGAAATTATTTTATTGATTGAAATATCAAATAAATGGTTAGAAACTTTTTAAAATAAATATAATATGAACAATTTAATTTGATCCACTAATTTATAAGAGGAATAATATATGTTAAGGATATATTACAGATTTTGTTTCTAATATATCTTTTGTGTGGAGTTTATTTAAAATCAAATAATTTGATAGTGTCAAAATAGACACTATTGATATTTTATAAAAAAACATATTATTAAATTGTTTAAAAACATAAAAGTATTTAAAAAATTTAAATTTTTATTTATATGGTCTAAAAGTTCATAAATTATAATGTTCATAACAATTCACAACACATAAGTAATTATTCATTGAAATTTAGAATTTAGAATCTTATTACCACAAATAAAATTAAATAGATTAAATAAAGAAAAATCCAAATGATAGTGTTTAAAATAAAATAAAAACTATTCTATAATTCATATTTGGAGGATATTACAACCCTATATCATCTAATATTATAATTGAGTCATTTTTATGAGGGTTTTAAGTGGGTTATGAACTTATTATAAAATAATATTTTGGAGGACTCCAAAAGTGGCCCTCTCCTCTCTTATAAAAGGGAACCTCCTCCCTCTACTCATAACAACATTTTGAACCTTCATGATAGTCCAAAAAATATGAATTTATTTCCTCCAATTCCCTAGTAACATATCTGGTCTTCTTCAAAGACCAAATTTAGATCCCTAAGAGGAGGTTTAGAAGAGGCGCGTCGAAGAAGAGGTAATATCGTTTACCGATTTTTCCTAATTCATTTCTCATTCTACGTCCTATTTTTTATTTGTAACATTATAAAGTAATAACATCAGTATCACTCATATTATTATATGTTATTATAAATTGGAAACAAACCTATTTCACATTCTATCCATCATACAGAAAATGAAAACCTCGTGCGTGCATACGTACGAAATACCGTCTCCACAGCGTGGTGTAATCTGTTTTCCACCACCACCTTACATTGATGGGTATAATGGTGTAAAGTAAAACTATATATGATTATTATAAGAATATAATAATTTTTAGATATTATATCATCCACTCCAATACCATTAAATAACTATGGTAACAATATCATTGTTCATGCGTAGGTACAGATTACTGTCTCCATGACGAGATGAGATTCATTCTTCATGATAACAATTCAAGAATTATTATAACGTATATATATTGAATAATAATGAAATATATGAAATAATAATGATAATATATTTATTTATATGTATATATATATATTTCATCTACTTACATCCATTCAATTCAATAAAGAAAGGAAAACAGCGTTCAGGCGTACGCACGGCCTACCGTCTCCATGAATGGTGTATTTAATTCATTTTATCAATCTATTATATTATGAATATATATAAATAATTTCTTACATTATATAAGTAATTAATTATGATCTAAGTAATCATATTCATAATTACCAGTAAAAACATGGATGATAAATGAAACGATTTTACCCAAAACGCTTCTTTAAAATGGAATTGACAAATGAATGGGTAATATAAAGTCATAAGTGAATCATATATGATATCATAAATATTATTATGGTTTTCTTACATGTTAATAATATGTTTAAACCCACTATACAAGAGCCTCTAACACATATGGATGAAATTGGACATAATGTAAGGGATAATTATTCAAATCTCGTTCTAATTTGAGATTGTTTATTCCTAAGTATTTATTGTTGTTATATGTTTAATCCTTGTTTTTGTTTTATAAAAATGTTTTTATGATGTGTATACTATTCTTACTTGTATTTTTAAAGTCATGTTTACCTCTTTTTTCATTTTAATATGTATTATTGAAGGAATCTTTCTTTTTTTTACCATACAAGGTACTTTTTCTCTTTTCTGGAAAAAGTACAAGAAGAATGTTTTTTAACTTATACGACGTGAATGGATTTTTAAATTTTCATAATTCCTTATTTCAATGAAGCCTCCTATATAATATTTCATGATTATTTTTAATCAAATTCTTTTCTTTTAAAATATCTCTAAATTTCTGAAAATGAAAATGATTTTATAAAAGAAATGATATTTTCCTCGTGAATTCATTTCATGTGTTTTATCCAAATAATTTTCCATCTACGATGAAATTATTTAATATGGATATGCATCATGTATAATTTCCCTATTATTTATATGTTTTTATTTTTCTTATGATGAACTTATATCCATTGTTTTATATAGATTATGTTATGATGGGATGATGTATATGAAACCCATTTTATTCATTGGGTTATGAAGAATGATTTATGTTTATTGTGTGGAACACTTAGGAATGATTCCATTATGAGATGGGTGGGACCTATATCTCCACCAAATGCATTGGGAATAGATTTATATCTCATGAGATAAATATGGCTATAACAAAAAGTAAAATTCTGTTCAATAATACATGGCTGGAACGGCAAGTAAACCCATTTCAATAATGGACCTTATCCACTATGGTGGTCTAAGAAGCAATCCCTTGGCTTATATGGAAATAATAACATGTTATTAATGGTTTTCGAAAATTACATGTTTTATTCCCTTGATATTTTATCATGATTAATGTTTCTTTATAATCTATGCCTTACGTACTACAAATATATATGTCATTACTCATGGGTTTGATGTTTTATGTTCATGTTTTTATGTTCAAATGTTAATAAGTTGTCTTATGTTCTCCATGTTTTCCCTTACTGAGCATTTGAGCTCACCCTTTTTCTTTTTTCCTTTCCCCAGAATATAAAGAAAGGTTTTAGGTAAGAAAAAAAGGGGAAGATATTTATGGGAGATGTTGAAGATAATTCACCATGATTAATAGATTTTGTTCCGAGTTTAAAAATACACTAAACTAATACGGTCACTGGGAATCGACTTTTTTTATATATTTAGTATTCTGGAAAATTAATATAATTCCCATGTATGTAAAGCTTGGGACTCTACAGTTGGTATCAGAGCTGGGGTATATTTAACCTTTGTAATCAAGGATGCGAAAACATTAGTGAGATCCATAGAGATATTTCTATGGTATGTCCAGGGATTTCCCTAAGGTTATGTATAAGTATAGGTTACAATACTAGAATGAATATAACTATCATTAATAACCTAGGATAAATCCTAAGATGTTAGAGATTGAAGGGACTTCTCCTTTATTGTGTTGTTTTCCTGATATGATTTTTTCCTCTCACATTATTTTTTGGGGTTTTATATAATGGCTAGAACCTGAAGGAATCATGTTTATGATGAATGCACTAGGAATTCAATGATTGTCCTCTTGAGCAACCAAATGTTATGGGAAATGGAGTGAAAAATCATATTGCTATAGTTACACAGGATATGAAACATTCTGAACATCCAAATGAGAAGAGAAGGTAATAATATTCTATTGAGTCTTTCATGATGCAACACCCACCTTCTTTCAGTTGTTCTTCTAATCCTCTTGTTTCTAAACAATAGATTAGTACCATTGAAAAGATATTTTCCATACATCATTGTTCAGAGAATGAAAAAGTCATTTTGGTTGTTTGTCGTTTAGAAAGTGAAGCAGACTATTGGTGTACTCTAATTAAGAATAAAAGTCCCCAAGATAAAATTGAATCCATAGAATGAGACGAGTTCAATAACTTGTTTTTCAACAATTACTTCCCTCATATTCTTCAAGAAAATATGGATAAGGAATTCTGTGAGCTTAAGAAAAAGGATGATGAATCTATAGGTATATACGAGGATAATTTGAAAAGGCTTACAAGGTATGCATCTAGCATTATCATCCAACCTGAAAGTAAAGTTGATCGATTATTCAGTGTCTTAAAACCAAGTCTTCGAAGGGAAATAGAGATAGGAGACATCAGTACATATGAAGGAATTGTGTTTTGTGCTCTCAAGGTAGAACATGAAGTTTGTGTTATATATCCATATCATGGCTTTTAAAATAAACAAAATATCATGTTCAAGGAAAAATCACAAAACAATTGTGGAAAGAAGAAAAATGTTTCGTTATTCTAAAAGTGTGGAAAGAAGAATGGTGGAGATTGTCTTAAAGGGACTAGAAAATGTTTTATGTGTTTAGAAGAAGGTCATCGAGCAGTTGAGTGTCAAAGTAATGGAAAAAAGGTAGCTAATTATGTGAAAAGAGAAATGACTACAGAGAACTCACCACCAACACTTCAATGCTACAAGTGCAGGGAAATGAGGCATTATGCTATCCAATGACCTAATCCAAGGGCTAATGATGATTAACATCAAAAAACTATTAAGGAAAAGGACAAAGGGAAGTCACATCTGATCACTATTGGCGGTGTTATTATGACAAAGATGTGGTGGAATGATGATGTGTTTACGTAATGGGATTCCAAAATAATGTTGTGGAATCTAATTTATAGTATCGTTGAATATTGGAATATCTATGTATTGGTTTATTGGGATTTTGAATAATTTTATGCTACTAGTAAAAACGAAAAGTGTTTGAAATATTTTTTGAAATAAGATGATATGCAGATAATGAAGGGATAAGGGGAAAATAATAAGTTTTCTTTTATTAAGGAGCTCATGACTGATATAAGGACAAAGTGACATCATGGTTTGAATATATAGAAATTTTGGGATTTTGGTATGTGGAAAGTGTTAAATTTTTACAACATTCATGTTTTCACTAAGGTTCAATGGGTATTCATTTTTCAAGAGATTACATGATTAACGTATTCACATGTTTGAAATGTGACCAACAACAAGATATATCTTATGATATATGGGGGATAAATGATAGTAATCACCTGCTTGGTAGATGACCTCTCTAGTAATATTTTTCTTTATACTATGAGATTGGACAGAATTATTTTGGATAAGCCTAAATATTGGAATAGATTATGTTAAATATAAGATAGTAATTATTAGCTCTATAAATTTTTGATATTTTTCTGAAATGCTATAATAGTATAGATTTATAAAAAAGGACAACCCGTAGGACGAGCGACAAACCATCGTCTCAGACAAGGATGTGGGAATCGAACCCACAACTGAAGTGCGAAAGGCCTTTATCACTTACCACTAGCCTACAAAAAGTCTCTGGTTTGTAGAAATTAGTTTTATTTTATTAAGTGGTATGATATATAATGTATAAGTCCATTTTTTGAGCCATATACGATTAATATCACAATATATGGACTTATATATATTTAATAAAGTTTTCTATCCTTTTGTTTGAGATAGAGGGAATGACCCATTATTCTATTACATGATCTGATAAAACTTCACAAATGAAAAATTCACCTTCATTTCATTAAGAAATGTGGTCGAAATTGTTCATGGAATGACCAACAGTGATATTGTACCAAAATAATGTAAGTATTTCTTCAAATTCAAATTCATCAACTTTACGGAAATGATCATGACAACCAAAAATGTTGTCCTAGTACCATCATATCTGATGAATTAGATGGTACCTTAGATGATCAAAAATTTATAGCTTTGTGATTGTTGGATTTTTCATAGCCTTGTTCTCTACCACTCTCCATGAGAACCTAATGGTTAGATTTCTCTTCCATTACCATGTTTTCTCCTAATTTCTCCTATGTCGAAATCCAGTGATGAATTAATTTGGGTAACTGTTAAGTTTCATTCTTTACTTCATAAAATTAAGTTTTAGCCTTCCTTTTTACGATGTGGGTTTATATGAAAGAAACATTCATGTTGTAAATGATTTATAACCCCGATGAATTCCGAGGGAGAAATTCATTTTAAGGGGGGTAGAATGTAACAACCTGAGATTTTATGAGAAATATTCATTTTAAATTCATTTATGTATTTTGTTGTATGCTACACCATGATTAGATTGCGCTATACACAACACCATATTATCTTGTAGTACAGGCAAACACTATTCTTGGCTTGTGTCGCACGCAAGATCGACCTTTCTCAATAGCATGTGTTGTACACAATACATAGTTTTACTAAACAATGATATATTATTATGAACTAGCCGTTATGAATAGTATTAACTTTATTATGAATTTTAATACATAATAAATCATGTTACACAGATTCTAGAATATTGTTTGATAACAAAATAAATTTTGGGGGTAAAATAAGTATTTTTAAAAAATTACAGTTTTGACGCCCTTTGAGGGCACACCCACTTCAAATATAGTTTTGGACATGCTTATAAGGTCAATTAGACAAAATAAAAATATTCATTTCAATAAAGATTTAAAAATTAACATTATAAGTTTATTTATATTTCTTAGTTAACTTTCAAATTTTGTTGAATATTAAAAATACGCTAAATTTTTCTTACAAACAACTTTTTTCATCAAGATAATTTATATGTTTAAATTATTAAAATTTAACAGCTTTAAAGTATAAATAGAATATATTTTTACCCTTCAATATAATGTATGTAATTATCATTAATTTTACATTGATTTCATAGGTAAAAACATTTCAATGTTGGGCAATTTTTAAACTTGTAAAACCTGTTTTCTTAACAACAAGATTAATTTTAAATTAATTACTGTAACTTTTCTGTTTTGAATTTGAAAAAATGGATTTCATATTTTAATTCAGTTTGTCCAAATTATGATAATAGTTTACTTTTATTTTTATGATATTATGAATAGTAACTATGATAATTTTTATTTACAACATTTAAAGGTAAATCTGGTAATTATGGGTAAAAATAATATTATAAAATTACCATAACACCTTCAAAAATTCTATTGGATGAATAAAAGTCTAAACATATCACCAAATGGTCGGAATAGATGTATTTAATGTACTATTGACATAAAAATGATGTAATTATTATTAAAACCAAAGAATGTGGCAAGATGAAACCCTCTTATATCTTATAAGTGTAACAATTTTAATTTAGTGATAAACTTCATAAATCTTCAAAAAAAAATATTCACCAGAAATATACTAAAATTATATACATCATTTAAATTAATTTATAATTTTTAGTGAATAAATTATTATCATTAATGGTGACACAATAGTGATGTAGAAATTATTTTATTGATTTAAATATCAAATAAATTGTCTTAAAAATATTAAAATAAATTTTTTATGAACTATTTAATATTATACACGAATATTTAAGATGAATATTACATGTTAGATATCTATTAAATATTTTGTTTCAAATATATCTTCTACTTGGATTTTATTTAAATTCAAATTATTGAATAGTGTCGTAATTGAAACTATTGATATTTTACAAAAATAACATATTATTAAATTGTTTAAAAATCACAAAAATATTTAAAAATTATAAATTGAAATTTATATGGTCTAAAATGTAATATAGTATCCAATTATGGACATTTCATAACACATAAGCAAGTATTTATAATAATTTAGAATTTAGAATCTTATTACCAAAAATAAAATTAAATAGATTAAATAAGGATAATTCAAAATGATAGGGATTAAAATAAAATAAAAACAACTATATATTTTATAGGTTGATGAGATTATAACCCTATATCATCTCATATTCGAATTGAGTCATTTGTTGAGGTTTTTATGTGGGGTATGATTTTATTATAAATTAATATTTTGGAGGTTTCCAAAAGCACCCCTCACCCCTCTTATAAAAGGGCACCACCTCCTTCTCCTCTTCACAACATTTTTAGCTTTCAAGCTCAGCCAAACCCTGTCAATTTATTTTCTACACTTCCAAAGAAACATACTATATGTCCTGATATTCTACAAATACCAACATTAGTGCCCTAATAGGAGGATTAGAAGAGGCACGTCGAAGAAGTGGAAATATCCTTTACCGATTATTTCTAATTATTTTCTCCTTCTACATCCTCTTTTTTATTTTCATCATTATAATTTAATAAAATAAGTATCACTCATATAATTATATGTTATTATAAACATTAAAAACTCATATTTCACCTTCTTTCCATCCCACGGAAAATAAAATCACCGCACGTGCGTACGTATGGAATACAGTCTCCACGCCGTGGTGTAATATTTTTTCCACCACCATACTTAGATGGTTATAATGGTGTAAAGAATAACTATATATGACTATTATAACAAGATACTAATACCAATATATTCTATCATCCACTCCAATACCATCCAATAATTATGGAAATGATATCACTGCTCGTACGTACGTAAGGATTACCGTCTCCATGACGTGATAAGATTCACTTTTCATGCTGACCATTCAAGAATGATTATAAATTATATATATTTAATAGTAATTATATATATGACATAATAATGCTACTATATTTATGTATATATATATATGTAATGTACTTACATCCATTCAATTCAATATGGAATGAAAAACAGTGTTCATGCGTACGTACGAACTACCGTCTCCATGAACGGTGTATTTAATTCCATTTATTGATATATTATATTATGAATATATATAAAACATGTTTTAAATTCTGGATGTATTTAATAAACATCTATGTAATCATATGAATAATTACAAGTCAAAACACGGAGGATAAATGAAATGATTTTACCCAAAATGCTTCTTTAACATGGAATTGAAAAATGAATGGGTAATATAAAGTCATATGTGAATCATATATGATATCATACAAATTATTATGGTTATGTTACAAGTTAATAATATTTTTAAACACACTATAAAATAGTCTCATATACATATGGATGAAATTTTGCATAAGCTAAGGGATAATTATTCCAATCTCGTTCTTATCTGAGATTGTTAATTCATAAGTATTTAATGGGGTTATATTTATCATCAATGTCCATGTTTTATAAAAAAATTCATAAAGTGTTTACTATTCTTCCATGTACATTAAATTTCATGTTTACACCTTTTTTTCCTTTTACAATGGAGTATGGAAGAAATCTTTCTTTTGTTTACCAGACAATGTACTTTTTGATTTTTCTAACAAAAGTACAAGAACAATGTTTTTTAACTTATACGGTTTCAATGGATTCTTACAGTTTCATAATTCCTTATTTGCATAAATATTCCACTACATGATTTCGTGATTATTTTCAGCAAAATTATTTTCTTTTAAAATCGCATGAAATTCTGAGAAAACAAAATGATTTTAAAGAAGAAAGGATATTTTCCTCAAGAATTCATTTCACGAGTTTTATCCAAACTATTTTCAATCTAAGATGACAGTATTTAATATGGATATGCTTCATGCAAAATGTCACTATTATTTAAAGGGTTTTATTTTGTTTATAATGAAATTAAATCCATTGTTTTATATGAATTATGTTATGATGGGATGACGTATATGAAATAATTTTTTTCATTGGGTTATGATGAATGATTTATGTTTATTTTTTGGAACACTTAAAAATGATTTCACTAAGGGAGGGGTGTGACCTATATCTCCCTCTAATTCATTGGGTAAAGATTTATATATAATGAAATAAACATGGATAGTATGAAAAGTACAATCTGGTTCAGTAATACAGGGCTAGAATGGATTGTAATCCCAGTTTAGTAATGGACTTTTATCCACTATGATGGTCTGGGCAGAAATTTCCTGGCTACTATGGAAATAATAACATGTGCATAATGGTTTTCCACAATTACATGTTTTATTCCCATGCTATTTTATCATTATTAATGTTTCTTTATGATATATGTCTTATGTACTACCAAGATTTATGTCATTACTCAAGGTTTTGATGATTTATGTTCATGTTTTTACGTTAAAATGTTTATGGGTTGTTTTATGTTCTCCATGATTGCCCTTACTGAGCATTTGAGCTCACCCTTTTTATTTATTCTTTTCCCCAGGATATAATGAATGGTTTTAGGTAAGAAAATAACTAGAAAGATCTTTATGGGAGATGTTGAATATCTTTCACCATGATGAGAATATTTTTTTGAGTTTCCAAAGAAACTAAACTAATACAGTCATTGGGATTCTGTTTTTGATATGTATTTAGTATTCCACGAAAGTAATGTAATGTCCATGTACATCAATATTGGGTCTCTACAATATCAATGTGACATTATGACATGATCTTCTGTATCTATTTTATGTTAATTGTTTGGTCCCAAATTAACTCTCGTAGAAGTTGAGTCATTTTAATTTTCACAGATGGGATGCTATTATCCTTTGTTGGTTAAAGAGACCATTTTATGGGACATGTGGTTTTTTCAATAAATACATTTCATCCCATGGACCATTATATTGTTTTTGTGGACCTTGGAACAACTTTCTCTTCATGAATCTAGATTCCATCAGTAATGGAGGTCTTTAAGGATATCATCCTTGAGGATGTGAAAGGAATAACTCTGAGGAAGGAGATGTATTTTTTCATTGAATTTCATCATGAGACCTCTCCAATATCATTTGAGTAATATCATATGTCTCTTTAGTAATTTTGGGAGATGAGGGTGATGTTTGAGGACCTTCTGGGGAAGGGTTTTATCAAACCGAGTGTGTCCTCCTGGGTAGCTCCATTATTGTTCATGGAAAATGGGGATTCGAGTTTCAGAGTTTATGTATATTATCATCACTTGATATATGGAAAAATAAAGAAAATTGACCAATTTATTGGATTCAGAACATATTTAATTAGTTATGAGGTGTGAGGTGGTTCTTAAAGATCTATATCTGGTCTGGATACCACTGGTAGAGTGATTATGAGGTTAATATTCTGAAGATGTAATTTACATTTTACTATTGACACTTTGATTTTATGGTGATTCCATTGGGGGTAAAAAATTACCCATAAATGTTTATAGATTTGATGAACTGGATCTTTCATCCATAGTTGGAGTTATATTTCATTACCTTTATTTATGACATACTCAGAAACACTGTGTCTGAGGAATGGAAAGCAGAGAAATTGAGAATGGTAATAGACTTTCTTTAGGAGAACTAGATTTTTTGTATGATCTTGATGTGTTGGTTATAAATATAATGGGATAACATCATCAAAAAATCCATTTCGGAGAATGAGATTTCTATTGATACAGTGGATATTGATGAATTGATTTTTTGGGAGACACCAAAGAGCATTTCTAAGGTGTATATTTTTCTTGTCATGGTATGGTACTATATGAGGTTTGTGGTAGAATTATCTATAATTTCATCCAATCTTACTATAATGATGTGAAAATAGAATCCAATTACCTGGAATGAGAATTTTTATAGAGCCTTTGAGGATTTATTCTTTAGGCTTCCGAGTGCTCCTATTTTTAATGTACCAGAGCAGGGATTTCAATAAGTAGTATATTGTGATTCCTATAAAGTTGGGATCAGGTATGTATTGATATATATGTAGGAAGATATAGAATATGGGTTATGGAATTTTAGACCCTATTAGTACAACTACACGATTCTTTACTTAGAGTTAGTCACAATAGTCTTCACTCTGAGTATGTGGAGACATTATCTATTGGGATAATGATTTTTTTAATTAGATCATCAGAGTCTCTGGTATGTATTCATGTTGAGATAATTGAACAATAAACCTATTATATGGTTTGTGTTCATCAATTAATATTACATTAACATATTATATAATATGGGTATGGAAAACTTGGTGTAATATTCCCTTTATAGGATTTCCATGACATGTTTGGTGTCGGATGTGTCAGAGCAGTTGCCAACCGTTCGGCTAACGCTGGTTGACTAGGAGGGTGAAAATTTTCATCAGTAAATAGTGTCTACTCCTCCACACCTATATCATGTGATAGTTTCTTAATTGGAATACGTTTGATATGATGGATTATGTCTCTTGATACCCCATGGAGATTCTCTAGGTAGATTTTCTGATGGAGGTAATCACATCATTCTTTATTTGGGATGGATGGTGGGCTTAATCACAATGTGAGATAAAGTGATCGTGGAGTTTCCCACATATCTTTTGGATATACATACCTATGTAGGGAGGATTTATCAATACCCACAGTGGCTGTTTGGGTGGGTTAACATGAGATGGAATATCACTATGTTTGTCTCTTGGGGTCTCACCTATCAATTGGTGAATGCTATGAACCACGTTCTGGTAGGGTTTTTGCAGACTCATGAGATACTAATGTGGAAATGGGATAGGATATCCTTGTGATGTTTTTTATGTATTCCATATATATCGATCATCCATGAATCCAACTCGGTGATACATGAATGACTTATAAAATCTACACAAATCATTGTCATTGGGGGTAAGAGTGTGGAGGGCAGTTTTAGGGAATTTTTACATACGAGATATAGGTCACCTTCATATGGTACACTAAATGATTTTCATTGAATGTGATGTTTGGATTACATCATAGTTTTGGATAGGCCTTTAAGAGGAATTTGGGACCCAATTGAGAATGATTACAAGATTTTTCGACCAGATAGATGGGAAGATCAATCACACTATACATTTGTTGGTGCATATGATGAGGTGTTGTGTATTTTTATTTGGTCAGATATAAGTGGATTACATACCGTTTTTAGATATTTCATATAATTATAGCTACCACTCTTATATTGATATAGAACCTTCTGAAGCCCTGTAAGATAGTCCATGTAGGCCACCCTTATGATGGACTTATATCAGTGAGGCATCTCTTATTGTGTTAAATATGGTGTATGTGACAATAAATAAGGTCCAAGTGAATTATTAGTATATGTGGAAAAATAAAAATAAAATTGATGAAATAATTTTCAGATCGACATCATCAGTCCTTAGAGTTCAAGCAGGGATACCACGTTTCTTCAATATTCTCCCCATGATGAGGTTTCCAATTATTTTGACATGGAGTCATGTTATCCATAATAATTATCAGTTTATTAGGGATCCTTAAGTGGTTTGTAAATGATCCATACTATCCCACCACACCCCTAATGTTTGATAGGGTGCACAACATATTCCTCATATCATAGCTAAAGAGGTATGTCGATACCCCAATGCATGTTACTAAATAGATAGATATAAACATCAAGTACGAAGTGAATATCATATAGAATGTGGTGGTGGTCATCGATATTTGGTAGAGGATCCTACATTCAAATACCATTAACTTGGTTCTTGTGTTGTCTCATCATGGGATCATGAAAGAGAGATTCTAGGAGTAAGAGAACTAGATACAGGCTCAACAAGTCGACAATCATGTTGAGTTTATTCTCTTTTCAATGAATAAATACTTTAAGGAGTGGATAGTATAGAAACCCTATATTTTAAATTTAATAATTTGAAGTATATAATGAAATATTTTCTGTGTCTTTTACTATGATAGAATGCAATTCCAAATCCTAGTTTTTAGAAAAATAATATTTTATAAAATATTTTATTTATTTTATATCACATGGGCATAGAATTTAGTGTAAATGGAATATCTATTAAATGGATTCTCATATAAAACATTGCTTCCAATGATGTAATCTAAAACATTATTTTTACACTAATCCTGGCATAATGTTAGTCATCATGGGGAATTTAGAAAAACAGTTCCTTAATAGGTGCCTTTAATTAAAATAAATAATTATAATATTTAATTTATTAATTAACATAAACCTATTTTACTCAATTAATGAATAATTGAGATGAATATCTAGATGTATATACATAAAACTAGGACTATTTAATGTTGAATCCATCGTACTTCATTTGGAAACTCACGATCGGGTGATAATCAACAACCATATCCAGCTGAATTGAGACGCAGCAATAGCAACAGATCATCCACCTTCATTGGCAAGAACATTCTTCATCAAAGAATGATAAAATCAATTTTGGACTCATCATATGAATATTTCACCCTATATTATTAAAAATTTTAGAATTAAATTATTTTTTTATTTATTTGGGTTAATTAGAGTCTTTTCGTGTGTACAAACAACAAATTAAACTTATTTATTCAATTTACCCCATTGTGTCCTGTTTTCTCAACCTGGATGTCCATAATCTACATCATAGGAAATAAATGGTTGTCCGAAAATGAAGGTGCCTTTAATTATTGTGTCTTATCCAATAATTCATATTGATATATTTACATTGTCCTATGGGGTCTTATTTTGACATCGTTTGGAAGGATTAAGCTTGATAGGACACCCAAATCTATAGCAGATTCATGTCTGATGTTTTGATCAGTGATTAGAGAACGGATGTGGATGTATTTCCAGAAACTAGGGTTGATTCTCATGGAGATGCTATCTAAAATTTATCGGAATGGAACAATATGAATGGCTGTGGTGCGTGATATTTATACCCACATATTGGGATCCATTTTCAATAAATTAGACAGCTAAAAATGGTGATTTGTGGAATTATGCTTTGATTAAAGGTTTTTAAAAGGTAAAATTACTGGATGAGGAGCCTTATAATGAATAAATGGGAATCCTTCTATGGTTTTAATAAAATTTGGATATAAACGACAAGTATTGTGGTGAAAAAATTTCGTATAGTCAGGTATATACATCAAATAGGGTTTCAGGATGATGATATGTATCACACACCATTTGCAGGGACCGCAGAATGTGTAACCTAGGATCACCATATCAGTGTGTAAAGTGGGTACATGCCTACGATACCATGTTGGACTATACACTATGCATGTTGAAATAAATTCCATGTACTTATAATAGTACATGAGCTTTCTCATGTTGTACACACTGAGTGGTGGCCTAAACCAAACACACTATGTAGGGTTGACCACACTCCGTGTATTGGAACCTATATAGGGTAATGAACACAACCCAAAGGACATGGCTTGGACCCAAAGTAGGTGGCCACATCATATAATAAATTACATACGCACATGAAATATTTTATAGACATGGCTAGGAGCACAGGAAGGACCACCAATGGATGGGACATATCGTGTATTTTCCTCACACAACATGTATGGCTGCATGTCCAGAGAGTCATGAAATATCAAGGAAATGACCAGACAATAGGTCAAGGACACATGTTTTGTGGGTCACCTTACACATTATGTACACTAAATTATTTATATAGACCACTACCATATGTATCTAAATCATTTGTACCCTTATTTTTGCCCTCTATTATCCTATCTAATGTATTGCTTCCACAAAAATGTGGTGGTGGCATTCATAGGTGATTTCGAGATATGATCTAGGATGCTCCAAGTGTTATTATCCTTTAGTCTATTCATGATGACCATAATGATCGTTCATTATCATAATATACACTATAGTGTAACCATCCTACATGAGTGGGAAATTTGTCTTCTACATAAACGAGTGGAAAAGTCTTACAGTTTCAGGGCATGGGTCCTCGATCTCTTATATGAGTCTAAAACTCCTTGTGAGTTAGTGAAAGGGTCCTTGGCCATTATAGTGGAACACTCACTCTAGTAAAGGGAATGGTTCCTCTATCAACTACTTGAGTGGATCCCTCCTATGGAGACAAGGAATTGGTCATCTACTATTAGAGTGGAACCCTCATACTTGAACAGAGAATGGGTATTCTATCAAATATTATAGTAGAACTCTCCAATGGTTTCAGTGCATGGTTCCTTGATAATTAGTGTGGAACCATCTAGTGGTTTCTAGGAATGGGTCCTTGACAATTAGAGTGGCACCCTCTACTTTTTCAGGGGACTAGGTCCTTTACCTATATATTCTTTCTCCATGACTGTGTTTCATATTGGTGATGTGGGGATTGACCTATATTATACTACTATAAAGATGTTATGGTTGATTTGCATCATTGATGGACCTCCATAACTAACAAAATACTCATTTCCTAGGCTTGTATTTGTTATATATATCCACAATTTCTCTCTTCTATAATTCATTTATGAGAATATATCAATGTTGATTGGTACTCGTGTCACTCTTTTTATGTATTGAACTATTATTTCCTATCATTTCTCTTAGTATTACCCCTTCATATTTGTATTCATTCTACTGGTATGTATATATTAACCCCATAATGTGGTTTCTCACACATTTAATTACTAATGTTGATAGTGTATTGGTTTGTGGTGATTACATAGGATCAAATAGATGCCCTAGTTCAGATGATTTAATATGGTGGTATGATCTTAGATATATGGAGTTGGGATCTCTTGGAATTTAATTTTCTAATTTTCTATATTAGTTATTATTTCATGATGGGAATTTATTTTCCCCTCATTACATTCCACATTATGTATTTGTACTATAGTATATTCAATATGTTTTAAATGAAAAGTTATTCTATATATGTTTCATCTTTTAAAATTATTCATCTTCACTTATTCAGGGATATAGTTGGGTGTGTGTGTGTGTGTACTAGTACATTGTTAAAGGGCTCGAGTAAAATTTATTTCTGACATCACTTATCACCAGTCCATTTCCAATGGAGGTGGGATTGTGGTAGTTGATGCTCAATCCCAGTTGTGTCTGGTTAAGACAATAATATGTTCTATTTTATATTTTAAAATGTAATTTCTTATTTAAATATTTATCTTGTTTTTTATGAAAAGTAAACAATTTTTTCCATGGTAATATAGTTTCTTTTCTCTTTTAGCAATGAAATAAAGCTACATCCAACTCTAGTTTACTAGGGTTGGGGTCCATAATATTTTTATTAGATCACCTTTCATAGAAAAATTGGGAACTAGAATTAGGAAAACATGTATTAATTAACATAAAACCATGACAAACATTTTGGAAAATTATATGTATACGATAACATCAAAAAAAATTAATTTTAGAGATAATGATACTTTAATATAAATTAATCACTATAAAGATACTATAAGTGGATGTGGTTTCCCAATAGATGACTTCATGGTTAATGGACTTGAAAATAGTTATTGGAAAATATCTCCGACATCAATCTACTGCATAGTGAGTGTTCCCTTATGGTTCACCAGTTTTGATACTACTGGGGGATATGATGTAGTTTATATTAATTTATTTACAAACCATTATGAATAATTTCAAAATATTTTTTTGAATTGAGAATATTCCCAAAGAAACAAAGATTATGGTAATGAGATTAGTATTGAATAAATTTTTAATTAATGTTGTCTTTTTATTAGTTTAAAATTAAATATAATGATTCATAATATAATTATATATTCTAGTGAATGGGATTATTTATAAATGGTTCCAAGAATAATGAATAAAAATTGTATCAATACATGTAATCTGTATTGGGATTTACCAATAGGTAATGATAATCAAATTTGATATTAAGATGGAGTTGAAAGTAAATAAAATATAACTATATTAGGGAACATGACTTTAGTTATGAAAAATAAAAATTCATTTATAGAAAATCCTACTAACCCATAATATGGTGTTATAATTTCATACCACAACATGTGACAAAAACCTCCATCATTTAATGAAACCAAAAATATCATTGTGACTGTGAAATGTTAATGTTAAATATAAAATATATTTACCGATTTGTTAAGTAATGAAAGTGGAATGTTTTTATTAATGTTTATCATCTCACAATGGATTCATATCAATGGTGGTTATTGATTCAAAAAACTAATTTCCTGGAGGATGTAGCGGGCATTGATTAGATGGATTGTACAGTGTTTTTCATGGAAAAATATTTTCCCCATGATCAATGAAAAGACAAGGATAAAAAATTCCTAAGTCTATGTAAAAATAAATTCAATTTATTCTATGTATGATTCTTACTTTACATGGTTTTCATGGTTTTTTGTATACTATATACATAATCCAAATATCGTGATTGACCATTTCATTGACGGGATTGATGAAATCCATCAAATGTCACTAGTCTCAAGAAAATTATCATCATAATAAGATATAATATCATGTTCTCTCATTATATATTAACAAAAATCCATACCCTATAGACATTGTGGAATTAAATTGAATAAGATAACTATCGAGAAATAGATTGATAAGGGGAAAAATATAAAGAAATATTTTATATCAGGTGATATATATAGATAAAAACACATTTGTACATTCATAAATGAAATAGGACATTTCTTCAAGGGTAAAGAAAAAATCTATCATGATCATGAATTAAAGGGAAAGAGATAATTCATCAATTTAAAATATTTTAATTTTATATAGATGGGGAACTATTCTAACAAATAAACTAAATGTCATGGGAATTTACAAGGGATGAATTAATAGGGAGAAGGGAAATAAAATGAAATTTCAATCACTAATGTGGATGGTCCTAGAGATGTGGTAAAATGTAAACTTTTCATAATCTCTAGTACATAAAATGATTTATTTAATTCTGGTTATACCCCTCTTTTATATATAATGATTTTTATAAGGGCATCTCATCACCTCCTCAATGACTAGATATTGATTTGTTGTTAAAAACTCTTAATGGTAGGAAGAATTCATCTCCTGTATATAGATCCTTACGATAGATATTTTTAGGATGTTTTATCTAGTTTATCTTGTTATTATTCATCTTGTTGAATTTTACATTATTTCAGGAATATATTGGCTCTTTAAGTATGGATCACATATAAATTTATGTGTAAGGGGTGTTGCATTCATTATTACGAATCATCATTAATTAGTCTATGATTTTGAGAATAAACCTAAATAAATAAGGGAAATTATCTCAATCATTCGTGTTTATAACATATTATTTATTTATATTTATCTATAATGGTTATGGAAAATTCAATATTGATAATGTTCTTATTATTTGGTTCTAGTATGATGTATTTTATGAGAATTTTTCTACTCTCCCCTTGAAACATAATATTTAGTTATAAACAGAACTCATACCTAGTTATATGACTATTTTAATTACCTTATACAGAATGTACAAATTGAGTTGCATGAATTTAAGAAGAAACACTAGGATAATCTAGATATGGGATTCATTTTTCCTAGTTCATTACCATGGGTCTACTTGTTATTTTTTGTTTAGAAGAATGATGGTTCAATTTGACTTATCATTCATTATTAGGAAGATAATAAAGATAAATCTTAATAACATGTCTCCTATACTCCCTATATATGATCAATTTAATCTTTTACCATGATATCTAATTTTCTTCAAGATTAATCTTTGATAAGGATACCATTAGCTATGGATCAAGGAAAAGGAAATAGCCAACATAGCTTTCTATATGAGGTATAATTGTTTTCAACTTGTATTTATTCCATTTGCACATACCATTTATCCACATATCATCATGGATTTAATGAATTGAGACCTTATAGATTTCAATGATTATTTCATAGTATTCTTAATAGATGATATTGAAATATATTCAAAATGAATTTAAGTGAATGAATAAATATTGAGAATGGTTTTGTAAGAAATAAAATAGGATACGTTTTATGATAAATTTAATAATTCTGAATTTTGGATTCATATTGTTTCATTCATTGTTCATATAATCTTAGGTAAAGGTATAAAAATGGATACTTCAATAATGGATTTTAATAAAAAAATGTCCAAGATCATCCAATGTCATGGAAATTTTTAGTTTTCTAGGATATGTAGGTTAATAATTATGAATTTTAACTTATTTATTATGACAATGATATCAACTCACCATATAGTATTTGAAGGCTGTAATCTTCTTATAGATGTTAGGATATTTTTAGAGTTTCAGTGAATTAAAAAGATAGTTGTTATGTACCCCAGTTCTTATACTAACATGAAATAAATCATATATTGTGATCTATATTGTTGTAATAAAAAATGTGTTCTGTTTCATCCTCATGATGAATGAAATGGTTATATAATATACATCCAACCAATAAAAAATTCCTGATCAAAATTACCTGAATCATTATTTTGATTTTAATGTTGAATTGTTTATCATTGAATATATGAAGGAATTATTTTTATGGATAAACATGTGATATGTATTGTTCATAAAATGTTGATGTATATATTTACATAGAATTATTTGAATATATCTTAATGATGAAGGTAAAAGTTGATAAATTATTATGATTTCTCAAAATAATACCACTCTCAGAAAGAAAACAACATGTCAAATGCTCTCTGTTGGGATGGAAATGCTAGTTTGTCAATAGTGAGTATTCAATGATATATGATATTTGTTTATTTCAATAATATGAATCTTGAAATCATGAGTAAAGGGATAATACCTTATCTCTCTCAGATGAATGTCAATCAATCCTAACTTGAGAGGATATATATATATATTTCATATAGAATATGTGGATTAAAAAAAAGTGAGGAATGTTATGAAGATCAAACATTATCAATCCAAATTAATTAGGATAAGGAACCATGTATATGAAAAATCAAAAAAATTATTAAATAAGAATTATATTGGATGATTCTCATTGCTAATAATTCTTTATTCCTTCATGAATTATAACGATTTATAGGGATATAAATGTGTATTTCTAGTGGGATAATATAAAAATGGAAAGGTCAGATAATATTTCTTGATTCTGATATAGTCATAAAGATAAGACTATGAGAAAAAAAATTCTAATTTGATTTTATATATATTAATCACAATAAAATCGAAATGGGAAAATATCACTATGGTATTTGACATCATACATCTAAAAGTGTCAAAAGTCCATAATGTTGTTTAGGATGTTTTCAATCACCTTAAAAATTCTACAATGTTAATTTCTAATAGTTAATAGTTTCTTCTTGATAATATTTTAAAAATATAAAGTTAGGAATTGGTAAGGTTATAATGATTACCACACTCTATTGTATCTGATTGAGATAAGTGTTTTAATTGAAGGTTCTCATAAAGCCTTCTAAAAGATTTAGATACATAGTTCAGTTTCAGCACTATATAACATCCTCATAAATATGATAAATCAAATAATATTATTAAAAATATATAAGAAATGATGAAATATTTAAATTATTATTTCAATGTTTATTATTTTCAAACCGTCCTTTTTTGGGATTTTCATACAATTATAGATTTCAGTCAAGTAATCATATGGATCCTTATATCTCACTCTATAGAAATAAGTGTAGAACACTACCATTATTTTATGATATTATTTAAAAAAAAATAGGAAATAAGATTTCTTATGATATGGAAGATAAATTTAGATCCATTAAATATCATGTCATTGAATGTCATAGTTTTTAGAAATGTTATATTGATTATCATTGACATAAAATGGAATTGAAAATTTGTCAGAATGTGGTCCCATGATTTTATATATAGAAAATGTATATAAAATTTCTAAATAAATATATCTTAATATATAGGTATACTAACCCCTTAGATATACTTGGTTGAGTAGGGATGGTACCTTAATGCTGGGATATTCCACCTAACCTCTCCCAATTTCATGATGGGTTCCATGAATCTCTCCTAAGGAACTATATACCTGTTTTATGAGATGTAATAATCATAGTGGTGTTAAAATTGTATCATGATAATTATTATGATCCTTACCCATTAAAAGTAATCTATTGTAGAGATAATTTTCTATGGAGAATGACTACACACATGGTTAAAGTTCTTAGGGTGAATCATAAAATTGATGATGATACATGGGAAGCCATGGGTGAGATGAAACAAGGATATCCTAATTTATTTTTATTAGAGTTATAAAATATTGAGGTTGAAACTAATTTCAATGTTGATATAATGTTACAAACAATGATTATATGACATAGTTCTCAATAAATAAATTTATTATTTTGGATAGCTATTGAAACACAAAAACCTATGTAAAAAATTAAAGATAATAAATAATTATTTATTACATTGAAATTATATGGGATAAAATTAATATGACTAACTAAATAATTATAAAATTATTTTTTACACATGTATTAGATAAATTAATTTTATATTAGTTTATTTTATATAAAAACCCTTTTGAATTTATAATGAGATGTTTTTTCTAAAAAATATATTTTCTTGTACTCAATGATTTTTTTTATATTTAAAAATTAAATTAAAAACAATTGGTCATTTATTCTAATAAAACTAATATATAATATATTAAATATAATAATTTTACGTTTATTTAATATTTTTACAAGGACTTGGATAAAAAGAAATCCATTTTTATTCAGAAAACCCATTTTCAAAATACCTTGTTTATTGTGGTTTATAAATTTATATAAAAAATATTTTATTCAACATATAAAGATTGAATAATTCTAAATGTATAATATATTTTACAATATGATATAATTGTTTTTGTAAATATTTTCCTTTTTATGTATGAATTGTGACCATGGTAAATAGAAGTCAAACCAATAATGGTAAAATGTGCAAGATAGGGATAAACTAATGAGATAAGGTCAAAGAATCTACCCAAAACATAACATTATACTATTGGATGCGTATAGTTAAGCCACATACATACAATCTATGAAAATGTGGATAATCAATTACATTTTTCTTTCACCATGACCTTTGTATTAATTTAAGGAATGAATGAATACATAATGTCACTCCCTTGGATTTTATCACCTTATAATATTTCTGTAAGGATAAAATAGGATATTTTCAGTTAAAAATAATAATTTAATTATATATTAATTTTATATAATTGTAAATTATTTATCATATTATGGATTAAATAATGACCATAAATTATTTTTCAACGCAGATATAGTATTTTCTAAATTAATAGAAAAATAAAATAATCTATTTTAAAAATATTAACAGTACTATAAATATTTTGAACTATTGAGATCCTTGATTTTTTTAGACACAATTTACATATTATATGAATTTTAATGGTCTTCATTAATATTCCATTTAGGAAATATTTCATTCTATGTGAATCGAGTGAATTGTTCTTAACATAAATTTAATACTATTATGCCAGAAAAATATTTTAAAAAACATTTTAAAATCATAAAAATAATTAATGTCAATAAATATGATTAGAAATAGTCTAAATAGTCATCAATTTCACATTTATTATATATTTTAAATCTTTTTAGTAAAATTATAACCCATTAATATTAAAAAGGCATTATCATGATTTGAATGGAAATTGGTTAACGAAGGCTTTAAACAGACAAAAAAAAGAATAAAATTACACTGAAACCAATATAAACTTCATTATATGATGATACTTTGACCTTATTTAATTATTTAGAAAATATGGTCATTTGGTTTCATTTATATTGTGAATTACATAGTTATATTTTATTCTATTTAGTACTTCCATGTGTGGTAATTCCTACACTTATTAAAGGAAATCCCTTCTCTATTTTCATTACTACCGTTTGAGCATAATATCTCAACAAAACCCTACCAAATTCACTCCATGACATCCTTATACACATTTTAACATTATATTCCTCTCAAAGTGCATATCTTATGGTCCTAAAGATGATACCTACATGGGTTCATTCATAGAAGATGTAATCTCCTTAGCTAACCACTTTTTTTTCTTATTACATTACATTTAATAAATATGTGGTATTTATCATCAAATGAAAACCTTAGTAGCCTTAATATTTTTAAAATTTACTATGATTATAAAATAACAGTTATCCACCCTATTTTTTATCAAATGAAAAATTATAATGTCTACTGTGCGTCTGTGTATACTACCACCATATGACATGATATGATTCATTTTTCGTTTATGCATTACTTTGATGGTAATAAATATATATTTAATAAATATATCTGATATATATGACATAATAATGATTTTACAAATTTTAATTTTTATTCACTTTTCTATCGTTGTGTTCATCAGAAAGTGAAAAGGACAATCATGTGTATGTATGACCCACCATCTCCATGAAAGGTGTCATTTTTTTATATTTACATTTCATATAATATTAAAAATTTAAATAAATAGAATATATATTATATTTATATCATGACTAAAATTTTATATTTTATGTAACCATGTTCAATGTATCGAGACCAAACAACTAAAACAAATCATAGATGAAAAATGATGCAGGTTTCACCCAAAACTATTATATTAATAAATAATTTCTACAAAATTAAGGAAAAAGGTTATAAATATATCGTAAAATATATTATATATATGAGTAATGTTTATTAATAGATTTATAATAAACCAAGAATTATTATAATAGAGGTTTGAACACCTATAATGGATGTTATACATAAGTTAATAGTTTATTTCACAATCTCACCATTATTTGAGATTTTTTATGGTTAAGTCTCTTTTGGGGTAATTTTTTGAAATTCACATCATAAAAAAAGATATTGTTGTACAATTATTATTTATGTAAATTAAAATTATTCCTTTAATTTTAATTAATTCATTACTCATGACACCATAAAAATAATTTCTTGGATCACCAACTTTGTTTTTTAAATCAGTAGTAAATCCTTTTCTTCCACATCCATATTTTCATAAAAATATCTTATAAGATGTTTTAATATTATAAAATGATTTATTAATGAGATTTTTAACATGTTTTTTCTTTTCAATTTTTTTAAAAATTTATCTTCTGGTCCTTTTACGAATGACGTACTTTTGACTTTTTACTAAAAATGTGAAAGGAATATTTTTTTAAAAAAATGAAATAAATGGAAATTCCACCCTTTTATAACCACCTAATGATTTATGGCATCCATTAAAAGTTTAAAATTATAATTTATAAAAAAAATTCATTAAAATTTAATTAATTTTTCATTTTAAAATATGTTAATTCAATGTCAAAAATGTATTATCCACAAGATATGTATCATTGCGATACTAAATATTTTTTTATATATAAATATAATTTTTTGAATATTATGAATTTACTAAGGAAGTAATCTAATTATTCCATACAATATACTACTCTAGATGAAATATAACCATTTTTACATGGGGGTTTACTGACTTTTTAAATTCTAGTTCAACCCATAATAATTGTAAATAATTATATAGAATGTTAATTTATTTTAACTATTTATTCATATGATGAATCTAGGGGAATTATTATGTGATAGGTGGGGCCCATAATTACACTGCCCCTTGTTGTTTTTGTTGGTCTTATGAGACAACATAGTTGGTGTATTTGGAGATGGCCTTTCCGATTTATATATGTTTCTTGGAAAGAGGGAATGAAAATTTGTTTAGAATATCATGAATTTTTAAATCAATCATTATGAAATTAGTTATTGATGTCCATGTAAAAATATTAATAGAAATGAAATCCATGGATAATATTTAAGCTTTTGTTATCTTTTTTATGTAATTTTTTTGTCATCAATTTTCCTTCCATATTATCCATCCATTATTTATTCCATTTATTCTTCTATTACATTCATAACTTTAATATGAATAACATATCACCCCTTTCTTATATTTCCTTTCCCTAAGATGACAGAAAGTGTATTGATATTCGTATGCACAACTGTACATAATAAAATATTGATGTTCACTTAGAATATATTATATTATATTTTATTTTTTAACAGTTAATGCCATAATTGTTTATGAATTATTATTTATAATAAAAAAAATATTCAGTCATTTGGGATGAATTATTTTTTATCCAATACCAATTTAATAATGTAACCACTGGATTTATAAGTCTAGTTTTGGGGTTTTTACACAACAATGATAATTTATACCATCATCAATGAGTTTCAGACTGTATCTAAGCACATCATGTAACCCTTACAACCTAGAACATCCCAATAACCATATATTAGTTGGTGTAAACACCAATTCCTGAGAGACAATTCTATGAAATTTATATTATTAGGCTCAATGATGGATTCATAGAATTATATCATATAAAATCATGTATCATCATATGTCATGCCAAAATCCATGAAAATTTCCAATAGCATTCTACATAAAATAAGTATCATTTTCATATCCTATATAAATTCCCAAGGAATACTATATATACATGATTGTAAAATACCTATATCCTATAAATTCAATGTAGACATAAGATGAATCTAAGGTAGATTTCTTGAGGAATGGTAATTCTGTAGAAATAATAACTAAATATAGGATTAAAAAATAAAATCTTATAGCATCAAAATAATTAGATGAATTATAGAAATCCTTCCATAATTATTCCATATAGAAAAATATATATTAATGCCACAAAACAACCTCTGAAATAAACTTAATATAAAAGGGGCAGTGTGTGCCTCTCATAACATTTCATAATAATTATAGTAAAAAAATTTGTTGGTCACCTTCCTATCCTTTCTCACATAACAAGATTTGGCCACTCAAGAACATGAACAAAAATCACCACAAAAATGATACCAGGATCACAAGTATGAAATATTTTCTAAGGTCACACCTTCAATTGTATATACAAATTTATATATTTATTTTACATAGCTTTTACATATCATTGGGGTACTCTTCAAGGACCCCTATGTTAAATCATAGAACATAAATACCACATGAAATCCTCTGTCTAATCCTTACATATCCATTCATAAACAAAGACTTATATGGATTTACTCCCCTAAACATTATTATTGTCATATAAAGTCCTTATTGGCCTTGTATACATGTCAAAATACAGAGATTTCATCTAACCAACCGCTTCCCAAGTCAACCTTGGTTGTTCCTTGTACCTAAAATATGTAATAATAAACGTTAGTTAATCTTATAATAGTAGTTACATATCAATGGGAGATGAAAACATGGCCCATTTTCATCTCACATTCTTGATTTATTTATGAAATATCACCAAAATATGTTGTCTTAGAAAGTCCAGTCGCTCCAAATTCACCAAACCTCTTTAATCAAAGGTCGGCAAGGAACATATAACAGTGGAAATTACTATAATAAACCAAATCTGGTCTCCATCAAAACCAGCACCAAACCCAGAACATGAAAAGTCCCGAACGGTTGTTCATATCTTGACGATTAGTAACATGTTCCAGGGTATCATATCTTTTGGTATGGTAATGATTTACCCAATTATGGTTACATAAAACATCAAGAATAGTTGATAAACTGAATATGAAAATTCAAAACAAACAAGACATAAAAAATCCATAACTGAATAATTTGGTTCTAACATATAAGAAGATGTCCAAAGACACATAAACAAAATAGTAAAAAATCTCCATGTACTCCACATGACAAGGGGTCAACACCCACAAGCACTCTCCACAACACTGCACCATGGATGATAATTAACACCCTGAACCGCCATCACCCAAAGCAATTCCATTACCTGTGTCAATGATAACCATGTATACATAAAACCAATGTGTGTATTTTGGGTGTGATCCTAATACCAATAGGATATCACCAAGATATTCCATTGAGTAAACAATACAAGATAAAAATAATGCCATTTTTGATAAATAATAAGTGGTGGAAAGAATTTCTAAAAACATTATATTTAGAACATAAGAAGTTATCAAAGGAAATTTTCCATGAAAAAAGAACTTATTAATTAAAAATGTATGATAATTTATTTTCCATAAAACCCACTATCTCCTTTTGATAAATACACAAGAGTCTATTATCACCAATCTCAGGAACACCATTAGTCACTAGTTAGTGTCGAGCCCCATGTATGTCGTTCCTCCGTGTAAAGTAACCATAGTAAGATCTGTTCTTATGCACTATCCACTACTAGAGAAAATTTCCATAACCTAGTAGTAACTAATCATAATCAATATAGTTTTTTAAGTGTCATTTTTATCCATTTTTTCAGTTAAATCGGGACAAAACCCCTTTGGATCACTGGTGTACTAGTACATATCTTCTCTCCTAGTTACCCGGGCTTCCCCCTCTGTGCTCAAACCATTATCTCAATATAAAAAATCCATTATCACATGAAAACATAATTTATTTAAATAATAAACTATAAATAGTAGCTACACTTGTTTTTCACCACTTATAGAACTCAATAAAACCTTTTTAATTTCAATAAAACAACATAACAAAATTTATCAATGATTTACACAAAAAATCCTTTTAATATCCCACTTTGAATGCCATGGGCATACACATATTCACAAAAACAGAATTTTAAGCACCCTAAAATTTTATATTAACCCATTACATGGTTTATAAAACAATCACAATTGGAATAACATAAAATAGACATGCAAAACTCCCAATTTAACACCAAATTGGTACCTCAAAATCATTTGCTCAATATACATCACCAAACCCGGATTTTGGAGAAAGGATAATGGAATATAAGTTTGATAAAAATATAAATTAAAAAATATAACTCATCTAGAATTTATTACCCATGTAATAACCTACCACAAATATCTAAAACATTGAATGATAGTGTGAAAATCCAACTGCACCACTGTCACACCACAAGAGAAATAGATCAATCCTAATACCAAAAGAAAAGTCCATGAAATTCAGGATCAAACCCTAGGTATGAAACCATGTCATATAGACATAATGAACATCAAGGATATGGGAATAAACCTCATGAAAAAGGTTGTTACTATGAAGGAAATTCACTCACTTGAAGAATTTTGAATCTTCTCTACCAAACCCCCCAACATAATGGAGTTCGAATGAGGGTTTGCAGAGCTTGGGAGGCTGCAATGGATAAAAGTGTCAAATGGAGGAAGAAATGAATGTGTTTCAATAAATACTGTTATGGAAAATGGAATTTAACAACGTTTTTATTGAGATGTACAAGGTTACACGATATTCTTACAAGGTTTAGCACACTGTGCACCCAAACTATGCGCCCCCTTTTGTCCACTAAAATATTGGGTAAAATTTCTTCAAATTCAAGGGATAATAGGGGAAACATAGGGGGAATGTTATTATAGAAATATAAGATAAACAATTGGCATAAATGAAGGATATGGGTGTGAAAAATCACCACATGATGAAAACATTTCATCCTAGAAAGTCAACCAGAAGCTCGATCATAAAACAGGAAGAAATACCATTCATTGACCCATAAAATTCGCTCTCATGTATCATGTGTATCATTACCATGCTCCCAAAGAACCCATACTAGTGGAATAGACTTCCCCCATAGCACCATTTTTTAAAGTCCACTCTTCATACAGGCTGCTCAACAACAGATAAATCAGGATCTATATCAAACTCCTCCCAATTTAGTACATGGCATGGATCTATGTTATATTTATTCAACTAGGAGACATGGAAGATATCATGGATGGATTTCAGCAGAAAAGCTAAGGCCAACCAATATTCCACCTTTCCAATTTGCTTGATGATATCTAAAGGTTTGACATACCGCGACAACAGTTAACCTTGCTTTCCCAGTTGATAATGGACCAAACAGTGGGCCACATTCAAGAATACCCAATCGCCCACAAAAATATTCTATGTCTCAATGCCTATAGTAAAGATAAGATTTATGATGACTCTAAGCTATTAATAAGCACTTTCTGATCAACTTGACCTTCTCAAAAGTCTCTTACACCAGACTCGGCCTCAGCAGTGAGGTATCACCGACCTCATCCCAACATAGGGTGGACCAATAAGGTCGACTATAGAGAGCCTCAAATGAAGCCATTTGAATCAAGAATTGGTAACTGGTATTATATTGAATCTCAACCAATACAAAATGGATATCCCAGAAACCTTTATAGTCCAGAAACCTTATACATAGCATGTCCTTCAAAATCTGATTTTCCCAATCTATCTGACCATCCCTTTGAGGATGGTATTCCATGCTCATCTTAATATAATACCCCAAGGCCTTATTAAGGACTTCCTAAAACTGATAAGTGAAATGGGGGTCTCAATCCTAGATAACTAATGATGGCACACCATGGAGCCCTACCACCTCCTGAAGATACAAATGCCCCAAATCATCCACAAATACCAAGACCAAAGAATCAAGATACTGATGGAACACCATGTTCATGAGTTCCATAAAGACTACTGTCGCTGTGGATAATCTGATGGGCATGAACCAATTCTCGAAGTGGTTGTACCTTCTTTAGATGGTTGTATTTGGGATATTTTCTTCTTTCTCCCTGATTTGATGATATCCCAAACTCATGTCTATTTTAGAAAACCACATTTCCCCCATCAACTGATCAAAAAAAAATTATCAATTTGGGGCAAGGTATATTTGATCTTTATTGTTACCTTATTCAACTTCCAGTAGTCAATTCACAACCAGATGGACCTGTCATCTATTTTGAAAACAACATAGGAGAGGCCCAAGGATATATGCTAGAGAGATTGAATCCTTTGGATTCTAATTCCTCAAGATATATATTTAATTCCCTCAACATAGTGGGAGCCATTAGATATGAGTTAAGATATAACAGTTGTGTTCCTGGTGCCAGATCTATTGAGAACTCCACATCCTTCTCTAGGGTAAAACCTAAAAAAATCATATAGAAATTCCTACATAAACTCATCAACTACATGATTTTGTCCACCATCAGGAGCATGACCATCGTCCACTTTCGTGAGTGATGATAACTGAAAAAACATCTCCAAACTATGGTAGTAGAGGTCCTACACGACTCGACCGAGGATCCCATTCCTAATGAAAAACATGATAAATCCCATCGGGTGCTGTGAAGATGACCTGCTACCTATAGAAATTGATGTGTGCCTAGAAGTGTAGAAGAAAATCTATCCCATGTATTATGTAAAATAAATACATATCTTTGACAAGGAGGTCCCACTAAATCTCATCCCCTGACACATAAAATGCACATGATGGGCACCTCAGACCCTGCAGCTTCTTCTTTCACAGCGGCATCACCAACTCCATCGCAAATGAAATCAACTCAACTGTAAAATTTAGAGTGTCCAAAAAACATGTAGAAATGAATTAAAAAGAGTCACCATTTTCAAAAAGAGTAGTAGTAATAGAAGATGCAATAAAAATAGAACCACGAACACTCGACAGTCCCGCCTCTGATCCTACTGGTGCCTGATCCAGCGTATGGTGATGTCTGGTCCCTACCAGAGGATGACCTCTAGTCCATGGATATGCCCTAAAATTTATCTAACTAGAAGATTACCCAGCCCTACCAAAAAATCCACCAAATCAAGATCCCCCTGTCCTCGACAACTCTATCTGAGTTGGTACTCCTCTTGAATCCACTGACCCCACCCCACTCTGATGTGGGGTTGCCACCCAAAGAAAAACAATGTATGTGACCCATACCTCCACATTGGTAATAGGGATTTAGAGGTAGTGGTCATGTTAATAAGATGTAACCCTATCTCATGCACTAGTGGAACACGACCAATCTCGCATCAGAAGCCACAGATGAAAACTTCCTAGAAGAATGGCCTGAACTACCACCTCCCTTATTTAACTGTTCATCCTACTTCCATTTATTCTCATAAGAGATACAAATTTCCACTACTAATACTATCCCAAAGAATTCATCCCTCACATAATATTCAATCTCCACCATACATGCCAGTTCGACCAACTCAGCATCGGTTTTCAGCATAAATAAAAAATCTGGGAGTATATCTCTGGTCGTAAGCATTTCTGAAACCTCTGGGCATTCTCTTTCTCATTAGAGACTTTTTAATGAGCATATCGAACAATGTCAGAAAAATAGTTGGTGTACACCACTAAAGAATGCCCCCCCTGAACAAGATCTATGAACTATCATGACCTAGAATATTCCATGAACTCATGGTAGTACTATTCATTGAGTATGACCTTGAAAACTCCCCATCACATTGACTCATTCTTCCCAATTTGAAGTACCGATTTCCTCCACCTACGGTTGGGACCCTCTAATAGAAAGGACACAAACACCACCCTGATATCCTAAGGTGTTTCTATGAACTAGAACATTCACTCGATCTTTTCTAGCCATTCCTCTACTTCATGGGGTTCTATACTACCTTAGAAGGTAGGAGGTTTATTGTTTCAGAACTCCTAGACCTTTCCTTCCATGGACCAATCTCATCTTCTCTAACAGGTGCCGAAACAAGATTTGGTCCACATACTAGTTATTGGAAACCCCAAACCATATCCTTTACTAGCCTCCAATCAAGTAGTGAGGGACAACTCTTTTTAGCTTCCTCCTGTGGGTTCCTAGGAGCTTTCCGGGGAGGCATGTTGCTACATAAAGGCAAAATCCACAAGAGAAAAATGAGTAAAAAAATTCTGAAAATTTCATCAATATCATCAAATATTATCAATCCAGACACATTAATACAATAAAAGAAAAAACTTCCCCACCCCCACACGATGTCCACATATTGTCTACAACCCACACGTCTCACCTATAATGGATGTAAAACAAACAATTCTAGTGTCCCATGGTGACTCAAGGTCTTTCGTGATAGGTGCGCGCCAAGCATGCAACACCCCGAACATAGTTACCCAGAGTCGGTTCATTATTTTAATACATTTTCATGATTACAAGGAATCATTTCCCAATGGACTGATTAGTATAGAAGTCCTGGAAAATAGATTACATACATGAATGTTACATTACCTTTTAAAATGAAAAACAACAACCACATTGTCCCCATTTACCACATTCATATCTCTTAGACAATCCCCATAGGTCATTTAAAATATACTTCATTTCATCCATGAAATAACAAAACATAGAAAGCGGTGAGCATAGATGTTCAATAAGGATAAAAATATAGCGAAATATTTCATAAATAAGCATAAATATTTATGGAAAAGTATCAATCTAAAACAAAAGCCTTTTAAACTTAAACATCATCGTAATATAGAGAAGATAAATCATATAATTTAATTTACTTATTCACATGTATTTTCTTCTAGTTAAATAATCACATGTAATTTTAATATCTAAACTCATAATGATGGAATGCATAATTCTAGACTTCATAAACACATAGTCAAGGCCATGTTATTATATTAAAAAATATTTTTTCAAGGCCTAATATCAAGACACTAGTTTTTCTTATTAGTCCTATCGATGCATCAAGGAGCTATAGCTGGCTCCACCCATCAATTTCTATTTCCAAAGCATTCCTTATATGAGAAGTTTAAAACATAATATAAACATTTGTATTAAAACAAGCATAAAAAATGGGAATACACTATCCATAAACTATGAATGGTATGAAAATAACACTTCCATATACAAAAATATCACAAAACCATCACTACGATATGGAATATTTGAATCATAATAAATCAACCTCAATGAAGAATAATATCTTATAAAGGGTATTGACAAAATTGAAAATGATCATTATAAAGCATTGATAGAAATCTCCTTTTTAATGAAATAATTTAAAAGTCATATAAAGGATGTCAATTAAAATATTGTTTAGAAAAAATGTGTCTCATTCCACTTTGAAACATTTGAATATAATTTATATTTTATAAAATTAATGTTTATATAAATAAATCCTTAAAACCATTTTGAAAACATTGACATTAATGAGAAAATATTAGAAGAATAAATCATTAAAATATTTAAAATGATGTTTTAGTAAAAATTCCCTTAAAATAATCCTTCGGAAAACTCTTTTATGAAACATGTAAATGGATAATAAATATGTCCCAGTAGATACTTACATAAAAAGAACCTTTGATAATAAAGAGATTGTGAAATTAACCCTTACCTTGCACTTTCCATTGGTCGAGGGTATGTTTAACCTCCTGTTTAATAACCAAAGTATTTTATTAAATTATAATAGAACCATATTCATATTTAATATATCATAAATGACTCATTTATGACATTATACTACCCATTTAATAGTGATTTTCATGTTAAATTAACATTTTGGGTAATGATCGCTTTCTTTATTGTACGTGTTTTAACTTTTTATTTTTGATCTTATCATTTAGACAATGATTTAAAAAAATAAAGAATATAAAACATGATTGATATATCGTATATTTTAAGAATATTAATATTTATAATAGATATACATATGAAATTGAAGGCACCGTTTATGGAGACGGTGGGTCGTACGTACGCAAAAACGTTGTTTCCGTTTTGATTTTGTATTGAACGGACGTAAGTGAATAAGATATATGTAAGTACATACATACATACAAACATATATATATATATATATGTAAATCTATTAGAATTATTATTTCATATATGACATAATTATTAATAATATATATATTTTAATAATCATCGTTGAATGGTGAATGTGGAATGAATCTCATCTCATCATGGGGATGGTAATCCGTACATACGCATGAGCAACAATATCATTAAATTTATGGAGAAATAGTATGTAATTTTATGGTATATAATATATACATAGTAGTTAAAATTTTATATTTATTACTTACATCATTTATAATCATTATTCTACCCATCCAAATAATGTAGTGTTTGAATAACAAACTACAGAATGTAAGCTGTACGTATGCACGTATGGTGACCTTGTCATTTAGAAGTTTGATAGAATAATAAATATGGTTGTATCATATTTATAATAACATCATAGTATGTAGGAGGTAATAGAGTTATTATTTTTTATGGAAACCACATAGAAAGATGTAGTGGTAGATGAAATATTATTTTATTATAAAATCATTTTCATTTTATAATGGCTCTAAAATGATTTATTTCTAGTATAAGGTTGGTAGGTGTCTAAAAACAATCAACCAATATGTTTTAGATAGGTTTAGGTCACTATATTAATCTTATCATTTAGATTTATCTCTTAGTTAAATATTTTAAATTTTACCCTTTCTTCTTGTATTCTTACACAATATGGTTAATAAAAATAATCTAAACTTAATAGATAACATCAAGTGCTTCTTTAATGACATATATAATATTATTTAATCCCTTTGGATGAAACTTAGATTTTTAGGAATATTATATCAACCAATAATATAGTATTTATTTTAAAAACTAATTTCTTAAATTTTGACACTATTTGGTGTCTTTTTTTGAAAGTCATAACAACCTTATCACATCGAAAAAAATATATATAATTAACCCTAAAATGTCATATTAAGCAATAAAATTATTTTAATTTATTCAAAGTCACAAATTATAATTATTTTTATATTCATAATATCAATTATTTTAATATTTCATTAAGAATGTAATTACTCCATCATCATTGTGTCATAAATAAATTTAATTATCTAAGCACTAAAAATTTTAAATAAAATAAAATAATTTAGGAAATATTATTATATTTATAATTAATATTTATAGACAAATTTATCTTATTCATAACTCCATTTTGAATATGGTTTAGTTAATAAACATTGAATTTAACACTTTTAACTCTTCTTTAAATAAAATAATAAAAAATTTCCTAATATAATAAATTTGGAATAAATAGGATCATATTTTATTCCTAGGGTTGTTTTTTTGTCAAATTACAGTTATCCAATAGAATGAGGACATGTTTTATGGTAATTATAATATCATTTTCACCCTTAATTTCCCTATTTACTTTTAACTGTGTTAAATAAAAGTCAAAATTTACTATTTACCGAAAATTATTTTCTACATGTTGAACCACATTTTACTTATTGATTTCAACCATGTATCTCAAATTTTTTTAATTAAACTCACAGAAGAGGTATAATTATTTTTTACACAAATTTTCAAATTCTCATCGTAGGTGGGTAAAAGATGGTTAAAAGTTCAACAAAATATTATACATATAATTTTATTAAAAAAAATGACTCCAATTAATTACATTTAACTTATATAGGAACTATATATCTATTTAGACTTTAAATAAATAAAAATAAAGTAAATAATTATTTAAATAAAAAGTCGGGTTTAAATAATAACGTAGTCTTTTTCACTATTCATCAAAAATTGAGATTTTTCAGAAAAATACCAAAACATCACCCAAAGATAATTTTTATATTCCTATTTAAAAAATAAATTCCATTTCAAAATATTAAATACATTTATGTTTCATTTATTAATTTAAAATTAATTCATGTGGTCAAAAAAAGTGGGTTTTTAAAAATTAAAAACAATCAAAAGATTGACATGTGTTTATGTCAAATTTCAATTTGAAATTTTTTATAATGACCTAAATTTTTTTAAATGTTAAAAACAAAATATAATTATACATAAAAATATTTCAAATTAATAATTTAACATTATAAATTATTTCGATTAAAAAAGTTGTTTTCAATTAAAACATAGTATTTTTCACTATTCGTAAAAATAAGAAAGTAATCAGAAAAGTACCAAAAATTTATCCAAACTAAATTTTTTATATCCTGCTTCTAAAAAATAATTTAATTTCATTAAATATAATATATAAAAGTGTAAAATATTTGTTTTTAAAACGGGTTCTCCATTAAATGGTGGTAAAATTGCATTTTTTGAAAAATAATTCTTTGATCTGAAAAAATGAATTTTTTCTTATATTATGTCTATGAAACACATAATATGGATATTAATAAATTATAGAGCATATAAGATTCAAAATTTTGTTAATACTATTCGTGACCACTTTTTGAAGGGCTAGTTTGGTAAGTTGTTGTGTGCTTGTACTCGGTGTTGTGTGTAGCGCAGGCTATTGAATTACATTAATGAGATAACATAATATGAAATATTTGGGTGTTACATACTTCCCCCTTCAATAAATTGTGTCCTCGTAATTTGAAATTATTCTTTGAAAATAAAAGGTTAAAAATAAAAAAAAATACGTTTGCGGAAAACCCACATCGGAAATTGGGAAAATAAAATTTAGTCATAATAAGAGGGACATGGAATGAAAAAGTTACCACCAAATTTTGATCTCAATTATGAGAAAATTGGTGGAAATTAGAGAAACATAATTATAGGAAAAAGGTAATTATTTATAAGTATTGATTGAGGTTATCAATTGCAAACAAGTGTGAAATTTAGGGCTTCAAATCCATCAATCTATAATGATTTAAAATATTGTTAGTTCAACAAAACATTAGGTATTAGGATAAAAAAATATTTGTTTTAAGATTCCTTCCATAATGTTTCAGAATTATTTTATCCATATAATAAAAGAAAAAAATATACTTGATAAATAGAGTTTTAACCTTCAACTAATCCTACCACGAACTCATATTTCACTCCAAAAGATAACAGAAATCAAAAATATTCTATTTATCCTAATGGTATAGGGTTGAAGAAATAATGATTTTATAATTCATTTGTTAGAAAATTTAAAAAAATACATTATACAGACCAAAACATCACGTATGCTAGTGGTAGGTGATCCACCCTTGTCACCCTTCTGTTGCAGGTTCATGTCTTGCGGCCTTGCAGAACGCGATGGGTTGTCACCCGACCTCCAGGATATCATTTTTATGACAACTAAAAAATAATCTCAAGAAATCATTTAACCTTAACAATAGTATCCATTGTCGAACTTAATATATTCCAACCTTTATAATTATCCAAAAATTTCTGTCCAAACTCATAGTCTAAAATTTATAAGGAAGGTAATCACAATGAAGATCCATTTTTTCCATGTAATAACATGTTAATAACTTCTTCATGTTTTATTTTAAAACACTATAACACCCCAAAATACCATAAAACCCTATTGATTACATTCATGCTCATTTATTCCATTCAAAATAAAGGATATACTCCATCAATCCAAAAATGTTGTAAATTCCAACAACGATGGAATATACAAATCATTAAGCCGTTTAAAGGTAGTCAAGAATATCAAATATAATTTATCCAAATCAATAATATATTATTCCAAAATCACTACCTCTGTATCAGAACCATATTATGGGTTATCTTCCTCTCAAAAATATAATTTCCAAAAGAAATAACATGCAATTGAGTCACATTTCTTAGTTCTACACAATCTCATGCCTTTAATGAAATAGTACTGTAGTACAATTCTTTTGTACTCTATAATTATTAGAACATGTAGATCAGTAATACAATACTAAAATAACACAATACATTAATAAAAACACATGAAATCTATTCATTCCCCTTCATCATTGGTAGTATAATAACATTATTATTCTCCAATAGCATCATATGGGGTATACTTTTATGATTTGGACATTGTTGGGTGTAGGGTCCCAACTCCTTGAAGATGAAGCACTTTACATTTGATGCCTTTTTCTTACCGTTTAAATAGTTTACTTGGTATCCTTTTTCTCCAGACATATAAAAAAATCTCATTACATTCATCCATTTACCAAGGTGATTCATTCCACAGTTATCACATATGGAAAAATCCTACTTTCCCCTCTTCCCATTATCAATCATTCTATCTTCCATCCTTTTCTATTCTTGCTTCCCTTAAAAACCATAAGACTCAGAGAATTATTGACTTGTCTTATTAACACATGATACTATTTCTTCATATGATGAGAATACATGGAAGACTATTTCCATTTTAAATTTTGGCTCAATAAAATGAAATATAAGATCAATCCAAATCATTCAGTCATGCGTATTGCTGGAATTCTCATTCTTTCTACTAGGCCCCACTTCTAAAAAATTACATACACTATGTTATTTTATAAATTTCAATCCATAATTCAAAACATGTAAAATACCAAATGTATGTTGAAAATATTATACATAAAATCTATAATCATAAAATGTTTTCATGGAGAAGTATTTACTCCTAAATCCTTCATAATGGCGTGTAATGAAAATTAAAATTAACCTAAGATTATCCCATGGGTGTGTCATTTCCAAGAGTGTAGTAAGGCCCATTGTCATGTACCAGGATACCCCGAGACAAGCCCAAAAATCCTTGTCATAGTTTTCACTCCTATGTACATTTTTTCTAGAGACGCCTCTATCTGCTCGTATCCAGACAGGGATGTATTTCTTGGAAAATAAAAAAAATCTCTACATTACCAAAATTATAGAAAGTTCTTCTATACTAATCCTCTAAGTATATATTACCATAATGTTCTCTAATAAATGTTTATCTAATTCCATTTCTATGGTTGTTGCTAAAATTCATTTGATACCAACTATAACGCCACCGCCCCAGTTACCGGGAGTTGTTGCATTATTTTAATACATTGGAATGATTACAAGTAATCATGTCCTAAAGGACCAATCAATTTAGAAGTCTTGGAAAATAGATTACATACATGAACATTACATTACATTATAAAAATAAAAAAACAAAAAAATAGTCTCTATAGACCACATTCATGTCCCTAAGACTATCCCTATATGTTAGTAATAATATAATTTTTTATATCCTGCGAAAAATAAAACATAGAAAGGGGTGAGATCAGATTCTCAATAAGGATAACAATATAGAGAAAAATTTCATAAATAGGAATAAATATTTAAGGTAATGTATAAAACTTAAAAAAAATTCATTAAAAATTATTCGTCAACATAATATGGAAAATATAATTCAAATAATTCCATTTACTTATCTACATAGACATTATACTTGTTGAATAATCACATGAATTATAAATATCTAATTTCATAATAATGGAATTTATAATTCCAGACTTCATAACCACATTGTCCACGCCATATGCAAAGACTAAAAATAATATTTTTTCAAGGCCTTATGCCAAGACACTAGTTTATCTCATGAGACCTACTGATGCACTAGGGAGCTATAGCGGGATCCAAACGTCACTTACTAAGTCCAATGCATTCCACATATGAAAAGGTTTAAACAAAACATAAACATTTATATTAAAAGTATCATTCTAAATTTCAATACATTATACATAAACCATGAATGTTATAAAAATAACACATTCACAGTAAAACATATCACAAAACCTTCACTACAATATTTAAGATTTGTATCATAAAAAATCTCCCTCGATTAGGAATAATATCACATAAAATATGTTGACATAGTTGAAAATGATCAGTAAAAATCATTGAGAGAAATATCCCTTTTTTATGAAATCATTTAAAAATCATATAATGGAAGTCATTTTAGAGATATTTTTAATCAAAGTGTCCCATACCACTTTGAAACATTTCAATGGAATTAACATTTTAAAACATTCATGTCCATATAAATAAATCCTTAAAACCATTTTGAAAACATGGACATTAATGAGAATGGTTTAGAATAATAAATCATTAAAACATTTAAAATGTTGATTTATTAAAAATTTCCTTAAAGGAAGAACTTTTAAAAATCATTTATAAAACATGTACATGGATAATAAATATGTCTCAGTAGATACTTACATAAAAACAACCTTAGATAATAAAAAGATTATGAAATTATCCCTTACCTTGCACTTTCCTTTGGTCAAGGGTACATTTAACACCCTGTATAATTAACATAGTGTGTTATTAAATTATACCAAAACCATATTCATATTTGTTACATCATAAATTATTTATTTCTGACTTTATACTACCCATTTAATAATGATTTTCATGTTAAATAAACATTTTGGGTAATAATCGCTTTCTTTATCATACGTGTTTTAACTTGTTATTTTTTATCGTATCATTTAGATCATGATTTAAATACATCCAAAATATAAAACTTTATTGATATATCATATATTGTTATAAAATTAATTTTTATAATAGATAAATATAGGAAATGGAAGGCATTGTTTATGGAGATGGTAGGCCGTACGTATGTATAAATGTAGTTTCCATTTTCATATCATATTTGACGGAAGTTAGTGAATAATATATATGTAAGTACATATATATATATATATCTACAATAGAATTATTGTGTCATATATTACATACTTATTAATAATATATATATTTTTAAAATCATTGTTGAATGGCGAACGTGGGAATGAATCTCATCGCTTCGTGGAGACGGTAATTGGTACGTACGCACGAGTGTGAATATCATTATATTGATGGTGAAATAATATTTAATTGGATGGTATCTCATATATAAATAATAATTAATTTTTTATATTTATTATTTACATCATATGTAATCGTTATTAAACCCATCCAAATAATAATGTGTTTGAATAACAAACAACACCACGACATGGAGAAAGTAAGTCGTACGTACGCGCGTATGGTGACTTTGTGATTTATAGAATGGATAGAATAACTAATTTGGTTTTACCATATTTATAATAAAATCAAAATATGTAGGAGGTATTGGAGTTATTATTTTTGAATGGAAACAAAAAATAAAGAGGAAGTTGATGTTGAAAATAACTTCAAAGAGGGTGGTGAAATTATTACCTCTTTTCGGGTGTTTCCTTTTAAGTTGATCAAAATGGATCATTAGGTTGGCTTTATGATAAATGTAAATTTTCTAGGATTATGGAAATATAGTTTAGAAGGTATTTTGTTAGGGTTTTGCGGAGCCAAATGGCTTTGGAGGTTTGATTTTGATAGAAGGGGATGTACCCTTTTATAAGAGAGGTGAGGGTCACATTTGGAAAAGCATGAAATATTATTTTATAATAAACTCATTTTGGGTTTATAATGGAACCAATATGATTTATTTCCGGAATAAGGTGGGTTTGGGTCTAAAATCACTCAACCAATTGGTTTTAGACTTGTTTAGATCACCATATTAACCTTATCTTTTAGATTTAACTCTTAGTAAAATGTTTTATCATTTATCGTGTCTTCTTGTATTCATACACTATATGATTAATAAACATAAAATAAAATTTCAATAGAACCTCAAGTGGTTCATAAATAAAATATATAATATTATTTTATCCCTTTGGGTGAAACATATATTTTTATGAATATTATATCAACCGATAATATAGTATTATTTTACTAACTTATTTGTGTCAATCTTGACACTATTTGGTATCTTGTTTTTTTGAAAGTCAAAACAACCTTATAAATTCGAAGACAAATTATCTAATCAGTCCTAACATGACATATTAACCTATAAAAATAGTTTAATTCATCATGAGTCTCAAATTATATTTATTTGGATATTTATAATATCAATTATATTAATATTTCATTGAGAAGGTAATTACTTCATCATCATTGTGTCAAATATAAATTTAATTATTTAATCTCTAAAAATTATAAATAAAATACAATTATGTAGGAAATAATATTATATTTCTAATTAATATTTATATTAGAATTTATAATTTTTATAACCCTATATTAAAAATGGTTTAGTTAATAAAAATTGAATTTAATATGTTTAACTCTTCTTTAAATAAAATAATAATAAATGTCCTCATCTAATCCAATTGGTCCAAATATGATCATATTTTATTCCTAAGGTTTTTTGGTCGAATTAAACTTAACCAATAGAATTAGTATATGTGTTAGGGTAATTATAATATCATTTTTATCCTTAATTACTATATTTACTTTTAACCATGGAAAATAAAAGTAAAAAGTAACTATTTACCAAAAACATTTCTCTTATTGAACCACATTTTACATACTAATGTCAATTTTGTCTCTCATATTTTTAAAATTCAACTCACAGAAGTGGTAAAATTATGTTTTATACAAATTTGAAAATGCTCCTAAATGGTGGGTAAAAGAAGATAAAATGTTTAATAAAAATTTATACATCTAATTTTATTATAAAATGACTCCAATTAAATTTATTGAACTGATATAGTTAATATATATCTATTTGTAATTAAAAATAAATTTATATAAAATAAACAATTATTTAAATAAAAAGTCAATTTTAAATAATAACGCAGTGTTTTTCATTATTTATCAAAAATTGAATGTTTTCAAGAAAATACAATCAATTCACACAAAGATAATTTTGATATTTCGATTTCAAAACTAAAGCCTATTTTACCAAATTCAAAACATATAAGTTGCATTTATTAGTTTTTAAATTAATTCCCTTTGTCAAAACCCAAAAGCAGGTTTTAAAAAAGCATAAACTATCAAAAAAATTCATGTGTCTATGTCAAATTAGAATACGAAATTACTTATAATTTACCTACAATGTATTAAATGATAAAAATATAGTCTAATTATACCTCAAAACCTTTCAAATTCAGAATTTAGCACTATAATTTAATTCAATTAAAAAATTGTTTTCAATTAAAACAGAGTATTTTTCACTATTCATCAAAATATGAATGTTATTAGAAAATTACCAAAAATTTATCCAAACTAAATTTTTATGTCCCTCTTCTAAAGAAGAATTTAATTTAATTAAATATGAATATATAATCGTGTCAAATATTGGTTTCAAAAAGGGTTCTCTATTAATGGGTGGTAAATTGCATTTTTTTAAAAATAATTCTTTTATCTGAAAAAATATATTTATTCTTATATTTTTCCTAAGAAACTTCTAATATGGATGTTAAAATTATATATAGTATAAAAGATTCAAAATTTTGTTATTACTATTCATAATTGCTTTTTGAATGTCTAGTTTGTTAAGTTGTGGTGCGCTCGAACTCGGTGTTGCATGTAGCACAAGCTATTGAATTTCTTTAATGAGATAACATACTATGAAATCACGGGGTGTTATAAAGCACCATACTCATGAATAAAACTTTGATTCCCCACATTCCTAGAACCGGTCTAGCACTACCCATACCAAAATAAAAACATAACCCAAAAAACATAAACCCCCTTTGATACAATTTTTTCACGAACTGAATCTAGTCTCCATCAAAACCAATTCTAAACCTGGACCGTGACAAGGACCGAAGGGATTTCCTATACCCATGGACTGAAACATGTTCCCGGGTATCATATATTTTTTCTTAGGAATTATTTACCCAATTATGGTTACATAAAACATAAAAAATAATTGATAAACCGAATCTCAAAATTCTTGCCAAACAAGACTTAAACAAAATCTATAAGAGAATACATTGGATCGAACATATAACAAGAGGTCCAAAGACCCATAAAACCCGCAAGAAAAACATCCCCTATGACTCTACTAGACAGGGGGTCATTACCCACAAGCCGTCTCCACAACGTCGCTCCATGGATGGAAACTAACACCCTGAACCACCATCACCCAAAGCCTTTCCTTTACCTGTGTCAAACATGACCACGTATACTTACACAGAAGGGGTGTTTGTAGGGTATGATAATATTTCTAATAGGATACCACCAATATATTTCATATAATGAACAACACAATATAAAAATCATTCCCTTTTAGAATAAATAACAAGTGGTGGAAGTAATTTCTATAAACAAAAACTTTTGAATGTAAGCTGTTTTCAAAGGAAATTCTTTGTTAAAGAGAACCTTTAATTAAAACATCTAAGATACTGTATTTTTTTAAAAAACCCCACTATATTACAATGATAAATACACATGATTCAATGATCACCAATCTTGGGAACACCTCTAGGTACTAGTAATCTCGGACCCCATGTACCTCGTACCTCAGTGTAAAGTAACCACAGACAGATATGTTCTCGTGCATGAGCCACTAGTAGGGAATAAACCCAAAACCTTGTAGTCCATTATCATCATAAATATAATTTTGTTATTGTTGTCTTTATCCATTTTTGTCATTGAAATAGGGACATGACCCATCCAGATCACTATCGTACTAGTACATATATGCCCTCTTGGGTACCCAGCCCCCCCCCCCCCCTTATGCTGAAACCATTATCTCGTTATATAAAAAACCTTTATCAAATAAACACATCATTTATTGTCATAATAAACTCAACACAGTATCTACAAAAGTTTTTCACCACTTAATCCACTCAATAAATAATTTATAATTTCAATAAAACAACATTACAATATTTGACAATGCTTTATAAACAAAATTCCTTTAAAATCCCACATTGAACTCCATGGGCATACCCACATTCACAAAAACTTAATTTTCAGCACCAACATATTTTTTATAAACCCATTACATGTATTATAAAAAACCCATTTACCATAACATATAATAGTAATGTAAAACACCCAATTTAACAACAAATTGGTACCCAAAAATAATTTTCTCTACAAACATCACCAAAACCAAATTTTGCAGCAAGGATAATGGATGATAAGTGTGATAAAAATAGACATTCATAAAATATAACTCATATATCATTGATTACTGATGAAATCACATACCAAAATATCAAAACCCTTGATTCGTTGTTTGCAAATAAAAATGCACCACCGCTACCCAAAAGTGACTTTTATCAAGCCTAAAAGCAAAATAAATGACAATGAAATTCGAGATCAAAACCAAGGTTTGAAACCCCACTGGTATACATAAGTAACTTCAAGGATACGTGATGAAGCCTAATGAAGATGGAAGGATCTAAGGAATACATTAACTTACATGAGGATGTTTTAAGCTTCTCCATCAAACCCCCTTTAAAATGGAGTTCCAAGGAGGGTTTGAGGTCCTCAGGAGGCTATAATGGAAACATGGGTCGAATATGGGAAGAAAGGGGCGAGTATTGATAAATCCCATAAGGGAAAAAATAAAATTTGACAATGCATTTAATGAGATGGACCATACCACATGGTTTTCGTACACGGTTTAGAAAATTGTGCACCCAAACTGTGTGCCCCCTTTTTCCACTCAAAAAGCATCCAAACTCCTTCAATTTCATGGTGGGACTAGTGGAAACTTATGGTGGAATGTTGGGAAAGGAATTAATAGAAAAGAGAAACTTAAATTAAAGACATGGGTGTGATAATTACACTTATATAATACACACACACCCCTCTAGGTTCAAAAAATATAATGGAATATATTATTTATAATCAATTCCTCAAACATCAGAGGATGATGAATCATATTGAATAAATGGTATCAATTCTATTAACAATTTATTCAAAACAAATTTATGTAAATAATAATTATTTTAAAATAAAAATTCTTTTAAACATGAAGATGATTGAACTTAGTGGTGAGACACCATATAAAATGCACATAAATAAAACATAAACCATAGAGTATACTCAAGGGACAACTTTGCTAGTTTTTGAGTTATTCACATTATAATAATGGTAGAAAATCCTAACCATGACCCTTTAAATACCAACAATCTATAATTGACCCACTAGAAGAACATAAAAATTCCAAATCATAAAAGTTAATTACTTATAATCATTTTTAATTAATTAATAATTTTAAATAATAAAAATGCAATATATGTGATTAGCCATAATTTATAAAATACACACATATTGACCTTATGTCACCAAAACGTTTATAATCAGTATTTAATATGTCTATAAAACATGGCAAGACCTATCCTTCGATAAAGAACATGCACAGAACATTATTTCAATACCTAAATTTTCATAATCATTTAAAACAAAATTACTCTATACCACTACATAGTATCATAATAATTACATGAAATTAAAACTAGTCATTATCATGGGACTTCATCCAGCTATACTGAGTCGAAAATCCATAATATTTGAAAATTTATTCTATTATATATTGGAACACATTTCTAAACCCCATTCGGTTCAAATAAATATTATTACTAAATAGGGGAATTGAATTGAAGTAAGAGATGATATATATACATTAATTTTTTTACAAAAATGAAATATAATCCACCCAAAAAGAAAGAGGTTAAATGTAAGGAGGAGAGATATACTATTTCATTCGTGTAAGAGGGAGGAAGTGAAATTATGCATAATACCTCAATAATTCAAGAGGCACCAAGGGGGTATTTTAAAAATATTTTAACCAGCATAGATGGAATTTAAATTTTAACACTACTTATAAAATTATATGGTAACCTTTTAGTAATCCATTGAGGAATCCTAAAATCCCCATGAAAATATTGAGGCCACCAACCAATAATTATTTTGGAGAAGATCACCAACAAAGCTTCCCTAGTTTCATGGTGGTAAAAATATCAACCACCTTAGTGTATATGTCCAAATTTAGAAAATTTAGACATTAATCACAATTTGTTTTCTGAAAATTAGGCTATCCTTGGTGTTTTTCCCAATCACAATGCCTACAACCTTCCATGAATATAATGTCTAGCAGCATGATTTCAAAATAAAAAACCTCAGTGTTTTATTTTTAAGGATTACAACATGGAGGTTCATCTCCCAAAATATCCACCACAGTATCAAATAGCCTTCCTCTATTCCATTTTCAACCATTCCATGAAACCTTATGTATACAATTCTCATTTTATATTTCACAAAGGGTGTCTTATCTAAGAACCACAAAACTCCAAACACCACATCCTCCAAAACAACAATATCCATTGAATAAGGATCCTTTTATCAATATATTTCACTCACCATATGATACCCAACAATGTGGTACTTTTCATGGGATGCACAAGATACAAAAATAGTAATATCACAACTTTACCTCCCAATACATTCTCCTAGGACACCAATTCATAATTATGTATTCAAAACACATTTTAAAACAACTCTTACAAATTATCCAACACCCATAAATATAATCCAAGTAAAAAATATCAAATCATTCTTTACTCTAGAATTAAAAAAATAATTTTTTTCTTAATTTCATTTCCTATTTGGACTCATGGTATTACACTCTCCCAACTTTTCATCCTCAAGATGTCACTGTTGTATGATAACATTAAATATATACCTATATTGGTGGTGAAACCCTCTAATTAACATAATTTTTACCCAAAAATAAACATTAAACACTTAATATGAAATTTTGGACATGAAACTCATTGTAAATACATACTATGAATTTCACACTCATCACCGCCATCTCTATCAAGGTGATTATCAAAAAAAATCTATCATCCTAAGACACCACACTATCATCATATTGTGCTCCAAACCATCACTCTCTGATCATAAAGGAAAATTTCTACTGTGTTTATCTCAACCATATAATTTTCAAACCAAATATTCATACTCAATAGTTCACTTACTCGCTCATTGTGTTTTCCTTATGAACACTCCATGTTACACAAAAAGTACTAGTAAAACTACATCGGGGAACATTCTTATGAATTATTGGATCCAGCTACTGAAACTCTATAGCATCACCATACCATGTTGTATTATAACCTTAACTCACCTTGTTATTGGTTAAAACCCAAAACTACATCTATACATGCCTTCAAATTTAAATTAATAGTCGGTCAATTGAGCAAAAAACGGATCACCATGATCTCACTCGATCATCGACAGAACACTAATCTGACACAGTCTTAGATATCATTAAATTCACCCACTACCAATGTTATTGTTTGTGTCTATCAAATACCATGCATGAGTTTAGAATTTATTATTTTATATAGAACCATTTAGTAATAGTTCTTATACAATAATAGTATTATGACTCCACCATGTCCATCCACCAACTTGTGCAATGACATCTACAATTGTTTCCATAAGAGGGGAGTTCCTTCATGGACGAAAATATTATTCCCACTATATAGCTATATTTATCAGCACGTTATGAAACAAAATTCTTATTTCAATGACAAAAATCACATCTATTACAACATTAAATGATTGGATAATGATTTACTACACATATATGTGTTCCATCATTAACCATATTCCCTTTCCAATTTCTAGCTCAATTGAATTTTTTCATCTTCATCTATTTAAATTTCATCGAGAATGATGGTCACAACATATAATGACTAATGGTGTACTACAAAACATATGGATTTCCTTATAATGCTCTGTGAGCATAATCTCATCAGGTTTAGTCACTATATTATTTTAATTTTTCCTGAGACCCACAAATCTATCCTACCAACTCATAACCCAAGGAAATTGATGATGTTGTCATTTTGAAAGTAGAAACATCCCTCATCATATAATTAACTAGGACATTAAAAAATCATATTATCATTAAACACATATGTCATTGACTCACACATGATCTCTAATATATTTTAAACTCAATGGAATTTTTCATATCCACAATGTTCTATCATGATAATATCTAAGCATAATGGGAATATCATCCAGAAAAACTGAATAAATGAACTTGAATTACACTCCGATGATGCTCACATCATTGAACCTCCGTTCACATGATTAAATTGGTACCCATGATCAAAAAACATGTTACTCAAACCTATCTAGAATCATCTTTAGTAGTCCTCTTAGACACAAATAATTTCTCTTATTAAAAGGTCAATTCCATCACAACCCATCAGAAAATGTTGTCTCAATGCCCTAAAGTTTCGATCTATAATCTATTAATTCATGTTATGAAAATATTTTATTGAGTCCTCTATCCCATTGGATATCCACACTTCAAATCAACTTCATCTGGTATCCTTCTTAATATTACCTAAAAATAAATCTTTAATACCAAATTAACCATCTCCCAAGGCGATTTAACTCATGATATTACAATTCATTGCATCCACTTATGACATAGATATGATACCAACTTCTCTACATCAGTATCATAAAACATGTAATTTATCAAAGCCTATAATCTCAATGAATTCTCATAATATATACTAACACCACACTTGGAACACCTTCAATTATATTAATGGAACAAGGATCTCCCATGTATTCAATAATCCACATCCATCATAAATGATGAAAATAACAAGAATAATCTATCTTCTCACATCAGAAACCAATAGGAAATGGATATACTATGACTACCATTCCAGGTATCTCATGTATATATAAACATATTGAGAATTAAAATATAATCTATTAGATTACTATAGCCCCAATTGACACAATATATCCACAGATAGGCCTACCCTCTCGTGGAGTATGTTTTAAAGATTGTCGTCGCCAAACTAATGGATAGGTGATTGACTCCCTTGGGGGTAACATTATCATCCACACACACACACACATGATTACTTCAACAAATATTATCTTCCTTCAGAATACGATAGTGAAATGGTTGATTTAGTATGAATTCCCCCACTAAGGAATTAGATAAAAGCTATATTGGTTTTTTCCAATACATTATATTATATAACTTATTTACAATCATCCCAATGGGTCAATAAACCCTCTCATGGCATAAAATTAATACACTATCCCACTAGGGGAAATTATACATCCCATATAGGAGTCGTGATCTTTCTATCACTAGAGATAACATATCCATTTGATGTAAATATCCTTTCATATGATAAAATAAATTGTGGATCAGCTAATTAAAGTGATGTCGTAAAATTACAATATTTACAAATTAAATGATTGAATCATTTATCATCAGTTTAATCTGAAAGACACATATATTATTGTATTTTGATTACTACATTCTCAGTGCGATACAATTACTGATAAATATTTTATCTACATTCTATAATCCAAAAATAGTAATAAAATATTATTATAAAATTCATCTTTAACAAAAAGGTTAAATAATAAAATAATAAAATCAGAAACATAGAACAACAATACCATTTCCCTAATAACCTTGAATTCCTATCGCAGAAGATGTTTGCAAAAAATGAGTGGGAGATCCATCACAAGTGTTGTAAAAATCTATTGTCTCCTCTCTACCATATCCACAAATAGTATGAAAAACACTTTGATACTTCATATGAAATAAAAAACATAACTCTCGGATACCTCATCATAATATCCATTCAAATGTTTATTCAAAATAGTAACCAAAAAGAGTCTCTACATAATCTAAGGCATGCATCCTCATACAATAGAGTTTGATGACTAGTAGTGGATGCTAGGGTGGAAACAAGGGGATATTATACCCCCATTCCAAAGTAATAATAGTTGTAGAAATAAAAATGTTTTATTATATTAATTATTAGTGTAGAAATAATATATTAAAACATAACTATCAATAAAAAATTAAATAATTTCATACTGAATTACAATCACAACATCATAGGAAAAGTAATCACATATTAGGAGATCACATGAATGATATAAATAAAAGAATAAAATATAATGGAATACACTATATATTTGATTTATTCCATATCTATTTCATGACTCTTCCCAACATATCATGTTGAACGATACTGTTCGGGATTATTACTAATGTGAAACTATAATCGGTGTAGTATGATTGGGCACCCGGGTTCTATGTCCAAACAATAAATATTTGAGAATAACTAATTGGAGACCCATGATTGTAGTCCTGTAAATAATAGTTATACACAGTTCATGTGCATTTGATATACATAGAATAATAAAAATAAAAATGGAATAACCATCTATAATATATCCATCATATATCCTATCATCAAAACATGTCACCCAACATTGACCATACCATCAGCAGTCACTTCTAGAGTATATACATATATTTCATATAACTATAAAAACATATACTAAACCAATAAATAAATCGTAGCAAGTTTAAGTATTAATTACCATGATGTAATCCTAAAAAATCAGTCAGTATCTAGATCAATGGTTAATTACAAGGATCACGCCCTAGGAGCTATAATAGCATGAAGAATTATGTAAAAATTAAGGGGATTTCATATTGTATTAAAAATAAAATATGAAATGAAATTGAATACAAGGGGATTTACAACAGAATTAAACATAGACTTGAAGGTATAATCCCTTTGTTCTGATAATTCTATATAGAAATAATCCAAATAAAAGAGGATTTGATAAAGAATTATAAAATCATATGCACCACAATTTAATCGAAGGTATTTTCTCATGAAAGTATTAGAACACCAGGAAAAATTGACATATGCATGTAGACATTCCTTAAGAATTCCATCCAGACCTAACTATTGATTCCCACATAACCATCTATCTATTCTACTTATTATCCTCGGTATATAGTATATATATTATTAAATCTCATCATAATTTTAATGATAATAACAATGATGATGATGATGATTAAAATAATAATAACAATAACAATAACAAATAAAAATAACAACAACAACAACAACAACAACAACAACAACAACAATAATAATAATAATAATAATAATAATATGGGTTTCCCACCCAGCCAACCATTCTCAGATAACAGGTGTGTGCCTCTCATGTGAATTACCTATCATCATCAACATAACCATACCAGATAGGAACATTTGATTTATCCTTTTAGGTGATAAATGAAATCCTATATCTCCATTTTTATACAAACCCTCTCTACGGTCATCATATCACTAGAGAACATTCAAGGTTCCCCTATGACAATACATAACAGAGATAACCCATATGGGAATATCAATATCAATATTATATATATAGACAACATTCGTCACCAAAAGGGAATCATATCCCTCAATATCCTCATGGACAAAATGTATCACATCACACATATAAATCGGTCATGAATGGGAGATTTCCTTCATCCCACACCCCAAAAAAATTACCCATAGTATCACTTCACTCCCAAAATACCAAAAAACACTATATGGTATACCCACCATGGTAATAACATCCTAGGAGGGAGAATTAATAAAACATGATTATATCACTATAATAATTTATTTATGTCTATCTATTGTTTCAATAATGCCTACTAAGGCTAATAAATTACAATTATTTAGAGGCCAGTAATCAAATATCATCAAGGAACCTTTACTATATGAAAATGTGATTACCTAATACATTAAAATATCTCTAGGGTCTATGTGTATCAAGGAATTAATTATTTAAAAGTATTACTCATCCATCATTATATGATGTATCATCCAAGGTCTATCGTGGTTATTGCCAAAATCATTTTCTATATAATAATTTTATTCTATAAAAATAGTTTGTTTAATGAAAAGGTTGATTACCATTAATGTGAGACCATATATCACATGCATATAATGAATGAATAATTCAACTGGTGTATAACACCCTTAATAAAAAAAACTAATACTAGAGGACTTATAACAAGTTGTGAACTTCTATACAGTTCTAGGGTCTTTTTGGTTTCGATTTTTAGATAGGTAGGAAAAAATAACCTAAAAAATAGGACATATCCTTATAGTGTCCATGTTTTCTACAAATTAATTTATTTAAAATGAAATACATGATTCATCCAAGGTATATCACATATATTGAACTTTAACATTATTATAATTTCCAATCATTATTCTTATCTATTAAAAATCTTTAAAAATATGGAATGGGAATAATTATCATTATGTGATATGAAAAAAAATATCATAGTCAAATTGTAAACATGAAAAATAAATATAAACCTTCTCCATTTTCACAATAATCATTTCATATGAAATATATGATTACTTTGACAAGAAAAAACATAAATTTTCAATATATTTAATGAAACATTTCACGTGAATATGTAAAGGTAAATTATTAAAATAGGGATTTAATGGATGGAATGGAAACTCATGAATTCAAATCCTTGGAAAACGAGCATTTCAACATTTTTAAATGGTTATAAATATTTCCTAAAAACACTTACCCATATAACTGTTTTAAATAAAATGATTTCATTTATATAACATTGAAAGAAAATTATATTGTTTCCATGAGATATTATCCTTATATTCATTCATAAAAGAACCATTACAATGGATTCAAATTAGTTAATAATACCCATATCTCTTAGGAGTAACATATCACTGATAAATTTTTTTACTTTACCCAATGCATTTAATTGATATATCACACTCACCCATCAGAAAAGATATTTTAGGATCACCTATAATTTATATAAAATATATAAGAAAATTATTTTCAGTTAAAATCATATAGATTTTATTTTTATCATAAAAACCATTTGATTTGGAATTCCATCCATTGATAAATAACACTTCATTTATCTCATAAATATGTGAAAAATAAATCAATTAAATTTTAAAAAATTAAAATATAATATTTTTATAATATTGATAGATTTGTTTTTGTAAAATAACCATATAAAATATTCATTGAATCTTGACAATGAATAATGGATTTGAAATAGGGTAGAATATATTAATATTTATCTTATATATAACATTTTTTTCTAATTTGATAAAAAACATTAAAACAACTTATATGGAAGATGGTTATATTATTCCTCATCAAAATATTAAAATGAAACTAAGAATTATTTTAATATAAAATTAAAAAATAATTGATTTATAAATATCAACCTACATGGAATATTTTTCTAAACATTGATATAGGATGAAATGTATTTTAAATGAATACATTAAAATAAGGTGTCAAGAAAAAAATCATTTAATGATTCACATATAGCATCATACATTCTCTAACCACTAAAAAATAAAATTATATTAGATTTAATCTTTTTTAATGACTATTTTAATGTTAATTTCATTATTAATATTCCTTTTATTTCATTTATATCTCTGTTTTATTTAATTACTGGAATTCTTAATTTCACATTGGATGCTTTTGGGTCCCTTTTTTATAAACATAAAGCCATATTGTCCCGTTGAGAGTTGTTAAATTGGTTATGTTTTGATGAAAAAAAATATAAATAAAAATTTTCATATTATTGTATAAATATATTGTTAAAACATACCATGTATTATGGTTCTGAAAAATGAAGTTTCTCATTCCAAAGATAGAGTATTTCATACGTACTCATAAACAACATTTTCATTTTACTAATTAGATGAAATGAAATAAATTAAATGATATTATAATTTTATGAAATTATCAAATATTTATATAGGTAATATTAGTTCATTAGTTCCACCCTTTTCACCATACTAATGTGGTTAACATAAAAAATGAAATACCTCTCTTTGTGGAGGTGGTATTTTACACGTATTTATGCCATACATTGTCCTCTTCCAGAAAATATTAATATTAAAAATGTAAGTAAAATATTTTCATTATAGAATCATAATAATGTAATAATTATAATTTATATATATAAAAATATATATTCATTTTTTCAATCATATTGACCTTCCATATTACCTGGTGATGAAAAAGTAATCATAATGCTATCTAGAGGTGGTTTTCAACACATATGCATGAGAGATATTTATATTTCTCATAACATGGACAAGGAAATGGAAAATAGTTGTAGCATAATAATAATAAAATTGTATTATATTGATGATGTAATTATTTTATCATGGTTGAAAAATATCTGAACAAGATACAAGAAGAAAATAACTTCAAAATGTCTGTTAAAACTTATACACTATTCCTAGATATCTCCCTTTCATATAGAGCTTTAGAATTATAGGATTTTTATTTATTGAAGTCAAATACATAAAATTTGTGGGTATTATTTATTATTATTAGATTGTTGATGTAATTTATAAACTATTGGGCACTAATGGAATGAGGAAGGGAGGAGAGGATGTTCGCTTAGATATGTGGCGAGAGTGTCATACTAGTAATTTTTATACAAAATAAAATATAATAATGTAATAATATTGGGAAAAATGATCCAAAACAATCCAATTTAAATTATAAGGTGATGAATATAGAAATAAATACATCACATTAATATTAATATATGTTTTTTTCATGTTTCTTTAATTAACTAGATTCACCTTTTATTTTGGTGACACAATTTTACCATTTTTACTATTCTATATGATAAAAATTGTAATTGAATGAATTAATAAATTCAAACATCCTAATTAAAAATATGGAATAAGTTTTTCATAATTAAATATTAATAATTATAAAAAATTACAATTAATATACGAGCACAAAACAAAATGAAAAACCATTTTTATAAATTTTATTTTTTCAGAATAAAATGAACATATACCAAAATAAAATATAATATCAATTCCTATGAAATGTTTTATACTATATTTTTACAAATAGACCATATTTTATATTAAATATATTACCAAAATATAATTATTCTTTTAAATAAATTTAAGTAATTAATTTTTTGATATTTTTGACATACACGATAATTAATTTACTATTCATTCTAAAATATATCTTTTTAGAAAATCCAAAAATTTAATTATAAGATATATTTAAAATGTGGATTTTTGAAAATTATATCATTATTTATAAAATTAATTTTCAAGAATTATTTATTTTAACATTAAAATGATACATTGTAATTCATGGAATAACTTTTTAGATAAAACTGTTTTTATTTTACTGAAATCATTTGTTGAAGTATTTACAAAACAATGATGAATTTATATACATAAGTTAAATACTTATTAATAATAATATTTATTCAATTACATTATTTAATTAATGGGATTTCATATTATTCCCCTTAATAAAACATTTAATCATAATATTATCCATTACATAATCATGTATGGGTATATTTTCCATATATCATTTTCTGATAACCTTGTTTCATCCTCAATCATGTGATTTTTTCATAAAATATTTACCTAGTGAAACACATTATTTCATAGTAACTATAATCTATGATCCAAAATATAATATTAATTTTATTGATATGATATATTTTCCTTTAACTCTACTAATTCATGGATGTAAACATAATTTCCATGTGGTATGTATGTTCTAATCAATGATATGTGAAACATATCATGTGCCTAAGATAATCTTATTGGTAATGTTAATCATTAATAAAATATTCCTTCCTTTTTAAAATTTATATGGAATAATAATCCATCAAAATATAATTCCCTTTACTCTTAATATAATTACACTTCTCAATGTAGATACATTTAGAAAAACATGGTCCCCTACCAAAATGGTATATCCTTCCACCATTGATCTTCATAGCTATTCTATTTTCTCAGATATGTCCATATTTTTAGATAAATCATATTTTAAATCTCAACAATCTCTTATACCAATTGTTGATTGTGGAATTTAATATCAAAAATAGTATCCCCACAATCTAGTGTCCAAAATATTTTCATCAAATTCCTCAAAAGGCTCCATATGTATACTTGAAAAAAACATGTTCCTATAAAAATTCCAACAATGAATGATAATAATCCCAACATACATGATAATAAAATGGGAACAATGTAATTATATATTCAGAATTATAAATTATTCATTCTGACTATTTATCATATTGGGGATGAAAAACTACACGGAAATTTAATTATGTACCCAGTTACATTGGTTTTCCTTTACATAAATTTTTTGTATATCAAGGATCATGATTGGATTCAACGGATATGTAAACTACATGAAATCAAAATAACTCTTTATGATAATGTATTAGAAGATTATCCAAATGCATAGAATCATGTATGGATGGAAAATTCATAGATTTAGTCTACCAATCAAATGTAACCCAACCTAAATTATTACCTCAATATTTATTTGTTAATCCCACAAAAAATCAATGGATATATTTTCCCATTTTTATTTTGGAATTTCAAAATCCTAAGGCATCATCGTTGGTATTTTTCTCTCAACATTAACCATTTTCAAGAAAAAAAAATGTGTTGTTAAAATCAATATTACCATTAACCATTATTTCCCACAAAAATTATTCACCATGGTCTCTATAAATATTTGTATTACACTGATAAATAGAAAACTAAGAGAATTTAGATTCATGAAAAAAAGGACAAAACATGTAAATAGGCTTTAGAAAATGAATTGTTAAATTTTAGTCTTGCCTAAAATGAATACTCAATGGGTAATCAGGATATCAATGATTCGTCAATCAAGGAAACGGTCATGCCTCGTTTTTGAACCTACCTAGTGACTTATTGGAATCCAAACTCAACATTTAATTCCATGAGTGACAAGAGGTAAAATATCGGTGGAATAAAGGACTTGACCTGAATCACATTATACTTTGACTTTTCACCTAAGTTCCAAAAACAAAAAATTTCATTTTTGAATCACCTTATTGAAAAAACCACAATGTCTCCCTTATAAACCAATTGACCCCTTCATCATTTGGTGTTCATCATTCACCTCATCTTAACAAACTAATATTTGACCCTAGACACTTTATTTAGTTTTTTCCAAGCCATGTATCTGATGATAAACACTGTACAATGGAATTATTGACGGTTTATATAAGTCTTGTAGTAAATAAAAATGCACCCTTCAACTATGGTCTTAGAGACTCACCATGGGATCCTAAATTCTCAAACAACTCTAGTTTAAAAATATTTCAAAAATTCCATTTAAATTGTTTCAATAAGGTGATCACTTAGATAATAATAAAAAAGAGTTTCCCCTATGAAAAAAATAAATCTTCCAGTTTTGAGGGTTATGCTCATAACTCCACAAATGGGTTACCTACATCTCTCTCAAATGTTGTTCCACAACCAAAATTACATTAAAACCACTAATAAAGTCCACCCAAAAATCACCCATCCATGCTAATTTCAAATTCCAAGAAAATTGTAACTACAATCAATGTACAGGTCCTAATGAATGACCCATTAGTGAAACAATTTACAACCTAAAATTGTGCAGGAATTTTGAAAAACATTAACCTCTTTTCAAAATTCTTGAAGTTGTATTGGGAATTGACAGGCTCACATTGAAACACAGTTTATCACTGTAAATAATTGTCCCCCTCCCACACACATAAAACCAAAATGTGTCCCCAATGTTTAATTTTAAGGTGGATAAGAAAAATTAATCAAATGAAGTTCAAAACAGATTTTAAATTTAGTAGAATGGTGACATGTATAAAGGGTCTCTTTGAAGTTCAAAAAATACTATTTTATACATTGGATAAATTAACAACAGGTTCATTAGCTAGTACACACATTAATATTTAGTTTAGTGAATAATTATTCCAATACAGTTAATAAGTATCATGTGATATGTAAGTACACAGGTAATTTGGGTGAAAGTAGGTGATTTGGTGCGGATGTACGTCGGGTTTCTGTTCCGACGCTGTTCCGCCAGGACGCATTCGCGCGTGTGCCCATCGACCCGAGGGGACGGGAGCGCGGCTTTTGGCCCAGCAGTCCCGCTTTCCAAAGGCGGGCAGCATCCGTCCCTTATTCAGGGACGTCTGCTCCTTGATCGAAACCGGGATGATGGGATGTCGGCTCCTCCTTCCATGGACGTCTCCTTGGAACTCGTCGCCTAATCCGGGTCTCCCTCATAGATTTAAGAATGTTCGTGAATCTCGTTCTCGGCGCCATATCTTCATGGACACCGGTTAATTATGCTGCTTCCGACCAGACACTCCAAGGAGTCTGGTCGGGGCAGCAACCCGCGGTGAGGAGACCGGGTAGCTCTGGGTGTTGGGGGCGTGTCTTAACACTGCATCTCTGCATGTCTGCCTTCCGTCCCTAATAGGGCTTCTCGAAGGCATGATGGCCTGAGGCATCCCGCGCTGGGTGCGGGGAACTGCGTTACCTGAGGTTTTCCTCAGCTTCCCATGTTCAACACGGGGTATGCCGCGAGTTTAACGTCCAGTGGGGACGGCATCGGACTGATCAACACGAGGAGTGGATCAGATGACAGAACCCCTTGCGGGGAACCTCCGACGTTGGGGCCAGCACATGGGCAGCTTCCCGAGCGAAGTGGAGTTGAATGAAATGGCATGACCCCACCGGGATGTGGCGGCCCGGGTAAGGATCAGGATGGATGATGGAGTGAAGAGCTTGGACCCCGTAGAGGCTTCCTACGTACCACGCGTTAGCGCGGATCAAAGTCAGCGTAGTTCGGATATACAGTTTAACGTCATGCTGGATGATGGAAAGCCGACTCACGAGGAGGTCGAGGCTGTCGGGCGGAGGATTGAACCGAACCACCTCACACAGAGGGGGATGGAACGGCCGGGTGGATCACAGTTTCACGTCATGTTGGACGTTGGCAAGCCGACTCACGAGGAGGTCGAGGCCGCCGGCACGAACGAAGTGGGGCGGAGCGGACCAGCACGCACGAAGTGGGTGGATCACAGTTTAACGTCTTGCTGGATGATAGTGTTTGGGGCTTACACTCTAAGGAGGCCCATATGCGGCAAAGCTCAGTTGGAGAGGGACTTGGGCCGAAGGCGAGAGACCTTGATCCCTGTTACGCCCTCTACTGGCTTCGGCATTGAGGAAGCACAATGAAGATACACACGTGTAGTCACCCACAAGAGCGGATTCATAGGTGAATCGACGCGAATGTGAACCCGGGAGGGGTCCACTGATGGACGAACCGACGTAAATATGACCGGGATGACCAGGTGGTGGGCTTGAACCTCAGAGAGGCTTCCTACGTACCCTGTTTAGGAGACAGGGATCAAAGTCCACGTAGTTCATTCTGTCAGGACGTACGCACTGAGGCAACCTGAGTGCGGCAAAGCTCAGTTGAAGAGGGACTTGGGCCGAAGGTGAGAGACCTTGATCCCTATCACGTCCTCTACTGGCTTCGGCAGTGGGGAAGCACAATGGAGATACACACGTGCAGTCACCCACAAGGAACTAGGGGTTTGTAATACCCTACCCCCGTGGGCGAAGGCCACTCCAATAAATCGTCCCTAAGGAGGGGCAATCCCGACATCCCTGCAGAGACGAGCGGGTGGGGGCCACATCCAAACCGGGGGGGACCCTGCGTGCGAGGCACAGGATCGGGTGATGTGGATGGTTTAACGTCTTGCCGGACGAAGTACAGTTTAACGTCGTGTGTTGAGGACGAAACGGACGGTTTAACGTCTTGCTGGATGAAGTACAGTTTAACGTCGTGTGTTGAGGACGAAGAGGACGGTTTAACGTCTTGCCGGACGAAGTACAGTTTAACGTCGTGTGTTGAGGACGAAGACGCTTGGCAGTTTAACATCTTGCAGCGCGGATGTGGTGCAGTTTAGCGTCCTACAGGACGATGGATGCCTGGCAGTTTAACGTCCTGCTGCGTGGACGAATGCAGTTTAACGTCATGCGGGACAAATTGTTGCCGCCAATGGGTCCGTGTCACTTCGCGCGAGCCTGGAGGGCCGCACGGGAAGACAACACGCGGTGCGGGCACCCGGGATGAAGATCATCGGGCGCCACGCAGGCAGGTACCCTCAAGGGGTCAAAGGGGGCGACCCTGGCGGTTTGCGCGCAAAAGAGGAGCTTGGAGCGCAATACCGCGGTTCGGCGCGCAATTGGGCGGGCTGGCGGGCAATTGGGCCAGCGCTTGGCGCGCGGAAGATGGAGATTGCGCGCACCGGGCCTCTGATAGCGCGCGGGGCAACGGCCCATTCTTTAACGAATGGCCACTTAGTAAGGGGGGGTGCGCGCAATCGGGCTGGATTGCGCGCACCCGGGGGGCAATTGCGCGCAAGAGGCTTCTTTTGTGCGCGAAGGCCTTCGGGTGAGCAATTGGTCAAAGGAAAGAAGCCAAAGGGTTTGCGCGCGAAGGCGAACCCTGAGGCTAGCTTGCGTGAAATAACGCAGGTTACCTGAAGATCGGCATTGCGCCCAGAGGGGGTGGAATTGCGCGCACGAGCGACCCTTCGAATTCTGGCAACCTTCAAAACGTCGGGGGTCGCCTTGTATTTATAGGCAACCCGGGGCGCGCAACTCGGTTCGCGGGCGCGCAATTCGGCTCGGGCGCGGAATTGGGGCCTGGCGCGCAATAGGGTCACGCAGGGACGTCGGGCGCAGAAAATTACGCGTCGACTCGTCCAATCGCGCGAATCCCTGAAGGATTGCGCGCGAGAAGTCAATATTTCGCGCGGGCCTCCGATATTTCGCGCAAGGCCTTCGGGCCTTCCGAAACATGCTTCTAACTCCAAATATGACCTCGCTTTCCTTATCCGGAACTTCGTTTGAGGAGTAACGGACTTTTCCGGCGTCTACAAAAGCCCCCCTCGGAATCTGATCGGCGAGAGGTCGCAACGATCGGGTTCCGAGGGAGACGCCGGAATGCCGATGTCCTGGGCGGCGCGGGACTTGGGCGTGCAAAAAGGGCGTCGGGTGCGAAATTCGCTACCTTGTTCGCGCAAAGCGCTTTCCGCGCGGCGCGGCCACCCGGCCTCGCCTATAAATAAGGGTCCTGGGTTCCGCGTTCCGTACACAGGCTTTCCGCGCGATAATCTTTCCCGCTCTCATGCGCGAAATTGCCTTTGACGGCGCGAAATTCGCCCGTTCGGCGCGCAAACCCATCCGGATTTTGGCTTGATTTTGCGCGAACACCCGGGGTTTTACGCGACAGACTTCCCAATTGCGCGCCGTCCACTGGGATTGCGCGCCAACTCCCAAATTTCTCTACCAGCCTCCTCCGATTCCGCACGCCTCATCCCTTAATCCACACGACCCCCGGAGCTTCTGAGATGGCCGCGAATCATGTGAATGAGGGGGATGCCACCATTCGCAGAGCTGAGATGGCGGCGAACGAGGAGGTCTACAGAGCCAAGGATATTGTTTCCAACAATCAATCCTTGTTCGATTTTCTGACGCCGGCCCAGAAGACGTATCCACTGTCGGAAAACCTTCCACTCTGGAACTACGGCATCCTGGATGAGGTTCCGGTGCCAGGGTTCGAGGTTGATGCGTCACGGACCTGGGTGACTCGGGAGGACGAGCTTCTCCGCTATAGCATCACCAACAACGGGCATCCTGCCAGGGAGACCAGGCACTTAGATGTCTATGTCCTGAACCCGAGGACGCGAACCATTATCGGGAGTGAGCCTACTGCGGAGAACTCTCCAGCCCTCTACTCAAGCACGTATCGCCAGAGTGTCACCGACGACACCAAGGGCTGGCTGAAGGACTGGGACTTGCGGTCTGGGGGCAATTTCACCAGTGAGTGGGCCTGGGCGTTCTGGGTATGCCACATCTACGATCACTTTGCGGAGGAATTGCGGTATATCGGCCTTTTTGAGGCGGTGTGGACGTCGCAGTTCCACTTCTACCAGCAGTCCGAGCTCGGGCCGGAGGTGTTCACCCGCTGGTCCCCGGATACCAACACCTTCCATCTTCATCATGGGGAGGTCAGCATCGGTCTCTGGGACATCCACTGCATCGGAGGTATCCCGCTGGAGGGTTACCAATATGATGAGTTCCTGCCTCCGAAGAACACCTGGGGCGACAGGTCACGAACTCCCATCCTGACATGGCATCTACTGGACCTGGCTACGCAGCGGCTCGGGGTCAAAGACTTCCGCAAGGACATAGCCTACAAGGAGTGGTTCGGCCAGTTCTTGGAGCATGACCCAGCGGTCAAGATGCCAGGTAGGGGGAAGCGATGCCCGACCGCGGCTCAGAGGAGCCGGAACGGGTCGTACTGGTGGGTCCTGGAGACTGGAGACTACCGCTCATGGGGGTACCGCGTCATCGAGGCCCGGGACCCAAATGTCCGGTACGCGGTGTTCCTGGCCGCCTTTCTGAGTGGGTGGCTCCTGCCAGTGCGGGACGCGAGGATGGGCGTCCGCTCGGCGACATTGGTGATGGAGGGCGCCATGGCCGCCAACAAAAGATACAACCTCGGGGTCCCAGTGCTGGCTAAGCTGTACGCCATCCTGGGACGCATCTCGCGAGGGGGGTCGCCACGAAGAATCTGTGGGCCCTTTCAATTCTTCCACGGCTGGGTGGCTGCTCACCTCGGTGGGTACACATTTTCGAACGTCGTCATTCCTCTGGGCAACGGCCTGCGACCCTCCCTGGTGAACATTGCGGGGGTCGCTCCGATGACCCTAAATGAGGAGGGCGTGAGGATTCGGATTGGAAATCACGCCAATTTCAACTTCAGCCCGTTCCACACTCCCGTTGGCCAGATGATCGACAACGGGCAAGGTCTGCTGGAGCAGCACGAATACTTCCTGAGCATGCGGGGCGGGGTGCTCGTGGCTCGGATCGACGGGAAGGTGATCTGCGAGCCCTACGTGCCAACCCAGTTTCCCAGGCAGTTCGGGTGCCTTCAACGGATGCCGAAGAGGGTATTCGATGCTGTCCGAGTGGAGACAAACCCTTGCGTCCTTCGCCAGATGTGGCTAATGTTCGCCGCTTTCGGCTCTGGCGATGTCATCACTCTCCCTCCTACCGGGGTCGACGCAGGCTTGGCAACCGAGTACGCCGAACACTGGGCCATCGCGTACCCCGAGGGGCTTCTACGGAAGCCAGTTCGGCGGCTCGAGGTCACCCGCGTGGAGACCGGGCGTCAAGGAAGGAGGAGAGGCGCCGTTACGCAGGGGAGAACGGAGGCGCACCAAGCAGCGGAGCCAGCGTGGGCAGGGACTTCGGCGGTGAGCACATCGCAGGCTGCCGCCACGACTTCAGCGCCCAGAGAGGGGGCGCATGCGGTGGTCGGGGAGCGGCCCGGGAAGCAGATAAGGCGTCTGCTCGAACCCTCCCATGATGCAGTCTTCCCAGCACTGTGGTCGGCCTGCATGACCCTGCGGCAGTCGCTGGGGACCAAAATCATCTGGCAGAAGATAACCAGAGAAGAGATCCATCTGCCAGAGGTCGGGCGACTTCAGGTCGCCGACAGGGTGAACTTCCACCGGCGGTATGCATATCTGACGGCCATGGATGAGTACGCGCGCCAACGTGGTCAGCGTGCGGAGCCGTCCCTTCTGGTGAAGGTGATGCTCGGTCTAGAGCCTGCTCCAGAACAGATGCCGCTGGAAGAAGATGATAGTAACGATGACTCTGAGGAAGAGGAGGAGACGTGGGAGGATGAAGGCTCTGAGGGAAGGTCTCATCCGGGGAGTCCGCGGGAGAGCGGCGAGGTGGTCGGCTCTGACAATATTGATATCACTGAGCTCCTCGAGGTCCGCTTCTATCCCTACTCAACCTGCTTCATACATTCTCTTATGCAGCTTCTAACTCATTTCTGCACCTTCCTCAGGAGTGCACGGATGTTGGTCAGGCATCCTCAGTAGGAGTAGGAGAGGCGCCAGCAAGATAGGGCGGGGACCAGACACCCATCATTGAATTGACAAGCGCTGAGGGGTCCCCTGCTGCAATTGCTCCTGCGGCGGCCGGGACAGCGGATGATGACGCTCTGGATTCCCGTAAGTCTCCCTACTTTACTGTTGGTGCTTGCCGTTGACGATCCGTGACTAACCACGACATGCCTTGCGCAGTGATCTCAATACTGGAGGCTCGTCGGGCTGTCGAACCTGGGCCATCCACGAGTGGACCAGTGGCAGACATGCCGCCTTCTCCAGAACAGACTTCTCACACCAAGCCGGCCCCACCAACTGCTAATCAGGGGGCAACGGACGTCGGCGGTGCTGCCATCGGAGAGAGGTCGGGGGCTGACGAGGTTGTCAACGCCGCTGGGGCGAGAGAAGAAGGTCGCCCAGATGCTGGGGAACCTATCCCCCGTGAGGACATCCCAGGGACGGACCCTTCAGCAGACCTGCTGGCTGCTTTCCCTGCCTATCGGCCTGCCGACCCCGAAGAGATGGACGACTCGGACGCGGAGGCAGTCGAGGAGAGCCGGATAACGCGCCGCAGGGGGTGGAAGTGCATCAAGCGCTTCCTCAAGCGACCCTCATCGAAATGGCTGGGGCGCATGGGATCGCTTCAAACCTGGCTGCGCTTCCTGTGTGCCGGGGGAGCTGATGCTCGATGCCTCCATCTGACGGTCCGTGATTTCATGGCCGAAAAGATGCGCGAGAGCTGCCGGCGTGCCGACATCGCACAATGTCGGGACATGTCGGAGAACACGCGGGCGCTCCTCGTGGCGGAGCAGGAAGTCCGACGCATCGAAGGGTAGGCGGCAGAGAAGGAGCCCTTCGTCGCAGCGTGCACTGAGCTTGTGGAGCAATTGACGGCCCAGCTGGATGACGCCCAGGTACAGCTGACGGAGGCGAGCCACCAGATGGTCACACTTCAAGTCGAGCGGGAGCGTGCACAAGCCAGGATCGATGAACTGCGTGCTGCGACCGCCGACGAAGAGAGGGCATGCAAAGAGCGAGAAGCAGCTTTGGAGGCCTCCAGCCAAAGGGTAGCGGGGTTGGAAAGATCCATTCAGCATGCTAATCCCTAGGGGATTTGTTTTTGCCATTCCCAGAACATTTTGCTTCCGCTACTCAATACTTTGATCCATTTGTATGAACCAACATATTTATCTGCATCGTTTGTCTTAACGTGCTCAACCACAATCCATTGTCTTGCGGGAGCGTTAACCAAGCTTCAGGCATCCACAATTGGGCCTGGATTTCTAAGGAAGAGAGGGAGGTCATTCCTAGGAAGGGAGACCTCAGACCTAATCAATGTACCATCCCCCCAACTTGTTCCGACACACGAGCGGGACAACGCTAAGGGCGTTGAGATTTTATCCGAACATAGGGAAATGAGAAAGGGTGAATCGCGTGTCCCGAATTCAGAAATCCACGACGGTCAGTCTTCCCGGAAAGGCCCAAGACGGCAAGCGGACAATGGATCAATCGACCATACTACTGCAATAGACGGACCGAAGGTCATCATTCATATTGCAGGAGGCGGATCACATGTCATCATCAATACCGCTTTGGGGGTTCCTTTAGACACAAGGGTGGAAATCCGGATCAAAAGAGCACGCGAAGCATGGGGTGAAGTGATGATTTGTTCGGACAGAATCTAACGCTCCCAAAATTGCGCCACCGTGGGGAAAGCGTCTTAGGAGGATGCACTAATCTGGCCGTGAATCACCCCAATTCTCAGACAGAACCTCTTTGACGAGGAAACTGTCGCTTCCCATCATTGCAATGGGGCATCCCGAGCTGAATTAGGGAGAATATTACAACCGCACCACTCTACCAGAAGCCCGGCCAAACGGCCGACGACAAGGAGGGGCGGGACTTAGCGATCCCTGAGGCTAGACCCGGGTCGAGATGCCCGGGCGCTCCTACGTACTCCATCAGGCTGGAGATCAAGCCACACGTAGTTCTGAGAGTGCAGTTTTAACGTCATGCGGGACGTAGGACCCCGATTAGGGAGATCTTAGTTTAAAGTTGTAGAGCTTGGACCATAGGGGTAGATCTTAGTTTAAGGTCTTAGAGCTCGGACCATAGGGACCTCAAAGTACGCCACATAGTGGTCCTATCCCCTGGATATGCGAAGATGCACTGAGGGATAGTGTCAAGAGTGCTGAGATTTTTCCTGGTCAGAATGGGGGGTGGAAAACGTAATGTGAATCATGCGGCCATTCACTCAAGGACTGGGGGCACCGGCGTAACGATATGGGAGTACTGCCGACCGTGGCGGAAAAGCAGCATGAATATCGCACTGACCGTTGATGGAATGAGGTAGAAAATGAGCATCAACCACTCAAGCGCAGGATTCATATCGATTTGATTCCCAAGGCCCTTGGGGGAACCAGCCCGGATCGGTGGGAGAGCACTGAGGGATTGTATCCAGACCGCTCACGGGGGTTCCACCCAGGGCGTAGGTGATGGGTCCGAATGAAGGGGAGCATGAAGCCTGAAAAGTGGAAGGAACCTGACCAAGCTGAACCTAACCCTCCTGGAAATAGACCAGAGTACTCTTGACATCGGTGGACCACTGCAAGGGGTCGAAGGACACACCTTGAGGGTGACCCGAAGACGGTGGATTCCCCAGAGAAGGGGGAATCTTTAAGAGGTGAGGGGCTGGACCCGAAGTTTCAAACATCCGGGAGTTCCTACGTATCCCATAAGGATGGGAATCAAGCCACACGTAGTTCTTGAAGCGCGGCATGACACAATCGGGCACCAGCGCGGGGAGGGGGGTGGGTCTGGCCCTCACACCCAAAAGAAGCGGTATTTGATATTTCTTGTTTGTCCTTAAAAGTGGATGGTTTTTCATTGTGCGGCGACATGCCTGTGATTAAGAAATCCCTAGCGTCGCCACAATAATCAAGCCATGAAAGGAATTGATAAATGGTGTGGTTATTAACCAGCGCCCAACGTGAGTGTCCCCTGAGGAGAACATCACGATGCAGTGTCGTTTCTCGTCGGGCGGCCAAGACGATCACAGTTTAACGTCGTGTGTTGAGGACGAAGCAACACAGTTTAAGGTCGTGTGGTTCGGACCATGGAGGAATCCGCTTATTGCGGTACGGCAGACACAGCGGAGGTGGGGACACATCCCAGCCCTGCGGTCACGCACAATTCCAGGAGAAGGATCCTGGGATAGGGGCCTGCATATGTCTATCAACCGAGGGGTAGAGATGCTAGCCTCCAGCTATGCTGGGCCTAGAACGCGATTGTTCGGGCGACTCCTTCATCCTCATAGGGACGAGGGTCTAGCTACACATGGCCCTCAGGGAGGACATTATCATATCATTGGTGCTCATATCGTGGGAGCCTCGAATGACACCATTACCCTGGTTGGCCTGCCTAACGTGTTGAGGTGTACTGAGGGTCAGTATGAAGAGTGTCGAGTTCCCACCACAACGCACTGAGGCGGAGTGTGACAAGGACTGCGCAACCAATGTTCAGAGCCTGAAAGAGTTGACATGGCGATCAAGGATGACGCTGACCATATTCGCAACACAACATCCGATCGCGTCAGCCTAGGATGAGGCAAACAAACGAGCATCAACCGCTCAAGCGCAGGATTCATATCGATTTGCTGCCCAGGAAGGCCCGAACAAGAGGAAGCGCAAGGCCCGACAAGTAACACAGGACTTGTCGGGATTGAATCCGACACTATAGGTCATAGACCGGAGTACCCCAAAACATGCTAACAGATCACCGGAAAGGGTAGGAGGACTCACCTTGAGAGCAACCAAAGGACGGCAGATCCCCGTGATCCACCAAAGGACGGGGCTGGACCTGGAACACAAGCGTCCAGGCGGTCCTACGTATCCCATAAGGATGGGAATCAAGCCGTACGTAGTTCTTCAGAGGCAGTTTAACGTCATGCAGGATGATGAGGGGTGTGAGGTAGTCCCACACACGGGGGAGGCGTACGGTGCGGCCAGTAGACCGACGTGAATGAGGACATAATCTCCTGCTCACGCTATACGCCTCGCACAAAAAGGAGGGGAACTTGGGCCAGAGGCCCAACGCGGGATAGAGATTCCCGGGAAATGGGGCTGGGCCTGAAGCATGAATGTTCAGGCGGTCCTACGTATCCCATAAGGATGGGAATCAAGCCGCACGTAGTTCTTGAAGTGCAGTTTAACGTCATGCAGGACGAAAAAGAAAGGGGGGAGCGGAAGGCATCCCCAAACGTGGGGGGTGTACAGCGTGGCGAGCAAACCGACGCGAATGAGGGCATAGCCCCGCGTTCACACCATACGCCGCATACCCAGAGGCACTTGGGCCAAGGGCCCGAGATGGGATGGAAATTCTTGAAGGATGGGGCTGGGCCTGAAACATGAATGTTCAGGCGGTCCTACGTATCCCATAAGGATGGGAATCATGCCGCACGTAGTTCTTGAGGTGCAGTTTAGCGTCATGCAGGACGAATGCTGAACAGTTTAACGTCTTGTAGCTCGGACGTGGTGCAGTTTGGCGTCATGCGGGATGAATGCTGAACAGTTTAACGTCTTGTAGCTCGGACGTGGTGCAGTTTAGCGTCATGAGGGACGAATTCTGAACAGTTTAACGTCTTGTAGCTCGGACGTGGTGCAGTTTAGCGTCATGCGGGACGAATGCTGAACAGTTTAACGTCTTGTAGCTCGGACGTGGTGCAGTTTAGCATCATGCGGGACGAAGTGCACTCAGGCAAAGTACTGCTTGAGGAACCTACCGTTGGTGGGAGGAGTGACACGCTCACCATCCATAGTCGCTAGGGAGTATGTGCAATTGGGATAGACCTTGTGGATGACAAAAGGTCCCTCCCACTTGGGCTCCAACTTGGGCGGCTTCCTACCGGGGATCATTGGTGCTCTTAGGGCCAGTACTAGGTCACCCTGCAGGAAGGAGCGGAGGCGAACCTTCTTATTGAAATATCGAGCCATTCTACATTGATGCCTCTCCAAGTTGTGCAAAGCGCGAAGCCTATTCTCATCCAGTGCTTCCAACTCGACTAGATGGGTTTCAGCAGCTCTGTCCGGCGCTTACTAGTCATAGACCACAGTGCGCAAGGACGGTAACTGGATCTCGATGGGCAGGACAGCCTCAGCTCCATACACCAGGGAATAAGGGGTCATCTGGGTGGAATTGCGAGTCGTCGTCCGATAAGCCCAGAGGGAGTTGGGGAGCTTGTCCGGCCAACTCTTCTTGTTCTGACCAACCATCTTTTGCAGAATGTTAGAGAGGGTCTTGTTAAACGCCTCAATCTGTCCATTCACCTGCGCATGATAGCGAGATGTATGGTTCGAGCGAATGTTGTACTTGGCGTACAACTTCTTCAACTCGGCTGCTCGGAAATTGGCTCCGTTATCCGTGAGGATAGCGTGAGGAACTCCAAATCGATAAATGATGTTGGAGGTCACGAAGTCAGCGATAGAACAGGATTTGACCTCTCTGAGCGGAATCGCCTCTGCCCATTTGGAGAAGAAGTCCATGGCGGTCAGAATGAACCGGCACTGGCGAGCCGTCGCCGGCAGGTAAGGTCCCACAACATCTAGCCCCCAGACTGCAAAGGGCCAAGAATACCTGGTGGTATGGAGAGGCTCCGGCGGCCGATGCACAAAGTTCGCATGAACCTGGCACGCATGGCACTTCCTGGCATACTCGATGCAGTCATGGATCATGGAGGGCCAGAAGTATCCCAACCTCCGAATCTGATGGGACATCTTCGGCCCAGTCTGGTGGGCACCACATGAACCAGCATGAACCTCTTGCATGACTCGTGGGATCTCAACTCCTTGAAGGAAACGAAGGAGAACACCATCAAATCCGCGTCTATAGAGGATCTACTCCAGGCCGGGACTGCTCTGGAGGACAAACTGTGATGCGCGGCGTCGAACTCGCTCACGCTCGGCCCGATCCGACGGGAGAATGCCATGTTGGAGGTACTCACCCAAAGGCGTCCTCCAATCAGGGGCTAATTCGACTGCCATATCTGTGGTACTCGGGGCTCCAGGAACAGGGGCAACCGTGGTGAGATTACTTACCAATGGGCCGCGATCTCCCTCCGGGATAACGGGAGCGATGAGCCTACGGTGCGTCACGCGAATGATCAGGTTGTCCTGTTCAGGCTCCACGAGTGACGCAGTAAGGCTGTCCAAAGCATCTGCTCGACCGTTCTACGACCGGGGAATATGGACAATTTTTGGCCAAGAAGGGAACTGGGCCATCAGGAGGAGGGTGCACTCCAGCAATGGCACAAGTTTCGGCTTCCTGACAACATAGTCGCCATTGACCTGCTTAACGACCAGCTCGGAGTCCCCTTTCACACACAGATGGGGCACATCGATCTCGAGAGCTAACTCGAGGCCAGTGATGAGGGCATGGTATTCCGCCTCATTGTTGGTACAGCCCTCTGACAAAAGGAAAGTGTATGGCAGCATGGCTTTCTCCGGGGTAATGAAGACGATACCCAAACCCACTTTGTTGAGCTTAGGATTATCGAGTCTTCTACCGGTGGGGCTCAGGGAGGCACCGTCAAAGTGCATCTGCCAGCATGGATCGGCACGATCGACCAAGAGAACGGCCTCATTAGGAAAGCCTAGATCCAGCGGCTGATCCGCGGAGGTTGGGTGAGCAACCAGAAAGTCTGCCAATACTTGCCCTTTGATGTCCTTCTGAGACACATACCTGATGTCGAATTGCTGGAGGATCACAGCCCACCGTGCTAGATGGCCAGTCAACATAGGCCGGCTCAGGATATATTTCAACGGGTCTACCCAAGAAACCAACTGTACCTCGTGGTGCTGCAAGTAGTGCCGTAATTTCTTTACGGCAAATACGAGCGCCAGGAAGCTCTTCTCGATGGGGGAATACCTAAATTCTGCATCGAGGAGCATGCGACTGAGGTAATAGAGGCTATTCTCTGTTCCCTCGTTGTTCTTCTAGGCGAGAAGGGCACCAAGGGACCGTTCCAGGGCAGTCACATAAAGGACCAGTGGCTTCCCGGATACAGGCGGCATCAGAACCGGAGGTTGAAGAAAGTACTGCTTGATTTCCTTGAAAGCGGTCTGACACTCCTTATCCCATACATAGGTGGCACCTTTCTTCATGATCCCAGAAAAGGGCTTACACTTGCCGGCCAAATTCGCGATGAATCGGCGTATATAGGCTAAGTGGCCTTAGAACCCTTGCAGTTCCCAGATGTTACCTGGGGGAGGCATCTGGCTAATCGCCCTGATCTTCTCTGGGTCGATCTCAATACCCCGGTATCTTACCACAAAGCCAAGAAACTTCCCGGAGGTGACCCCGAAGGCACACTTCAACGGGTTCATCTTCAGGCAGTGAGACCGGAGGAAGCCGAACACTTTCTCAAGATCTTTGAGATGGTCCTGACGCTGGCGCGATTTGACCACGAAGTCGTCGACGTAGCATTCCACCAGTGTGCCGAGGATTGGCTTTAATATGCGGTGCATCGCCCGTTGATAGGTGGCACCTGCATTCTTCAGGCCGAAGGGCATGACCTGGTAACAAAAGATACCTTGGGGGCCCTAAAGGCAGTGAACTCCTCATCCTCAGGGGCCATCCGGATTTGGTTGTATCCGGAGTATCCATCCATGAAGGAGAGGGCTTGGAACCCTGCCGTGGCGTCAATCAACAGCTCTGTCACCGGAAGGGGAAATTCATCCTTCGGACAGTGGCGGTTGAGATCGCGGAAGTCGATACAGACTCTGATCTGCCCGTTCTTCTTCCTGAACGGCACGATGTTGGCCAGCCATCTGGGGTACAGAACTTCCCTCATGAAGTTGGCTTTTATAAGCTTGTCAACTTCGGCCTCAACCATGGCACCGTGGAATGGGTGCATCTTCCTGGGAGGCTGCTTGAACCCGCGATGGTTCGCCGGGAGACCAAGGCGGTGGATGGCTACCTGAGGATCTAGCCCCGGCATCTCGTCATAGCCCCAAGCGAACACATCACGGTGATGTCTGAGGAAGTCCACATACTGCTGCCGCTCCTCAGAGGGCATGGCGGCACTGACCAATGTGGGTCTTGGATCTGCCTCGGTTCCCAGGTTCACCTGTACTAACTCATCGACCGTGGCGGAGACGCCCTCCTCAAAGGCTGGGGGTGCATCTGCCACGTCCTCTCCACTCGGGGAGGGATCTTCCACGGGAGAGACTGCGTTGGAAACTGCATTGGGGCTACCAGATCCTGCTGGGCCGCTGGTGCTGGCATGGGCGGTCGCGGTCATCTCATCATGAGACTCACAGGCCGTCGAGACCATGGCTACATCCAACCGATGGATTGGGAGGACGTAAGCGTCATCCGAACTTGCCCAGGGATCACTTCCAACAGTGACAGGCTCAACCCCACCTGTCAGGATCTGGTTATCCTTGCTCTTGTAATAGTCTGCGTCCAGATAGCGGGCTTCACATGAGGAAAAAGGAGAGGAATCTCCCTGAAGCACGCCTACTCGACCATTAAGGGAGTATTTAAGGCATTGGTGGTATGATGAGGGAACCGCCGCATGAAGTTGGATCCATGGCCTGCCCATCAATGCGTTATACGCAGTGTCCTGAGAGACTACCATGAATTCGGTGTTGGCAACCAAGTCACCGAACTGGGTATTCAAACTTATCTTGCCGACCGGAGTTTGCTCGGTGTGGTCGTACCCCTGGATCCTGAGGTCGGAGGGAATCAAGTCATCCTCAGACAACCCCAGTCTCCGGAGCGTCCGAGTTGGAATCAGGTTAATCCCGGACCCCGTGTCGACAAGACAGCGCCAGACTTCAAGGCCATTGAACTGGCCAGTAACATAGAGCGGACGAATGTGCCCCTGTATAAGAGGGTCTTCATCCTTACCAGAGAACGAGATGACTGCCTGACATTCGGCGTCCTCAATCGCTTCGGCGTGAAAGGCCACTGCAGCCGCAACCTCCGTCTCAAACTGGAGGGGGCTCTTCAGGGCTTCAGCGAGCGCCTCGCGCATCTCAGGTGAAAAGCGCATCGCCTCAAGGATGGAGAGCCTTGCTGGGATTTCGGCCAAGTGCTTCAGGACATCATACTTTCTTTCCAAGCACGAGCCCCTGGTTGCAGGAGGTTGCTCTGCGGTTGGAGGCATGACGGGCCTTGCCAGTTGGACCGGCGGCCGACTGGTGCTTGGCGCATCTCGCTGTTCACTGGTTGAAGCCCGGGAAGTAGTCACCGTACTGGGACCAGGAGGCCGGGATGGACTCGTGGCAGGACGGAGCTGGTCGCGACGCGGCTGAGGCAGTTCTGCCTGGTCCCACACCACAAACAGTGGCGGAGGCGAATCTGTCATCCCCGGATGGGGGGGCTGTGCGCGCTGAGCTCGGTTTTGAGCCTGCTGCCTAGTCTCAGTGGCGTGCACAGCCTGGCTGGAGGTACCAACTGCCGTGCCCCAGCGACTCTTGTTTTTGCGGTTCCTCCGACGGTGGCGACGACCGGGGACACCAGGGAGGTCCACCTGGTGTTCTTCAACGTCGGGAACCGAAAAGGGATTTACCAGCTCGACAGTATTAACCGAAGCGTACCCAACACTGTCATCGGACGAATCATTCATCACCAGGCGGATCCGAGGAGGGACCCCCATCTCCGGGGGCATGAAATCGCCGAGAGTGCGAGATAGTGGCGGAACTGGTGGGGCGTGCTCTTCCTTCTTGCGCCGCCGCCGTTTGCTCTTCTCGGAAGAGGCAGGCTGGGACGACGATGTCGAAGTAGCACCCGCAGATTCTGGGGGCTTAGGCTGATTCAAGCGCGCACGGATGATTCCATGGGCACGAATGATCGTCTTGCGGGCCATCCAGTTATTATACTTCTGGGATCCGCGATCGGAGACCAGCTGCCATTCGTCCTCGTCGCCACTATCGTCATCTGATCCCACGAACACACCCGCCACTTGTGCTGGAGCTCGGCCCAACCTGATTACATTGTTGTTAATCTGGTATTGGAGCCAGTCCTTAAACACGTAGCACCGCCAGATGGTGTGCCCCAGGGCCCGATGGTAAGGGCAGTAGTGGGGGTTATCCGTGATATGTGCCTCCTCTGGCCTCCAACACTCAGGCAGTCGCACAATCCTCTGCTCCAGGGCGCTCCGGAAATAACCGGGGACCTGATCCTCGTGAAATGAGTAAGTCAGGTATCGCGGGGCCCTGAGAGCGTGGTATTGACGAGGGGCTGGAGGGGCCTGCCGAGGAGGTGGACCCTGATTATCTCGCCTGGGTTGTGGCGGTACATTACGCGGAGGGGACGGCCGGTTCTGGGGCTGCCGCTGCTGGGCCGGGAACTGAGCCCGGGGAGGCGGATTCCTGTGAGGCTGTGGAGCTGGCCTCACCAGCAGCAGCTCCAACTACCTGGGGGCCTCTATCTGGGCAACAGCAGCGGGCTCAGCCCTGCTGACCCTCCTTGCAGGGATCATAAGAGGCAGCGGGTGTGCCTGACTGGCCTGTTGCAGGGCTTCCTCAAGACGTTGAGCTTTGTCTGAGAAGTCCCTGAACCCTCCGGGGTAATTCTGAGTGATCAAGGAAGGGACCAGCTCGGTCTTGACGTTCCCGACTCACAATGTCAGCAACTGCTCCTGAGTCAATGGCATGTCAAGGGAATACGTGAGACCCTTCCATCGGGCGACGAAATCCGCGACTCGCTCATTAGGCCTTTGCTTGCACTTGAAGAGGTCTGCGATACTCGTCTTCCGGGTCGTGGAACTAAACTAGTAGAGGAACTATCTACGAAGGTCCTCCCAGCTAGTTGTCGACCCGACGAGGAGCTGGCTGTACCAGACAAATGCTGGCCCTTCTAGTGTCGGGACAAAGCAGCAAAGCTTAGCGGCCTCCTGCTGCGCCTTAGTTCCCAACATAGGCCCGCACCTCGAGTTGAAATGGGCCAAATGCTGTGGCGGGTCTCCAGTCCCGTTGAAGGGGTAGAAAGTGGGGTTCCCGAACCCCGGAGGTGCCGGCATGTCATCCACCCATGCTGGGTATGGCTTGCCGTCCGGTGGGATTGCCACTTGCCGAGTCTCCAAGGCTTCCAAGAGGGCAATGAGTGCCGCCATCGGATCGTCCGGACATGGGTTCTAGTCCTGGCGAGGATCTCTAACCACGAGCGCATTGCATGGCTCTTCAATCGGGTCGTCGACCGGGTCGTCCAACTCGGCAGCTCGTGGGATGGCGGGTGGAGCGGCCCTTGGGGCAGCGGGAGGAATCCGAGCGGGGTCTCTCAGGTAGTCACTTTTCTCGGGAGGGTGTGGTGAAACATACCGCGCCCTCTTGCCATAGGCAATGGCCTCTCCCCTGTCGGCAAACACGACATGATCACGGTTTCCCGGGAGAGTCTCATCGAGGAGCGTTTGTTCCTGTCCCTGCTGTCCTGGCCTTGGATCACCGTAGTCAGGCCGCCGCTCTACAGCGCGCTCGGCGAGGAGCTGGTCAACTAGCTTCTTCTGCTCGGTGAGATGTTGACGTAGCGTGGCCTTTTCGGGATCCTCCTCCGCCCTCTTCATGGAGGCAGATGGGTCGGCGGGCTTTATAGCCCCGCCGTGCTCTTTACCTTTGCTGACGTTTCGGCTCAACGTCAGTGCTTCAGTGGGTGCGGGGAGACCCAGCAGGCTCCTCTGGTGACGAGTAACTCTCACCGATGGACCCAACGACGGCTTGTCTTCGGGGGGAGATCCCCCGTCGAGAAGTTCCAAGTCGTCCCCCTCTCCCGACAGGTCAGCCATATTGACCGTTTCCGTCCCTGGGGATGTACCCTTAGGGGCACCCAGCGAATCGGGCAGTCGGCAAATCGCACTGAAGCATAGGGCAGCGTACTGCCCCCATCCAGGGATATACACGTGGGGGGTGGCTTCCTTGATAACCTTGCGGAGTACTTGAAAACACTCAACTCATCGTTGTTGGAGGGCCTTATGGTGCCCAAATTACCCAGGGTGCCAAACCGCGGGGAGCGTGGCCAGGTCGATCTGACGGCACTACTCACCAATATCCCCCAGGTGTGCTTGACTCCCGGGATATAGCATTTGTAGGCGGTGAAAACGGGAGTGAGTCTCCTGGAGATTTTGGCGGAAGCATTCGAACTCATCCGGGGTGAGCGATTCTGGTGCATCAAAGTCTGGTCCTATGACTGGCCAAAACTTCTCAGGGAAGTGGCCCTCTACAAGGATGGTCCAGAAGCTCCACGACTCAAACTCGAGACCCGGGTCTTCTTGGTCCCCTTCAGCGACTGGGAATGGACGGGGAGCCGGCAGTGGTGCCAAGGCGGGCCGCCGGGCCGGCGGGCTGGCCGGCGGTGAATACGGCGAGCAGGCTGATTGGCCTCCATATCCTGGGCCGCCCTCTGAGGGTTGCTGTGCCCCAGCTACCACATCACGATAGGATGGGCCAGCGAGTGAACATCCTGCCGTAGCGTTGGTGCTCGCCGAGGGTACACTAGATCGTGGCTCGACCGTCGGTCCCCAAAAAAGGTCTCTGTCTTCTCTGATCGAGGCAGAAAGCGCTTCCGGAGGGACCGGTACCAACCGCAAGCTTGATCCTTGGGGGTCTACCAGGCCCTCGCTACTCCGGATATACCTTAGGAGAGAAGCGGGTATCATATCGATCTCGCTCTCGGGGAGCACGAGGCTGACGTGCCACATTCCTACCCCTACCCCTGACTGGCGGGATCGGGGGGAGGGCTATGTCGCCGAATCATACTCCGCCTCTGTATCAGAGAAACGAACCGGTCGGATCTCTGTCTGGAATTCCCTAACATTCCTCCCTCTACGTCGACTCCTCGCCTTCCTGCCCCTGGGTGGTTCTTCGAGGCATGGATGATCTCTGTCCTGGCGTCCTCTGGCCGCACCGGTGCTGGGGCCAAGAGGACTGGAAACCAAGGTGCGAGGAGCACCGGGACAGATATCAAAGGGGACGCGGGGAGAGATGCTTCCGGGCAGGCCTCCGGGTCGGGATCGGAAGGTGGGATCACCCATGCCTCTCGGATCGGCCACACGGAGTAGACCCTGCTGGTGAATAGCGCTACCGCGAGGTGGTCCGCGGTGGCTATTGCCTGTACCAGCAACCGGGAGAGTCAACCCAACCTGCCTTTGGGGCGGTCGGGGCCTCGATCCAGGTTGGGCATAGAAGTACCCCTGCTGAGGATGCGCAGGGGCCTGGTGACTGGAGCCAACAGTGGCTTGGGCCAACGCGGCCGCTGTTGCTAGGACCCCGAGGTGGGAATCCTCTTCCGCTCGCGCCCGACGTCGGCGTCGGGACAGACGAGTCGGGATCAGCGGCGCAGGAAGGTGGAGAGCCCGTTCTTCGACTTGAGAAGCCTTGCGGCGGTGTCGACGTGGCCTGGCAGGAGCCCTTATTGCCGATCCCTGGAGCGAATCTCGGATAGGGTGGTCCCGAACATCCTCCACCTCTTCCGCATAGGGGAAGGAGCTGTCGGAGCGTTCCGTGGATAAACTCCTGAAGCGGTTGGACGTCGAGGTAGGCAGTGGTGCCTCCATGCGCGGCCCTCGGGGGCGGAGTTGGCGGCGAGGTGCAGCTTCCTCGAGGTCCAGGCGAGCCATGTCCCTGGTGGGGATGACTCCCTGTTCCTCATATCTCCGCACCAAGTTGTTGATCACCCTTCTCTGGATGACCTCCGAGGGGGAGAGAGGGCGTGGTTTCCCTGCAGTTGCGGCTGCTGGGACGGCTATGGAACGGGCGGGACCGCACGGAGTAGCCGCGTTGGTGCTTCCCCTACCCCTGTGCCGGTGGGCGGGCGGCGATCGGGCACTGGATTGGGCGACCTGATTCCTGAAGATAGGGAGAAGAACCCATTAATACTGACAGGAAAAGGAATAGACAACCGATCATTAGTGCCACGACGCCTTCCGTGGGGGGAACCCAGGCCATCGACGTCGTGAGACAGAGTTCCCGATTTCCCTTCCCCAGCCCCTGGCGGGTTCCGTGCCCCGATGCTGAATGCTCGGCCGGGCAACATGCTAGTCTTCCAACACCTTTGAAAGCTATCGGTCTTCGTATTTGAGGAGAAGAGATTCACGTCGGGTTCACCATTTTCTGTTTCGGTGCGGATGTGCGTCGGGTTTCTGTTCCGACGCTGTTCCTCCAGGACACGTTCGCGCGTGCGCCCGTCGACCCGAGGGGACGAGAGCGCGACTTGTGGCCCCGCAGTCCCGCTTTCCAAAGGCGGGCGGCATCCGTCCCTTATTCAGGGACGTCTGCTCCTTGATCGAAACCGGGATGATGGGATGTCGGCTCCTCCTTCCGTGCACGTCTCCTTGGAACTCCTCGCCTAATCCGGGTCTCCCTCATAGATTTAAGAATGTTCGTGAATCTCGTTCCCGGCGCCATATCTTCTTGGACACCGGTTAATTACGCTGCTTCCGCCCAGATGCTCCAAGGAGTCTGGTCGGGGCAGCAACCTGCGGTGAGGAGACCGGGTAGCTCTGGGTGTTGGGGAGTGTGTCTTAACACTGCGAATCTGCATGTCTACCTTCCATCCCTAATAGGGCTTCTCGAAGGCATGATGGCCTGAGGCATCCCGCGCTGGGTGCGGGGAACTGCGTTACCTGAGGTTTTCCTCAGCTTCCCATGTTCAACACGGGGTATGCCGCGAGTTTAACGTCCAGCGGGGACGGCATTGGACTAATCAACACGAGGAGTGGATCGGATGACAGAACCCCTTGCGGGGAACCTCCGACGCTGGTGCCAGCACATGGGCGGCTTCCCGAGTGAATTGGAGTGGAATGAAATGGCATGACCCCACCGGGATGTGGCGGCCCGGGTAAGGATCAGGATGGATGATGGAGTGAAGAGCTTGGACCCCGTAGAGGCTTCCTACGTACCGCGCGTTAGCGCGGATCAAAGTCAGCGTAGTTCGGATATACAGTTTAACATCATGCTGAACGATGGAAAGCCGACTCACGAGGAGGTCGAGGCTGCCGGGCGGAGGATTCAACCGAACCACCTCACACAGAGGGGGATGGAACGGCCGGGTGGATCACAGTTTCACGTCATGCTGGATGTTGGCAAGCCGACTCACGAGGAGGTCGAGGCCGCCGGCACGCACGAAGTGGGGCGGAGCGGACCAGCACGCACGAAGTGGGTGGATCACAGTTTAACATCTTGCTGGACGATAGTGTTTGGGGATTACACTCTAAGGAGGCCCATATGTGGCAAAGCTCAGTTGGAGAGGGACTTGGGCCGAAGGCGAGAGACCTCGATCCCTGTCCCGCCCTCTACTGGCTTCAGCAGTGAGGAAGCACAATGGAGATACACACGTGTAGTCACCCACAAGAGCGGATTCATAGGTGAATCGACGCGAATGTGAACCCGGGAGGGGTTCACTGATGGACGAACCGACGTAAATATGACCGGGACGACCAGGTGGTGGGCTTGAACCTCAGGGAGGCTTCCTACGTACCCTGTTTAGGAGACAGGGATCAAAGTCCACGTAGTTCATTCTGTTAGGACTTACGCACTGAGGCAACCTGAGTGCGGCAAAGCTCAGTTGAAGAGGGACTTGGGCCGAAGGTGATAGACCTTGATCCCTGTCACGTCCTCTACTGGCTTCGGTAGTGGGGAAGCACAATGGAGATACACACGTGCAGTCACCCACAAGGAACTAGGGGTTTGTAATACCCTACCCCCGTGGGCGAAGGCCACTCCAATAAATCGTCCCTAAGGAGGGGCAATCCTGACATCCCTGCAGAGACGAGCGGGTGGGGGCCACATCCAAACCGGGGGGGACCCTGCGTGCGAGGCACTGGATCGGGTGATGCGGACGGTTTAACATCTTGCCGGACGAAGTACAGTTTAACGTCGTGTGTTGAGGACGAAACGGACGGTTTAACGTCTTGCCGGACGAAGTACAGTTTAACGTCGTGTGTTGAGGACGAAGCGGATGGTTTAACGTCTTGCTGGACGAAGTACAGTTTAACGTCGTGTGTTGAGGACGAAGATGCTTGGCAGTTTAACGTCTTGCAGCGCGGACGTGGTGCAGTTTAGCGTCCTGCAGGACAATGGATTCCTGGCAGTTTAACGTCCTGCTGCGCGGACGAATGCAGTTTAACGTCGTGCGAGACGAATTGTTGCCGCCAATGGGTCCGTGTCACTTCGCGCAAGACTGGAGGGCCGCACGGGAAGACAACGCACAGTGCGGGAACCCGGGATGAAGATCATCGGGCGCCACGCAGGCGGGTACCCTCAAGGGGTCAAAGGGGGCGACCCTGGCGGTTTGCGCGCAAAAGAGGAGCTTGGCGCGCAATACCGCGGTTCGGCGCGCAATTGGGCGGGCTGGCGCGCAATTGGGCCAGCGCTTGGCACGCGGAAGATGGAGATTGCGCGCACCGGGCCTCTGATAGCGCGCGGGGAAACGGCCCATTCTTTAACGAATGGCCACTTAGTAAGGGGGGGTGCGCGCAATCGGGCTGGATTGCGCGCACCCGGGGGGCAATTGCACGCAAGAGGCTTATTTTGCGCGTGAAGGCCTTCGGGTGAGGAATTGGTCAAAGGAAAGAAGCCAAAGGGTTTGCGCACAAAGGCGAACCCCGAGGCTAGCTTGCGCGAAATAACGGAGGTTAACTGAAGATCGGCATTGCGCGCGGAGGGGGTGGAATTGCGCGCACGAGCGACCCTTCGAATTCTGGCAAACTTCAAAACGTCGGGGGTTGCCTTGTATTTATAGGCAACCCCGAGCGCGCAACTCGGTTCGCGGGCACGCAATTCGGCTCGGGCGCGGAATAGGGGCCTGGCGCGCAATAGGGTCGCGCAGGGACGTCGGGCGCGGAAAATTACGCGCCGACTCGTCCAATCGCGCGAATCCCGGAAGGATTGCGCGCGAGAAGCCAATATTTTGCGCGGGCCTCCGATATTTCGCGCAAGGCCTTCGGGCCTTCCGAAACATGCTTCTAACTCCAAATATGACCTCGCTTTCCTCATCCGGAACTTCGTTTGAGGAGTAACGGACTTTTCCTGCGTCTACAGTAGGTTTACCAGAATTAACTCAGTTGGAAATTCAATACAGAAATAAATGTTCATACTAAACACCCCAACAAAAATAAAATTAACAATTAACAGCATTTAGCCCCCCCAAATTAGTTTCATGTAGTGAGAAGATTTTAATAACAACAAAATTTAGATTTTAGCAGTGAAGTACCTACCGATTTTTTATTTACATAGTGGCATACAACATACATCCATTTCAATAAATGAATAATCTTAATCATATGAAAAAAAATTGTTTCATTAGAAATAAAACAAGTAGAATTTTATATATTTCAATTCATGAAATAAAATCTTCAGTACACTTGTAGAATAATTTTCTATAATTATATGTTTTAATAATTGCACACCTAAACTGCATAATTTTTTAGTAAGAAAAATGTTTTAAATTGGAAAAACTTTTATTAGCAATAAACAAGATAACAAATTAATGCACAAATATGAAGTACTTCACTATCTAGGATTTCCGCTAATACTCATATATGGAATTCCACTCCTTATAGGACATCGTCAACAACATCTATAAAAATCACAAGGCAAGTAGGAAGAGAATAAAATTTCTAGTAGTGATATAACAATTATGTGGCAGCAATGCAACACTCTATTCAACACAAAATAGTGCAAAAGTGAAAAAAATAAAGAGCATGGGTTGACTCCCTTGAAGCACTAAATTTAAAGTCTATAGTTATAATATATTTAATTACAATTTTTTAATTTATTAACACAGCAAAAACCATGGGTTTCTTCTCTTGCATCTCTAGATTTATAGACCCCAACCAGAATTTTTTTCCTAGATATTTCTATTCCTAATCATTTAATGGGAAGTAATTATTAATAGTGTAAAAATCACTATTATCTAATTTTTTAGGAATAAGATCAACCAATACATTCTTAACTATAGTACCAAACAGTATTCTCAAAAGTTCTTTCAACAAAATAGTTTCTAATATACCGTCCAGCTCATTTTGGCCTCTAAAGACCACATCCTTAGCTCTAAAAATGTTTAAGAGCTTCCCAATAAAATCATTAAAATTGACCAAGAATACATACATGGTTTCCCCAACACATAGTGGTTAGCTCCATCCTAGAATGAGAAGAAAAACCAAACTCTTCTGTATTTTCATCAAAATTTCCAAGAATAGCTTTCATAAAAGACCACTCAGAAAACTCTCGGATGAAGGAATCATACTCAGGTTCCAACATGTGGTACCCAATGTCCATAGATGACTAATATGGTGTGAATATTTAAATTTTACATTGGAAGTCGTTAAAAAACATCAAAATGATCATGAAAGAATGTTCCTAGAAAATACATTTGGCCATAATGGGAACAATATAGTTTTTCATCTGGACTTAGCCAAGAACATACTCTAACTTCAGAAACCCTTAAACAGTCAAATTCATATGGAAAAAATTCAAAAATATGCTGATAGATTTTAGGATAATAATGTGACTCAGTCTCTAGAATGGGTACTAGGGAATGTTTTTTCACATCTAGAAGAAGGATTGAGACAAGATTAGAAGCCTAAAGAAAAGTTTCAATAGGCTGGGGAATAATAATCTATGTGACTTCATGATGAAAAGAACCATACATATCTCAAAACAAAATTTTAAAACATTGATTCTTAACTACATCTACTAAATCAAAAACAACGACTTGTTGAGGATTTTCAAACACTAAAGACTCCTCCACAACATCAATAGCTTGAAGAGTGAGTTTCCCCTAGGAAATATCTATAACAGCACCAACTGTAGTGAAAAAAGGTCTCTATAAGATGATTGTGACTTTCTAATCACACTCCATATCTAATATAGGGATGTATGTGGGTAGTTTTCGTTTTCCTACACTCACTAATAGATCATCTACCATCCCTGAATTGTGAGTGAGTGAAAGGTCGGCAAGTTGAAGTCAAATATAAGTTGGTTGCAAATCTCTAAGAACCAACCTTCTAAACAGGGAATAAGGAATAATATTGATGCTTACTCTTATGCCACAGAAGCAATTATGTTTTTCAATTGCTCATATTTTTTATTGAAATAATAAATTTACCAGGGTCATTCAATTTTGGAGGCAACTTCTTTAATAGGATCGCACTACATTCCTCATTGAGATAAACATTTTGAAACTTCTTCCAATCATTTATATTTTTTAGAAACCATTTGGTAAAAGAAACTTATGAATGGATTTTATTTAAGGCTTATAGAAATTAAATTTTTATACTAAAGAGTCTAATGAATTTAAAAAACCAAAAATAGTTAGGTTTATTATTCTTATTCTCTCTTTTAGTGAAGAGGAATGGGAGAGGCATTATTTTTAGAACATGTTTATTATTCTCCTTCTCCTCAATTCAAATTTTTTTAATTTATTATATAATTAATTAATACTTCATATACCTCAATTCATGAAATTTTTCAGATGTATGTTTAACATTATGTTCAGGTTGAAGAAAAATGTATATATTCCCATATTCTATTTCTAGTGAGTTTTTTTTCTAGATTCAGTTTTTTCATTAGTTTTTGTTTTCCAAGAGTTTTGATTTACTTGTTTTTGGTTTTGAATTACATATATGGTGGTTACAGCCATGATATTCTCTCTCGGATTAAGAATTGATGTGTTGTTCTGCTTTCCCTTTTCTTTATCACCTTTATCCCTAGCCATTTGATCTATTTGATGTTCTAAATTAGGAATCTTACCATATGTTTCCTTCCTAAATAAATTCATCTATGCTAAAACATGTTTTAACAGCCCCTTTAACTCCCATTATGAATTATAATATTCAGCCCCATATTGTTTTGAAATTAAATTTTAGGGTGTGATTGGCAGTTATGTGTGGTTGTCTATTTTATGACACCTTGTACATTCCCATACATGTTTGGGGGTTTTGATCACTAGGATTGTACTGATTAGAGAATTGATCATTTTAACCTTGGTTACTTTCATTAAAACCCACAAATTTGGCACTCTCATCAAACAGGATAGGGAGATCAATGTTAGGACAACATGTATGAGTGTGACCCAACATCCCACAATGGCTAAATTTCTCCATGAAGACCATATCACTAATAATAGTAGTCAGAGGTTTGACATCACCTCTATAGATGACCCTCTTTAAAGAGCACTTGTGATAATATTTTTGAGAAATATTGTCATACACATGTTTTATCTCATCAGTAGTGGAGTCAGAAAAGTCACCCCCACATAATTGGTCAACTAAATTTTGGTTGTAAGGGGTGATATCATTATAGAAGATCTCTCTGAGTATATAGGGAGAAAACTGGTGATTGAGACTTTTTCTAAGGAGACTTCTAAATCTATACAATGCCTTGTGAAATAAATCTCCCTCATCTTAGAAAACCCCAATAATTATGTGCCTAATCTCAGAGGTAGCGTTCCTAGGATATAATTTTGTTATAAAGGTAGAAACCTCCTCTTCCCATGTCTCAAATTTTTCATCATCAATGTTCTAAAACAAAGTCTTAGCCTTCCCCATCAGACAAAATGGAAGCATCCTCAATCTCAACTCATCCAAAAAATTCTCTATGGATGTTAATTGTTGTACAACACTATAGACCTCTCTAATGAACTCAAGGGAATCCTCTCCTAGAAGACCATTGAATGAAGAATGTTGAGAAAGTTGAGACTACTTAATTTCATAGTTCCTATAACTAGTGTAAAGCCTTATACAAGATGGGTTACTAGATACAGTTGGAATTTAAAACTCCATATGCCTATGCAACTGGTGGAATGGAACTATGGGTTTTGACACATTCATGTTTTGATTAACTCTATAATCCTGATGTTCCATTGCAATATTTTTTAGGAGCATCTAAATGTTTTTGTAGATCAAATTTTGAAGGATCTAATGTAACACTAAATTCTCTTGTTATCATAAAAAGTTTGATATTAGAGTGAGACTATCACAATATAATTAAACAGAAAGCGGAAAAGGCAAGAAACAATAGGAATACCTAGTGGTAACAAAAAAATCGAAAATAGTGGTCAAATGAAGTAGTGAAAAAAAGAATTTGTTTTACTGTTTTCAATTTTTTTATCAATTGTTTTTTTTTTGTTTTTTTTTATATTAATTTTTTTTAATTTGTTTTAGAAAAGTAATGGCGTGTGCCTTGCCCGGCTCGGTGCCAAAAACATGGCCAGGATTATCATTTATGATAGTAAAAGATTAAAATTAGTAATCCATCAAACTACTGTATATGTGGTAAGTAGGGTCGAACACATAGGTAAGGTGATTATAACCCCTATTATTCTAAAAACAATTAAATGACCCCACTGTTGTCAGCAGTGGGATAGATTTTCTATTTAAAAAAATTATTTTTTATTTTTTTATTATAAGAACAAATGAATCATCGTAATCTTTTTTCATTTTTGTTCTAAATGGTAATGAAACAAGAAAAATGCTAAAACCAGTATGTAATAGAGATATAAGATGCTGATAAATAACCAATTCAGAGTAATACAACCTGTTAAAAATCGACATTCTACTAGTTTTAAAAATATTCCTTCTCATGATAGTGAAAACAACTGGTACCACTAAAATTGAGTGGTTTATTTCCCTCTCTAGGTGATAAATTACTCTAGATGAAACTTCATGGAGTTTCCACTCCATGATTAATCAACTGTGAGAATTATAGTTTGAAAAAAAATTGAACTACCTGTAAGTTTTGTATTATTCATTTCAATTTAAATGATTAAAAACATTAATCCACAATCAGAGTCATAGAATGATTGTGGAGATCCAAGATTATGTTCTAGTGGTAAGTTCCATTTGAAATAATTCTGATCTGATCTCACATATCAGTTTTGATTCAATTTAAAATTATAGTGAGAATGAAGAAGAAAGATAACTAGAAGACTTGATTTTGACCCCTAAAGGAAATAATTAGCCTAACATCATCTCTATTACGTAGGCATAAATCATTCGATGACAAATAAAGAATGTTTACATAGAATATTGGAAGAGATCTCCCTATACCAGCCTGAATCATTACTGCTCCTAGTCCTCAGGTCTCTAGTGAATGGTTCTCTGAGAAGTCTTCCAAGATTTGCCCCCAGGTTTTCACTCTGCTTGGATGTGAATGATCGAATGAATCCCCCCAAAAAATTCCCATTGCTCTTCTTTTGTGTCCTGTTGTCATTTGCTTCACGTCACCCATTTTTAACCACCGACTTCAAATTCCCTTCATCTGTGCACCATATACGTCCATTTTTTCGTGACTGACATGTCGTTCTAGATTTTCCCCTGTTAATAATTCATGCTGACTTAGTTCATTGTATTTAGACATGTTTTTTACTCTATTTTGAACCTAGAATGGAAAGAAATATCAATCCAAAAAAACATAATTAAAATATTAATGTTTAATTTTAAATAAAAGTTATATTACATATACAAAAGTTAATAAATAAATACTTAATTTGATAAATTTCATTTAGTTAATTAAATATTATTATTATAGTAATTAATTTTTTTTTCAAATTATGGTGTTTTTTGTTAAATATTATTTATCTGAGTATTCAATTAACGTTATTATTATTAACATTTAATTGAAATAACTTAACTATATTCTTAAATTAGATTAACTTAATTATTTTAATTATTAAAATTATTTTTAAAAAATTTAAACTAAATTAAAATTTACATTAATTAGTTAATTTAATTAGTTTTATATTTTATTAAATTTCATATTCATCATTAATTTAATATAAACATTTCTTTTATTTTATTATTTGTTTGTTTGTTTTTTATTTATTTTTTTATTATTTCTATCGTAATACCCCCCCCCCCCCCCAATTTTGGCACAAGGAGGAAGGGGAGATATTTGGTTCCTTCTCCATGAAATAAAATCAGTGGTTCAACTCTACCTCTACGCACATCACTGACAGTGGAACATCCTTCAGGTGTGATGACTCCTCCTTCAATCCTGTGATGACGATAGAACTCCCGTCCCTCAAGGTTCGTCCCCTCACCTTGGGATTCATACCAACTTGTGATTGAACCCTCCAATGGCTCATCTTTCCTTGGTGATCTTCAACCACAGATTAAAAGGACTCAGAAAGTATGTCTTCTATGAAGGATTCTTCTTGTGCGGCGAGAACTTCATCAGATCTGATGATGAGACCAACCGGCATATCTTGTTCTGAATGGCGGAGCAAAGGGTTTCTAGTCTTGGAATTTGATTTGATCTCGTTCAAATCTTTCAACAGGGGAATGAGTTGGTTGGTTCGTATTCGGGGTGGAAAATCTTGTCTGAAGTAGGGGCTTCACATGATGCTATGGGGAGAGGATGATATAGTGTTGTGGGTGGTTTAGATTTTTTTTATATAGAAATGGCTAGATGAAGTTGTATAGATTCTTGTTTGAGTATGTGATAGTGTTTGATTGTGGAATGACAGTGGGTATGGTGAAGGCAAGGTTGAATGTCAACGATGAGAGATGTGATGGACCAGTGAGATGAGGTTCTTGTGTCAAACGTGTTTGTAGAGATGCGGTGTGGGAGACTATTATGGCAATGTGAGTTACGGTGGAACTAGTGCTGCATGTTACGGTGGCAAGGTAGATGGGTGAAACCAGTGTGAAAGAGATAACCAGTGGCACCGTTATGAGAATGTGAAATAGTTCCAAGATGTGATATGGTTGAAGAGAAACAGTTCCTCAAATGGTTACGAAGGCAAGGAAAAGTGATGAGATAAAAAGGAACCGCTAAGACCATGAGGAGTCATGGTGGCACTGCAAAAGTGAAAAACGGTGTCACCACAATACTGCCTAAAAACATAAAAATAAAAAATAGATTAAAAAGATTAATATTAAAAAAACCATTAATTTAATGTAATAATTAATATAAACAAATAAACAATTATATAACTCGATAATATAAGTAAAATTTATGAAATCGATAAATCTATAATTAAATAATTATTAACCTCTAAAATAAAATAGATTTTAATTATTCAATAATAAAAAAATTAAAATTATATAAAATAGCTACTAGAACAATCTAAATTAATTATAATATAAAATTTATTATAATCTTATTGAATTCTTTAGTTAAATTACGACATAAAATTATAAAGTTTGGATAAACTTAGTTTTTTCAAAATCATACATTTGTAATAAATTAATTATTAAAATACCTCTAATAATTATGTTATATTATTTTAAATTGATCAATATTTAATATAATATATGCTAAATTCATACTACATTATTTTTGTGCATAAGAAAAATTAATTAATTAATTGATTGATGTTAAGTTATTATAAATTCAGAGAAAAACACCAAACTAAATAAAAAGTCATTTGACTATAAAATTAAAGAAAGATATAAATTAAATTTTTTAAAGGAAAAAAGATGAATTATTATAAAAAATTATTAATTAATAGATTTGTGGATAAAAATACAAAAAAATCAATTATTTATTAAAAATTGAGTTAATAATTAACTGAATAATTAAAAATTTATTACTAATATTTGGGAAAAAAACATGTAAAATAATCCCACATCAATTCACATACCAATTCCTTATTCACTATAAAGCAAATGGATCATATAACATCATTCCAAATCTTATAAAACATTATATATCAACATTAAACTTAAGATACATACCATTCTTAACTGATTATACACTTTCTTACAATATGAAATCCTCCATCATAGCCTCCTTAATTCATCCTAACAAAAATGAATACACTTATACTTGATCCAAAAGTGAATAAGAATATATATTTGATTTTAGGACAAAATTAATTAAATAATTTACTTAATAATATGTGGCTGGTCATATCATAGATAATGATACATTATATTTTAAATTCAAGGCATTAACTACATTTTCATAACTAGGTTGATAGTGAACTGTGAAATCATAATCCTTGAACAATTCTATCCATATTCTTTTCCTTTTGTTAATATCCATTTTAGTGAATATATAAATTAAACATAAATTATCCATATATATTTAACATATCTCTTAAGATATATGACATATCATGATTTTTAAGTTAAATAAATCTACAACCTACTCATGGTCATGTGTAAGATAATTATCTTAATGTTGTTTTAATTAATGAAATCTATAGATGATAAACCTATAACAACCTAAACTGAATCACCGTATATGAAATGTAATGACTCCTGAACTCATGCATTCCTCCACATACACAGAAGAAATCTAATTAGAAATGAGGATATAATGTTTTACCTTGAGGAGATTATACCATCCATTATTGTGCATAGTATTAAATTAATTACAAAAGGTAAAATAATATAAAATTGGAGAAAGAGTAAAAACAATGACATACAATTGGTATGAATGAATACATAAACTATAAAAACAAGAGTTAATTATGATACAACAGTTTATCCCCCATAGGATTGATAATGTTTGAAATCAATGAAGCATAAAGAAATTAATAGGAGACTCTACATCTCCAATCCTCACCAAATTATTGTCTCTAGAAGCATAGAGACTTGTCATTATAGATGATCAAACCATAACCCGAACTCAATCTATTCCTGAAACATGTTACAGATTTTTGGTTATAAAAGTTCCCTAGATTCTTGAGCAGGGTTTCCTTACAAATCAGTATCACTCAACTAATGTGGTCTAGTAACCAAATTCTAATATAAAATGTACATACATATCATAAGCTTATAAAAAACTACACAAATAATATATAGCTTCACAACATGTAACAATGTAACAACGAACAAAAAATAAGTAAAAAAACTGGTGTTGAGTCATCATGAGCTAACCAAGCCACCAGAAATCATGATTATACCTTTTTTAGTTCCTAAATATAAGGTTAATCATATAATTTACAAATTTACTAAGATAAAAAAATAGGAACAAAACACATCTACTAGTGGCCTCGAGGGATAGTGTTAGATCAATCCTTCATACTATCATATCATGGCTCCATAATGGTTCGAGCCTCTAGATTGGTTCAGCCCATTTAATCCTCAAGTCAGACCCCTAGGAAACTAATTTCCAAACTCACAACCTTGGGTTTGGCCTCCCATACAATCATTCCTTTACCATTTTCTCATGACCATCATCATTATCGCAAGTTTTGGGCACTCTCTCTCTCTAAGGGACACACATAACTCGATGTTACACCTATATCTTGTACTATATATATCCATGATATCATCGTAACCCACATAACATGATATAGAATATTATTAAATAATATAATGGAATAACAAAATGAGTGTTTGTATATATATATATGGTTATCATTGAACATGGAATAATTGGCTACACATCCATACTCATGGTATTAAACATCATAAAGGGAATCACAGTCTACGCACACCCCCAAATATGAACAAAATCTATAATGGACAAATAGTTATTCCAAAACTGGTATAAAATCACATCAAAATTTTCATAAATAATTGATAATGGTATATCATTATGAGTCATAGAAACTACACAATTTATCAAGGTCAACATTATCTCTCCGAATAATTAAAAATACACTCGTAATAATCAATATACATGTCCTCACATCAATACACACACCACACACTTGAGATCTAGGAATATATTATAGACTTCTGATATCTAGGTCACATGGAGTAAACAATCCCACATCAATGTTTCTATTTAGTCTAAGGAACTCATATTTGATCAATCCTTATCTATGGGTATCTAGTTTCAATCCAGTGCCGAAGGGTCTTTCAGGTCCCTCAGCACATTGTATAATTATATCAGGAAATGTTACTTTTGTTAATTAATACTAATTAATTAAATTTAGGAACATGGAATGATTTAACTAGAAAATTTTTTGAAGGTACTTAAGGACCCTTGCACATGGGTTTGATATATGATGCCCATGGATGATGATTTTTCACATATGAATATTGTAGAATACATGGAAAACTTAAATTATGTTGTTGTGTAATACATAATTCAAGTCATGTGATACCATGTTTGATTCTTAGATCCCATGCATCTGGTTTAGGCACCCCTATAAAACTATGTAATTTTATTATCACATGAGTGTGATTAAGAATCCTAATATAAAATGACATCCTTTAACACTTGTGTATATATTATGATAGACGATGATATTCGATGATCTATTAAGTGTTTCATCATATTCATTTATTTCATAAGAATATTTCTAAAACATGTTGACCATTCTTGATAGTTATCACATCTGGGTACCTGTGTATCCCGTGAGACCTCTTTTGGTGTTTTTTGTTATTTTTATTATTTTATAACTTATTAATACATGTAAAATTATGATCACATGTATACTACATTACTACTAATACTCATCTAGTTATTCTACTCTAGAATTTCATCATAATCTCAACCATGTTATGTGTGCTACCATGACATTGAGGTTTTTCTTGGTACTTGAGAGAGGTGGAATGTCATATGATGTGCATCACCTATATTGGGATGGTACATGGCTTTTGATGATGAAAATGAAGGACCAGAGAACTTGGTAGGTCCATCATGGTATAGGGACCTGTCATGAGATAGTGAGTTAGTGGTATGATAGCCCGAGGTTCTCACATGTTTCATGGGTGGTTTATGACGATCTAGATGCCTAATATATGATGGATTAATGATAAAATAGTCATGGGGCCTCATTGAACTAAATACCATAATGGAATTTGGATGTGATTTATGATCTTAGTGCCTTTTTCATTATCTCTTTTGATACCCAATTACTATTCTTTCAGCATGAAGCATATGCAGATGTGACTAAGGATTGTGGTGTCTTGGTTAGTGCATGGTCACTCAAAACATGGTTGTTTATTACATGTGTGTATGTTGTGATACTATTCAATGTCACACAATTATATATGGCATATTTAAATTATATTTATCTTATCAAATTCTTGTAAACTAAATATTATCAGTTGGGGACTAGACAACATTGGTGGTGTCCTACTCAGTTTTACTGACCCCCTTCTCAGGCTTCCATGAAACATTAGTACATGAGTATCACTCACTTTTTATAGTTATAATTTTGAACGAGGCTAAGTTTTTATAATCAATAATGATATATAATTATTATTTCAAAGATTTTGGTGAGATGAGGATTGATGTTCTATCTCCTCCATGTAATTTTATACCATTTCCAATTTTTATAAATGATCATCCTTATGGATGATCATCTGTTTTATATTTTTTTAACCTTGATCCTATTTCCCCAATATTTATTCATGCATATAATTTTTTTTATTTCACACTCTAGTAATGTATTTTTACAATTTTATTTAATCAGCTTGTTCTTTTTAGTATAATATATTGTATAGTCTCATAATGGTTCTACCCAGTAACCTCCTGTCTAGTTGAAATCATATAGTGTTTTGGGAGGTGTAACTAAGATCATTTAGATTCTATCTCAGTCCTTATGATTCCAGTAGGGATGATAAAAAATATTATCCTTGAAAATGATGTAATATGTTTGGGAGTGGGTTTTGTTGGATTCATTGAAATATTTTTGTAGTTATGATGAAACATTGACTAGTGCTTAACAAACACCTTTTCTATGTGATGTCCTTATTTCAAGGTAATGTGATTTATGATCTTGGATTGTGTTGATATCATATTTATCTCACCTCATATAATACAGATGGATTTTTAGGTTATTATTTCATATGGATATAAATCATTGATGAATGAAAAGTGGTTCCACATTCATAATATTATTTATGTAGGTTCCAGATGACATATTTTTTTCTTTTTTGTGATCTTATTGACATATACATTTGTCTACATCAAATAGTATTTCATGTGAGTATATGATTTCGCACACCTCGATAAAAAGGATGATGAAGAAAGTTAAATAAATTATAATTTGGTCTCTCTATGTATATAAGGTCCGATTATCTATTCTATTCAGGGTAAATTAATAACTAATTTACTAGAGAACAATCTATGAGTATTCAATAGATATGTCGCATTGATTAAGGATACCACATTAGAAAATATGATGTTTTCTATATAGCACACAGTGTTATCATGTTTATCCTAACCATCCACCAATGGCCAAATAATGTGTTTTTTAAAAGATTAAATCCATCATGGATTTTAATTGGATATGTGTGTAGGTTATGTTTCATGAGTGGTGACCCATACAGAATCCTTTTGAGGGTTTTACGAAATACCTAGTTCCCTCTAAATGTGGCCATTGATACTATTGATTCTTTGTCTCATGAAATATGAAGGTATCCCAATTGATGTTATTCATTATAATGAAATGGTTAAGGTCAATTTCATAGTGGTGGTTTTCATTGAGAAAATTGTTGTATTCAATGATTTACCCTTTAAAAAGATTACTGGAAGTTCGTTCATGCTTCTATTCAATATGGGAGTATAAAGAACCTTCAGTTCTTGTGATTTTGGTACAAGATTGGTCTATATAGTTATTGGATACTTTTTATTGATGTTATAATTAGGGGTTGTCTATCCTTTTTGTTTGTAATGAAACTCTCATTGGTTATTGAGTGAAATTCTTAGTGGTCAGAAATTTGAGGTTACATTGTCTATATATTATCAAAAAAATAACTGACACACATGTGTTGGTTGGTGTTTGAGGAATCTGGATCACAAAGAGATGCTTTTAACAAATAGGATCACCATGTGGGTTTTGGTTTTTATGAAAGACACCGTGTGTTGTAGAATTTTTATTGTGCATGAATCGTTATTTTTGGTCCATTACTCATGATAAAAAAAATTCAGTAATAATTGATCTGTACGTCCTCACTATAAAATCCTTGATGTGTGATAATTCATTTCGCAGTTGGTCACAAAATCTGTTGAACTGATGAGGTAAGGAGGTTAGTTGACCAACGAAAAAGATTTAAGTTCTATAGATAACCTTGGATATGTTAGTTGTGGTAGAACAATAATGTTTTTGGTTTAAAAAACCCATTCTACTTGAGAAAATTTGTTTTGTGAGAAGATAATTAATCCTGTAGGTGGTGAGTTTAATATGAGGTGATATTTTTCTATGGAGGAAGATTGCATTGAAAACAAATACAAGAACAGTTTGTGGTAAACCAATGGTTTTCATATATGAAAATGTCATGGTATATTTAGATCCTTTTATTAGAGGATAAGAACCATATAGATGGCGGTTGTAACAAATTCATAAGATGACAGATAGAGTTACTCTCATTGAGATTTTAATTTTGAATATAGTGGAATATGTTATGATAAATTGCGGGTTTTTGTCATTTTAGCATGATTCTTGACAATCGATTCGATCAGACGATCATGCTTAGTCATTGAGATTGGAAATATAATGTTCTAGTGATGGGGAAAATTATTTTGGGAATTGTGATGCGAAATTATGGATTCTCCTATGATGTAGAATATTTTGTAGTCATATATGAAAAACCAATCTTGAGTAAATGATCATGTTTTGAGGAATACTAACTATTCACCATCATGGTGACTCTAGAAGATTAATTCATAGAGGACATAAATGTTTATCGGTTTATGTTTAATTTCTATTGTTTTATTTAGATTTGGAACCAAGATGATAAGTTTTGAGGGATTTTTAATCATAATATAGATTAGTGTGTTATAAAAAGGTTTTGGGACGTTGGTTCCTTGATGTGTGGTAGAGAATAATGTGGGTGGTTCAAGAGGATTATGAAAGAATTAGAGAAATTATTTTAGAGAACATTTCAAATTCTATAAGGATCTTATTTAATGATTACTATGAGTCATTATTCATTATGATCAACTATTACATGAGTGTCAAATTTTAATGCATAGAACCTTTGTAGGAAGACAGCTAAAAATGTTCTAATTGTTATTCTATATGAACATGAATGCGGTGGGTTGGAACTACATTGATCTATTCATTTTGGGAAAGACATTGAACACTAAAATAAACTGACACATTTTAGGAAGGTGACACTTTCCATGGGTTATGTAGGTCAGTGAGGCTCATTGGGTTGGTTTAGAATCTAGAATGTCATATCAGTGTTAAATTTTCACTTGTTTTTAATCAGACATATTTTTATCGGTGAAATCTTGTTTCAGTGCATTTTTAATGATGTAACCCTTGTGATGAATATTTGTGAAGGTTCCTATAAGGAAAAGAATATTATAAAGTATGGGAAAATAATATTGTGGTGCATAGAACATCCACAACCATATGCTTGGGTTTATTTGAGGAAGATATAGGTTAAAGGCATCCCTTTCATTTATCGATGATTTAGTAGTGTGACCGATCATTTCAATAAAATATGGATAGATGAAGTAAAACTAGAATTATTATTTGATGTTGGAGATGGTAGAATAGTGCAATGTTATGAACATTTTTTGGAATGCTATTCGATCACCGAACTACTGGTTTGGTTTTTATTACATGATATTACTATAGTTAGAGCACCATTGATTGGGAATCACCATTGTAATTTGGACTCTCATTGTGGTGAAACCATCAGTTTGGGGAAAGGATAGTAGTTCATATAATAAATTATAGGATAGGTGGGTCTTTTGAGGACCACCATGTTGTTTTTTAGGATGAATCTGGTCATTTTTCATGGGTTCTATTTTTTACCATAGAGTCGTGTTGTGGGAGCATGGTCGACTATGAAGTGTGAGTGTATCATTGATAATGAATTTAGTGATAAATGATGGAACAAAAGTAAATCCTTATGGATGGTGATCCTAAAAGAATAATTTATGTGTATCATATTCTTCCACAATTTATTGAGTATGAGAAGAGCTAATATTGGGAAATTATAATAACCATAATCAATTCCTTTATAAATTTACTGGGGAAATTAATGTTTGCCAAATGGTGGATAGTTATTTTTATAAATGGAGCTCAATTATATTATTTGATGTTTTTAAAACCTCTATGATATGTTTTTTTGGAAATATTATGCATTTCAGTTGATTTGGGAGTGATTTTGGGTGGATTTGAGGCGATTACTGCATTAAAATGATGTTTGAGAAATGATTTATATTGTAACAATATTTTCCACCCACAAATCATTGTGGTCAGACACCCATGAAATTTTGTCCTAAATTTTCATGATATGAAACATGTTTTCATAAAGAAAAATGATCATCAGAAATTATATATCCATTCTTAATGGATGGTATTTTTTCATAACCTCATATTATATTCCGTCAAATTCTCATTGAGATTTTTTTTGGGAATGGAGGGTTTTGGTGTCTTAGAGATCCTTCAACCTTGTTTGTTCACCGATCGAAGATCCATTTTTTTTATGATTCCCTATTGGTATATTTAATAATTTGAGATTCCATGATGTTTCTAATTTTACTCATAATATTATACTTCTATTGATAATAGTTTTGTAATGATAAGAGAAATCTTATAGAAATATCACTAGATTTTGAATGATTTATTAGGAGGATGATATAGATGTTGATCAAAAAATAAATAGAATGTCATGTGATGATGAACTGTGTTGTTCATGGGCGTTGTAATGAGGGATTTTTTCAAGTTGAGTTCTCCTATATTTTCCAATTTATTTATATTGATATTTTTTTGATTTGTTTTCATGTGATATGGATTTTTCATGGAATTATTTCATATGAGTTTTATTGAAATTAAATATACAATTAGTTATATTTCTAATTGGAAGATGAGATATGGTCTGTTAATCACTATTTATTCCTTTTATGTTTGAATTTATGGTTCCTTTTATGAAATTCATAAATTACAATTAATTTATTATAACTAGTTTTGGAATGATTTAGCAAGATATTGGTACATTTTGAATTTGAATAAGGCCAAATTTTCATTGGAAACATTGTAAAATATGTGGTCCTTTCTTTATATTGGAGTTGTATTCTTTTTAGGTATGAGGTCTCATAAACTCTACCAGCTGGTATTTATGTCTATTCATTGTCATGTTGTATTATGGTCACTACCTTTTACAAATGACCATGATAATAATAATGAGTTATGAATAATAAATATAATAAATTTATTAATGATTCTTTAGTTGTAATTAATTACAAGAATAGTGAAAAATATAATTAAACAATCTATAATGTGCCTTGGTGGACCCTTGTGTATTAGATTAATACTAGAAAACGATACAAAATCCAGGCTTTCATATGAGTGACTTTGACAATATGGTCATGATTAGGTGTGTCATGGTGGTATAGGTTACATAGATCATGTGAGACCATGTTTTATTACTTGATCACATGTGTGTGGTGAATATAGTAATGTGAGACCTTGTATACTGATTATGAAATGTGAATGTTTATGTATCCAAACAGAAAAATTTCTCATTGACCGCATTTTTAGATACATAGAATAATATTAATATTAAATGATCTGGTATGTGTACAGTCTTTTGGGACTATTACCTTAATCCTTTCTCAAATTAAAAAATATAATATCTAAAGACCATGTTTTCCAAAATTAATAATTTATAAAATAATATATAAATCAATTATTTACAAAAGAACTACATATTAAAAAGGAAAATATAATCATGACAAAAGAAACACTGGAAAATGTTCCCTTGTTGACACCATAAAAAACTATTAATAGATGGTATGTAAAACAATTTAAACATAATTATAATAAAAACACATAACTCAATAATAACAAATAATCCAATTTAATTAAATTAAATCTAATAATAAATATTATTTAAATCAGAACAATATGATTATTGAATCATCTATCAATACAATGATTTCATTAACAGATGACATTCTCCTTCCATTCTAAAAAATATCCATATATTTCACATAAAACCCCCTCAAGATCAAGTGGAACTGCCATTTGACTTTTCATATTAGAATAATATAGTGATAAAAAGATGGAGGATATGTTGTAGGGGTTATAAACCTATAAGTATTTCAATGGATAAAATGAAATATGAGGTATCTATAGTGATAAATGGATTTAAAATATGTATATTAATGAGTTCAAATGATCTCTTAAAGGCAAAAAACCTCTATTCCAATCCAAACCATCATAAGGGATTTGGTGGGAAAAATTGATGTTCTGGACAAAGGGAATCACTTCAAAACCCCCATAAAACTAACCATGATTAATTTACATAATGAAAAAAAGTCTCACATAATTAAAATTTTTCATGAAAACATAAATGATTACGACCTTGATGGTTTAAGGTTTGACATATAGTTTCAAGCCGTGAATCATTCATATAACACCATATTGTTGAATAAATCCATTCAAATTTTACCTACCTCAATCTAGGTCATTCTCAAAACCTTTATAATTTCATATAAACATCCTTTACAAGAATCCAAACCATTATATTACTAACTCGAGCTCCGGTTCTTAAAAATTACCATCCATAAAATTCAAGGACCTAATTTTAACTATGAAATATAAATCTATAATGATGATGGACATTACAAAGCCCATAATTCATCATAATTAAACAACTAAGCCCTACAAAATAATCACCATAAAAAAAACAAATTCACCATGGAATTTTGTAACATAATCCACTGATTATTTAAATAATCTTATTTTAAATTTGTGAAAACATTAAACACATTATTTTGTCTAGATGAAATTAACTCCTATATTAGCTAACATAGTTAGTGGTCTAGATAATAAAGAAAAAATTTCAATGAAATATTCATATTAACGCACCTATCCATGATGAAATCTGATTTGAGTGACATTTTTAGGCTAGGTAAATCCTTCAAAATCATTGGAATTATAAAGATCCATAATTATTCTATATATTTCTAACATTCGACTGTGAAAAAAAATATGTGCCAGTCAAAATTCATATTTACTGAATTTTCTGGGTAAATTATGTTATTTTATGATTTTAATAACAATCACCATATTTTCACTTGATATTCATAGAATTTATAGTATAACATATTATCATCGAAAAACACAACAATTTTTTTTTCAAATACTCATAGGAAACTCTATTCATTTAATCTAATAATACATTACATACATTTGTAAACCAAAATTGAATAACCACAAACTCTTAATAAACACTGTTATTATTAAATTTCATCCTTATAACTTCTCCCACCTTTACATTTTTATAGTGATACTCATATCTTATAACAACCATCAATAAACATTATGCACCTTGGTTATAATCAAACAATTAATCGAAATTAAATAACCGGAACATATTTATAACAATTTTCTACAGAGTTATATATAATCAATAAAAAGTGTTGTGGAATAATCGTTGTTTTTTAAAAACATAACTAGAGTACCCATAATGAAATTCCGAAGGTCGATGAGTCACTTGTTAAGAAAATAGATTTATTTATTCCTCAATTTTAATAACTCTTCTAAAGACAATTTATATTTAGGCTTTGAAATTTGATTTTCATCATAAACAAATTTAACTAATAACCCAATCACTAAATTAAGAATAATAGTATTAAAATAATAATGAAATAATTATACATATTCATTTAATACTAGAACCGACCCAATTTGAATAGATCAATTATTCAAAAAATTGTGAAAAAACATTCACACCAATATTTTATCACTGTCTCAGATTATAGATATGTTATCAAAGGTATGAATTTAATTAAATATAAAAAATTAAATCATTCTTAAAAGATTTCTGTATCACTCTAAAATATATTATAATTTTAAATTGAGAGACCATCCATAGATAAAATATCATAAAATAGACAAATGGGAAATAAAACAACATTTTTAGAAAAAATAATTCCAGTGATGATAACATTATCATATCAATAAATTATTTTTCCCTTAAAACTACCCCAACTATTTTTTAAATAATATATGATAGTATTTATTAACTTTGTTTTTTAAATTTTAATTGGAAATTCCTTAGATATAAAATAATTCATTACTCCAAAATCAATAAGGACATTGTAGTAGTCTGAAGAAACACCTAATGAACCTACAAAAATATAATTTGAGGGTCCAAAATATAACATAATTTTGTAAAAAACATTTTTACATACTTTTTTTGAGAACATAATGATTCAAACCATATGTAACTAAATGTGGAAAAAAATTCAAATAGTATTACTAGTCAATATAATAAAAATATTTTACTACCTTTATTATATTACTAGAAAACCCTATTACCATTTGTCCTTTATTTATGGGCATGGGCCATGTGTCCAAACATTCAAAATCTGATAAAATTCCCGAATCACTAATTTTAATATACTGAATGCTTCATTCTACATATGTCATAATAATTTTATTGAATTTTATCATCATCTAGATTCATTAATGAATTCATTATGATTTCCTACCATTTTTATCACTTATTATCTATATTGTTGTAATATTATAATAACATCATTTTTTAATTCAATTCACCTAACAAAATTAATTTATATCGGTCAAATTTATTAGTAAATTGATCCCTTTATAAATATATATTACTTCAGGGGTAATATTGATCTATTTTACTATCATGGTCCAGACTAATATTTTTTGGATAATTATTCAATAATGTAAAATTTGATTCATAGGTGGAATCATAATCCTCCTCATTTTACATTAAATAGAGGAATTAATTTCCCATTATAATTCAAATTTCATTAGGAAAATATTATACATCGAATAGATATTTAAATATAATCCAATTGGTGTCATCAATTTCTTCCATTATCTTAGTATTATAAATAATTGAAAAACGTTGATTAGAATCACCTTTATAATGATAAATAGATGTGGTTGAATTATTATATTCTAAACATCCAAGAACATCAAATATTTTCTCTCGGTCATTGATTAATTATTCATTTTTTCACTCGATATAATAATACACTAAAGTATAAAGGGAATTTATTTATGAATATATATATATATATATATATATATATATATATACTATTTACATGTTACTTTATAGAGGATTCAATTATTTTCATTCATAAATTCCACCCCTGATAGCCAGCACCAAATATTCAATACTTATTCATACTACTCTATTCCAGCCACTATTGGTTTCTAATTCAAAAGATTATTATCCTCTAGATTCCTTAATAAATTAGCTTCCTTATTTCCACTCTGAAGAATCATTATAAAAAACATGAATTAGATGAAGCATCATTAAATGCACCAAATTCTATAATAATATAATATAACCATAAATTAAATTCTTCTTAAACATTCAATTAACAATATCATAGACGATAAATTTATGTAAACTCTTTTACTCCAACAACATATAACACACCATTCTACAAAAAAACAATAATTACATGATTTTAATAAGTCTTATATTTTATTATATTTAAGTCATATTTTAATTTTAATGTCGTAGTGATTTTGGTTAAACATTATAAGAATTTATAAATGACAACATAGTATCAATTTTTTCTTATAAAACCAATTATTTACTTTTACACTTACTTCATTAAAGGTAAATCCATTTTTAAATTATGAATTAATTAAATTTTATAATCATCCGTATTCAATGTGATGAAATTATTTAAGAACATAATATAACAAAATAAAATTTTAATATTATAGAAAAAATAAAATAAATATGGTATATTATTTTTAGAATTATAAAATTAATATGAGTGTTTTTTTCACAATAAACATTTTTTCACAAATATCCATTAACTATTAAATGAACGCACCATAATTATTAATAATGTTCATGAATAATTTCAAATGATTTCATATTGTAAAAATGAAAATCATAAGTGTTTCTATAATAAAATAAAAATCCATTAATAATATTCCTTGGAAACTATCCTTTCAACTTTATTAAAAAAGGCCATAAAGATTTCCTAGAAACAAAAGATCATTTTCCTGACTTTTGAAATACAGAAAATTATTTTAAAACAATTAAAATAATTTACATAACGTAAAATTTTAAATTATCATTACATTAATGCATAGAATAGTAATTATATTGGAAATACTAAAACATATATTTCCCATTTCTTCCATGTGTAACCTATCTCTAGTTAACTCCATCACTTTACCCAAATCATTTCAGACCTGAATTAGGATCATAGAACATTAGATGTATTTTTTGTTGATCCATCATTATTATATAATTTTAGTGAACCATAAAATAAGAAAAACACATATATCTTACTTTTTAATCATAAAACCTGTTGGAATTGGGTTTCAATCCAATAATAAATAACCAGTTTTATTTTCTCAAAATGATGAGAAACCGGTTATTATTTTGTACGAAAACATTTTAAAACTAAAAAATATAAAAATATTTTGAGAAATATTTTCTTTGAAAATATTCATGAAATATTACATTACAAATTATGAAAATAAATAATGTCTCTGATAGTGGTGAAAATTTATCTTGTAATATAAGTTAGAAAACATTCATTTTTTACTTTATTAAAAATGGTCCAAAGATGTGAATGAAAAATGATTCAAAGAATCATTTTTAAATCATCAATATAAATGTAAAAAATTCATTATATATGGACATTAAAAATAATTTATATATAAATAAGAACATACTTATATCATTTTGAAGAAAAGGTAATTGGGTAATGAGATTTGAAATAAAAAAATAAGAGAATATTTTATAAACAATCCCTTAAATTTTTTTCTATGTTGCATCGTACATTCTCTAAATCCTAAAAACTAAATTATATTAGATTTATTATATTATTAATTACCTATTTTATTTTAATTTAATTTTTATTAATCATTAAATTTAACTTATTTCCATTTTTTATTTAGTGAATAAAATAGTTTAGTTTATATAGAATTGTTTTAGTTCTCATTTATTTTATTACCTTGAAACTACATCAGTGAATTGATCGTGGGATCAAAATAGGACATTTTATTATGAATAAAAACAAAAATAAAAAAAATCATGTAGAATGAAGTATTGGAGACTAAGGTAATTCACCCATACAAAATCATCACACTCATGAAGAAAGGATGCCATATTATAATAAATAATGAAATAGTTACTCTATTTACCCTTTAATTCATGGAAATATGCAACATGATTACCTTCAAATCAAGTATGGTTCATGATTTATCACATAATATTGTCCACATATCATTGGATGAGATAAAAAATAGACCAAGAAGTATCATACCTCCCTTGGATGGAGTTGTTGATAATTGGGGAATCTGTTTCAATCTCAATGAGTGTATTATTAGAGGCACAACAAATCTTCTTCCCACGAATAAAATCATTATCATATTCTATAATAGTGTATAAAAATCCATATATGTTTATAAAATAAATAATCACTAATATATTGTTGTAACAAGCAATTCCTTTAACTCCCATGATTTCTAGGTTGTATGAGATGTCATAATTGATCTTGAAGCGATTACTATGGATTCCACTAGACACATGTACCAGATAGATCCATTATGTTAGGGGATGAATTAGATATTACAGCACTAATAATAATTCTCACAGAGTATAAATTGTCCCAAAATCAATATATAATCCCCAAGGATGGGTCTGTAAGAATAAATAGGAGCTTCTAAAACCTTTCACCCATGCTTTGTTCTTATAATCCCAGATGAAGCAACAACCATCCAAAATCAGAGTGTCCTAGTTATTTCATTCCAATATGTTATCATATACCCCATAAAAATAAGAATGTAAAAATATAGCACAAATTCGCTCTGAAATATCAATGCAAACAAGACTCTCAAATCGCTCCACACATCTTTATCCCAATTACATTAAAATAACAATTGATCAACATACTCTTCTTTGGAGTGTCATCAAAAATACATATAGACACATCATCAATTAATTTTCATTTACCACAATGTTTTTCCCTATAATATGATTCCAGATTCAAAAATATAGGAAACAAAACTTGATCTGAAATATCATTACACCATAAAACCACTCCCACACTTCTTTTGATATTAGCATGGATCTATAATTGATATTGCTTGGATGAGAATGACCCTAACGATGCATAAGGGAATAGAAATTTATCATGTTATAAATAAATCTATATGTTGTTGAATACATTACATTGATGTGTGCTATGAGTGTCCTTAATGAACATCGGATGAAAGAAATATTAAAAAAAGTTATTTTGGGGGTAAGGAAACCAAAAAAATCTAGGAGAACACTCACCCCATTTTTTCAACAAGTTAGTATCACTATATCCCAAAATATACCTATACTATAATAAAATCATTGAAAAATTCACAAATAGAATCTCCCATATTCTAGAGACCCCCCCCCCCACATTGGTTTCTCAATTAATAACTGTATTTTTATGCACATAAAATCATCCCCACAATTACTAACCTTCCAGTTCCTCTAATAAAAATTTCTCTTAAATAGTTTGTGTGGTTTGAACCAAATTTTAAAGACAAATTCCCATTTATTCCATAATTTTTTGCACTATTAACCAAGATACCCATGTGAGGTAACTATCCGTATGAGATTCTCAAAAAAGGAAGATGAGATTTTATCAATGTTACTAACCTTTATTTATGGGACTTTGACAACAGAGGGAATATGTATTAGTGTGGATAATAGAAGATAATTAACCCGAAATATAGATACCCTAAAATATATAAATTTACCCATTTAATTGATAATTTATCTTTTGTTTTTTTAAACTAGTATCTCATATTATTGGATGTGAGTACATACTTGAGAATTTCGATCCCCCTTGTAGTCCAAATGAAATAATTTTATGTTAATTGTCAACATGTATTCAAAATTTTTGTCTCTAATATATGAATAGGATTTCAATATATAAATTAAATTATTTTCATAATTTATTCATTGTCCACTCCATTTGAAATACTCACTAAAAACATTAATTATTCATTATAGAGATCTCATTTTAACATTAATGCATCAGAAAATGTCATTATAAAAAAGGAGTTCAGAAATTTTATAAATGTGAATCCATAATCTGAAAGGGAGTATAAAACAATTAATAATTAAACTATAGATAATATTTCTTAAGGATTGTTGATAAAAAATGAAGAGACTAAGAGAAATTGTCTCTCCCTATAATATCACTAATATATAAGTCCATATGTTCAAATGAAAACTATTTTCATTTTAATGAAAAGTGGAAAACATATAAAATAGATAATATTTTACATTTATTGATTCAGGAATATTTTTGAAAATTTCATTTTTTATTCCTTCATTTCATCCCTATAACAATACTGATATGGTAATAATGAAAAATAAATCATGTCATTTTGTGGTAGTGGTATTCCACATGTACTCACGTTAAATATTACAAATTTTCAATGGACCAATAGTGTAAAAGTTTAACTAATATATATTCATTTTGAAATCATAATTATTCTATTAATATCATATAAAATTATATTTTCATTCATTTTAACTATAAATTTTATCTTGGGGTGAAAATGCAACACATAACTTCATGGAGGTGGTAGTCCACCCAAATATAGGATAGATGTTTCCATTTATCATTAGGAGGATGAGATGTAAAAAAGATTAAATATTATCAAAATAACATTTAAATATATTTAATATACTGATGTCATTTTTTATGTATGGTGGAATAATATTTTATGGAGATAGAGGATGAAATATACATGAAATAGGTCGGTTAAGACTTACATATTCTTCTATGATATCTTTCAATAACTTACACATTAATCCTAGAAAGATTGTTCTTTTGAAAATACCATGAAATATATGATGTTTATAGGGCTTTTGGAGAGTTTTTTTGATATTTATTTTTATAAATATAATTCTAAAAATGTGTGGGAATGGAAGAGCGGGGTTTTCTTTTTATAAGTCACTGGGGTGACATACTTGAACTTATAACAAATATTTAAATATTATAATGTCTTAATAATGGAATACTTCCACCATAAATATAAATTAATTATTATATGTTAATAAATATTTAAATATATTCATCCAATAATAATTTAGTTTGATTTTTGGCCTTGTAACTCATTTTTATAACGTATCTAACCTGAATTCCTTTTTAATATAGTGAAAAATATTTAAGGAAATTACAATTCAAAAAGACCAAATATTAAACTAAAATCATTATTGAATTAGAACCTATTGATTCCAAATATAGAATTAATTTTTCAATATTTAATTTTTAGATATTTTAGAAATTTCATTTAATATATTTTTTCAAAACACAATGGAAATTAGTATATAAACAATTTTTTTTAAGAGAAAAAATTAATTATTCAAAAATAAAATTCAATATTGATTCCTATGAATTTATTTATATAGTTTTTAATTAAATAGATTTTTCATTAAATTAAAATAAAATAGAAAAAAATTAGTGATTTATAGTTTCTTGATATAATAAGAAAAAATTATAGTTTATGAAAAATCATTATTTTCACTATTCACTAAAAATTGCTCTTTTCAAAAACAACAAAAAATTCATTCCTAATATATAGTTTATATACTGAAAAATATCATACATAATTTTATATAATTAAAATTATAAAATAAATATATTTTTCTTTAATTAAAACCAAGCAATTCAAAGAAAAACAATGAAGTTATATAATACAATTATTTTCTATTCAAAATATTTTTAAAATAATTTTCACTCCAAATGATGATTATAAATCCATAAAATAAATAATTATTATTCATAATATTGAAATTATTCTATGATTACAAGGGTTTTCATATATTTTCCTCAAGGGTCCACCTACCCCTATTTAGATTTATTACCTTTATATGCATTCATTGTTGTCCTCGTCGAGACTATTTGAATCCTAAACATCCGTCCTCAACCTTCATGGGCATCTGAACCATCCCAAAAAAAATTTATTTAATGCATTCAGTGACAATTAATAAAACCATTTAAATTAAATCCTGATTTTTGAATATAGTAGGAATAATTATAGAATAACAAATTAGTTGACATTGTTAGACCAAAACTGCAACAAATTATATTAAGGTGGTCCGTAAAAAACATCTATAAAAATACAAGGAAAATATATAGTATACTCCTATTTTTATATCAATAAATATAAAAAATTATATAAAAAATAACATAATTATGTGCCTTATTCTCTACAGTGTGCAAAGATAAGAGGTTATCATCTTGGGATTTCCTCAAGCATCCCCAAAAATAATACACGTCATATCATATTATTTACACCTTGATTCAATATAAATATTCTAAAAACCATAAAATTTTCACATGAAATTGTAAATTTAAAATAGGGGTGAAATTGAAAATAATGGATAAATGATATCTCTAATTGAATTTTTATCTAAATTATAAGAAATACACTATATACAATAAGTGATTTTGGGATGAATTAGGAGGGATCTCCTAGGGCGGTTGTTCATAATGGATGGGGATGAAAATGACCCCTTGATCACAATATTATTATAGGGGATAAGGAAATTTTATTAATTATTTAATAAATACCGTAATAAAATTGATTTCACTATTCTATTGTGTGCCTCCATGTATCCCCTGAGGACCCTCAAAACACTCAACCAATTAGAAAGAACCAGACCCCATTTCTATGTTGGTTAATAGAACCACTTAAGTACCTCATGATCTAGTATATTGAAATTAATTCTGAAAATAGTGAAGATTTCACCTTTTGACCATGTAGATTCACACTATGCCGTAACAACCAACTATTTTTTCAATTCCAAGAATTTAATCACCTCACACCACCCATAAACCACTTCAAAATAAATAACCATAACAACACAATCAAATATTCCCAAGAAAGTTATTATGGACTTGGATATTCATAGAGGTTGGGCCCTTTGATAAAACCCCCACCACTGCACCAAATATCCTCCATCCTAACAATTTTATACTCTTACACAACAAGAACAAAAATAATTTCACACTACCTATTTCCCATAGGCAGATCCCACCATTCTTCATAGCAACATGTAAACTGTGCTTACCAAAAATAAAAGAACCATCAAATAGGTATCCTACCATCCATATTTCCCAAAAAATAGGGAACACTATGTTGTTTTCCAAATTGTAGTGCAACTCCTACTATTAAAACATTTATAGGGTTACCTAAAATTTCCATGAATTCCACTTAAGAAATCAAATCCATCATAGGACCTAAAATCTCATCCAACAACATCTTCCTAAGAAACTCCAACACCTAGAAGTTCAAGATGAATAAAAAACATCAAATTTTTTCTTATATCGAAAAATATATAAAATTACATACAAATTCAATAACCCATCCAAATATGATGTATTATATTTCTCTCCAAAAATGTCATAAATTTTATTTAAATAGTGAGAAAATTAGAAAATGAAAAAGTGATAATATGATCAAGGCCGTGAGTGGTGAAATATTTCCTTCATTCTCCAAATCATAGTCATGAATTTTCAAACTTTAGTTATTAATAAAAAATAATGACATAGTGTAACTTATAATACATAGGTTTGATTAGTTTTACAAATATCCATTGGATAAAAAATTTAAGAGATATACAATCTAGTGATTTAGTATTTTTTTAGATTCCAAGATTACATTTTTTCTTATGAATTTTCTTTGATGATTTATTATTTCACTAAAGTATATATTTTTTTCTGGTTATATAAAATAAATTAGTGATGGTAAAACATATCATTCTAAAAGTAACCATACATTTAAATTGATTTCATTCATATTAAATTGGTAATAACTTTCATTCCAAAAATAATTATTTTTATTCAATTATAATATATAAAATATTTTCAAAAAAAGTTATATATTTTTTAATGATTAATCATTAAAGAATTATTTAAATACCCATCTCTATGAGATATTAGTTTTTTTGTGGAATAAAATATATATTTAATAAATATTATTCTAAAAAAATCCTAAATCATTAGGAGTACTATAAAATTTTTAGAACCATTACTTGGGTACTTGATCAATATGAGTGTATTAATTTCTAGTTAATTTATCTATAAAAATTCTAATAATATTTATGTATTCTTATTTTATCATCTAAATGTGAATGATTTTTTTTATTATTCCCTTTTCATATTCCCAGTTGTTTGGACAGGTTTTTACTCACTAATGATGGGATATTAATTTGAGTGAAAATCAAATTTTTCATCCAATAATTGAGTTGTAACATAACATCCATTGATGAGAATCCATGTTTTGACACAATCACCCTGATAAACATGATGATGTATTTAAAAATATTTACTATAATTACCATGATGATGGAGAATAATTAAAAACATATGAATGAACAAAAAATGGGAAATATCTACTATCCCTTGATGGGTATGCATTTTGAACCATTCAACCACTGATTTATGATATAATTTTATTGATCAAATTATGTATTTTACAATTAATTCAAAATATTATATTTTTTGTAGTAATGAATCAAGATTTTCCATATAACCAATTCTCAAATTTGGTTGATATATTCATAACCCTGATGAAATATAGTATCATTTGATTCAACAAGATACTAGAATCTCCATTTCCACTCAATGATAAGAATAATGATTGGTTAAAGAGTTTTTGGTCTAGTTTCATAACCACAATGAAGATGTTGACTAATAAAATAATGTATAAATACATAATATAATCGTAGATAGTGAAATTGAGGAATGTAATTTAATTATGTGTTTAATAGGACAAATAATAGTGTTTCGATGTATAGAATTGATTTATGGTGCATTTAATAAAGTATCCCCATCACATATTCTATGGTTTTCTCCAAATTCCAATGTCTTTTATGATTTAAAGGTTATTTCTAAAAGCATTATTGATAATTTTGATAATAGATTATCAATACTAAAAAAATTGTCTAACGGGTCTTCCAAGATGAAATATCTCAAATTAATTTGATATTAATGATTTATAAACGGTTATCCAATTTTAAAAATACTTTTTTTGGGGAAAAATACTCCATTTGTTTCCCAGATAGAATACATTTTTAAAATGTTTTATTTTTTTCAATTGATCCCACATAGGTAATATATTCCAACTTATAATCATATGAGATTTATGGATGGATACATTTATAATAGTAGTGATGACATGGATTAAGAAACCATTATCCACTCTTTTTGAACTATATGAACTATAACATGTGACATCAATATTTTCATATTAATAACAGGAGGCTGGTGAATCCCATTCAAATCCCAAAATATTAATGGAATGAGTATCTCTATATAAAATAACATATAATTGAAACAATTTCATTTGGAATATATCTCTTAATTATTTTACCTAACACCCTTATAGTATTTATTAGAACCTCCAAATCATTGAATTTGTTTTCTATTATATAGTTATATATCTCACCAATTGTGTGACAATCACAATTATATTGCAATGATCATTTAATATTCTAAAAATACATAATGGGGAATGAAAAACCCAATGAACTACCATATGAATTAGTAATCCCATCTATCGATCCTTGAGAATTGGGTGGGAAAATTATATTAGAATAAATAAGAATAAATTCTCTGTAAATATTTGGGTGATTCAGAGAAAAAACATATGGGTGAGGTGATACTTGTGCTTGTTTATACATAGTATGAGAGAGGGGAATGTATAACAAAAGGATGATAAAAATTTTATTGACATAGTAAAAAAATGAGAGAGTGTTGATAAAAGATGATATAAATAAAGGTAAAAATTTAAAGAATAACTTGAAGAAAATGGATGAGGAAAATATTGAGGAATACATAAATGCAATGTTATAAAATCACACTATTATATTCATGGATAGGATAATGAATTGAGAGTTTTCAATATAATGTACTTGGATATTTTTGTTCATAAAGATACCCAATACCAATATACATTTTTATAATGAAATATCTCCAAAATTGATATATCAAAATTTCCTTATCTTTTATCCATAATATTAATTAAATTGGAATGATCAAAGAGTAATCACATTATATGGGATGTTCTAAACTGATATTCAAAGGAAAATACAATTTAGGTATACATATTTAAAATTAATATCTATATCATACAAAATTAGATGTTTCTCTTTTCAAATGTTATTTACTAAAAAGTGATAATTTTTCATTTTGACATCCCAAAGTGTTTTTTTTCATTTAGGGAAAATATAAAAATGAAAAAATAAGGTTTAAGCAACAAATAACTAATATTTAGATGAAATACCCATTTAAAATTATAAAATATATCATTATAATGGTGGTTTTTTGTTTTTATCATATAAATAATGATTATTCTAATGGAAGAAGAATGATATGTTCTAATTATCATTAAAATACCATTCCATGAAATATTGAAATATTTAATAGTTATAAATGAATGAAAACTAATTTCAACATCCACTCATCATGAAATTCATCAATCATGGTTTGAAACCTAATTAATCTCTTTTTACCATTTCAAAATTGTAATAATCAACTAATATGATTTTGTAGCAGGTGAATGGAGAAATCATTATTAAAATTATTCATAACGTGATGGATAAATATGGAGATAATACCACAAAATATGATGAATAAGAATATTGATATATTAATTAAATATAACACTTATTAAGGGACTCATACCAAGATTTGAACCCTTTCATTATAATATTTTTGTAATTTTATGAAAAATATTTTAAAAAATTAATAATATCATGATATTTATTAGACAAATGGGACACAACATTTGAAAATTGATATATAATTATAAATAAAATACAAATAAAATATTTTACTAGTAGTAAATAAAATTAAATATTAAATACATTGGAGTATTTTTTATATCCATTCCATTAAACTCACAGTTTATGATAAAAAATAACATTATAAAAAGGAAGTAATCATATCCAACAACCAAAAATAATATAGTCAACTTTACTGATTGACATGATGAAATAAAAATTTTAATCCACTCTTTTTGGTTACTTTATAATGGGTCATCCAACATTATATTTTATCATAGAAATTATTAATTTTTGTAACTGTGTATCAAGAAAATGTATTTATCACAACATCATAATCTATGTTAATGCAATAATTTTTAAATTACCATATTTGAATTATAGAAACAACAAACAATTAAATTAAAACAACATTTATTGATCAAATAAATTATTATAGAGTAATTTTTCTATATTATGGATAGTTTATCATCTTACAAAAAACTAAAATGGATCTAGTGGACCAGGATAAAATTATTTTTTCCAATTTGTATGAAAATCATTCTAAACATCACATTTCCATTATTTGTGTAATACACCAAAAAAAATTCCAATGGTTTATAAAATAAATATTTCAGGATATAAAAATGGAAATTAATGAGAAATAAATAATTTATTTTATTTTTAAATAATATAATTTTGTTCATGGAATCATAATCATTATTCTCAACTAAACTGATTCTAAGAATTGATATTGGTAAAAAAATAAAGAAAACACCCACACCATATGTCAAGAATGAGTAATCTTGAGCCACTATATTTTATGAAAATAAATATAGGTTGAAAACATTGAGGAAAATATGATTCAATACTTTCTTGATCCAGTTAAAATGATGGAATTTTTATTCATTACTAAATATACAGGTTTTTTAGCTAATTTAATTGATTTCAAAATGATATATCAATAACATACCAATAGATATTAAAGACATATTAAATAAATGTTCGTTAATCATGAATGGAGTCATTCATTTAATTTGGAAGATGTTTTTCTCCACCCCAGTAATGATCTTTCTCTATTATGAGAATAGGGTTTTTAACATATATGTGATGTTAGTTATTCTCTAATGGAATTAATTTTTTACAAACATAGTATATTATGTCCCAAATTTTTTTATTATATATGATGAAATTTAATAAATACTTATTTATTAAAACTACCATAGAGGAATATATTCTCATAGTTTTTTTATCTTTGCATAATTTATTATTTTTTCATTTACTCTCCAATGTCGTATTCTATATAGATCTATCTATATATATATTCATATTGGATAATATTGTTATAATTTATTTGATAATAATATGGATAATTTTCAATATTATTTATAAATATTTATCAATGATAGAAATGAATTATATTTTTTGGGTCATTACTCAATGTAGTCCTCGAAATATTTTGAGGACAACATTGACATTGATTTGAGTACCTAGATGAGAAAAAATTAAATTCTAAATGAAAATATAGTTGTTAATTTTATTACATTATAAATTATGTCTCTAAAATGAACTATATACCTTTTATAATTAGGTGAAGAAGGAAAAAATCCCAAAGAATAACATTAAACTTATGAAAATCCAATGTTATTTATGAAATTTAGAGATAAAAATGAATATTAAATTTGTCCCAAAATCTCAATCAAGGAATTTTATATAATTTTTCAATTCATAATATATTTTGTGACATAATGGGCCCTAATAATTCATGCGACAAATCATATAATGTATTTTCTCTTACCCTTACTTATAAAATGAATAAAGGTATTTTCTAAGGGCATTAAATAAATGATAATATACATAAAATATTGTATTGTGAAATGAAATGTCTGTTTATCTAATCCATTTATCTAGAGTACATAAATTCTATGTAATTAATTTAACGGGGGCCTTCTATGGAAATTTCAATAAAAAATTATTCATTATAAAATTAATGTTATAGTAAAATTTGTTGGAATCAAATGCATCAAGATGGAATATTGTGACCATGTTGGCTATATTTATAATTGAAAAATGATATTTATCATTTCATAATTCCCCATTTACTCCATAGATATTAGAACATGGGGATGAAAATTGGATCATATCCCTTTAATAGAGATATGTTTCTAAATTATTAAGGGAATAAAGTTAGATCATTATAAAAGATGATAGTCTGATGACACCATAGACTCCATTTTCAATGAGATCATGACAGTTCACTCTATAACTAAAAGTTTTGTTCCCTATATCTTTATACCCACATTTCAATCCTTCACAAACCTATAACTGAGAAAATTTTTCCTTATTCAATTTTCTATTGGTATTTTATTTCCCCACCCTAAATTTAATGAATTAATCCAAACCATTTTCTCCTTGATGGAAATCAGTAGAAATCATATTTTTTTAAAACATTTTCATTAATAATGGTTAGTGATATATTTAATTATATTTTACTAATGGACCACACACACAAAAGATATATATTAACAATTTTACTATCCCATTTTCCCTACACCCAATTTAATTTCTATAGAAAATTCATTACCACCCTAAAATTCTCATTTCAGTGCCCATATTACACATCGACTTCACCTAACCAAAAATATTGTAACAAAACCATTAATGTTAAATTATAAATTTTAATTATGTATTTTTATCAATTTATATCAATTACATATCAATTTAAATATCCATATTATGATAATTTATTTTTCGAATTTTTAATAACAGGGAAAAAATGTGTTAATTCAGAAAATGTTGTTTACCATTTTAAAAAATAAAAAACATAAAAACCGAACCCTAAAACTACAATGATAATGAATAAAACAAGATAAGGTTTATTCTATTGGGATTTAAATAAATATTCAACAGTTTCATAATGAATAATAAAAATGGTCTATTCTAAATTAGGAAATAGAAAAAAACATAATATAGAATGGAATGACTAATAAAAAAGTAAACACCTTTTTTATACTTCCTTTACTCTAAACTAATTTATTAATCTCTATCTCAACAATAATTATTCATACCATCTAACAACTCTAAATCTATATATTCAAACCATTTCAAATCATAACCTTCCCTGAACCGTCACCATTCATATCTACTCACAAATGTCATTTGGTTATATCCACACATTCCAACCTCACCATAGACCACATTTAACTAATCAAAAAACATTCCATGGAACATTCTTTAATTTTCATGTATTAGACCGATGGGGTTGATGAGTAAGTGGATAAAGGAACCCCAAAATAACTACCCACTTTGAATTCTAACTACTCTAACAAAATATAACATCATCCCCCCAAAAAACACCCTAAAACCAAGTCATTCTGTCTTCATGAATAAAATACTAAAAAATATTATCTTCCCAAAATCATAAACGCACCATTAAACCTATTCATTTATCTTCCTAAATGAAATAGGATGAGTAAATCTATTAAATTGATTCAAGGACACAAATAATATATAAATTATTGACATGTATAAGTCCAAATGAACAAAATTATCTTGAAAATTAGTATTATGGGAGACAAAGGGGAAACCATTAATATATATAAATTTGGTATTAAATTTAACAATAGGATTATCTATCAGCACATTCAAATAATATTAGTGTTGAGTAATTATCTATCACCACATTACATTATTTTTTTAATACATTACAATATAATTAAAATCAAATGTTATTTTGGTTGGGTATTTAAAATCCAAAAAAAATCAATAAAATGATGACCTATATGGATAATATTTATTTTCAGAGACCTATTTCATCTAAATCATACTCAGGTATATAAAATTATCTCAAATCATGTTAACTATGTTTGATGTAGATAATTTTTAAGATATTCACTATTTGTTAATGATCTATCTAAATATAAAATCATTCAACTACATAATACAGAGGTGTGATTTATTTCTTAAGATATTATCAAAATATTAATACATGTAGGGGATATCCATTATGGGTGGATACAGGTGGACTTGTGTATTATAAAATCTATTTGTTATAAAACTACAAAACATGGATATTCTTTTTAATATAATATTTAATGATATTATGTTATAAAGTAAATTCCATATCATTAGAGACAATATTTCTATGAACAAAAATAAAAGAAACTAAAAGATTTCAAGGCATACTATCCTCTCACTGCACTAATGATGATATAGTTTATTGGTTTCCATAATTACCATGTATGTGATTGATTACCAAATTAGGTATGTGGTATTTTTTAGAGTTGTTGAGAAACCCCAAAATTATTAAAAATAGACACCATTTTTATCATCCATATAAACACATTTTCCATTGTACTATTGGATTACTATACGTAACCCACATTAACCCTCTAATGATCTTATTAATATGACATTGGCCAAAAAATGCCAAAGTTTATTATATGTCTATGATGAATGAGAGATATTTTCATGTATTCGTATAGTGGTTGAGAAGGTTTGGTTCATTATTAAATTGTGTCCCATGAATCCAAAATTTCTACTCCATGAGAATATGTATCATTTACCCTTAAATTTAATTATATTATTGGTTAGACTATTCAATAAAGATACAGTTATATCATTAGTTTCATACCAATAACTATATCAAAAAAATGTATATCTACATCATCACACTTTTGATATATTACGTCAAACTATTTATTCTTCATGAAAAAAATAATCGAAATAATGTTTTCCTTACATATAAATTGAATAATAATATATAAAAAATTTCGATGATAAAATGAAAGTATATCAAGAAAAAAAATGATTTTTACCAGCTGGTAATGCTTCACTATCCACCACATGTGATATCCCATCCAGGTAGAAAATATATTATAATTTACATCTATGAAATTAAAAATGAATATATGAAATTCAAAATAATGAATGTTTAATAAGAATGGATGAGAAATAATAATGCATAAAGAAATATCATCTTCAACGTGTACATTCTGATGCAAGATCAGAAAAATTTAATTTTGGATGAATTTTATGTTATATGATATTTACAAAAAAGTATTCACCATTTATGATCCCATTATATAGAGTGACAAAATACACATTCTTAAACTGCAATTGAATTTGTTTCTATCACTGGATAAAACTACACCATGGTCTACTAATTGCCCAAATTTTTTAAATCAGACTTTCGGTCCATGCCAATTCCAATCAACCTAACATATTCTCAGTAGCAATATAATTTATTATAAATATTCCATAATAGTTCTATACCACTAACGAGTGAGTATAAATCCATATTATCACTAATTTACTTGGTTGGTAACCATATTACACCATCCAACATCTTAATTTCCTCTGAAAGATCATTTCAATCCTATTTTATTTATGAATTACAATATTATCCTTAATAAATAATAGTATATAGAGTTTATTCATTTTTTTGAAAAAAAATTATGATTAACAACCCTTCAATATCACATCGAGAAAAATATTTTAATTTTTTGGGAGAAGAGACTGATTACTAAGCTTATCTTAAGGAATATTATGATATCTTTTTGTTTTATATAAAAAAAATTCATATTTTGATTTTCATTGTGTCTCTTTATATTTTAAAACATATTAATTTATTTTTAATTGGATGAAATTGTGTTATAAGAAGGATTATTATTATCAGTTTATTGAATTTATATTATTCAATATTCCATTAAAAATTCTAATTATTTGGATGAATTTTAAATTATATTTTATAATTTTAATCATGATAGAAGTATAATTTTTGTAGATAAGGGATCATAATTTCAAACAAGGGTTAATGGATTTTTTAGATTACCTTAATTATTTTAACAATTACACTATATTATTTTGAATGAGTATTCATTTTATACTCTCTTTCTTTGAACTAAAATATTAATGATAATATGTTGATTTAATTCTGGTTTTGGGTATATTGAGAATAAAATTTACTTGTTTTCTTTGAAATCATAGACCGTGTGAATCCTTTTCATAGAGATATTCTATTGATTTATGGAAAATATATCATTTTCAAACACAAAATTAAATGATATTTAGGGAATTAATTACAAATAAAATAAATCTATTCTTTTTATTAAAATAAGAATTAACATTTTATTTAGTTTTAATTTCTATATTACATTCACTGTGATTTTTATTTATTTAATATGTACATTATATTCTTGGAATAGGGGGAAAATAATACATTATTATTCTATAGGAAAATTATAAACCCATTTGTATATTATTTATTATACACATTTTCATGATAAATAATTGGGATATACACAACTAATATAACATGTATTTTCATTTCATTTTCATAGAAAAAGAATTTACACCTCCTTAATGTTACTATGTTTATTTGATTATGATTTTCATATTTTGATCAGGGGGAATACAAGTCATTTTATCCAAATTAAATCCTATAGAAACTATAGACATATGGATAGGGGTGCTATATTAAAATCCAATTTATCTAATATTCCAAAATTATTTGTTATTATCGAATAATTTTACATTAGATTATTTGTGGAATATGTATTATTTTTTGTAAAGATTATGGGAAACAATTTTATAAATGTAAATGTCTTCTTAATTGGTTTTGGAAAACTATTTTTAATTTAATATTTCATTATGATTTTATGTTTCATCTATAATTTCAGAAATGTTTGAGAGTGAAATGAGAAATAATCAATATAGGAATAATTATAAATAAAAGGTATAATTTTCTCACTATTTTACATATTTTTCAACATGAAACCAGATAAATATTATGGATATATGTTTCTTTGGAAAATTAAAAGTCTAAGATCTTTTTTTATTCTAAAATGATAAAAACGTATGAAATTTAAATATTGAAACCTTTTCTTATTGAATTTTTTATTTCTATTTCATTTATCCATAAACATTATTCTATAAAAAATACTTTTAAAAACGTAGCACTGATTGATATTTTTTAAAAAAAATTAATGATTGTGTTTTGATAGCATGAAATGTTAGAAATATTGTGAAAATACATTAGTGTGTTTATATCTATTAAAAATAGTCTTCATTGATGATATTATAGAATATATAGTGATTTATATTGTAGTGTGATTATTAATATCATGGTAAATTTTGGTATAGGTGTTGAAGGAATGTGTGATTGGAAATTGTATTCAATGGTATGAAATTATTTAATAATTAAATAAGAATACAGAAATTTCATTTTTTATCAGTTATACTATTTAATTATCCTCATTATTATAAATTTATCATGTTAATGTGATACTTTCCATGAATTTTTAATTTTATTTCTGGATGATAAAAAAATGATCATGTGCGGGGGGGATTTGATATAGTAGTTGTTTGGTTATGTTATAATTAGATTATAATAAACTAATTGAGTTCATTCTACTAATTGTATGTTTCTATTAATAAATTATTATTATATTTCAGGGTTAATGGTTGTATGAGATAATTCTAATTTAATGAATAATACTACCCCAAAATTAGGTGGTTAGATCAATAAGAACACTATAGTGACTTGATAAATAGGGAACATAAATAAAAAACTCATAAATATTGTCCACATAATTTTTTTTAAAACTTTTAACTAAGTTGAGTCATTAATGACATGATCTTAGTTAAAAAAATATTTTTTCATAGCATAACTATGAAATATAACATAAGAAATATATACACCTACGACCATATCTTGTGGTGTATTCTCAATGGCGGCATTGCTTTGTGGACTTGGCCTTTACATCAAAGCTGCCTTTTTCTTTCTCGACTCCCTCAAAGCTGGATAGGGCACCCATGGGGGTGTGATGATTTTATTGGTTTGAGTTATGAGTTCCCGCATCATGGGGGTTCCACCATGCCTACGGTGTGCATAGTGGGTGATTCATCATGGGCTCTAAGAGTATAATGGTTGGCGGTGACAGGATATGCGGGGTGAGACATTCTTCCAGCATCTGGTGATATCTTCTAATTTCCTATTTTTTTGCAGTTGTATTTGGATTGGGATTTGTGGGTTCATTTTGTCTATGCAATGGTGATGGTTTCTTATTGATGTTTCCATAATCTGGTGTGGAATTTATGGATCTTCGGATCTGATAATATGTTTGTCTTGAGTTTGATGGATTTTGGGTGTTGGCATTCTGTGCAAACATTGGTGATTTGGTGAAATAGTTGATGTTTGTTTTGTATGATGTTTTGAAGCTATGGTGGCGACATTCGATGGGTTCTCGTCAGTGATGTCTAGTTGTTTTTGTGACCTGGTTGAGGATTTTAGTCTACCGAGTGTTTGATTCATCGACACATTACTTTGGTTTCATTACGGATCTCTTGGATTAGTTTCGAGAAAATGATAAACCAGTTCTATGATATTAGTGTTTTGTTGGTTGATTTTTCTATTGGTGTTGGGGATTATGGGTATTACACAATGGATGAGATTTTTCTGTTAGTGATCTGGTTATTGGATGGATCTGTGGTGAATGATGGCGGTGAAAATGGCGAATATGGCATTGACGATGATGAGGTTTCTGGTGGGTCTCTCCGGCAGGGTGATGATGGAGAGGCGATAGACATGGATTTTTGATGCGATGGGTGTGTGACTCGAGGTAGGTGTTGTGTGACTCGAGGAAGGTTCTCAACTTGAAATTCATGGGAACCAAGATGGTGATGAGGTTTTGGAAATATTTATTTTGAATTTAATGAGAATTTTGTTTGAATTGTTTGGTTTCCTGTATTCCTTAAAGCAGATTTTTTAAAATGAAAAAAAATGCTTTGCAGTAGTAGATTTTATTTAAGTGTTTTCTTAACTAATTATTCTTTTTATTTAACTATTATCCATTTATTCATTCTCTAGTCATCACTCATGATATTATTAGTATATTAATTATCTAATATCAATTTACCATCAGTGGACCGTATATTATGAGTAATGAGATCATGATTTTAATGACAACAAATTAACCCTTTGTGTTGAATTCATTCATAAATAAACTATTTTCAGTTCGAATCACCATAAGGATTTTATATTATCTAATTCCTGAGTAATTATTTTATATAGTTATTAAGTGATTAATTCCATAATATTTCAACTGATTAAATAATAATAAACTTCATTTATTAATTATTTTTATTTATATTAGATAATTGTTTTGTTTATTTCGTTGATCTAATTATATAAATTGATTTTTTTTAAAATTTTGCCTATATGATCAATTAAATTTATTAAGTTTTTATAGATGTATGAAAAATTAACTCCAATAATGTAAAAATTAATGATATAATATTTTTTATAGATCCTAAATTTAACAAATATTTTTATATTTTAGTAGAAGTTTCTATCTTCTATAAATAGGTTATCTATCTGATAATTATCATTATAAAGGTCTCAAAAATGGTTAGTGAATATTGAAACACATGTTTTTGGTTTATTCATGATTCTTTATCGGGGAGACGTCATGCATAAATTATTCTATGAGTTAGAATTTTAGTTGTGGATCTTATTATACTTTTGGTCCATAATGTTTCCAATGACATATTAGTTGGATATATCATATTTTGCAAGGATTCTTGTTGAATTTATCACTCCCAGTTTATATCTATTCAAAGGTACGTGGTAATAAAATATAACATTAATTTAAAATACTTATATAAATAATGTGTCACTAACTAAATTGACTAATTGATTAGTTAGTGTTATTAACATAACAAAAATATTCCACAATAGTTATTAAGGGGAAAATATAGATATATTTTAAGAATGTATTTCTCTTACTTTGGTTCCCTAGAAAATCCCTAACTTATATCTATAGTGTTTTGAGATGCTGTAATTGATAGAAGACTGCATATGTTATGTGATCCATAACCCCTTATAGTGTTTCAGAAAAATCTATTAATCCTCTAGAAGTAGTAATAGTGGTTGTAACAATATCTTCTGATACACATCTAATCATTTTTTAGGAGGCCCTATTTTTGAACCTCATCAATCATGTCAAAATCATGATGGGGGTATGCTTTTCAAATTTATTTATGATAAATTACTTGACATTAAATTAAAAATTATAAAACAATATTCATTCCCCCATATTAAATTTCAATGAAATTTAAATTCTTTAAGGAAAATAACCTAATTAAATATCCAGTGATCAAGAAAGTGGACGAGGTTGAGTTTAATAATTTGATAATTGTTTTCCATAGTCATGTTTTATAGGTTAACCAATCAAATAATTTTTCATCTTCCAGGATTGAATCCCAATTATGATTGATGTCGAATTTCAATATACAAATTGATTTTTTATTACCTTACTATGTTATTCATAAAGAAGATGATGAATGGGAATTTTTAAAAGCTCAAAATACTCGAACACATATAATTTGTTATTATAGATCGTTGAAATTAGTAATACATGCCCTTGGGATAATTATTATAATGTTTGTATTATAATGATAAATCATTTATAACATGAAAATAACCATTCATGACACCCTTGATATATGAAACCAATAAGAGGTGGAATAATCATGTTTTCCATTGTTTAACCGAAATGGGGGATCAATAAAAATTAATATTTATATTAACCTCATGGGATTTATTTTCCTGAATTTGGGGATTTAAATAACAATATAAAAATCTATATTATTCATCTTAAGAATAGTCAAACACAGAATCAATAATTATCAAATTAATAATACAGATATATTAAATTGAATAGGATGATGAATATTAATTTGGGCCTTTATCAATTTGTTGGTAAAATATTATATCGGGAGTTGCATCTATGGATTGAAACAAGGAATGGGTGTTATCTATAAGCATGTAATCCATGCATATAAAATAAGAAGATACAAAATTATCATAGCATTAGGGGAATTATAGTTTGATCTAAAACATATATTGATTATATTGATCTTGTTTTACTTTTGGATTTACTTGTTAAAGTATAACCATCTACAAAATCATATGCTAATATCGTTTTTTATCATCATAGTTAATAAAATATATGAACACCACCACACCATGACCACGGAGTATCACATTCTTAGTTATAATATAATTCATTAACATAAGTTAAATATGTTCATTATAGTATAATATAACACCTATGGTATATAAATATGAAATATAAAATTTTAATTATAAATATAAAATTTGAATATCATCATTATACAATCTCTAATATCCAAATGAAATTATGGAGCCCCTAGTTAATTTAATCACTATACATTATGTATATTAAATTGTACATCCCATTGCATAGTAAAAGAATACTAAATACAGTGAAGTATAAAAATGTGAGAAAATATGACTATTTTATGATGAATTGGTGTTTATAATACCAAAAAATCATCCAATTTATGTTTCTACGAAGCTCAATGTAGTGAAATATAATTGGTTTTGGTGGGAAATGGATTTAAAATCATTTAATTATAGTCCAAAAATTAGTAGTCATATATATATATATATACGTGTGAAAACTAACTTAACCAATCTAATTTAATGATCTATGTTTAATATAAGAGTGAGAAGATTCCCTAGTTTATTATTTTATAGAATTAAAAAAATGATGATCTCATGTCTAACATTGTCTTCATGGTTTTCGATTATAATTCCATGTTCAATTATCTACTTAGAAGTCCCTAGTTTTTGAAACATGTGGCTATCATATTATTGTAATACCATAATATAATTACTCGAATAATATATAACTAATTGTAATACATGATGATATAACTCCATTAAATACTTATGAGATTAGTTACCTTGAATTTTAATATTAAAAGATGGTGGGAATGTGACAAAAAATCGCATATGCAACATAGGTGGACACACCAATTGGTTTTGATTCCACCTCATCCAACCAATAAGATATTGAAAAAAGTATTTTACAAAAAAATCTATGAATTTAAGATAATTATTTATGAATTGGTACATCAATTCATTAATCTAGAAAATGGGAGAGACCTCTAGATAACATTCAATATAATATTGACTAGAAGACACATTGATCAACTCATCCTTGTCCATGAAAGAAAGTTGGGAAAACACTCTCTTCCCTATGTGAGTTTATTATTACATCATATATACATATCATAAGGAATTGAGTATTGATTTCTTCTCAACCTTCCAAAGAGCATAAAAAAATTTGAAAATAAATGCACTAGGGCTTAGTTTATTTTTGGACATAATTAATCTATTTTTGAATCATTTAGTCATATACACTCTCTATGTGGTCCTTCCAATTTCAAATTAAATGATATTGTAATTGAATAACCACTCATTGTTAAAGAGTAAAATGATCCAATACCATCCAAAATTTTTATAAAAATACATGAAAAAAACCATATACTTTTTAATAAGAAATGTATGTCAAAATTTATAATCCAATGTAGGTGAAGCTGGGACATAGAGATATATATATCTACAACTAATTATCATGAACATTCCTCAAAATTAGAACAAAGGATATAATTTCTTCCATAATAATCATTGCAATGTATAAAAATTTTATTTCATCTAAATGTTGTGACTAGAAATATTTGTGGTTGTCCATTTATTTTGTCTCACATTAAAGAAAAATGGTTATTAAAAAATTAGTGCTGATGAAATAGTTGAATAAAAAAACATTGGTGAAGTCTGTGTGTAACATTTTGATAAATTAATTATCATTAAAAAGTATAATATCTTTAATATATAGTTAATGAAATTCTATTTATGAGTAAAATTATAAAAAACATTGTATTATAAAACATTTAAAAATATCACCACCAAAATATTAATGAAACTTTTTGAATTCTACTAATCAATATACTAATCTGAATAATGGTTGGTTATCATGAAATCAAATATATATAAATATATTTTTTGGATAAACATAAATCAAGATATCTCTATAATATAAGGAATGAAACAAATATATGGATGCCTATGAAGAATATAAATATTTTTTAATGATATTTATTCAATTAATATTGATATAACATATAAACTAAAAATGTTTTTCATCGCGTATTTCAAAATATGTAAATTGTGTGATGATATGTGTTTTTTTGTCAAATTAAGTAATCTTTAAAATATAATGAGTAAACGTTTGAATGTTTTGATGATGACGTGAATACATAACTTCTTTTCATGTAGTGAAATGTATTCACAAATTAAACACTACCTGGGAATATACATTGGTAAAATGGTTTTTTATTATAACCTAAAAAATTCAAAGTAACCATCTAAATTTCCCCACTCTGAATATTCTGGGAGATAAGACTATTAAAGACTCTAATTATTAATGAAATGTATTTTTAAACAAGATGTTCATTTCCTACACTTCAACAAATTAATGGTGGAGGGATTGACATAGTTGTGGGATAAGGGATACCAACATAATTCTAATTTTATTTGGTAATATATCTTGCATCGTAAAATTCCAATGCAACAAGAACTCAGAAATCCACTCATCTTCCATATAGAAGTCCAAAATTTATCCACTGATTAACAATTAATCCCTAAAAATTATGATCTAAATGAGATTTTTTTATATTACTTAATCACTAAAGTAGTATATTTTTAAGGGATATAAAAGCTAATGCTAATAACTAATAATTTTGGTCAATATGATTTAAAATATTTGTTACTTCATGAACATCATGAATTATAAATAATCATTAAACCCATACAACTCATTTATATCCTAAAATATCATTTTTTTTAAATATGAGATCCATTAGAAATGTTTTCATCATTTAGTACATGAAAATATAGAATATTATATGAACATAAAGAAATTTTTTATAAATCGGATGATTTAATAGGAAATCATTTAAAAATAAATATATTTTTCCATAAAATAATTTTTATTGGTAAATAATTACATTCATTCACTTGGATATAGAATATATGAAATAAATCCACATGATCAATGTTAAATCCCTTTGTGTGTGAATTTGAGTTATTTGATTACTTTGTAAGTTTCTTTAAGAGAAAACTTCTCCACTAGCTAATTTATGTAAAATATCAATGTTAAACATGCTCTAATGAATACCCATTTAAAAAATAGAATTTATTTTCAAGGGTTTCTAGTCAAATTAGTTGCAAAATTATTGGCATGAATAGAATTCCTTATAGGTAAAATATTCCATGGATATATTCATTTGGAATAAAAATGATATGGGTTTATTTATTAATCAGGTTTCATGATAGTCAGAATTTTTTTATTTCCCCTAGAAATAATAAATGATATATAAATATATGAAAAAACAAGAGATTCATTGACATGTTTAGATATCCATTAGGTTTTTTTTAATTCCTTTTACATATCTTCTATATATTTTTATTTTTATCCCCCCTTGATAATTATTTTGTATTCTGCATTTGGTGGAGTTCAATTTCTTCCTCTATGGATTTACTTTTCATAACATGAATAAATTTTTCATCTTTTAAATTGAATTATTAATTCAAATTAAAAAAACAAAACATCAATCTACGAACTTCCACCACCCCTTAATTATTTTAAAACCATGGGATCAAATTATTCCTCTTAGTTACAATTTATTAGGTATAATTATATAATGATTGAGAATGAGAAGAACCTAAGTCTCCAAAAGAGACACATCATTTAATTCCCTTAAATTTTGAACTTTTAACTATCCACTTATGGCCCAAGGAAATGTAGGGACCTATTATGGTTCAACTATTCTTAACTACTGTTGATCAACTTCCAAACTATGTAGTACCAAGGACAGTTTTCCACCATCCATTTCCAAAAGTCATTTTCATTTTACCCCAGGTAGTTATCCATTGAATATATTATACAATTTCAATACTAAACAAATTTCCCACCCCTTTTCCATTCTTAGGTAAGACTTTCCATAATTGATTGATAATTTCTTTAAATAGTCACCAATGATTCACCACGATATATTCTCCCCTTAACATCATAGATAAGAGACATTTCTGACACCACAAATTGTACCATTGAATTTAGATCCCCCAATTGGAAATCAAATTTCCCAAAAAGAGTTCATTATATGAGGGAACATCACATAATTGATATGATAACATATTATATTGTTCACCAAGATAGGTTCATGATGTGGTCTTCAATATTTTAATTCATATAGAATTCAACATATACATATCACTATTGATATCTTTAGGGAATGTTCTCAATCACTATTTTTCCTAAGAAAATTTTACAGTCACAACACATTGTAAAAATCTTATTATATGATGAAACATATATGTTTTATCTTTCCATGTTGTCTACCAACATGTTTTACTTACATGGAATGATTATCTAATTGTCAAATTTAGAAAAATTCCAAAAACTATATTCAACATTAAAACACATTGAATTATTTATTAATCATACCAAAACAACATAACAAACAACATATCAAATGAGGTATCATTAAAAATTGTAATTTGAACATGAATTATATGTTGATAACAACATACTACAAAAAAATAATATGCACTCAAAAAATTCTTCAAATAAAGAATCCATTATTCATGAATTCAATAAAAATTCATAAAACATATCTTGGAATCGATAATTACAGACCCCTATTTTATTATAAATTCTGGAATAATAAAAATGGAAATTCAACTCACACAAGAATGGCTCATTATTCCGTAATTCAAATCCCACATGAGGGAGCATGGAGTACGCAATAATTAAGTGGAATAAAAATACCATGATGCCTATAATAAGTGATTATATACATCTAAACACCTCCCATAATCCTTTTGATACCATATATGAGACCACATCCAAAATAAAGATACATTCACATTAATGATTTTATCACATAATAAAAATTATAGATAGAACCTATGAATTGAATTTTTATTTTTAATGTTTAAAACATCTATTAAATTTGTTCAAAAAGATTCACATTGAATAAACCTAGTATAAAAAATATCTTAATAAAATATTAATCCAATAATTTAAACAGTATATCTCATAAGAAGTTACATAAGTTAAATAATGAAAGGTTTTGTGTCGGAAGGGTAACAACATAATCAAATTAAATTACAAAAATTGTTCCATTTATATATAATAATTCTCATATAGTATATTTATTATATATTTTACAAGTTATAATAATATTCATAACCTAGGTAATAGAAACATATGAAAAGGGTGATCTAAAAAACTCATAAATGGAAAACAATTAATAATGTGTTAGATAACAATCATAAGGGAGGGAATGAAGAAGACTTATATATATTAATAATATATCACATGATAACAGATAATAATAAAAAAATTATAATGTAACATATGATATAAAAAATATATTTAAGCAACCATAAAATATATTACTTGGCTGAAAAAAACATATTAATCACAAAAAACTATTTATCTTAAAATTATTATTTTTGGAATAAATCAAAATAGTGAATGATATTGTAAACCAGGAATAAAATGCTAAATAAAGTTAAAATGGTCTATAATCATTAATAAATTATTTTTTCACTCTAAACCTACCTACACAAAAAAATGTTCACAGTTGGAATTGTGAGTATAGTTATATGCCATAACACAAACCCTTTATTACCCAATCTTCTCATTATCCATTTTAATCATATGATTATGATTATGGTTATATACCATCACACTCACAAGTTATAAAACCATATACTTGCTAATGTATTAAAATTAAATTTATCCCTCATGATATATAATCCTTTACCAATTTCACTTTATAATGATACAGGTCCCACCGATCTCTAAATCCATACATTATCCTCCTCATGAAAATCAAGGATTCAAATTCTCATAAAAAACACTCGAAAAAATGAATTTTTCTCTTAAAACATACAAACATGTCACATAACATAAAATAAATAAATAATTGAATATAAAATTTTATAATATAAATAATATCCTAATAACATATAAAGGATTATAAAAACATCACCTTATGTGATATAAAACATTAAAGGAAAAATCAAAAGTGAAGATACAAAAGTTTTCACAAAACATTTTAAACATTGATATAAATGATGAAATTTAAATTATAGTTAAAACATTTTTGTATATAAAAAAATAATGAATTCAAACAACCTAATATAATTTACTTCAACAAAAACATCCTTAAAAACATTAATGTTATCAAAAATGATATGTGAAAATAGATTGAAAATATTTTCATTAAAAAGAATCATTAATAATGGAGAAGTGGGAACAAGATAATTTTTTCAAAAAACAGATGTCATAATAATATGAAATAAATTTATTTTAAAAAAGAAATTTAATTATGGAACCTGCATAAAGAAAATAATCTAATTGAATGGAAATATAGAGTGTATAAAATAAAGTTTTTATTTTGAGTGGATAGAAATACCTTTGGAATGTTTTGAAATAAAACTTGTTAAAACTAGTATTATTTAAAAGAATAATGGAATAATTGGTTTAAAATGATTAATAGTGAATATAAATATCATTTTAGATAATAACTAATTTGAATTTCATTAGTAAATGATGAACATTCATAGGATGGAAATCAATTATATAGAATGAAATTCAAATAAGATCAATGAGAAGGTTTCTTCACAAAAAATGTTTTAATCAAACAATAAAAACACAAAGGAATATTAATTTGGTGTGAAAAATTATTTTAATTTTAAATATTTTTAAAATACATTATCAGGATATTATAGGTTATAATAAATTTATTTTGAATGATAATATGAAATTAATTGTGATTATATCCCAAGGAGTATAATTAAGTCGTGATAACCCATTCATAATATCATAATATTTTATTCAAATTTAATTTGAATCATACAAATCATCTCTTTTAATAAATCCCATGAATTAAATCATTTATTATGTAAAAATAATTCTTTTACATTTGTAGACTATAAGATATTTGTTCTATGAACTTTTCTGCAAAATGTCGTCAACAGGGATCGAAATGTTCATGGTGAGACTTTTCATTTTTAATGGGGTCAGGGATGGTAGAGAAGGCATCGACCCAAAGGGCAGGTTCTAAAGCCCATCACTAATCTAAAGGAGGGGTGCGAGGGTGCACCCCCGGTATGGATCCATTATTTTGGGTAATTCACCCAATGTGGCTCCCAATGTACTTAATCACAAGTAAATTCATGAAACTATGCTGGAGTTGGTTGATGTAATTATTTTGGATAGGTTCTCGTTGTATTTCCCTTGTCTCGCTATAACACCTTCAACGTGCATTGTACTTTCTCACCACGATTTTGGCAGGCAAGCCACTTGCGCGCTCTAACTCCCTTCATCAAGGATCCAATTTTTGCCTATAATACAACCATGGGGTGTTCATTTTTATGAATGAATTTTCGTGAAGCCTAGTCACTAATCCAGTTTCCCTATTTCTTCTCTCATTACATCCAAAACATTCAACGTAGTTATTTAACACCTAATGTGGAGGAATTGGAGAAGGACCATTGGACATAAGTTCCTTTTGTGTTTGAAATCCATATCAATTGTGTTGCTGATGAACCTGACCTCCCTAAATCAAAAACACTTGCACGCCACCTATTCATCTCATAGGAACTTAAGCACCCATCTTCTTGAAATACCTATGAATAATCATGAAATCTTGAGTCATGTCTCTCCAAAGTATTAAGGTCTTGGTTTTTCATCCCCAAAGTGAATATCATGCTGCTTAAGCCTACCTTTATGCCCATACATGTTATCCAGATACTTAATTGGGCTCCCTTCTTAGATTATACTACTCTCTTTAGTCAACAAGCCATCAAGTCCTCTTCATAGTCATTCACGGAAAGGCTAATTCTTATTGGATCCCATTTTTGAAAGGGATTATGTTGAAACCTCCACCAAAACCACCTAAATTTTCAAAACATTGGCAATGAAACATCAGGGTGACTCCTATTTGGGATTGTATATCCGCAGTCTGAGGTTTCATTCATTTCTTTTCAATATGGGGTTAGGATCTATAGAGTGTTTGTCGGTTTGTATATCTGCAGTCACATAGACCATTCTTCCAAGAACAGTGTTGGGATGTTCCCAGTTTAGAGAATTAGGTGTTGGGTTCTAACATCCCCTTCTCATCTCTAAAACCTAGTACCTCAGTTCTTTAGTAGGGAAGGTACTATTCACACCTTCTTTTCCTTTTGAACAATGGAGAAATCTACCTCTCCTACTAGGTCTGATTTTAAGTGTACCCATCCTAGTATAAGCCACTAACCATTTATATAGGAGGTTTTAATATTTATCCTCTCAACTTCCTTCACCTTCTCTCTTTTGTAACATTGGACCCTATTTTAAGGTAATGTGAATAAATGTAAGGTTAGTCGCCTCACCCTCTTCCCCAAATGCCTCACCCTCATCCACCCTCATCTTCGTTGGCACGTCCTCTTACACCTGCAGTTGAAGAAAAGTGTGGGGGGATTTTTTTTAACCATTCAAAACCTCTTGATTCTCACACCAAGCTTGGGTCATTTGGGCTTAGGGAATTTTGATGATTATAACATTTTCACAAACACCCATGGTGAACATACTAGGAGAACTCTAATTCCCCTAATAATGGGGATATATAGAAAGCCTTCATCAAGGCATGAGATCACTAGATATCCTCTTTATGAATCCAAACCTAATTCCCTTAATCTGGACATCCTTTTAAAGAATAAACCCCAAATTAAGCCACCAAATCACCAAAGAAACATTTTCTAGATGTAATCCCAAACTCATTTCCCTAAAAGGACTACACTCTCTTATGAGACTCTTTGAACTACATTGGATTTGATTACCATCCAAATTTGTTATGTAAGAATCCTCTTTATGGTTCAAACCCAACACTTCAAATCTGCCATGTTCTTATTGGGTCTTTTTCCCAACATGGTCTAATCTAACTTGGAAACCCATATTATTTCCATATTCTATGCGATGCTTAGACATATGTCCCACACCAAACCATTACTAAGAACCTTTCACTTAGATGTCCTTACCACATGAAATTAAACAATAATGTTAGACCCTTATCTCTTGACATTAAAAGGTATGATGTGTCGCATTAAGCGGCACAAAACTACAAGGGTAATGATTTCTTTCACAAGGATACATAGGTGAACCATTTTAGGGTATGTTCCTAACATCAAAACAAACATTTATCTCCCTAGATGATGATAAATTCCAGATATCCCCACTGAGTAGATTAAAATATAGTGTCATCATAACGATGATTAAAAGAATATCTAAAATAAATATTAGAGGAAACAATTGATGGAGAGATTGAATATATATGGATGTCTCCATTAATGAAGAACCATAAATACATACGGATGATTATAAATTACCAACAAGTTAATAATTGATTAAAAATTTTAAGGGAAACCTATTTTATACTTGTTGAATTATTAAGTATTTAAGAAGATATCTCAAATATATAAAGTGAGTCTTATAGTATACAATAATTTCCCCCAAAAGGGTGTGATTAGTCCTACCTCCCATCCTCTCGACTAATGCATATTCTTATGTGTCGTATGTTTAAACTCGATGAACCTCTACCTTTGGAACGCATATCCCTTTTGGAAAATAAAATATTGGATGTTTCTGGTTCCTTGTATGAATCCAATTGAAACTTCTGAGAGTAGTAATTATTAATCGGAACACACGTTCTAATGAAATATGAAACAAAAATGGTGAACCCAGCGTAAGTTTTTAAAAAAGTTAATAGTGTTACCCACCTATAAAAACCTTATCAATTGATAAATAAGGAAAGAAAATGGAATCAATCATGCATGTAACAATCTAAATTTTATTTTATTTAATGTATTTTATTTTTTTCTTAGTTTATTCAGAACTCCCTTCACTATAAATAGCTTCCTTCATGTTTGCATCTGTGAATGCTCCTACTGCTACTCATGCTAGATCCTCATCTGTTGGAAGGATGTCATCACCAACTCACTTTCTTCAACACTGGGTTTCCAATGTAGTTGTAGGGGAACATCATCAAAATGGTATTATCCCAACTTTGGAGTCCTCTTGATAGGCTTTCCAGGTTAACAACCACCCTCGGTCTCCTAGTCAGTGACAACTGGTGGTCAAGAAGTAGACAGTGCCAACAGAAATCTTCAACTGTGTCAGGTCCTTATCCTTAGAATAGAACAACTAATCCCTCCCATACTATAGGGAGGTGGATTAAAATATCACTCATGGACTCAATTTAATGATGCATGGGTCATTCCCAAGGACTCCCACAAACAATCACCACTAGCAGAATCGAATGGCAGTAAACCCCCAACATGATGGGGGTGTTGCATTCAGTTTTTCAGTTCTGGTCCCTCAAACCCAGGCATGCATGACAAACTTCCAAGGACAATGTTTGGATAATAGTGAGTAGGTTATTACCATTTCTCCTTATGGAAAATTACATCAACCAAACATCATGGAAAACAATGATGGTGTAGATACACTTGTATATCCTAGTTCGGCTGCCCACTAGACCCGTCTAGAAGCGACCTACCAATCCCTCTAGGTAAATCTAGTGGATTATAGTGAAAATGCATATACACCTATTTAAAAATTATCAACCAGACTATAGGCTCTTTTGAATGAATTTATGATTCCATCCAATAAAATGTGGTGGTGATTGGTAAATAGGAATATACACAAGTTTACACTCACCAATTATGCAAGATGTCTCATCTCCCAGTATTAAAATAAGTTCCTCCAGCATGCTTGATGCAAAATATCCTTCAAGAACATAAACCTTAAATCATTACCCAAGCCTACCAACAGTCTCATTTGTCACCACCTAGAGAAGTCGGTCGGAATGTTCCGAAGACAAACCCGGGGAAGACTCCACTCTTTTCACCCATACATAAGTACTATCACTATCCACAAAAAGGAAAAGGAGGATAGGAGTAGACACATAAACCTACTCCAGATAAAAAATCGACATATACTCCCATTCCAGTTGCTAAAGTCACCAAACACATCATAGAAATGGTGTAATGGTTGACCCAATGTCTTGCCTATATTCTGGAATCCTATTAGAATATCATAACAAAACAATTCATTAGTATTTGGGTAAAAGGCACATAAATATATACAAACACATGGGATGACACATAATCATGTCATACCATAGTAGATACATACCACTTTTGTAGTCCAGGAGGGTTACGGGGCATACTCACCCATATCATGCGGACAATTGGATTGGAAACATACACCCTTTCAATTATAGGTAATCATCCCATTCTGATAACCAATCCAAAGTAGGAACATGCACCTACACATGATAACCACTTCCCACAGCATGTGTACCCATATAAGTGTAAGAGTTAGTCCATGATTAGGCCTCTCCAAACATAGTTGGAAAATCAAGATCCAATCTGCGATCTGGCTCCACTTAATGGGGGAGCCATAAAGCCTCCATTAATTTATCTATTACGGCTCAAGAATCTACTCTATTAGTACCAAATTATGAGAGTGGTATCAGTAATTATGAATATCCCTATCGTAAACTTCAATGTGAAGGCTCGATTCATGGAAATTTGGCCAATCAAGAGAGCTTAACTTTGGATGAGAGACATGGAAACCCTCCATGTGTCCAGAAGACCAAGGAGAAATATGATTTATCACTTGCTGTAATCCACCATGTAGTTCTTCTAAATAATGACATTTACTATGAATGTTATCTCCATAGTAGTACTTTTCATAGTCATGATAATTCCTTAATCGAAAATGATGTAATTAGAAATCCATCTTATCTCGAGGCACCTGCCAGAAAAAGGCCAATCATGTATAATAAATTTCCCTTAACAGGTGAAATACTTTCTCGATTGTGAAGAAATATTAAGGAAATGGTCATTATCAAAACCTCGCATGGGTCATTTTTCATCTAATACAGAATTGGAAAAATCAACTGAAACCTTTGTTTTTAATTAAACAATCAATAAGTATCCACTTTGGTTAGACAAAGTGGAAAATATTATTGTGAAAGATAATGAATATATATTTAACATGATAAAACAATTAGATAATGGATAAGTACTAGTCACGTTCTATCCTTTGGAGAACTCTCAATTCAAAATTCCCAAATTGATGGAAGAAGATTGCATTCAGGATGTCCACCTTATCCTATGGAAGACTATTCTTCAATTGAAAATCAAATTATTACCATATGACGAATATAAAAATCATGTAAAGGTAATATAATGGTTTCAATGCCAAATCGACATGGCATCTCTCTTAGTTTCCTAACATCCAAAGGTTGAAAGGTAGTAGAGAACCCTTCATTATGCACACCTCGATGAACTATAGAGGCTATGCCAATTAATTTCGGATACTACATCTGGTGTTCGTATCACATGATGGGGTGAACATGGGGAATTGCATTCACTACACTCCAAAATTAGAAAAGCCCGACAAAACTGGTCTTAGGAAATGTTATATCCCAATGCCTGATACAATCAAAATATTTTGTATGCAGTCACATATATGCTAAAGAGCATGCCTCAACTAGATCTTGTAAGAGACAATCCTAATGAATGCAAGCTATTAAGTTATCATTGAATCACACATTTGGGAATCTTAAGCAGGCCTTCCTCTTAGTGGATGTCAGCAATCAGATGGTGAAAATGTCAAAAATATCACATTGGTCTTCTGAAATAGGCGATTTGAGTGGTTTTCAGATAATTCACCCATCCAATGTCCAAACCAAAATTCGCAAAATCAGAACGGCAGTTGTGTGAATCTCACCTATAAGTGTTCAAGAGCCACCCCATCCTACAGGGATGGGGGCTTGTTTAATTTAAACATCAAATTAAATAGAAAAATTTGAATGTTTGATGTTATACAATAGTAATAGCCCCAGCCTGCATAGCTGGGGGCTTTTTCAAATCTATAATCCCTTCCTCAACAGAAGACAGTTTTCTCCCGATTAAAGAAGAAACAACCAAGATAATGCACAACTGATCTATCAAAGGATTCTCTACATGTTACTGTCTATCAAACTGTTCCCAAAAATATATCATATCAAATAAAATACTCTCAGTAAATATATAGAAGGATATGATATTACAATGATACTGAAATAATTACATCAATGAATTATGCATTAAGAAATTTCAGGAATACCTTTATGGAAGATCCTCCAAAAAATGAGTCTAGTTCAGGGGAATCATAATATGAGGTTCTTATCCATAATACGGTTCACAGTGATCTTAATGAAGGAGGTGAGAATTCCAAAAGAAGAGGCTTACCAAGAATCTAGGTATTCCCTCAAGTAACCAACACCCACCCCTTTGAATGGAATCTAACAAGGGGAAAGGTAAAAGATAGATCACATATCACCTTCCCACTTGATTAGGTCAATCTCTTTTGCTTAAAGAAATATTTTCACATTAATAAGAGGACATGAAGGAGTTGTAAAGACCTAATATAGATTTACATTGAAGTAGAATCTCTGATATACATCCTCCCCATGAATTTCCTCAACTTGGACATCTAGTAGGAGCTACATAGAAAAGAGGATATGTTGTAAATATAGACACGGATAATGAATTCCACCCATTGGGTTCACAACCAAGGAAGGATCAAACACATCCATATAGGACTTTCCCCATTCATTATCCAAGAAAAATACTAGGAGCACCACCACCAATGGTTTTGTCAGTCATTTCCCCAGTTTATGCTCCAACTATTGTACCTGTACATGTCCCAGCTCATCTTGAAATTCCCTAAATGTTGATGAACCTAATTAGGTCATTAAAAACATGATTGGAACATATCTAAAAATTGCATGTGCCTACATAGTTGTAAAATAGTGGTTACCCTGAATGGGTGGATCTGATCCCTCCCCCACCAAACATTGTGAATACTACATTCCCCGTATTTAATGGTTTGGGAGAGCTGGAACAACACTTAATGCAATTTTTTCTCATTTTGATAACATGATGGGGAATCCTAAACAATAAGAAGTAGTAAAGCTCATATGCTTTGTGCAATTATTATAGGGACCAACTTTTGTCTGGTATACCAGTTTTGAATCTTGATCAATTACGTGATGAGAATATATCTATCAGAAATTCCTTCTTCAATTTATCTCAACGCTGTTGAAGATAAAAAAAATTTATCTTAAAAATTTAAACAAAGGGAACGTGAAGGAGTATTAGATTTAAATGTTTGATGGAAAGGATTATCATATTCCTTATATATGGAAGTCCTTCAAGAATTGTTTATAATAATTTGTGCGGAAAATCGGTGTGATGAGTTACCCACACTACTAATCCAAATGAAATACACATGAGGGTTTCAATACTTATCCTTAATTTTCCAACAGGTGTAGGAATAAATTTGGGAACTATAGCTAAATCTTGTCTAATTTCATTAAATATGGGAAGGATAAAATGGAAAGCATAGGCTGCTACTGTCACACGCAAGCAAACACCCATAATTGCTTCGACCTCAAACCGTCATCATATCGAAGAGCTCCACCTCCTGAGTGTTAGCCACAATAACCGCCTCATAATCATCATAAAAAAGATAAAAGGAAGAGAAAATTTGAGTTGTTAATGAAAATGTTTATTCTTTAAAGAATGAATAGGTTCCCAGTTAGTTTATCTCATCATTTGAAAATAATTTTGTTCTATTTACAAGATAGATGAAACCTGACAAAGAATGAGATGAAGAGCATCTTAATTATGTTTTCTTTCACAAAATTTTTGGGAATCCTTGTAATGGCCCGGACCTCTCCGGCCCATTCCTTTGTAAAAAAGAAGGTCACGAAGTGTTCTGGAGGGTAAAATGGACTTTTCCCACACTTTCCAGAATTTTGAAACTACACGCCGTGTAGTTTGAGTACACGCTGTGTACTCCCTTTCCAGGTATACCCCGTGTCGCAGGCCGTGTACTATCCATGTGAAGTAAATGATTACAAGCCATGTAGTGTAAATACACACCATGTACCACCTTGCCGGGTATACCCTGTGTTGAGGGCCATGTCCTTGCTGTGTGGAATAATGGGTGCACACCGTGTGTCCGATACTACACACTGTGTAGTCCTTCCCCACGTACGCGTTACCAGTCAATGGCTATGTGCCGTGTTGGAGCCGTGTCCTTTCCGTGTGCAATAAATGGGTACACCTCGTGTGTCTAAACTACACGCCGTGTAGTCCCTCCCAGCATATGCGTTACCCTCAAACCGTGTGTTAACCATTCAATGGCCGCAGAGCCGTGTTGGAAGTCGTGTGGAGACTGTGTGAAATAACTGAGTACACACCATGTACCATAAATTACACGCCGTGTACTTTTTCTTTTCTCGCCTATAAAAGGATGGGTCCCCTCCTCCTTTCAACTCACTCCTCTCCTCCCCTTTCCTCTGAGCAGAGTTCCCCCAAGAGACTCGAATGCTCTTTCTTCCATAACTTTTTCATCCGAGCTCCGATTTAAGATCCATCAGCGGCCATAGGATCGTAACGATGAGGCGGAACTTCTGAGCCTAGGTCCATTGTCTTTCCTTCAACCTTTCCTTTCCTAATTCCACCTGAGGAGGTTTTTTCGGGACCTGACAGAAGTGATGGACGCCGACAGACTTCTTCTAAAGTTGATATGGGGGAGCGATGTGATTAGAACCTGTTGAGTAGGGATCTTACCTTCGTATCTCTAATTTGTGCATCATGATGGGTGGGTATCTGCTTTCTTTCATGAGAAATAGTTGAACCATTAAATGAAGATAATAACTAGTCAAATAACGGTGTTGTGAAGTTCGATATTGTTGTTACTTTATATCCTGTAGTATTATGTTGTGAATTGAATGAGCTTCTGCCTACTAAAAATCATGGTCGTTGGGGACCTTTGCTTATGAAATTAAATTTTTACCTCTCCTTCTGGATTTTTTTATGGATGGAAACAATGTGGAATGTGTAAATTGGTTAATCACGTAAAGTTGGCTGTTTAAAATCTGGAACTCTTGTGTGATCACCCCAGTTAAACAAAATGGAATAATGAACATGTGGGTGTTGGCTTGGATATATGGCATGTGATGGGGGTTTTTTGTGGGTTTTTGTGGATAGGGTGAGTAGTGGGGCTGTGGTTGTCTTGGTTGTGGGTTGGTGTAAATTCTATGTTGATGACGGGCATTGGGGCTGCGATAAATGGTATTAAAGGGATATTGATGTACGGTTTTCAGTGCAGTTGTGGTTATGGTAGTTGGCAGCGGGGCTGCAGGGTTGGGTTTAAATGTGAACGGACTATGAGTTGTGAATAATAAATAAAATTGGAAGAGTTAATGAATGGCAGGGCGTGGTAATGAAACTAGTTTAATAATCAATGGGGCTATTTGGATAATATGAAGGGATTGGTTGTGTTGCTTGTGTTTTTCTAACCTGATTTGTGGATGGAAGGGATATGCATTACGAACGATCGATGTTGTTGGTTTTGGATAGTTGCCCAGTAGTTATGGAACTAGATAAACTAATTATTCTGAAACATGAAAACTAAATGGGGTGGGTTATTTTGTTGTATGCATTCTTCCTAGTAGCAGTGCCGAGGAACGTACTCAGTTTCTCTTTTGAGAAGCCATAGGTTGGGCAGTGTGTTTGATATATATATATATATATATATATATATATATATATCTGTATCTTTTGTGTTTTATCTCACCCCACCCATGTTTAGCACTTAGTGTCGAACACTCCCATTTCATGGGAGAGGGTGTTTTCCCTTAGTTACTAGCTCATTCCTGCTCCTTCTCCCCTAGGCATGATGGATTGAGGCGACCTTACACCTAAGACTCTTCGGGTAGGTTTCGATTGCGGTGGAATTAGCCCAAGACTCTTTGGCCAGGTTCTACTATTTCCCAAGAATATTCGAGATGAGGTACAGGTGTGTGCGGGTGGGATACGTGGTTGTGAGGCCCAAGTGTGTGCGGGCGGGATACGTGGTTGTGAGGCACAGGTCTGTGCGGGTGGGATACATGGTTTTGAGGCCTAGGTGTGTGGGGGCGGGATACATGGTTGTGAGGCCTAGGTGTGTGCGGGCAGGATACGTGGTAGTGAGGCCCAGGTGTGTGCGAGTGGGGAGAGTGTGGCAGCGTTAGGACGTTCGCCGTTATAAAGAGCATCTAACTAATGGGAAATGGTGCTGGGTACCCAATACTCTTGTTCTTATATACTACTACCTATTGTGATTGTGTTTTGGTGAGTGTGGCTAGTGAGGTTGGGTGGATAGAATTCCTTTCTAATTTCTTCTGTGGTTCTCACGGGACATTAGGATGTCTCCCCACTTGTGCATGAGAGCTTTAGGTTTCCCTACTGAGTATACTTGTATGCTCACCCTATGTTTACTTTCATGATTCCAAGAGGACTACCAGGGTCGTGCGGGACCCTACTAGTCGGACAGTTGGAGTTGTTGTTGTTGTTGTACTCTTGTTTCTTTTGGTATTGTACTTTGAGCTTTCTTGTACATACACCTTATTATAAAATTGTTTAAACATGCATGTGGGCTTGGTTTGGGTTTATTTCTATGAACTTGTTCTTTTCCTTTTTGGTGGTTGACTTGTCCAATTTCCCGATCATAAAATAATAAAAGGGTAATGCCTCCCATATTTGTGAAAACTCATACCCTTGTTTCTAGTCGCCAACCCGGGGCCTACTGGAGGCGGGACTCGGGGGGTCATTATCTCCCATTCACCATTTCTAGCTCAAGAGTGGCATCTTTGGTGGGAGGGGGTCATGACAGAATGGTATCAGAGGTGGTGGTTGAGAGATAGGATGGAGTCTGGAGTTAAGCACAGTGAGGATTACATGGGATGGTAGGGAAACAATGTTAGTTTATCTTGGTGCGTGACATAGTCCAGGGAGGACTGGCTAGGACACGGGATTTTAGGGCCCCACGTGATCTGATGCAAGGACTCTGAGCCTACCGAACGACCAAGTGAGACTACATTTATTGCAATTTAGAGACACTAGGGAAGGTACATGCATCATCATGATTGTGTTTTATATGATTTGGGTGTTCTGGGAAGGAAATTGAAATAAAATGATAAAATAAAACCTTGTGTTTTCCTTAATACTTGGGCATAGGCGATCCTTGTTTACCGTACAGCTATGGCACCTGGACATTGTCCCTCGGTGGATCAGATGGCCGAGGCCCAGCAGATTCAGCTGGTCGATCAACTGATGATTGACCGAGAGGAGGAAGATATCCAGTGGCAGAAGACTCTCCATTCTTTCCAGCAGCAGACCCTCGAGAAGTACGAGGGTAGTACTTCGGATATGGAGACAGAGGGGTGGCTTGAGGAGCTAGGGATCGCTTTTACCTTCATCTGTTCTCCGAGGGAAAACTGGGTTCCCCTAGCAGTCAGTCAGCTGAGAGGCGCGGCGCGATAGTGGTTGACACTCTACCTCAGAGAGACGATAGAGGCAGAGGTTCCATGTGCTGACTTTGAGAAGGAATTCCGAGAGGAATTCCATTCTTCCATGATCAAGGTGTAGAAGCGGCATGAGTTAATCTCCCTTCAGCAGTGGAGTATGTCAGTACGATAGCTTGGGATCAAGTTCAAGGACCTCCTGCGCTTTACGCCGGATCTCTTTCCGGATGGGGAGTCTCAGGCGAGACGTCTAGAGGAGGCGCTTCTTCCTTTGCTCCAGTATGTTGTCACCCCCTTCACCCTTCTGACGTACATGGCAGTACAGAAGAAAGTAGAGGTTGTAGAGAGGAAGCACACGCTGGGAGGTGCACCCCTAGAGGGGATCCAGTCGGGCTTGCCAAAGGGGAATGTAGTCCGCAGCAGGTCTCCTGTAACGGGACCTTCCAGGTTCAGACCAGTGGGGAGCAGGCCCCAGCAGTTCCAGTTCAGATCCTCGGTTCCTCGTCCTTTTTCACTAACATAGGACTGAGGTGTTTTTCTTGTGGAGGTTTCAGGCACGTTCAGAGTCGGTTCCTGACTCGAGCATAGTATGGTGGAGGTGGGCAGGTTTAGCGCCCACCTCAGCATCACTTGTTTCCAGCGAGGCCCTTCCAGCAGTAGCAAGACCATGCTCCTCCGAGGGTAGACTTTGCGGGAGGAGGCTGAACTCAGGGTGCTTCTCAGGGACCTTGACCAGGTCGTGGTCGGGGAGGTGGATGACATCAAAGAGGCTGAGGAGCTGGGTGTGGACAGTTTCATGCATCAGAGTTGGAAGCTCCAGCAGGACTAGAGGTGGTGTGAGGTTTGATTTGTTTGTTCAGCACTCTTGTTTCTGCTTTGTTCGATTCAGGAGCTTCAAACTCTTTCATTGCACCTGGTCTAGCCCGTGCTTTGGTAGTAGACGTAGAGAGACTTTCCATACCACTGGTGCTGAGTACACTAGTATGAGGCCAGACCAGCGTATCTTGTGTTTGTCGGGGATGTGGGCTGATGTTAGGACCACATCGATCTAGTGGGGACCTTCTTCTGTTACAGATGCAGCCATGCGATGTCATCATAGGCATCGACTGGTTGTTTTCTATTAGTGTTGTTATCGACTACTTCCGGAGAAGAGTCTTGTTCTACGACGTAGATGGGCAGCGCATATCTTTTGCTGGCGAGAGGAGCTATCAGATGGGAAGTCAGCATGTAAAGCCTCTCTTTTCCTCGTTAGGTGGGTTATCAATGGTTCCAGCTAATATAGAGATGATGGATGTCCCGAAAGTTGTTGGGGAGTTCCTTGATGTTTTTTCTTAGGAGTTTGTGACTCAACCCCCCCCCCCCCCCCCCCGACGTGACATTGATTTCGGGATAGATATACAGCCTGGTGGTCGTCCGATTTTGATGGCCCCTTCTCGGATGGCACCTTCGGAGTTGCGGGAGTTGCGGATTCAGATTGATGATTTGATGGAGAAGGGTTTTGTTCGACCCTCCGTATCACCATGGGGTACTTCGGTTTTGTTCGTAAAGAAGTCAGATGATCGTCTCAGGCTATGCATAGACTACTGATGGTTGAACCAGGTAACGGTCAACAACTGTTACCCCCTTCCAAGGATAGATGATCTCTTCGACCACCTGAGGGGAGCAGGTTGGTTTTCCAAGATTGATCTACGATCTAGATATCATCAGCTGAGGTTAAAGGATAGTGACATCTTGGAGATGGATTTCAGGTGCAGGTATGGGAACTTCGAGTTTGTAGTGATGTCGTTTGGAGTTACGAATGCACCGGTTGTGTTCAAGGGACAAATGAACTTTGTCTTCCGAGAGTTTCTGGACAGGTTCGTCATTGTGTTTATAGATGACATCCTGATCTACTCAAGATCAGAGGAGGAGCACGTTGAGCATCACAAGGCAGCCTTGGATTTCCTTCGACACCACCAACTTTATTGGAAATTGTCTAAGTGTAAGTTCTTGACACAAGAAGTACACTTCCTTGGGCACGTAGTGTATCAGCATGGAGTGTCTATGGACCCGTCGAAGGTGGAGGCAGTTGTTTCGTGGGTAACACCCAAGAGTGTGGCAGAAGTTCGTAGTTTCCTAGGTTTAGCAGGTTACTATCGAAGGTTCGTTTTGGACTTCTATCGAGTTGTTTCTCCATTGAAATCTTTGACTAGGAAGAACCAGGTCTTCCTATGGAGTGAGCAATGACAGAAGGATTTTGACTACCTGAAGGAGAAGTTGGTCAGTGCTCCCGTACTCTGGTTTCCATAGGAAGGGTTGTTGTATGAGGTGTTTTGTGATGCTTCTGGCCTTGGTCTGGGGTGCATGATGATGCAGAAGAACAGAGTGATCTGTTATGGGTCTAGCAAGTTATGGCCTCATGAGCGTAACTATGCCACCCATGACCTAGAGATTGTAGTATCATTCGCACTGAAGTTGCGGTGACATTACCTCTTCGGGGAGCGCTTTGTGGTCTTCTCAGATCATAAGATCCTATGTTATATCTTCTCCTAGCGTGACCTGAACCTGTGGCAGTGAAGATGGGTCGATATTCTCCAAGACGATTACTTTGAGATCTCTTACACTGAAGGTAAGGTAAACGTTGTGGGTGATGCCCTGAGTAGGAAGTCGCATTAGGAAGTAGTTTGAGAATCCACTGATGCTTGGAAGGCTATGGAAGAGTTGGCTGCCTTGTACATGGATGCCAGGGTAGAAGGTGTTAGAGGCTGTTTGTTTCAGATAATGGTGTAGTCCACCTTGTTGCAGCAGGTGGAAGAGTCTCAGTGGGGGGACTCCGAGGCGAATGTGACGCGGGATCGTGTCGATTAGGGGAACGATCGAGAAGGATGTTCGGAGGACAGCCGACATCAGATGCTTTTCTATGGAAGGTTGTTTGTTCCGGAGGCGATGCATGAGGAAGTTCTTCGTGAGTTCCATAGCTCAGCCTTGGAGGTACATCCAAGAGTTTCAAAAATGTTTCAAGGCCTGAGGGAACAGTTTTTGTGGCCCGGGGTGAAACGAGCAGTGGCGGAGTTTGTGGCTAAATGCCCAGTGTGTCAACAAGTGATGGCTGAACACTGTGTTCCCAGTGGTTTGTTGCATCCTTTAGATGTCCTTGAGTGGAAGTGGGATGACATATCAATGGAATTCGTCACAGGACTACCCAGAGCTCATGGTGGTTATGATGCTATCTGGGTAGTGGTGGATCGACTAACAAAATAGGCTCACTTCTTAGAAATTAAGGGGTCGGGCCCGGTGAGTACCTTAGCACAGAGTTACATAGATGAGGTTGTGCAGTTGCATGGAGTCTCGAATACTATCATCTCATATCAGGATACTCGGTTTACCTCACGAGTCTGGAGGTGGTTACAGCATGCTTTTGGCACCCAGCTACACCTTAGCACTGCTTTCCACCCCCAGACCGATGGGCAGACAAAGCAGACTATCTAGACGTTGGAGGAAATGCTGCAAGCATGCGTTCTGGATTTTGGAGGACCATGGGTACGACACATGCCTTTATTAGAGTTTTCCTACAACAATAGCTTCCACTCTACTATTGGAATGGAACCATTTGAGGCGTTGTATGGAAGGCCATGTCGTTCACCCATTTGTTGGGCATAGGTTGGTGAGACATGTGATCTTGGGCCAGATGTAGTGCAGAGCACCACAGAGAAAGTCCATCTAGTACGTGAGAGGATGGTAGAGGCTCAGGAATGACAGAAGTATTATGTTGATCGTCAGAGGAGGCCCTTGGAGTTCGAGGTGGGAGATCATGTGTTCTTCATGGTTTCCCCTCGACGGGGGAAACAGAGGTTTAGGAAAGGGAGAAATCTCTCACCTAGGTTCATCGGACCTTTTGAGGTGCTGAGGAGAGTCGGCGAGGTGGCATATCAGCTAGCCCTGCCACCTCAGTTGGAGAAGGTTCATGACGTCGTCCACATCTCCTAGCTTCGTCGGTACTTACATGACGACACCCACGTTATCGACTGGGGATAGTTAGATATGGGAGACAACGTAACCTTCGAGGAACGACTAGTCAGGATTCAGGATCTTAATGAGAAGGTGCTCTGTGGACGAACCATTCTGTTGGTTCGTGTGTTGTGGAGGCATGGCGACCTCTAGGAGAGCACTTGGGAGCGGGATACCTAGATGCACGCTCAGTACACGGAGTTGTTTTGACTTGTGTTTTCCCAGGTTCTTCTGAGCTTTATGTTGATTTTATACTCTATACCATTGATTTATGGAATGCTTGTCTTGTCGGTTGTGAGACCTTTTGTTTCCTTGTTCCCTGGTAATGTGTAACATGTCCGGATGTGTGGGAAAGGGAAAAACCTGACCCTTAATCGAGATGCATTAATGCGGATGCGATTGAACCCATGCAGGCAAGTCAGTGCCGCCTAAAGAGGATAATATCTCAACAAAGGAGAAGTAATTTCTCAAACCCACATGTCCGGGCAGTGTGTTGGTTGGGTGGTGTTGGGGGTAGTGCGAGTTGAAAAATCCTAATGTATGAAAGTGGGAAGACCCAATTCTTAATCGAGACGCATTAATGTGGATGAGATTAAACTCATGCAGGCGAGTCAGTGCCGCCTAAAGTGGATAATATCTCGACATAGGAGAAGGAATTCCTAACACATATGATTAGGGTTGTTGGTTGGGTTCCTATTATAATAAGAACCCTAAGAGGTATCTTGTTGGGTTTCCTCTAGGTTGATTTTGAATTCTCAGGGACGAGAATGTTTTAAGAGGTATCTGATGTAATGGCCCGGACCTCTACGGCCCATTCGTTTGTCAAAAATAAGGTCATGAAGTGTTCTGGATGGTAAAATAGACTTTTCCCACACTTTCCAGAATTTTGAAACTACACGTCGTGTAGTTTGAGTACACGCCGTGTACTCCCTTTCTGGGTATACCCCGTGTCGCAGGCCGTGTCCTCGCCATGTGAAGTAAATGAGTACACGCCGTGTAGTGTAACTACTTTCCATTTTCCACCTTTCTGGGTATACCCCGTTTTGAAGGCCATGTCCTTGCTGTGTGGAATAATGGGTGCACGTCGTGTGTCCGATACTACACGCCATGTAGTCCTTCCCTACGTATGTGTTACCATTCAACGGCCGTGTTCCGTGTTGGAGTCATCTCCTTTACATGTTCAATAAATGGGGACACTCCGTGTGTCTAAACTAACTGCCGTGTAGTCCCTCCCCGCATATGCATTACCCTCAAACCGTGTGTTGACCAGTCAATGGCCGCGGAGCCGTGTTGGAAGCCGCGTGGAGACCGTGTGAAATAACTGAGTACACACCGTGTACCATAAAGTACACGCCAAGTAATTTTTCTTTTCTCACCTATAAAAGGAGGGGTCCCCTCCTCTATTCAACTCACTCCTCTCCTCCCCTTTCCTCTAAGCAGAGTTCTCCCAAGAGACTTGAAGGCTCTTTCTTCCATAACTTCTTCGCCCGAGCTCCGATTTACGATCCGTCAGCGGCCACGAGATCTTAACGACGAGGTGGAACTTCCGAGCCTAGGGCCGTTGTCTTTCCTTTGGCCTTTCCTTTCCCACATTCACCCAAGGGGGTTTTTCCAGGACCCGACAGAAGTGACGGATGCCGATGGACTTCTTCTAAAGTTGATCTGGGGGAGCACTATGATCAGAACCTATTGAGTAGGGATATTACCTTCATCTCTATAATTTGTGCATCATGCGGGGTGGTTATCCATTTGTTTTAAAGAGAAATAGTTTAACCATTAAATGAATATAATAACTTGTTAAAGAACAGGGTTGGGAAGTATTAGATTTCTGTTACTTTATATCCTGTGGTATTATGTTGTGAATTGAATGAGCTTCTGCCAACAGAAAATCATAGTCGTTGGGGGCCTTTGCTTATGAAATTAAATATTTTCCTCTCTTCATAGATTTTCTTATGGATGGAAAATTTGTGGAATGTGGAAATTGGTTAATCACGTAAAGTTGGCTGTTTAAAATCTAGAACCCTTGTGTGATCACCCCGGTTAAACAAAATGGAATAATGAACATGTGGGTGTTGGCTTGGATACGTGGCATGTGATGCGGGTGTTTTGTGGGTTGTTGTGGATACGGTGAGCAGCGGGGCTGCGGTTGGCTTGGTTGTGGGTTTGTGTAAATTCTATGTTGATGATGGGTAGTGGGGCTGCGATAAATGGTATTAAAGGGATATTGATGTATGGGTTTCGGTGCGGTTGTGGTTATGGCAGTTGGCAGCGGGGCTGCAGGGATGGGTTTAAATGCGAACGGACTATGAGTTGTAATTAATAAATAATATTGGAAGAGTTAATTAATGGTGGGGAATGGTAATGAAATGGGTTTAATAATCAATGGGGATGTTCAGCTAATAAGAAGGGATTGGTTGTGTTGCTTGTGTTTTCCTAACTTGATTTGTGGATGGCAGGGATATGCTTTACGAACGATCGATGTGGTTGGTTGTGGATAGTTTCCCAGTAGTTAAGGAACTAGATAAACTAATTCTTCTGACACGTGAATCCTAAATGGGGTTGGGGTTGTTTGTTGTATGCATGCTTCGTAGTAGCAGTGTCGAGGCATGTACTCAGTTTGTCTGTTTAGAATCCATAGGTTGGGCCGTGTGTTTGGTATATATATATATATATATATATATATCTGTATCTTTTGTGTTTTATCGCACCCCACCCATGTTGAGACCATAGTGTCGAACACTCCCATTTCATGGAAGGGGGTGTTTTTCCTTAGTTACTAGCTCATTCCTGCTCCTTCCCCCCTAGGCTGTGATGGCTTGAGGCGACCATACACCTCAGACTCTTCGGGTAGGTTTCGATTGAGGTGGATTTAGCCCAAGACTCATTGGGTGGGTTCTACTATTTCCCAAGAATCTTCGGGATGAGGCCTAGGTGTGTGCAGGCGGGATACGTGGTTGTGAGGCCCAGGTGTGTGCGGGTGGGATACGTGGTTGTGAGGCCCAGGTGTGTGCCGGCGGGATACGTTGTTGTGAGGCCCAGGTGTGTGCGGGCCGGATACGTGGTTGTGAGGCCCAGGTGTGTGCGGGCGAGATACGTGGTAGTGAGGCCCAGGTGTGTGCGGGCGGGGAAAGTGTGGCAATGTCAGGACGTTCGCCATTAGGAAGAGTAGTTAACTAAAGGGAAATGGTGTGGGGTACCCAATACTCTTGTTCATATATACTACTACCTATTGTGATTTCCTTTTGGTGAGTGTGGCTAGTGAGGTTGGGTGGATAGAATTCCTTGCTATGTTTCTTCTGTTGTTCTCACGGGACATTAGGATATCTCCCCACTTGTGCATGAGAGCTTTATGTTTCCCTACTGAGTATACTTGTATGCTCACCCTACATTTACTTTTAGGTTTCCAGGAGGACTACCAGGGCCATGTGGGACCCTACTAGTCAGACAGTTGGAGTTGTTTCTGTTGCTGTACTCTTGTTTCTTTGGTATTGTACTTTGAGCTTTCTTGTACTTGCACCTTGTTATAAATTTTTTTAAACTTGCTTGTGGGATTGGTTTGGGTTTATTTCTATACACTTGTTCTTTTCCTTTTTGGTTGTTGACTTGTCCTATTTCCCGATCTTAAAATAATAAAAGGGTAATGCCTCCCATATTTGTGAAAACTCATACCCATGGTGGTAGTCACCAACCCGGGGCCTACTGGAGGTGAGCATCGGGGTTCATTATCTCCCTTTCACCATTTCCAGCTCAGGAGGGGAATCTTAGATGGGAGGAGGTCGTGACAATCCCATTTAAGAGTGTTTTGTTTTCAAAGACCTCCTAAAAAAATGGTATACTCTTGATAAGTTAAACTTAAAATTTCATTAACCCATGTAGCATGAGTTAGTACTATTTATCCAGAGGATGATTTTGAATGGATAGAAGTTAAAAGTAAAAATGTGATGAAATGTGATGATTCGATAATCTATAAAATGAACAAAAAAACTCTTGTAATTCTATGAACATAGTAAAAACAACCGATGGTGTCTTTGTTCACTCCTTCCACAGCAAATCCACATTCATTAATGAATCAGTCTTCTAAAGGTAAATCCTAAAAGATGATATATTATCAGAAAGAAAAAGTGTAATAAGAAGAGTATGAGCTCATGTCAAGGCCAATGTTTTCCATGAATCTGAAAGATTTTATGCCATCTATTTAAAATGCATGGGAACCTCCCCAAAAAAAGGAACAACCCGAACCGACCTGTCAAGTAGAATCTTCATTAGAGAAAGAATTGAACTTAGGTTCCACTAATGTTATCCACATAACCGATCCCTTTTCATGTGAGGATTCTACATATGATGAGCCTGAATTCCTTGTACCTAACTGTGTACCTAGAGGAAGGATCCTAGGTTGAGGATACTAGGGACGGCGTGGGTATGCTAGAAGCCAATATTTTAATTCTACCCTAGCTTGTACCGTATGTTCCATAGAAACTCATGGGAGAGCCCTTCAGTAGGCACAATAAGAACAAGGATGTTTTCCCGCACATTACATGATCAGTCTGGACATTATTATTTTGGAGGAAACATTCGAGGTTACACCATCATTATCTAAGCATTTAGATAGACCTGGTCAGTCTAATATAACAAAACTAGAAGTATTTCTATCTTATGCTCTAACATAGGGTAAATCTACATTAGGATCATAAACTTCCAAGGAACCTAAAAACATCCTCTCCATACTAGGAAACACAGACCTCTAGACCAATGGTACAATATTTTGAAATGGCTAGCCCATGTACAATAAAATTTGTTGATTATGGATGCATTTAATCTATCAAAATATCTTCGAGAAGAACATATTTAGGATTTTTCAGTTCATAGAGAGTTCGTATCTGATGTTTTTGCTGCTGACGTTTACCGTATAGAGAATGATCCTGTAGAATGTCATGCAGTTATATCGTTTATAGATCAAGATGAAGATGATGTTGTATAGGGGCACATTAAGCCCTTGAATCTATTTGGAAGGGTCAATGATGTAGAGATATAAGGAGCCTTTGTTGATAATGGCTCAGGATTCAACTGTATTACTATCCACACACTTCATCAATTGGGCCTTACTGAATCAGACTAATCTCCTTCCACTTTAATGTTTCAAGGATATTAAAAGAATGAGCTAGAACCTATGGGGGATTTAACACTCAGAACTCAGTTTGAAGATCTTGTGTCTAATTCAGATTTTATGGGTGTCCTTAAGGACACATCTTTTAACATTCTTCTTGAAGTCCTTGGCTTCATCAACATACAACCATTCCTTAGACATACCACCAATGTCTCATACACTGTTTCAATAGTCAAACAAAGACATTGTATGGGGATAAGGCTCTTTTCAAAGAGTATAAATCTCAAAATATTGGAGCATAATTTTATCACATGAAGGGAAAAAGGTCTGTGAAAAAAGAGGTAACCAAAATCAACGTTCCAAATAGCCTGAAAAAAATCATAGACAACATTAAAACATTTTAGTATAAATTATGTGATTTATATGAATCAACTTTAAAAGATAAACCTAAATCTGAGCACTCATGCAGTGAATTCCATAATTTTATATACTGAAATCAAGCCTGACATCATGGGAGAAATTATTAGTTTACCTAGTAGTGATGAATTCTTAAACAGAGATGTCTTCATTTCATCCACCAAATTTCAATAGGTATCTAAATCATCAATCATGACAAAATAAGATGTCACAATACTAGAGTAAGACAACAATATTGATTTCCAACCCATAATATCCTCTTTAATTTTCTATGAGGACCCTTCAACATCATTAATGTCAGATATGTTTTCTTCTTCTTTAATAGGTCCAAATAATGACACCACACCTAGGTTTGAATGTTTTTCTTCATCTTCGACTATGTAAGTAGAAATAGAATAAGTGACATGTAAGGAAGAAGAAAAAGATCTCATGGATGGTCCTCCTACATTAGAAGATGGTGTCTCCCTCATTGTTGATGAGCTCAGAGAAAGAAATCTTGGTATAGAATAATATCCATGCCCACTCTAATTAGTGAAGCTATGGATTCTAAAGATAAAGATATGTATAATTTATTTCTAAAAAATCATCATGATATATTTTTTGGAACTATACAGAAATGATAGGCCTTAATTCTGATGTATCCACTCAGCAATTGTGTTTTCCAAATGAACATCGTGGATTCAAGCTAGAAGCACAATGAACACACCTGAATCATGCCTCTAAAATTAAAGCTTAATTCATTAAGCTTATCAAGGATAACTTTTTTAGGGAGATTCAATATCGCAATTGGCTGGCAATCATTTTCCTATTGATGAAGAAGAATGGGAAAATCATAGTTTTCATTGATTTTAGAGATATTAACTGTCATTGTTCCAAATATCACTTTCTAGTTCATATCACATGTCTTTGAATTGATGCAAATGTTAGCTATGAATATCTTTCCATCATGGATGGTTATTCTTGCTACAATCAAATTTACATGGCCCTATAGGATGAAGAGTATATTGCCTTTAGATCCCCTAAAGGTGTTTTTTTCTATCGGGTAATGCCCTTTGGGTTAAAAAATTCAGATGCAATGTATCAACATGTCATGAGACATATATTTATACCTTTCGTAGGAAAATTTGATGAATTTTATGTGGATGATGTGGTAGTTAAATTGAGAAAACATTTCGATCACCTGACTGATTTGGAGATCATATTCAATAATCATTGGCAACATAGTTTGATGATGAATCCCTTGAAATGTTATTTTTGGGTATACTCTGTAAAGTTACAAGATTTCATTGCAATCCATCATGCAAATGATGTTGATCTAGATAAGACAAAATAAATACTTGGATTGTCACCTCATTTAAATTTGAATGAAATAAGAGGATATCAAGTACACTTGGCTTATATTCGCTACTTTTTTTGCAATTTTGTTGGTAGGTGTTTACCCTTCTCCAGATTAATGAAGAATGGAGTAACCTAACAATGGACTGAATACTTTCAAGCGGAATTTTATACCCTCAAGAAACAACTCTTGATTAAACTGGTATTAATTCCATCTGTTTAAGGATGGCCACTTATTCTCTATGTGATTGCTTTAAAGTGATCACTAGGTTCTTTCCATGCCCACTAGAATGATGATGGGAATAAAAATATCATTTAGTCTCCCAGTCAGACTATGTTGGACACAGAGACTCGAAATTCATTTATTGATAAGTGATGCTTGAAATTTTTCATAGTTGTTTAGAAATGGAGACACTACCCATAACATCTCAAAGTCCCATTTGTGTCTTGTAACAAACTATTCAAAATTATATCCAGTCGTCCTATACTTATAGGGTGTTTGGAAAAGTGGGAAGTTATTTTTCTATATTTTGATATCTATTTTGTGCTTAGAAAGAAATAAAAGGCCACGATTTGGGAGATTTCCTTGTGAAACATCCATCTACAGAAGAAATATAATTGAATAATGAACATCATGATGAATAGGTATTCTCTATTCAGGATATTCCCAAGACATGGGAAATGTTCTTTGATGGTGCCTCTATAAGTCCAAAAGAGAAGTGAATGGAAAACCCTAAACAGAATATAGTTGACTTGGGAATTGAACTTATCTCTCTAGAAAAGGAACTTTGGACATATTCCTTCTAGTTGTGAGAAGGTGGTACCAACAATGGGGCAGAATATCAAGATCTCAACGCAGGCCTAAAATTGGGACTCTAGGTTCAAGTTAAACACCAAAAAGTGAATATTGATTTACAGTTGGTATTCAATCAAATCAATGGGGATTATGCTATCTAAAAAAAAGCTAATACATTTGTGTGACTATGATAGATGGTTAATAGATAAACTTCCCTAAAATCCAACATTATCTTATGTCTTGCGATCACAAAATGCCCAATTGGATGCACTGGATAATGCAACCACAACCCATGAACATCCAAACTAGGATGAAACAATCAATAGTATTTCTCATCCTCGTGTGGTTTCACCTTTCTTTCAAACTATAATGGAAGAAATTAATGAATTATCCCTATTTCTGAGCTATATGGTCATACCACAGGATGGATGACACGCATCATAGAATATCTTAAAAATAGATTACTTCCACCAAATAGAGATGAAAAATAATAAATCCTCAGACAAGTGTCCAGTTTTACTCATTATGATATTCCTGATCACCAGATGATCCTCTAAAAATGAGGCTTTGATGGAATCCTCTTCATGAGTATTGATGGAGAAGAAGTCATGGATGTCATGAAAGATGTGCATGAAGGATATTGTGCTGCTCACTAGTCTAGGCATATGCTTTCTAGTAAAACTTGTTGGCATAGATACATTTGGCCTTCAATGATGCAGGATTTCATATATTTCACCATGAAATGGCATCTGGTCCATGTTCATGTCCACTTAATATATCAACCCATAGAGTTGTTACATATAGCTAAATACTCTTGTCAATTTTCCATGTGAGGAAAGGATGTAGTAGGACCTCATCCTCCAACTATAGATAAGTATTTAAAGTACATTCATACTAATATCGATTTATTCTCTAAATAGGATAAGGCCATACCTCTCAATGAAGTCAGATCCAAAATCATTTTTAGTTTTGTCATAACAAAAATCATCACTAGATTTGGTGTCCCTTATACTATATTGATAGACAATGGCATCAATTTATATTATTTTGATGTAAAAATGTTATATTAGGAGCACATTATCAAATCCAACCACTAATATTAGTACCATTCAATACCCAATTGATAGATAGTGGCTTTCAATAAGACCCTATCAAATATACTCTTGAAGATAGTGGATAAAGATAAGAAATCTTGTCCTAAAGAACTTTTTCACCCATTATGGTCTTATTAGAATACTACTTGTACTACTTCTAAAGAAAATCCATACTCATTGGTGTATGATAGATAATATGTTTTTCTAAATAATGTTCAATTTCCTTTAGTATGAGTTTCAATTTCTAATCAATTATCTAAAGATGAAATTTCTCAAAAATGATTTAATGACATGGAATGATTAGGCAAAATGAGATTCTTACTTTCCATCATTTATAAGTCTATCACAACTGAATAGCATGAGATTTTATCAATAATGTTTTCCTCCTCTCATTTATTATGTTGAATTAGTATTGGTACTCATGACTCCAATGATATCAAGAAAGAAGCCTCAAAAGATTGAGCCAAAGTGGGAAGAAATATATTCCATTTATATGTTCTACTCATATGGATATTATTCCCTAATCTCAATGGATGTAGAGAAGGTTACATCACCAACCAATGTGAGATTCTTGAAGAATTAGTTTGTACAACTTCACATTAGTACCCATTGTCCTCGCTTTATTACTCTAAACTGCACAACATGAAGTTCTAGTTGTAAGAAATTAACCAACATTACAACCATAAGCTTCTACGCGGCACGATGATAAAAGACATGGAATCTTTGTCCTTGTCCCATGACATAAAACATCATGACATCATTTTCCACAATATAGGACATTAAACTATAAGGATTACATCTTCACTATTTGACATTAAGAGCATCCATATGCAGGCATCATTGATGTCATTTCTTCTCAATAGTGTCACATGAGTTCTATTCCTCTCTGTGTCTGAATTTGATCTTCATTGTGGTCTCATTTCATGAACTATGTGTTGATTCATTCTCATTTTAATTATGATACATAGAGATGTTTGGTTCTCCAATATTAGGCCCAGCCATAACCCCAAAATATTTTATTTCACTCTTCTCCTCATGTATATGATCCAGGTCAATACATGGTCCTCTTTTAAAATATATGGTTTGATCTTCATACCGTTTTATGTTTAAATTTTAAATCATTCTCCTTGAATCTATTTAAATCCGTCATCTCCCACATCAAACTCAATTAGTGTCGGTAATGAATGTTCAAGGACTATGTTTTTCTTGATTCTCGTTTTAATGGGATACATAGAGATGCCTAGATCTCCAATCATGGGCCAACCCATGATAAAATACTCCCCTTTATTTCTAATGTATGAATCAATCACGTATATTGAATGTTAAATGAACTATGAATGAATTGATTATTAAAAATATGAGATATGTAGTGACACCTAGGTTTAATTCCCTAGTATAGCTGCAATATTCCCTTTTTTACATCGGAATCACTTCATGTCCTCGCTGCATGACTCTAAACTGCACATCAAAAAGTCCCAGGTGCGATACATTAAAATGAAAAGCACCCAATGTACTACATATTTATTGATTCTCATCCCATTGACATACATAATGAAAACCTGGATCTATATTTTAGTCACAGTCCTAAGATATATATTTTTATCTCTTCCAGATATCAATAACAATCTACATGGGAGTCTTTATTTTGGGTTCTCTCCATATGGAACCCCCAAGGAAACAAGAATGTCCCCTTTTAGATATGAGTTCGATCTATTTATGGTTCATCAAAATCAGGGACAATATTTATTCAAATATTTCTCATGTATATTGACCATTACCTCTTTCGTATTTCACACTCTTAATGATGAATATTTTTAGATCTTCATACTCATTATTAGGTTTTTTGGTGGCATAGTTTCTGATATCTAATAACTCATTTTCTTGACTATGCAGTATGTTCCCTTACGTGGCCTTGTATATGTTGCTTATATAAAGGGTCAGCCACTCAAAAGATGCAACAATTTGGATAGGAAGAACATGCCCTAATTTGACCGGCATAATAAAACCCACATAAATGGTTTTTCAAAATATAAAGTAACATCATTATTGGTTAAATTTTATTTTTTCCCCTTCAAAATTTGATGACAATATACAAGAATATGTATCTTAAAGTAGTCATCTGAGTATATTTTTCCCATTACCTTTCTCTTGATCTGAAAGTATTCAAGACCATGGTTTACAAATTTGATTCTTCATATGTTCAAAACAATATGAAATGGCCTTGGATAATTTGACCACATACCTACGATTGTATCCATTTTCTGGTCCTAGTCGTATGACCAAACCGTACAATCACCCTACTACCTACGTTTGGGTCAGACCTTCATTTAAATATTATTCCTTTGATTATTTTGAAATCATGATTGGAAATATTTTTTCCATATTCAGAGACCTTTCTCCACAAACAGAACTCTCTATAGTGGAAAAACGGAATCTCCATAAAAGTTTTTCAACTTTTAGCAATAAAATATCAAAACTTTTGAACTCCTTTTCCATACTATGCAGTATGCTCCTCTGTGTGGCCTTGCATAAGTTTCCTACATAACATGGTTGATAGTCAAAAGATTACAATATCGTTATATGCATAATATTCCCTAGCTGGACCTACATAATACAACCCACATAATGGGTTCATCAAATAAGGGTAACTTTATTCTTAGGAAAGACTTCTTCTAAGGCATTTTAACCCTTTTCCCATATCATTATCCGGATTCAGAATGTACCAAATCACAATTTACAATTCTTTCATTCCATACCTGAACAAGGTAATTTGTTACTAAACATATTTGAGTGCCTAAAACCTTTGGTCAGAGATATATACATTAAATTAAGGCCACCCAATGTCCTTAATGAATGACTTAAAACTGCACAACAAAATGTCCTCAGTGCATGACTTAAAATTGAACAGTACAATGTCTGCACTGCATGACCTAAAATTTTTCATTACAATGTCCTCACTGCATGACTAAAAACCACATAGTAGGATATCAGAAAGCCCAATATCTGATAAATTTTAACGATTCCATATGAAACAAATTTGAGTAATAAGTGGTTTTTTATTCCTGATATATGTTGGTATAGATAACCGTTTATTCCTAAAATCCCATTCATTGGAAAACCACTCATTGTAGACTTGATTGACCCAAATCGTATTTTACCTTGTCTGCCTCCAATTAAATATTAAATTCCAGAAACCTCATTTAATTGACTCTGTAATATGTTCCCCCAGAGGCCTTGTATAAAATTGTCTTACATAACAAGAATATCAGACAATATATTCCAATGTTTGGCTACGAGCATATTCCCTAGTTGGTCCTTCATAATACAACCCCGATAACAGGTTTGTCAAATAATGGTAACATCATTCTTGTAAAGTACATACTTTATATTTATACATATTTTAGATTTGGTGACCATAAAAATCATGACTCATAATGCCCCTTGGAAGTATTTAATGAATATTATATAAATTCTTAAACACTGATCCTTGTTTGGGATCTAATTTCAAAAAATTTAGCCAATTTTGTTTGACCATAAAAACTAGCCCTTTCTAGTCCATAATTCATGACTCTAAACTTCCATAAACAAGATACATAGTACTCACGAGAATAGAAACCTGCAGAAGGAAACTCTAGGAAATGTCAAGTCCCATCTCACTAAACAAACTTTTTTTTGTTCACCTAACATTTAGTAATAAAAAATGAAAAAGATGCAATGTTTGTGATGGTTTTTGGTATAACCTTAGTAAAATAAAACTATTCTCTATAGTCTCCAAGGATTAGGAAAAAATAAGATAATTATTCCAAAAATGACCTAGCTCCAAATCATACCAAATGATGTTGGAATGTGTCAAAGTTACCTACTTTTAAATTAGAACAAGATTATTTTAATTCAGAACAAATAAAATTCTAGGAACCACACTAATCCAATCACCACATCCTCCAAAACAGCAATCACTATTGAATAAGTATCCTCTTATCAATATATTACCCCCACCATAGGATACACTACCATGTGGTACTTTTTGTGGGGATACACAAGATACTAAAATTGTTATATCATAACATCACCTTCCAATACATTCACATAAGACCCTAATTCATAATTATGGCTTCAAAACACATTTAAAAACAACTCTTACATATGCTCCCACACCCATAAATATAATCCAAGTAAAAAAATATCAAATCATTCATCACTTCAGAATAAAAAATATAAATTTTCTCTTAATTTTATTACCTATTTGGACTCAAGGTATTACACTCTCCCAACTTTTCATCCTCAAGAGGTCTCAGTTGTAGGATAACATTAAATATCTACCTACATTGGTGGTGAAACCCTCTATTTCTCCCCAATTTTTACCCAAGAATAAAAACTAAACATCTACTACAAAATTTTGAACATGATTCTCACTATTAATTCATATTATGCATTTTACATTCATCATCGCCATCACTAACAAGGTGATTGTGAAAAAAAATTCATCTATCCTGAGACACCACACTATCATCATGTAGTGCTCCAAACCATCACTATCTTATCGTTAAGGAACATTTCTACTATGGTTATCTCAATCATATAAATTTCAAACCAAATATTCATACTCAATAGTTCACTGACATGCTCAATGTGTTTTCCATATGAACACTCCATGTTACATAAAAATTACTAGTAAAACTACATCGGGGAACATTCTTAAAAATTACTAGATCTTGTTACTGAAACTCTATATCATCACCTTACCAGGTTGTCTTATCACCTTAACTCACAATTTTATTGGTTAACACCCAAAACTATGTCTATACATGTGTTAAAATTTAATTTTATGGTCGGTCCATTAATAAAAAAACTGATCACCATGGTCTCACTCGAGCATTGACACAACACCAATCTGACTTAGTCTCAGATCTCATTAAATTTACCCCACTCCCAATGTTATTACTTGAGTCAATAAAATACCATTCATGAGTTTAGAATTTACTATTTTACAAGAAACCATTTATCAATAGTTCTTATACAATAATAGTATCATGACTCCACCATGTCCATCCACCAACAAGTGTTATGACATCAACAACTATTTCAACAAGAGGGGAATTCCTTCATGAACAAAAATATGATTCCCACTATATAGATATATTTATCATCACATTATAAACCAAAATTCTTATTTCAAAGACCAAATTACATCTATTAGAACATTAAATGACTGAATAATGATTTACTACACATATATGATTTCTGTCATGAACCATCTTCTCGTTCCTATTTCTAGACCACATGAATTTTATCATCTTCATCCATTTAAATTTCATCTAGAATGATGGTCACAACCTATAATGACTAATGTTGTACTCCCTACCATATGTATTTTCTTATACTACTCCTTAAGGATTATCTCATTAGGTTTAATCATTATTTTCATTCCATTCTTCCCAAGACGCACTAATATATCCTACCAACTCATAACACAAGGAAATTCATGATGTTGTTCTTATGATAGTGGAGACATCCCCCCTCATATAATTAACTGAGACACTATGAAAATCATATTCTCGTTAACATCATTTGTCATTGACTCACAGATGGTCTCCATTCAATTTAAAACTCAATGGAATTTACCTAATCACCATGTTTTATCTTGATAATATCTATAAATAATGGGAATATCATCGTGAAAAACTGAATAAATGAACTTAAATCATACTCCCATGATTCTCCCACCATTGAACCTCAGTTCCCATGATTAAATTGATACCCATTATCAACATGATTGTTACTATCACCTAACTAGAATCACCTTCAATACTCCTCTTAAACACCTTTAATATAACTTATTCTAAGGTCAATTCTATCACAACCCATTAGAAAATGTTGTCTCAGTTCCCTAAAGTGTCTATCCATGATTTATTATTTCTTGTTATGAAAATACATGATTAAATCCTCTATCCCATTGGAAATCAACATGTCAAATCATCTTCATCTGGAATCCTACCTAATATTACCCAAAAATAAATCATTAATACCAAAAGACCCATCACCCAAGGTGAATTAGCTCATGGAATCCCAATTCATTGCATCCACTTATGTCTTACAAATGATACAAACTTCTATGAATCAGTATAATAAAACATTTAATTTAACAATGCCTATAATATCTAATAATTCTCAAAATATAGAATAACACCACACTTGGAACACCTATAATTATATTAATAGAACAAGGTTCTCCAATGTATTCAATAATCCACATCCATCATAATGGATGAAAATAACAAGAATCATCCATCTTCTCACCTCAACAACCAATAGGCAATTTAAGTACTATGAATCCCATTCCATGTCTCTCATGTATATATAAACATATCTAGAATTATAATATAATTCATTAGATTACTATGGCCCCTATTGACACTATCTATCCACATATAGGAGGAGCCACTCATGGAGTATGTTTTCAAAATTTTCCTCATCAAGCCAATGGATAGGAGATCAACCCCCTTGAAAATAATATTCTCATCCACACACACACATATGAATACTTCATCAGAAACTATCTCCATTGAGTATTTGATAGTCAAATGGTTCATTTAGAATGAATTCCCCCACTAAGGTATAATAAAAAAACTATATAGGTTTCTTCCAACACAATTAATGATATAACTTACTTCCAATCATCCCAATGGTTCAAGAACCCCGCTCAAGGCATCAATGGAATACACTATCCCATTAGGGGAAATTATACATCCCGTATAACAGGCATGATCTAGTTATCATTAGAGATAACCTATCCATTTGATATACATGTTTTTTCATATGATAAAATACATTGTGGATCAACTAATTAGAGTGATTTCATAAAATTAAAATATTGACACATTAAATGATTGAATCATTTTTCATCAGTGAAATCTAAAACATGAGAATATTATTGTCATTTGATTCCTACATTCCTCGTATGATACAATTTCTAAGAAATATTATATCTACATTCTATAATCCAAACACAATAATAAACTATAATTATAAAATCCATTTGTAACACACAGGGTGAAATAATAAAAATATAAAATCAGAAACATAGAACAACAATATCATGTCCTAAATAAACTTGAATTCCCATCAAACAAAGTGTTTGCAACAAATGATACTGATATCCATCACAAGTGTTGTAAAAATCCTATGTATGTTATCTACTTTCCCCTAAAATAGTGTGAAAAATACTTTCATACTCCATATGAAATAAAAAATATAATTCCTTGATACCTCATTATAACATCCCTTTCCATGTTCATTCAAAATTGAAACCAAACTGAGTCTCTACATAACCAAAGGCACGCCTCCTCATACACTGGAGTATGATTACTAGAATTAGAAGATAGAGTTAAAACATCGGGAGATAATAAACCCATTCCAATGTAAGAATAGTTGTGGAAATAAACAATTGTTATTATATTCATAATTAGTGTAGAAATAATATATTACAACATAACAATAATTTAAAAATTACATACAATCATAGTGAATGTCAAACATGAAATCACAAATAAAATTGATCACATATTAGGAGATCACGTGAATGAAACAAATAAAATAATAAAATATAATGGAAGCCACTATATATTTGGTTTATTCCATATCAATTTCCCGACTCTTCCCAAAATATCAAGTTGAAAGATACAATTTCGGCCTCTTCCTAAATAGAAACTTTAACTAGTGTAGTATGATTGGGCACCAAGGTTTCTTGTCCAACCAATAAATCTTTGAGAATAACTCATTAGAGATCCATGAATGTGGTCCAATACATAATAGTAATACACAGTTCATGTGAATTTGATATACATAGAATAATACAAGTACAAATTTAATTACCATATATTTTAAATTCATCATAAATACTCTTGTTAAAACATGTTACCCAACATTGAACATACTATCATCTGTCAGTTCTAGAGTATATACATGTATTTCATATAACTATACAAACCTATACGGAACCAAAGAATAAATCATATCAGGTGTAAGACCTAATTCCAATGAAGTAATCCTAATAAATCCATTAGTAACTAGATCAATGGATAATTCCTAGGATCAGGTCATATGAACTATAGTAGGATTGGGAATTTGGTACAAATTTAAGGGGATTTCATATTTTACTAAAAATCAAATAGGAAATTCAATTGAATCCATGGGGATTTAAAATGGAATTATACATAGACCTGATAGTAGAATCCCTTTATCTTGATCATTCCATATATACATAGAACAAATAAAAGAAAATTTGATAACAAATTATAAAATCATATGCACCACAATTTATTCAAATGTATTTTCCCATGATAATATTAAAACACCAGAAAAAATAGACATATTCAGGCAGACATTCCATAAGAATTCCATTTAGATAAAATTTTTGATTCCCACATATCCTACTACCTATTCCACTTAATATCCTCAGTATAGAGTATACATCATATAAAATCATGTCATAATTTTAATGATAATAATAGTGATTTTAGAGACCCGAAGCTTGACGTACATGAACATTACTTTACTTTTGTGGAATAGTTAATACCTAATAGAAAACAGACACACAAGGACCGTAATAGTTTAGTGTCTTTGGAAACTTGGAACGTAATCTTCTAATCGTGGTGAAAGATCTTCAACATCTCCCATAAAGATCTTCCCCTTTTTTTCTTACCTAAAACTTTTCTTTATATCCTGGGGAAAAGAAAACATAAAAAGGGTGAGCTCAAAAGCTTAGTAAGGGTAAACATGGATAAAATAAAACAGACCATATATATTTGAACTTAAAAAAACATGAACATTACAAATCTTGAGCAACAACATAAAACATGGAAGTATATAAGGCATAGATCATAATGGAACATAAATCATGATAAAATAGCATTGGAATAAAACATGTAATTATGTCATCCATTAAGCACATGTAATGATTTCCATAGTAGACAAGGCATTGCTACCAAGACCATCTTAGTGGACAAAGTCCCTTTCTGAATCGAGTTCACTCCTTGTTCCAGTCTTGTAATACTGAACCAAATTAACTTACCGTTCCAGCCATGTCTATCTCATTAGATATAAAATATTTACCCAATGAAATGGAGGGTGATATAGGTCTCACCCATCTCATAATGAAATCATTCTTACTTGTGCCACAACATAAACATAAATCATTCATCATAACCCAAAGAATAAAAATGGGTTTCAAAAACATCATCCCATCATAACATAATCCATATACAACAAATGGATATCATTTTGTCATAAGAAAAGTGAAACCATGTAAATCATAGAGACTTTATAATTGAAACATACACATATGAAATAATTTCATCTTAGATGAAAAACGGTTTTGATAAAATACGTGAAATGAATTCTTGAGGAAAATATCCTTTCTTCTTCAAAATCATTTTCCTTTCACAAAATGTCATGCAATTTTAAAAGAAAGGGATTTTTTTTAAAATAGTCATGAAATCTTTTGGAGGAAGCTTCATGAAAATAAGTTTTTATAAAACTTTAAAAATCCTTTCGTGTCGTATAAGTTAAAAAAACATTCTTCTCGTACTTTTGCCGGAAAAGTCAAAAAAGTACATCATAATGTAAAAAAAAGAAAGATTCATTACATAACATGTAGTAAAAGTCAAAAATGGGTAAAAAGGACTTTAAAAATACATGAAAACCCTTTTATAAAATATGGAAATGGATGATAGAAATAACCCCAGTAAATACTTACGAATAAGCAATCTCGAATAAAAATGAGATTTGCAAAATTATCCCTTACCTTAGGTTCGATTTACTTCATAAGTGTCTACACATCCTGTATAATTATTTAAATAATGTCATTTACTTATTCCAGAATCATACTCATTGTTATGATATTATATATGGTTCACTTATGACTTTATATTACGCGTTCTTTTGTAAATTCCATGTTAAAGAGCGTTTTGGGTAAAATCATTTCATTTGTCGTCCGTGTTTTGACTTGTAATTATTCATATGATTACATAGATCGTGATTACTTAATTCTAGAATATAAAACATTATTTATATATAATATATATTCAGAATATACATATATATAATAGATCAGTAAATGGAAAGAAATACACCATTCATGGAGACGGTAGGCCGTACGTACGCATGAACGTTGTTTTTGTTTCCTTATTGAGTTGAATGGAATGAAGTAGATGACAAACATATATATAAACATAAAACCAGTATCATTATTATGTAATATATTTCATGATTACTTATTATATATACTTTATAATCATTCATGAATGGTTAACGTGGAGAATGAATCTCATCGCGTCGTGGAGACGGTAGTCCGTACGTACGCACGAGAGATGATATCGTTCTCATGATTGTGGAATTGTATTGGAGTGTATGTCTACTATTTAAGAATCAATATCAATTTATAATAATCATATATATTAATTATTTACACCATTATACCCATCCAAGTAAGGTGGTGGTGGAAAATAGATTACACCACGGCGTGGAGACGGTATTCCGTACGTACGCACGCGTGGTGATTTCATTTTCCGTAGGATGGATAGATGGTGAAATAGGGTTGTTTAATAATTATAATAACATATAAGTATATCAGTGATACTGATGTTATTACTTAATAATGAAACAACCTAAGAAGAAGAAGTGTAAGAAGAAATAAAGTTGAAATAATCGGTAACGGACATTACCTCTTCTTTGAAGCGCCTCTTTGAGTCCTCCTCTTAGGGCACTAAAATTGGTCTTTGAAGAAGACCAGGACCACTAGGATGTTTCTAGGGAAGTGGAGAAGAGACTTTTTCAGGGGTTTTCTGAGCTTTAAGGCTCAAATTGGTGTGAGGAGGAGAGGGAGGAGGTGCCCTTTTATAAGGGAGGAGAGGGGCACCTTTGGAATAACAAAAAATATTATTTTATTATAAATTCAAATTCGGTTTTTAATATATCCAAATTGATATATTTCGAAGCTAAGGTGGGTATGGGTAGATATCCTCTCATAAAATATAATTTATACATGTTTAGGTCATTATATTAACCTTATCTTTTATTTTTAACTCTTAGTTAATTAGATTGACATTTACCATGTCACTTTGTATTTTTATATTATATAGTTAATAAACTTACCATATACATCCAAGGAACCCCCAAGTGGTCCATTAATGATACATCTGTCATGATATAAGTATCTTGGCCGAACCTTATATTTTTAGGAATATAATAACAATTAATAATATAATATTTGTTTTAAAAACTATTTTATGTCAATTTTGACACTATTTGGTAATTGATTTTTGTGAAAATCATAACAGAATTATTAGTTCGAAAAAAATTAACTAAATCAATATTAACATGTCATATTAACATTTAAAATTATTTGAATTCATAAAATGTCTCAAATGACATTTATTTTGGTATTTATAACATCAATTATGTCAATATTTCATTAATAAGATAATTATTGCATCATCATTGTATCATAAATAAATTAAATTATTTTAAGTCTAAAAATTACAAATAAAATACCATTATGTTTGAAATAGTTTTATCTTCATAATGAATATTTATAGTCGAATTTAGCTTATGTATAACTCTATATTAAAAATGATTTAGTTATTAAACTTCGATTTTAACTATTTTAACGCTTCTTTAAATAAATTGATAATAAATGTCTTAATCTAGTCCAGGTGGGCCTAAATGGTCATATTTTATTCCTAATGTTTTTTTTGGTCGAAGTAAACTTATCCAATAGAATTAGGACATGTTTTAGGGTAATAATAATAATACTTTTACCCTTAATTACCCTATTTACTTTTAACCGTGGTAAAAAAAAAGTAAAAAGATACTATTCACCAAAAATTATTTTCATCTCATTGAACCACATTTTAGTCCTTGATATTAACCATGTCTCTCGGATTTTCAAAATTCTACTCACATAAGTTGTAAAATTCTGTTTTCTGAGAAATTTAGTTTTTTTAACTACCACATAGTGGTTTCACTATTCATCAAAAAATGAAAGTTTCCAGAAAAATACCAAAAATTAGGCCTAAGCTATATTTGATATAATGAATTAAAAAATGATGTTTATTTTACCAAATTCAATACATATCAGTTACATTAACTAATTTAAAAATTAATTCCCGTCGTCCAAACAAATAGCGTGTTTTTAAGAGATAATAACTATCAAAAGATTGACCCTTGTTTAAGTCTGGTTTAAATGTGAAATTACATCCAATGAACAACATTGTATTAAGTTGTAAAAATATATTCTAAATATAATTTAAAAACACTCAAATTAATAATTTATCACTATTAATTATTTTGATTAAAAAAGATGTTTTTAATTAAAATTTAGTAATTTTCACTATTCATCATAATATGAAAGTAATCGAAAAGTACCAAAATTTCATCCTATGATAATTTCGATATTCCAAATCCAAAAATGAAGTCCATTTTGAAAAATATAATTTTCAGAAAGTGTTTATTACTATTCATAATAGCTAGTTTTAATAATAGCATATCGTTGTTTAGTGAAACTCGGTATTGCGTACTACACACGCTATTGAGGAAGGTCGCGATTGCGTGTAATGCAAGGCAAGTCAAGGATGCGTGTTGTGCAAGCTCCTTTTGGTGTAGCTTACAACCCAAGACATTAATGAAATTAAAAATAAAATTTTTCATAAAATCTCAGCGTGTTACAGTGATGATGATGATGTCGATTAAAATAATAGTAAAAATAACAACAACAAATAACAATAACAAAATTAATAATAATAATAACAATAATAATAATTTGGTTTTCCCACCCAGCCAACCCTTCTCAGGTACCTTGTGTGTGGCTCTCATGTGAATGACCTATCATCATCAATAAAACCATATCAGACATTCACATTTGATATAGGCTTTTAGGTGACACATGAAATCCCATATCGCCATTTTTATACACACCCTCTCTATGTTCATCATATCATTGGAGAACATACAAGGTACTCCTATGACAAAACATAATAGTGATAGCCCATATGGGATTATCCTTATCATTATTACCTATGTGGACAACATCCGTCACCGATAGGGAATCCTATCCCTCAATATCTTCACGATCAAATAAGTATCATGTCATACTTGTAAATTGGTCACACGTGGGAGATGTCCTTTCTCCCACACCCCTGAAAAGTCACCCATAGTTTGTCCTCACTCCAAACCTACTCAAATAAAGTGAATATGATCTACCCACCCTGGTAATAACATCCCATGAGGGATAATTCATAAAACATGATTATATCACTATAATAATTTATTTCTGTGTATTCATCATTTCATTAAGGCCTACTAAGGCTAATCAATTCCAATTATTTATAGGCCATTAATCAAATATAATTAGTAATACTTTACTATTATAAAATGTGATTACCTAATAAGTTAACATATATCTAGGTTCTATGTGTATCCAGTCATGAATTATTTTAAATTAATGCCTCCTCCGTCAGTATATGATGAATCATCTAGGGTCCATAGTGGTTACTACCAAAATCCTTTTTAAAATTATAATTTTATTTTATTTAAATAGTTCGTTTAATGAAAATGTTGATTAACATTCGTGGTGAGACCACATATCACATACATATAATGAATGAATAATTCTTGGGGTGTATAACACCCTACATAATAAAAAACACAAATTACAAGATTTATAATAAGGTGTGAACTTCCGTACAGTTCTAGGATCTTTTTGGTCTGGATTTTTAGAGAAGTTGTAAAAAAATTATATAAAAATATAATATATACATATTGTGTCCTATTTTTCACAAATTAATTTATTTATAATGAATTAAATTATTCAACCAAGGTATATCACATATATGGAACTCTAAAATTATTGTAATTTCTAATCATTATTCTTCTATTTTAAAAATCCTTAAAAATAGTGGATTGGAAAAATTCTCATTACGTGTTATAAATAAATAATTTCATAGTCAAATTGTGAACATGAAAAAGAAATATGAATCTTTTTCTTTTTCATAATAATCATTTTATTTGAAATATATGATTATTTTGACAAGAAAAAACCTCATTGTTCAATATATTTAATTAAATGTTTCACCTGAATTGATAAAGGTAAAATATAAACATAGGTATTTATTTGAAGGAATGAAACCTAATGAATACAAATACTTGAAAATTGATCCTTTCAACATTATTAAATAGTTATATATATTCCCTAAAAGCATATACCCATATAAAAACTATTTTATATTATATGATTTCATATATATAACATTGAAAGGAAATTATATAGGTTCCATGAGATATTATACATATATTCATTTATAACATGACCATTACAATGGAATAACATAACCTAATAATACCCATATCTCTTAGAAGTAACATATCACTGATAAAATTTATCACCTTACCTAATGAATTGGATGGATATATCAAGCCCACCCAGCAGAAAAGCAATTTTAGGATCACCTATCATTTATATAAAATTTATAAGAACAATATTTTGAGTTAATACATATAGGTTTTATTTTTATCATAAAAAACATTTCATTTGGAATTCCTTCCTTTGATAAATAACACTTCAATTATCTCATAAATATGAAAAAAATAATTTAATTACATTTTAAAAAATTAAAATAAAATATTTTTATAATATTTAGATATTCTTTTTGTAAAATATCCATATAAAATTTTCAAGGAATCTTTATAATGAATAATAAATTTTAAAATGTTTAAAATAGATTAATATTTATCTGATAAAATTCATTTTTCTTCCAATTTGATAAAAAAAACGTCAAAATATTTATATGGTAGATGTTTATGTGATTCCTTATCAAAATAATATTATAAAATTAACAAATAATTTAAAATGAAATTAAAAAATCATGGATGTATAAATATTAACCTAAATGGAATATTTTTCTAAACATTTCTTTAGGGGTAATGTTATTTTAAATGAATACTTTAAAATAAGGTGTCAAGAAAAAAACCATACCACAATTCACATATAGACTCATACATTCTATAACTACTAAAAAATATAATTATATTGGATTTATAGTTTTTTAATAACTATATTTATGTTATTTCCATTATTAATATTCCTTTTATTTCATTTATATCCCTATTTTATTTAATTACTGGAATTCTTAATTTCACATTGGTTGTTTTTTGGTCTCTTTTTTTATAAACATAAAACCACATTGGCCGATTGAGATTGTTTAATGGGTTTTGTTTGGATGACCAAAAAAATAAATAAAAATAGTAATATTATGGAAAAAATATTTTTTTAAAACGTACCATATATGGTGGTTATGAAAAATGAACTTTCTCATTCCAAATATAGAGTAGTTTATACATACACATAAAAACATTTTCATTTTACTAATTAGTTGAAATTAAATAAATTAAATGATATTATACTTTTATAAAATTATCAATTATTTATAAATTTAATATTAGTTTATTAGTTCCATCCTTATGACAATACTAATGTGGTTAACATAAAAAATGAAATACCTCTCTTCGTGGAGGTGGTATTCCACATATATTCATGTTGGGCATTATTAACATCCAAAAAATATATATAGTAAACACGTATGTAATATATTATCTTTATAGAATCATAATTATGTAATAATTATCATTTATATGTATATATATTCGTTTCTTCAATCATATTGACCTTCTATGTGATCTAGTGATGAAAAAAGAATAACAAAGCTATGTAGAGGTGGTTATCAACACATATGCATGTGAGATATTTCCATTTATCATAACATGGATAAGAAAATGGAAAATAATATTAGAAAAATAATAAGAATATTTTATTATATTGATGATAATGTAATTAGTTTATTATTGTTGAAAAATATTTGAACAAGTTACAAAAAGAAAATAACTTTAAATAAGTCAGTTGGAACTTATACATTATTCCTAGATATCTCCCTTTCTATTAGACATTAAAAATTATAGAAATGTTATCTATTGAAAACAAAGACATATAATACATGGCTATAATTTATTATTATAATATTTTTGAGGTCATTTATAAACTACCCGGCTCTAATGGTGTAAGTAATGGAGGAGAGGATGTTCACTTTTATAAGTGGTGAGAGTATCATTCTTGTAATTTTTATAAAAAATTAAATTTTTTATTGGAATAATATTGGAAAAATGGATCTAAATCTATCAAATTTAAATTATAAGGTGGTTAATATTGAAATAAATACATCCCATTAAGATCAATATATTTTTTTCCCATGTTTCTTTAATTTACTAGATTTACCCTTTATTGTGGTGACAAAATTTTACCATTTTTACTATTTAATATGATCATAAATGTAATTGAACTCATTAATAAATTAAAACATCATAATTTTAAAGATGGATTTATTTTTTCATGATACAATTTTAATAATTTAAAAAAATTACTATTAATATAAGAGCCCAAAATGTAATGAATTTTTTTTTAGAACTTTTATTTTTTATGAATAAGAGTGAATATATACCAAAATGAAATAAAATATCAATTCATATTAAAGAGTTTAAATAATTTGTTATCAAATTGACTGTATGTTACATTAAATATAATACCAAAATATAATTATGATTTTAAATAAATTTTGTTACTGAATTATTTTGATATTTTGGAAAAACACAGTAATTATTTTACTATTCACACTAAAGTATATCTTTTCAGAAAATCCTTAAATTTCATCCTAAGATATATATGATTTGTGGATATTTTAAAATTATATCCTTATTTATAAAATTAATTTTCTAAAATTATTGATTTTACCTTTTAAATTAAACCATTTAATTCATGGAATAAATATTTAGATACAACAATTTTTTGGACTGGAAACTTTTATTGAAGTATTTACAAAACAATGGTGAATTAAAATTCATAAAATGAAAATAATATTTAATAATAATCAATGAAAATATTATTGAATAATAATCATTAATAAACTATTCCTACCTTTTGAAAAATTTCATATTGAATAATAATCGATGAAAATAGTATTCCCTTTACTCTTAATTGAATTACACTTATCGATGTAGATACATTAAGAAAAACATGGTCCCCTACCAAAAAAGGTATATCCTTCTACTATTGATCTTAATATATCTTCTATTTACATTGACATTTCCTTATTTTCTGATAATTTATATTTTCATTCGCATCTATCCCTTCATCCAATTTTTTATTGAGAAATATAATCTCAAAAATTCACCACCACATTCTAGTGTCCAAAAAAATTTCATCAAATTACTCAAGAGGATCCATATGTATACTAGAAAAAACATGTTCTTATAAGCAATTCTAAAAAGGAAATATTATAACCCCAACATTCATGATAATCTAATGGGAAATATGGAATTACATATTTAAAATTTTAAATTGTTCATTCTGACGATTTATCATACTGTGGATGAAAACTATGCTGAAATTTAATTATGTACACAGTTACATTAGCTTTCCTTTCCATAGATTTTTGGTATATCGAGGATCATGATTAGATACAATAGAAATATAAACTACATTCATTCAAAATTACTATTTATGATATTGTGTTAAATGATTATCCAAATTCGTAGTGTTTAGTATGGTTGAAAAATTCATAAATTTAGTCTAACAATCAAAAGTATCCCAACATGAATTATTACCTCAAGATTTATTTGGTAGTCCCACCACAAAATCCATGTATATTTTTTCTCATTTTCATTTATGCATTTCAAAATCTTAGAGCATAAACTTCATTATTTGTCTCTCGACTTTAATAATTTTCAAGTAAGAAATGTGTTGTTAAAATCAATATTATCATTCACCATTCATTACCACAAAAATTATTCACCATGGTCTCTATAAATCAATGTAATAAACTAATATATAGAATGCTTAGAGTAGTGAGATTCATGAAACAAAGAAAAAAACATGTCAATAGGTTTATAAAATGAATTGTCCAAATTTAGTCTTACCTAAAACAAATATTCAAAGGTTAATCTGGATAGTAAAGATTTGTAAATCAACGAATGTGTCATGCCTCATTTGCAAACCTTCATAGTAACTTATTTCAATCCAAACTCAAGTGTTAAGTCCAAGAGTGAAAAGATGCAAAATATCAGTGGAATCCAGGACTTAACCAGAAGCATGATATACTTTTACATTTCACCTATGTTCCAAAAATAAATAATTTTATTTTTGAATCACTTTATTTATAAAACATAAATGTCCCCCATATAAAACAATTAACCCCTTCGTCATTTTGTGTTCATCATTACCCTCGCCTTAATGATCTCATTTTTTACCAGATACACTTCATTTAATTTTTCCCAAGCCATGTATCATGTGCTAAACACTATGCAATTCACATATTGAAGGTTTATAAAAGGCTTATAGAAAACAGAAATGCACCCAACATCTAGGGTCTCAGAGACTCACAATGGGATCCCAAATTCCTAAACTACTCTAGTTTCAAAATATTTGAATGAAATCCATTTGAATTTTATAAATAAGGTGATTACATAGATAATATTAAAAAATCTTCCCCATATAAAAAAATCAAACTTCCAATTTTGAGGGTTATGATCATAACTCCACAAATGGGTAACCTACATCACTCTCAAATGTAGTTCCTAAACCAAAATTACATTAAAATAACTAAGAAATACCACACAAAAATCATCCATCCTCAATAATTTCAAATTTAAATAAAATATTAACATCCAGAAAGGTACTTTTCCTAAGGAAAGACCCATTTTGGAAACAGTTTACAACCAAAACTTGTGCAAGAATTTGGATAAGAGGTAATATTTTTTCCAAATTCATGAAGTTGTAGGGGGAATTGTTAGGCTCACATTAAAAGATAGTATAGACCAGTAATGAATTGAACCCTCCCCCACACATAAAACACAAATTTGTCAACAAAGTTGACTTTTAAATTGGATAAGAACAATTAATGAAATGATTTTCAGAACATATTTTCAATTTATTTGAATGATGACATCTATAAAGGGTCTCTTTGAAGTTCAAAAATACTGTTTTTCACATTGGATAAATTAATAACAGGTTTATTAGAATGTACACACATTAATATTTAGTCCAGTGATTAATAATTCCAATATAGTTCAAAAGTAACATGTGAGATTTTAGTACACAGTTAATTGGGGTGAAAGAAATTTTAGCAGAATGAATTCTGTTGTATATTCAATATTGTAAAAAAAGTTCACTCTAAACACCCCAACCTAAATCAGATTAAAAAAATACCATTTACCCCGCCCCCACCCCCCACACGTAGTTTCATGTAGTGAAAAGATTTTAATAACAATGAAAATCATATTTTAGTAGTGAAGTACATGTAGATTTTTTATTTACATGGTGACATACAACAGACTTTCATTCCAATACTAGAAGAATTTTAAATATATGAAACAAATAGTTTATTAGAAATACATGTAGTAGAATTTAATAAATCATAATTCATGTATTTAGATTTTCAGTACACTTGTAGAATTATTTTCTATAAACACATTTTTTTAACAATAATACATCAAGACAACATAAATTTCTAGTAAGCCAAATTTTGTGATGTGAAAAACATTTTTTTATCAATAAAAAGGAGCATAAATTGATGCAAAAAAAATTTAGTACTTCCCTGACTAGGTTTTTCATTAATGCTAAGCTTGGGAATTCCATTATTTAGATGACACAAGCAGCAACAACTGAAAAAATTACAAGGCAAGCAGGAAGAGGAAAAATTTCCTAGAAGAGACATAAAAAACTTAAGGCAGCAAATAATCACATTATTCAACAAAAATCAGTGCAGAAGTTAAAACAATGAAATACCATGGGTTGGAACCCATGAAATACTAAATATAAAGTATTCAGTTAGACTTTATTTAATTACAATTTATTATTTATTAACACAAAAAACGATCAGTTGCATCCAATGAAACACTATATATATAGTCCATAGCCAGACTTCTTCTCCCTAGATATTTCTATCCATGATCATTTAATGGGAAAGAATTATTAATAGTGTGATCTTAACTATTATCTAATGATTTAAGAATAAGATCAACTAATACATTATCATCTACAATACCATACTGTATTCTCAAAACTTCTTTAAACAAAATAGCTACTAATATACTATCTAGTTCGTTTTGGCCTCTAAACACTACATCATAGGTTCTAAAAATTTTCAAAATCTTCCTAGTAAAATCACTAAATTGACCATGAATACTTACATGGATTCCCCCACACATAGAGGTTAGCTACAACCTGGAATGAGAAGAAAACCCATCATCAAACTCTTCAGTATTTTCATCAAATGTTCCCAACACTATTTTCATGAAAGATAACTCAGAAAACTCTCAGATGAAGGAATCATAATGTGGTTCTAATAGGTGGTACCCAATGTTCATGGATGACTCAAACTACGTGAATCTTTCAGGTTCAGGTTGGAAGTCATCACAAAAAAAAATCAAGCTAAGCATGAAAGAATGTTCCTCAAAAATAAAATTTTTCATAATGGACACAATATTGTTTTTCATCTTGACTCATCCCAAAACATTCTCCAACTTTAGAAACCCTCAAATAGTATACATTATAAAGAAAATTCTCAAAAATAGTTTGAGAAATTTTATGGCAACAATTTGACTCTCTCTAGAATTGGTACTTTGGAATGATTTTTCTCTTCTAGAGGAAGGATTGGGATAGGATATAAAGCCTAAATAAATGTTTCAATAGGCTTGGGAATCATAATCTATGTGACCTCAAGAGGGAAAGAACCGTACATAGATCGGACCTAAATTTTAAAACATTGATTCTCATCAACATCTATCAAATCACAACATACCATATGTTGAGGCTTTTCAAACACTAAAAACTCCTCCACATCATAAATAGCTTGGAGAGTGGGTTTCCTCTTGGACACATCTTTGACTGCACTTGTTGTAGGAACAAAAGGTATCCCTATGATAATTGGGACTTTTTCATCATGATCCATATCTAATATAAAGAATTATTTGGTTAGTGATAGTTTTCCTACACTAACTATTAGATCATACACTCTCCCTGAAGGGTGAGTGAGTGACATGTCAGCAAGTTGAAGACAAATTGATGTTTGTTTCAAATTATAAGACCCAACCTTCTAAATAGGTAATAAGGAATATGATTTATGCTTTCTTTTAAGTCACACAAGAAATTATGTTGCTCACATGCTCGTATTTTTTATTTAATAATAATGTTTCTATGGTCCTTCAATTTTTGGAGGCAACTTCTTTAATGGGAGCGTACTACATTCCACATTGAGATTAACTTTTTCCAACATATTCTAATCATTTCTATTTTTTAGAAACCTTTTGGTAAAAGAAAAATATGAAAGGGTTTTATCTGAGTCTTCTATAAATTTCATGTGGATACTAATGTTTCGAATCATTTAAAGAAACCTTAAGTAGTTGGGTTTATTTTTATTATTCACTCTTTTAGGGAAGTGAATAGGAGGGGCATAATTTTATAGAATTGGTTGATTATTCTCTTTCTCCTCAATTCCATTTTTTTCTTTTCTTCTTTAATTATATCCCACTTCATATTCCTCGGTTATTGAAATTTTTCGGATGTAAGTTTAACATTCTATTCTGGTTGAACAAATATGTCAAGATTCCTAGATACTATTTTAGACAGATTTTTATTGTAGATTTTTTTTTCATCTGTTTTTTTCACAATGTTTCCTTAATGTTTCTTAGGTGTCAAGGTCAGATCGGGTGGTTACATCAATGAAATTATCTCTTGGATTAATAATTTTTTTTTGGTCAGCTTTCCCTTTACCTTATCACCTTGATCCCTAGGCATTTTAACTATTTGATGTTCTAAATTGTGAATCTTACCATTATTTTACTTCCAAAATGAAATGATCTCTCCCAAAAAAAATTGTAACAGCCCCTTTAACTCCCCTTGAGATTAGAAGATTCATCCCCATATTGGATTGAGTTATAAATTTTATGTTGTGGCTGGTATTTAGGGGCAGTGTTCTATTTTATGACACCTTGTTCTTTACAGGACAAGGTTTGGGGAGTTTGATAACTAGAAGTGTACGGATTGGAGAATTGGTCATTTTCCTTTGGGTTCCTGGTTTTAATGTTCCCAAATATGAGACTCTCATCAAAATGGATAGGGAGATCAAAATTAAGAAAACATGTGTGACCGTGACTAAACATTCCACAATGATTACCTTTCTCCCTTAGGACCCTATCACTAAAAATAGCAGTCGGAGGATTGACTTCACCTCTATGGATGATCCCTTTCCTAGAGCACTTGTACTGAGATTTTTGAGGAAGTATGTCATGCAAAAGTTTTAGCTCATCAGCAGTGGAGTCAGAAAAGTCACCCCCACAGAATTGGTCATCTAAATTTTGGTTGTAATGCATGACAGTATTATAGAAGTTATCCATGAGTATATAGGGAGAAAACATGTGATTGGGACTTTGTCTAAGGGGATATCTAAATTTGTCTCATGCCTCGTGATATAAATCTCCCTCATCCTGGAAAGACCCACTAACATTGTTCCTAATCTTAGATGTGGGATTCCTAGGATATTATTTTGATGTGAATGGAGAAGAAACCTCTTCTCGGGTCTCAGAATTTTCTTCATCTATGTTCTGAAAGAACGTCCTAGCCTTCCCCTTAAGAAAAAAATGGAAACATCCTCACTCTCAAATCCTCATTAAAATTCTCTCTCATTGGTAATTTTTCTACATAACAATAAAAATCTCTAATGAACTCAAGTGAATCCTCTCTTGGAATACCATTGAATAATGTAAATTGAGAAAGGTGAGACTTCTTAATTTCATAGTTCCTAGACCTAGGAGACCACCTAAAACAATAATAGTTACATTATACATTTTGAATTTAAAACTCCCGATGTCCAGGTAACTGGGGGGTTTGAACTATGGGTTGTGGCACATTCATGTTTTGATTAACTCTATTATCCTAATTCTCCATTGAAAATTTTTTTAGGAGCTGTTAACTATTTTTATAGATCAGATTTTGAAGGATCTAATTTAACAATGAATTATCTTTTTCTCCTAAAAAGTGTGATACCAGAGTGAGACTAGCACAATAGAAATTAACAATAAGTGTAAAAATTATGAAACAATAGTTAACAAGTAGTGGTAAAAAACAAACCAAAAAAGTGGTCAAACGATGTAGTGAATAAAATATTTTTTTACAGTTTTCAGTTTTTTATCGACATTTTATATATATTTTTTATATGGGAATTTTTTTGAATTTGTTTTATAAAATTAATGGCTCATTCCTTCCTCGGATCAGTGCCAAAAACATTACCAGTTCCGTCATTGATAAAGGTCAAAGATTCAAATTTATAATCCTTTAAACTACTGTATATGTGGAAAGTAGGGTCAAACCCACAGATAAGGTGATTTTGACCACTATTATTCTATAAACATTCAAAATTCCCCACTATTGTCACCATTGGGATATATTTTCTACTTTTAAAAAAACATTTATCTTTTATTTTGTTTAATATAAGAACAAATGAAACACCACAAACAATTTTTTTTTGTTCTAAATGGTAATGAAACAATAAATAGTCTAAAAAGGAATTAAAAGAGATATAAGATGATAATAAATGATAAATCTAGAGTAATATGTCTGTTGAAAAATATATATTCTACTGGTTTTGAAAATATTCCTTCTCAAGATAGTGACTACAACTATTACCACTAAAAATGAGTGGTTTATTTCCCTCTCTATGTGATATGTAACTGAAGACGACAAATCATGGAGTTCGACACTCCAAGATTAATCAATTGTGAGAATTCTAATTTGAAACATAATAACAGAATGAACTCCCCATCAGTTCTGTAGTTTTCGTTTCAATTTAAATGATTAAGAGAATTAATCCACAATCAAACTCACTGAATGATTGTGGAGTTCCATGATTATGTTTTATTGGTATGTTCCAATTGAAAGTGTTCAGAGCTGATCGCGAAGATCAATTCTGATCACATTTAAAATGAAAGTGAGAAGGAAGAAGAAAGAAGACCAGTAGACTCTATTTTAACCCCGAAATAAAAGAATTATCCTAACATCATCTCTATTACATAAGAAGAAATCATTCGATTACCGAGATATAATGTTAAAGTAGAATAGAGGAAGATATCTCCCTCTACAAGCCTGAATCACTGCAGCTCTTAGTCCTTAGGTCCCAATGGAATGTTTCCCTGGGATATGTTCCAAGATTCACCCCCAGGTTCTCGCTCTGGTAGGATGTGAATTATCGAATGAATCCCACCACATAATTCCCATTGCTTTGCTTTTGTATCCTACTGTCATTTTCTGTACGCCACCCATTTTTTTCACCAACTTCAAATGCCCTTCATCTATGCACTGCATATGTGCATTTTTTGTAACTGACACGTCGTGCAAGATTTTCCCTTGTAAATAACTCTCACAGAGTTAGTTCAACTTATTTGGATGTGTTTTTTACTCTATTTTAATACAGGAATGGAAAGAACAAAAAAACATTTAAAACACTATGAAACATAATTAAAATATTAAAGTAATATTTCAAGTAAAATTTATATTACTTATAAAAAATTTAATTAATAAATTCATAAGCTGATAAATGTCATTTAATTAATTAAATATTATTATTATAGTATTTAATATATAATTAATATATTTATGTTTTCATTAAATATTATTTATTTCATTATTTAATTAATGTTAGTAATATTAACATTTAATTGAAATAAAATAATTATATTCTTAAATCATATTACCTTAATTAATTTAATTATTATAATTATTTTATAAAAAGCTAAACTAAATTGCAATTTAGTTTAATAAGTTAATGTAATTAGTTTAATATTTTAGTAAATTTATAATTCATCATAAATTTAGTATAAATTTTTTATTATTTTGTTATTCACTTATTTTTTTGTTTTTTATATTATTTATTTTTTAATTAATTATATCCTAACCCCCCCCCCTCTATTTTGGAGCAAGGAGGAAGGAGGAATCGTGGGTTCCATCTCCGGGAAAGAAAATCTGTTGCTCGACTCATCCACTTCGTACAGCGCTGGTAGTGTTACATCCTTCAGGTGTGACGACTCCTCCTTCAATGCAGTGATGAAGACATAGCTCCCCTCCCTCACAGCTCATCCCCTCTACTCAGGCATGACTCCAACTAGTGGTGGATCTCATTATATACTCATCATTCCTATGTGATCTTCAACCATGGACGACAAAAGATCATAATTTTGGTCTGATCTAAAGGATTCTTCATCTATGGTGCTAACTTCATCAGATCCAATGATGAGACCAACTGTATCCTCCTGTTCTGAATGGTGGAGCAAAGGGTTTTATGTATTGAAATATTTTTATGATCTATTTCTAATCTACAAACTAGGGAATGTGGTGAGTGGTTTGTGTTTGGGGTGGAAAATCTAATGGTGAAGTAGGGGGTTCATGTGAGGCCATGGGATGAGAATGATACAGTGTTGTGGGTGGTTTAGATTTTTTTATGTAGAACTGGCTAGATGAAGTAGTACAGATTTTTCATAGATTCTGTGACAGTGTTTGACTGAGCAATGATTGTGGGTATGGAGATGGCGAGGCAGAAGGGAAACGATGAGAGATGCGATGTACCAGTGAGATGGGGTTGCGATGTCACAGGTGTTTGCAGAGATGCGGTGTGGGAGACTACAGTGGCGCTGTGAGTTATGGTGGAACCAGTGCTGCAAGATATGGTGGCAAGGAAGAGGGGTAAAATTGGTGTGAAGGAGAGAACCGGTGGCACCGTTAAGAAAATGTGAAATGGTTCCAAGATATTATACAGTGGTAGATAAATGGTGCCTCATATTTTTTTGAAGGCAAGTAAAAGAAGTGAGAAAGCATGGAACCGGTGAGACCATGAGGAGAGTCATGGTGGCACTGCAAAAGAGAAAAACGGTGTCACTAACACACTGCAAAAAAAATAGAAAAATAAAAAATAAATTAAAACAAAAAAAAATATTAAATAAAATATTAAATTTAATTTGAGAATTAATATAATCAAATAAAAAAGAAAGTAACTCAAAAACATATATAATTTTTATGAAATAGGTAAATCTATAATTAAATTATTATTAACTTCTAAAATAAAATTGATTTTAATTAGTCAATAATAAACAAAGATAAATTCTGTAAAATAGCTACTATTTCAAACTAAATTTGTTATAGTAGACAATTAATTATCATCTTATTGAATAATTTAATTAAATTAAGATATATAATTTTAAAGTTTCAATAAATTTAGTTTGTTTAAAATCTTAAAATTTTAATTAATGGAATTTAAAAAGATATCTAATAATTTGGTTATATTATTTTAAATTGATCAATATTTAATACAAGATATACTAAATTTAGACCACATTATTTATTTGCAAAATCAAAATTAATTAATTAACTAATTGATGTTAAATTATTAAGAATGCCAACAAAAACACCGAACAAAATAAAAAGTCATTAGAATATAAAATTAAAGTAAGATATAAATTATCTATTTTAAAGCATAAAATAAGTGAATTATTATAAGAAATGATTAATAAAAATATTTAGGTATAAAAATACAAAAGTGTCGTTATTTAGTAAAAGAGTACATTAATAATTAATTGAATCATTAAAAATAAATTAAAAAGATGTGGAAAAACTATGTAAAATAATCCCAAATCAATTCGCATACCAAATCCTTCTTCAACTTGAAATCACAAGGCCCATATAACACCTTTCCATGTTTTATAAAACATTATATATAAAAATTTAACTTATGTTACATACCCTTATTAACTAATTCTACACATTCTTACAATAAGAAATCCTCCATCATAGCCTTCAAAATTTATTCTAACAAATATGAATACACTGACACTTGATCCAAAAGTGAATAAGTTTCAATATACTCAATTTAAGGAAAAAATTAATTAAATAAATAACTAAATATTATTATTCTAGTCATATTAAAGATAATGATATATTATATTTTAAATTCAAGTCGTTGGCTACATTTTTTGTAACCAGATTGATAGTGAACTGTGAAATCATAATCCTTAAACAATTCTATACAATTTCTATGCCTTGTGTTAACATCCGTTTTAGTGAATATATACATTAAACATAAATTTTAAAAGTATATTTAACATATCTACCAAGATATATGACATCTCAAGATTTTTAAATTAAATAAAACTCCATCCTACTCAAGGTCGTCTGTAGGATAATTACTATAATGTGGTTTTAATTGATGATATCCATAGATGATAACCCTATAATATCCCAAACTATATTAATATGTATGAAATGGAATGACACATGACCTCATTCATTCCTTCACATACACACAAGGAATCAAATTTTTTATGAGGGTATAAAGTGTATCCTTGATGGGATTATACCGTCCATTAGTGTGCACAATATAAAATTAAAAACCAAAAGTAAAATAATACAAAATCTAAGTAAGAGTAAGAACAATGAAATATAGTTTGTTATGAATGAATACAAAAACAACAGACACAATAGTTAAAGAAGATACAAAAATTTATCCCCCATTGGTTTGATAATGTTTGAATATAAGTAAGCATAAATAAATCAATATGAGACTCTACATCTCCAAGCCTCACCACATCATAGTCTACATAATCATAGTGATGTTTTGTGATAAATTATTAAAATAGATCCCCAACTCAATCTATTCCTGCAACATGTTAGGGATGATTTATTGCACAAGTTCCAAGGATTCTTGAGTAGGGTTTCATTACAAATCAGTATCACTCCACAAATTTAGTCCAATACCCAAATTCTAATTTGAAGTGTACATGCGTATCATAAGCTCATAAAAAAACTAAAAAGTTAATATATATCTTCACATCATGGAAAAATGTTACAAAGAAAAAACAATAAGTAAAAAAACTTGTGGTGAGTGGTCATGAGCTATCCAATCCACCAGAAATCGTGTTTATAACTTTTTATTTCATTAATATAATGTTAATCATATAATTTAAAAAGATTCTAAGAATATGAAACAAGGACCATAACTCATCTAATAGTGTCATAATGGGATTTGGTCATATCAAACCTCCAAACTATCATATCATGGATCCATCATGGGTTGAGCCTCTAGATCAGTTCAACCCATTTAATCCTCAAGTCAGGCCCCTTGGCCACTATGTGCCACACCCACTACATTGGGTTTTGCCACCCATACTATCATTCCTTTACCATGTTCTCAAGCCCATAATCATTATCACAATTTTGGTGTACTCATTCTCTAAGGGACACACATAACTTGATGGTACACCTATATTAAGTACTATATATATCCATGATATCATGGTAACACACATAACATGATATAAAATATGATTAAATAATATAAAAGAATAACATCATGAGTATTAGTATAAATATATATATATATATGGTTGTCATTTTTCTTGAAATAATTGTCTACACATCCATACTCATTGTATTAAATATCCTAAAGGGTCTCACAGACTACACACACCCCCAAATATGAACACAATCAATAATAGACAAATATTTTTCAAATAATGGTATGAAATAAACTCACAACATTCAAAGATAATTGGGAATGACATATCATCATGAGTTATAAAAGCTACAAAATTTATCAAGGAAAACATTATACATAAGTATAATTAATAATAAACATGTAATAATCAATATACATGTCCTCACATCGATACACACACAACACACATGAGATCTATGACTATAATAGAGTCATTGGATATCTATGTCACATGGAGTAAACAATCCCACATCAATGTATCTATTTAGTCTAAGGAACTCGAATGTGATCAATTCTTATCTATGAGTGTCCAGTTTCAATCTAGTGCACAGGGGTCATTCAGGGCCCTTGGCACATTTTATAATTAAATCAGGAATGATTACTTTTTTTAATTAAGACTCATTTATTAAATTGAGGAACATCGAATGACTTAATTAGAAAAAAATTTAAAGGCACTTAATGTCCCTTGCAAACAGGTTTGATACATGATTCCCTTGTATGATGTTTTTTCACATATGAATTTGGTAGAATACATGGAATCATTAAGGTATATTGTTTTTCAATATTATGTCCAAGTCCGGTGATACCATGTTTGATTCTTAGATCCCATTCATTTGATTTTTTTACCCCTATAAAACTATAATATTTTATTGTCACATGTGTGTGATTAGGTATCCTAAAAGAAAATTCCATCCATTACCACTTGTGTAGATGTTATGACTGATGATTATATTCATTGATCAATTATATTTTCACTAATATTCCTTTATTTTATATGAATATTTTTAAAACATGTTGAACATTCTTTATAGTGATCACTTGTTGGAACCTTTGTAGCCCATGAAACCTTTTGTGTTGTTTTATGAAATTTTTATTATTTTATATCTTATCAATCCATGAAAAATTATTATCACATGTATAGTATCTTCCTACTAATACTCATCAGGTTATTCTACTCTATAATTTCATCATAATATGAACCATGTTATGTGTGCAACCATGACATTGTGATTTTTCTTCGTACTTGAGATATTTGGAATGTCATACGATGTGCATCCCATTAATTGGGATGGTACATGTCTTGTGATGATGAAAATGAAGGATAAGAGAATTTGGTGGCTCCATGATGGTCAAGGGATCTTACTTGTGGTAGCATGTTAGTGGTATGATATCCCGAGTTTCTAACTTGTGGCATGGGTGGGATATGACGATCTGGATGCCTAATCTATGATGGAGTAATTATACTATAGTTGTGGGGCCTGATCTATCTCAATACCATAATGGAATTTGGATATGATTTGTGAGCTTATTGCCTTTTTTTATCACTTTTGACACCCAATTACTATCAATTCATCATAAAACCTATGCAGGTGTGACTAAGGTTTTTGGTGACCTGGTTAGTGCATGGTTGCTCAACACATGGTTTTTTATTACTTGTGTGTTTTTTGTGATACTATTCTATGGTAAACAATTATATAAGTCCAATTTACATTATATTTATCCTATCAAATTCATGTACCCTACATATTATCAGTTGAGGACTAGACAACATTGGTGGTGTCCTACTAGGTTTTAATATCCTGTTATCAGGTTCCCATGACATGGTAGTACATTAGTATCACTCACTTTTTATAGGTACAAGTTGGACTAAGGCCTAGTTTTGATTATCAATAATGATATATAATTATGATTTTGGAGATTGTGGTGCGATGATGATTGATGTTCTAGAACCAATGTGTAATTTTATACCATTTTATATTTTTATACATGATCATCCCAATGTATGATCGTTTGTTTTTACAATTTTTTAACATTGATCCTATTTCTCCAATATTCATTCATGCTAATAGTTTTTTTTATTTAATTCACACTCTAGTTATATATAACTATAATTTTTTTTAATCGACTTGTTCATTTTTATTAATAGATTGTATAGTCTCTTAATGGTTCTAGATGGTATCCTCCCTACTAGTTGAAATCATATAGTGTATGGGGAGGTCCACTTGAGGTCATATGGATTCTATCTTATTCCTTTTGATTCAATTTGGGATGTTTAAAAGTGGTATCCATGAAAATGATGTACTATATTTTGGAGTTAGATTGTTGGAGCAATAGAAATATTTTTGTGGTTATGATGAAACATGGACTAGTGCTTAACAAACACCTTTTCTAAGTGATGTCCTTATTTACAGATTATGGGATTTTTTATCTTGTTTTGTGTTGATATAAAATTTATCTCCCCTAATATAACACAGATGGATTTTTAGGTTATTATTTCATATGGATATAAATCATTGATAAATGAAAAGTGGATCCACATTAATAATATTATTTCGGTAGGTTCTAGATGACATATTTTTTGCTTCTGTTAGATAGTATTGACACGTAAATTTTTCTACATCTAATAGTATTTCATGTGATTATATTGATGGCAGACATAAATAAAAATGATGATGAAGATAGTTAAATAAATTATAATGTGGTCTCTCTATGTACAGAAGGTCTGGTTCTCTATTTGATTTATTGTAAATTATTAATTAATTTACTAACAAACAATCTATGAGTATCCAATAGATATGTCTCATTGATTAAGGTTACCACATTACAAAATATGAAGCATTATATATAGCCCCAAGTGTTATAATTTTCATCCAACCCATCCACCAATGGGAAAACAATGTTTTTTGTCAAAGATTGAATCCATCATGGCATTTCATTGGATATCTGCAAAGATTATGTTTCATGAGTGTTAACCCATACAGAAACCTTGTGAGGGTTTTATGAAATACCTAATTCCCTCTAAACGTGACCATAAATACTATTGATTCTTTGCCTCATATTATTTGAAGGTCTCCCAATTTAGGTTAATACTTATAATGTAATGGTTATGTTTAATTCCATGGTAGTGGTCTTCATTGAGAATAATGTTGTATTCATTGAAGTATCTTTTAAAAGGATTACTAGAAGTTCTTGAAAGTTTTTATTCAATATGGGAGTATAAATCACATTGATTTCTTGTGGTTGTGGTACAAGCTTGGTCTATGGAGTGATTTGATACTTTTTTATTGAGGTTATAACTCGGGGTTGTTTGTCAAATTGGTTTATAATGAAACTATCATTGTTTATTGAGTGGAATACTAGGTGGTCAAACATTTGAGTTTATATTGTCTTTAGATTATCATAAAAATAATAGACACACGTGTGTGGGGCGGTGTTTGACGAATCTAGATCACAAAGTGATGATTATAATAAATAGGAGCACCATGTGGGATTTGGTTTTGATGAAATGAACCATGTGTTTTAGACATTTCATTGCATATGAATCCTTATTTTTTGTCCATGACTCATGATAAAATAATTTTTTTATAGTAATAATTGATTTGTTCATTGTCACTATAAAATACTCGATGTGTGATCATTTTTTTCGTATTTGGTCACGTAATCATTTTTCCTGATGAAATAAGGTGGTTAGTTGAGGGATGAAAATGATTTGAGTTATATAGATGATCCTGGATATGTTAGTTTTGGTAGACCAATAATTTTTTTAGTTTACAAAAATCCATTCTACTAGAAAAAAAATGTGTTTTCTATTATGTTCATTAATCATGTAGGTGGTGAGCTTAATATGAGTTGAGATTTTCCTATGGAGGAAGATGGCATTGAAACCAAATAACAGAATAGTTTGTGGTCAAACAACGGTTGCCATGTATGGAAATTTCATAGTATATTAAGAAACATTCATGAGGGAATAAGAACCATATAGATTATTCTTGTATCCATTGCATAGGATGATAGATAGAGTTACACACATTGAGAATATATTTTTTTCATAAAGTGGAATATGTTATGATAAATCCCAGTTTTTTTAGTTTTAGCATGTTTCTTGACAATAAATTCAATCAGACAATCTTGTTTAATCATTGAGATACAAAATATAATGTTATATTAATAGGGAAAATAATTTGTGGGAATTGTGATGTGACATTATGGATTTACTTATGATGTGTAATATTGTTCTAGTCATATATGAAAAACCACTCATGAGTAAATGATCATGTTTTGAGAATTACTAACTATGCCCCATCATGGTGACTCTATAAGATTAATCCATAGAGGACCTCAAATTCTAGAGTTTTATGATAAATTTATACTATTGGATTTATATGTGGAACTATGTTGATAAATTTTGTGGGATATTTGTAGAGACCCAAAGTTTGACGTACATAGACATTACATTACTCTTGCGGAATATCTAATACATAACAAAAATAGACACAAATGGACCGTAATAATTTAGTGTCTTTGGAAACTTGGAATATAAACTTCTAATCATGTTGAAAGATCTTCAACATCTCCCATTACGATCATCCACTTTTTGTTTCCTTACCTAAAACCTTTCTTTTAATCCTGGGAGAAAAGAAAACATAAAAAGGGTGAGATCAAATGCTCAGTAAGGGTATGCATGGAGAAAATAAAACAAACCATATATATTTGAACTTAAAATCATGAACTTTATGTTTAAACCTCAAGATCTTGAGATATGACATAATACATGGCAGTACGGAAGGCATAGATCATAATGGAACACAAATCATGATAAAATAGCATGGGAATAAAACTTGTAATTGTGGAAAAATATTAATCACATGATATGATTTTCATAGTAGCCAAGGCATTGCTGCTAAGACAATCTTAGTGGACAAAGTCCCTTACTGAATCGGGTTTACTTGTCGTTCCAGCCCTGTATTACTAAACCATATTTACATGTCGATTCATCCATGTCAATATCGTGATATATAAATATTTACCCAATGCATTGGAGGGAGATATAGGTCCCACCCATCTCATATTGAAATCACTCTTACATGTGACACAAAACAATCATAAATCATTTATCATAACCCAAAGAATAAATTGGGTTTCATAAACATCATTCCATCATAACATACTACATATAAAAAAATGGATATCATTTCATCATAAGAAAAGTAAAACCATATAAATCGTAGAGACATTATACATGAAACATACACATATGAAATAATTTTATCTTAGATAGAAAATGGTTTTGATAATGCACTTGAAATGAATTCTTGAGGAAAATATCATGTCTTCTTGAAAATCATTTTCTTTTCACAAAATGCCATTAAATTTTAATAGAAAACGATTTTGTTGAAAATAGTCATGAAATCTAGTATAGTAAGCTTCATTAAAATAAGTCGTAATGAAACCGTAAAAATCCGTTCATGTCATATAAGTTAAGAAAAACATTCTTCTCATCCTTTAGCTGAAAAAGTCAAAACGTACCTCGTATGGTAAAAAAGTATTCCTTACATACCATGTAGTAAAAGTCAAAAATGGGTAAAAATGACATTAAACAAACATTAAAATATTTTTAAAAAACATTGACATGGTTGATAAATATAACCCCAGTAAATACTTACGTATAAGTAATCTCGGATAGAAAACAATTGAGATTGCAACATTATCCCATACCTTAGCTCCGATATGCTTCGTACATATCTGAACCTACTGTATAATGATTTAAATAATGTCATTGACTTATTACAGAATCATATTAATTTATATGATATCATATATGGTTCACTTATGACTTTATATAACCCGTTCTTTTGTAAATCCATGTTAAAGCAGTGTTTTTGGTAAAATCGTTTCATTTATCGTACGTGTTTCGACTTGTTGTTATTGATCTTATTAATTATATCTGCATTTACTTAATTTAAGAATGTATAAAATAATTGATATATAATAAATATTCAACATATACATATATATATGATAGATTAATAAATTGAATGAAATACACCATTCATGGAGATGGTAGCCCGTATGTACGCTTGAACAATGTTTTCGTTTCCTTATTAAATTGAATGGAATTAAATAGATTGCATAAATATATATATACATAAATCCAGTAGAATTATTATATCATATATTTCATTATTATTCATTATATATACTTTATAATCATTCATGAATGGTTAAAATGAAGAATGAATATTATCGCGTTCTTGGAGATGGTAGTCCGTACGTACGGACGAGCGATGATATCGTTCCCATGATTTTGGAATTGTATTTAAGTGTATGTATACTATTTCAGAATCAATATAGCTTTCCAATAATTACATATAGTTATTATTTACACCATTATACCCATCCAAGTATGGTGGTGGTGGAAAACATATTACACCACAGCGTGGAGACGGTATTTCGTGCGTACACACGCGTGGTGATTTTGTTTTCCGTATGATGGATAGAAGGTGGAATAGGGTTGTTTCATATTTATAATAAAATATCCGTATATTAGTGATAATTATTTTATTACTTCATAATGAAAAAACTAATGAAGAGGAAGTAGAAGAAGAAATAAATTTGAAAGAATCGGTAACGGATATTACCTCTTCTTCGACACACCTCATCGAAACCTCCTCTTAGGGCACTAAAATTGGTCTTTTAAGAATACCAGGACCTATAGAATATTTCTAAGGAAGTTTAGAAGGGAAATGGGCAGGGTTTTTCTAGGATTGAAGTCTCAATGTTGTGTAATGATGGGAGGGAGGAGGTGCCCTTTTATAAGGGAGGAGAGGGGCACATTTGGAATCCTCAAATGTATTAGTTTAATATAAATTCAAAACCCACATAAAAACACCAAAAATGACTCAATTAAAATATTATATGAGATAGAGTATTAATCTCATCAACCAATCAAATTTATACATGTTTTGATCTTATTTTAAACCTTTCCATTTTGATTTATCCTTATTTAATCTATTTAATTTTATTTGTGGTAATAAAATTATAAATTTTAAATGGTTATAAATAATCCCTTATGTGTTGTTAATTTTCCATAATTGGATACTTTATGAAATTAGAGACTATATAAATTACAATTTATAATTTTTAAATATTTTTTTTATTTTTAAACAATTTAATAGTATGTTATTTTTATAAAATAACAATAGTGTCACTTTTTACACTATTCATTTATTTGAATTTAAATAAAATACACATAGATGGTATTTTCAAACTAAAATATTTAATAGGTTCCTAACATGTCATATACATCTATAAAATTAGTGGATCACATTATATAGTTCATATAATATTTATTTTACTATTTGTAAAACCATTTATTTTATACTTCTCTGAACAAAATAATTTCTACAACATTTTTGTATAATTATTAAATATACTTATTTGTTGCATAAAAATTAAAAAGAAAATACTAGGATGAATATAAATCTTATTGAGTTCATAATAATACTTTTATTTGGATTTAAAATCTAAAATACCGAACTTTAAAAATGTTATATTTATTAAATTATGAAGGTGACAACTTTGACATCATTTAAAATAAAATAATATAAGTGTCATAATCACTTTTATAAGACTCCAATCGGTCATATATTAGGTAATTGGGTGATTATGATGTATATATACACTAACAATAAGTTTGGGTCAGGTTTTTGAGCCTTTTAATGGTTATTATTATTTAAATAATGACTATATTACTTATTTTTCACTAAATAAATAATTTCTACATCATTAATGTATAAGGTATTAAGGTAAATAAACATCTCTTAAAAATTATAAATAAATTACCATGATAAAGAAAAACATTTTATCTTTCAAATTAGTAGTTATAACCGAATTTATATTCTGTATAAACTTATATTAAAAATACTTTAATTATTAAAGTTGAGTGAGACATATTTCACTTTCCTTTAAAAAAATAAACTAAAGGTCTTAATCACCTTCAAGTGGGTTCCAGTGGATTTATTTTCGACCCAAATATTCCTTATGAAGAAATATAAGCACCCAATTATATTAAGACAAGTGTTAGGGTAATTTTATAATATTATATTTACCTTTAATTACCTGATTTACGTTTTACTGTGGTAAATAAAATTTACCGTAGTTACTATTCATAATACCCAAAAATATAAAGTATCATATTATCATAATTTGGACCTAGTGATTCCAAATATGGAATCCATTTTTTCTAATTCAAATCACAGATGTTTCAGAAATTAATTTAAAATTAATCCCGTTGGTAAGAAAATGAGGTTTAAAAGTTAAAACGTTGCAAAAGATTGAAATGATTTTACCTATAAATTCAATATATAATAAATGATAATGACATAATTCATATTAAGTGGTATAAATATATTCTATTTATACTTTAAAACCATTAAATATTATAATCTAACCATATAAATTATTGTGATGAAAAAAGTTGTTTTTATTTAAAATATAGCGTGTTTTTACTATTCATTAAAATATAAAAGTTATCAGAATAATATGAAAAATTTATCCAAGGTAAATTTTTATATCCTGATTCTAAAGAACAATTTTATTCTGTCAAATTGAACTTATAAAGCTGTCAAAAACTAGATTTAATGTGGGTGTGCCATCAAAATGCGGCAAAACTGCATTTTTTTAAAAATACTTATTTTACCCGAAAATTTTTATTTTATTCACATAACATGTTTTAAAAAATGTGTAAGATGAATAATATTGTTATAAAATTTATAATGTAGTTAATAATATTTATAACTGATTGTCCATAATAATATTATAACAATATATCATAGTTTAGTGAAACCCGGTATTGCGTACAACACATACTATTGAGGAAGGTCGTGATTGCGTGTAATGCAAGGAAAGTTAGGATTGCATGTAGTGAAAGACTCCTTTGTTGTTGCGTATAACAAAATATAACCATATTTCATTTATATATTGAATATATATTTATATATTCACTCAATGTTGCGTTAAATAATTTCTATCAATAAAACTTGAAATTGTGTTTAACACGATCCAAGATTCATGTTGTGTATACTGCAAGCTAATATGGTGTTACCTATAGCACAAGATAATCTTGGTGTGGCGTATAGCAGAAGATATGAAATAATTAAAAAGAATATATCCTTTAAAATCTTGGGGTGTTACATTCTACCCCCCTTAAAATGAATTTCGCCCTCGAAATTCGTCGGGGTTATAAATGGTTTATTACATGGGAGTTTCTTTCATAGAAACCCACATCGTAAGAAGGAATACCAAAAATTATCTTTAAAATCTAATGTATGAAACGTAACGGTTACCCAAATTATCTAATCACTAGGTTTCCACATAGGATAACATAGGTGAAAATATGGATATGGAAGAGAAATCTAACCATCATGTTCTGATGAAGAGTGGTAGAGGACATGGCTATGATAAAGACAACAGTTACAAAGACATAAATTTGTGATGATCTAAGGTACCATCTAATTAATCAAATATAAGGGCACTAGGAAAACATTTTTTGTTTTCAATATCATTTCCCTAATGTTGATGAAATTGGAATTAGAAGAAATACTTTCATGATTTTGGTACAATCTCACTGTAGGTCGTTCCTTGGACAATTTCCACTTCATCTCTTAAAGAAATTAAGTTGAATTTGTCATTTGTGAAGTGTTAGCAGATCATGTGATTGGATGATGGGTCATTTCATCTGTCTCAAACAAAAGTTTAGAAAAGATATTAAAAATACATAAGTCCATCTATAGTGAGAGTAATCATATATGATTCCTAAAATGGACTTATACTTCATATATCATACTTCTTAATATAATAAAACTAGTTTCTATTAACCAGTGACTTCATGTTGGCCAGTGGTAGGTGATAAAGGCATGTCTCACTTTGGTTGGGGGCTCGATTCCCATAACCATGTCTGATGCGACGGGTTGTTGCCCATCCTACAGGTTGCCCTTTTTCTAAAACTACATTATTATAACATTCCATCAATAATATCATAAAATTTCTAGCGTTAAACAATACTAAATTATATCCAACATAATCCATTCCAATTTTTAGTCTTATCCAAAATAATTCTATCCAAGCTCATAGTATAAAAAAACAATTACTAGAAATGTCATCTACCGAGCAATGAATACTATCATGTATCCCCCATATGTCATACGATATATCTTGTTGGTCACATTCCAAACATGTGAATACCTTAATAATATATTCTATTGAAAAATTAATACCCATTGAACCATAGTGAAAAAATGAATGTTGTCAAAAGTTAACTCATTCCCCATACCAAAATCCCAAAATTTTGATATACTCAAACCATGATATCACTTTTTCCTTTTATTAGTCATGATCTCATGAATACTATCATACATATTATTTTCTCCTTATCCCTTCATTATGTGCATATCATCTACTTTCCAAAAATATTCGAATAACCTTTCATGGATACTAGTACCATTCAAGATATACTATCAAATTCTTAGGAAAAACAATAGTGTAACAAGCCTTATATGTGTCTTTATACCATAGTTCCATTACCATTACAACATAACTCTTGATAAACATAAATCATTCCACTACCTTCTTAAACCATTGACCGAGCTTCATCATTGTATTCCTCAACATGTCTTTCATCTCATATACCATTTGTAGTCTTTTCATCATCATCAACATAAATACTACCCCTAGGACCATGTTGGTTCTCTTAATGAAATTTTTCTTTATGTCATTGGTTTTAATAATGCCCGTACATTCCACATTTAAAACATTTAACAATTTTTGATATCTTAGCAATACCACTATCTTTGTCCATGGTGTTAACTGAACCTTTTCTTTTGTAATTACTGGATTTGTGTCCTTCTTTTCCACACCCAAATCATCTTCCAGTTCCTTTGAAACATTCCCCTTGATGCCTCTTCCCACATGACTTACATGTGGGAAATTTAACTTTCTTTCCTCTATGATCATCATTAAAACTCCATCTTTCTATGATTAGCTGAGACAGGAATCTTACCAAATTTGAGATTATTGATCATATTATGAGATTTATTATTAGGCATAATAACGATGTTTGGCTTCCAAATTCCATTTCATTTTGTAACTCATGATTAATATCATTATATAGTCCATCATATCCTCCATTATCGTGAATCCTCATGTTTCCTGCCATTTTCGATGACCCAAAAAGAATACTGTGAGTGGCAAAAATCATGCTAGGAAAACAGCATAATAAAGAGGGAGTACCTTCAATATCTAACATCATAGATTTAATTCTAATATGGTCTTCATAATTCTAGGACTATAGCATATACTTATACTTAACCTTAGGGACATCCCTAGACATACCTTATAAATATCTCTATGGATCTCACTAAAGTTTTCGCATCTTAGTTTCCAAAGGTTAACTAAACCTTTCCTCTGATACCAACTGTAGAGACCCAAATCATGACGTACATAGACATTAAATTACTCTTGCATAATATAAAATACTTAACAAAAATAGACACCAAAGGACGTAATAGTTTAGTGTCTTTGGAAACTTGGAATATAAACATCTAATCATGTTGAAAGATCTTCAACATCTCCCATAACGATCTTCCCCTTTTTTTCCTTACCCAAAAACATTATTTTAGTCCTGGGGGAAAATAAAACAAAAAAAAAGGTGAGATCAAATGATCAGTAAGGGTAAGCATGTAGAAAATAATACAAACCATATATATTTGAACGTAAAAACATGAACATAATGTTTAAAATCAAGATCTTGAGAAATGACATAAAACATGGCAGAAAGTAAGGCATAGATCATAATGGAACATCAATAATGATAAAATAGCATGGGAATAAAACTTATAATTGTGGATGAAAATTAAGCACATGATATGATTTCCATAGTAGCCAAGGCATTGCTGTCAAGACCATCTTAGTGGACAAAGTCCCTTACTAAACCGGGTTTACTTGCCATTCCATCCCTGTATTACTGAACCAGATTTTCTTTCTGTTTCAACCATGTATATCTCATGAGATATAAAACTTTACCCAATTAATTGAAGGGATATATAGGTCCCACCCATACCATATTGAAATCATTCTTACATATTCCACAAAACAATCATAAATCATTTATCATAACCCAAAGAATAAATTGGGTTTCTTAAAAATCATTCCATCATAACATAAACCATATAAAACAAATGGATATCATTTCATCATTAGAAAAGTGAAACCATATAAATCATAGAGACATTATACTTGAAACATACACATATGAAATAATGTCATCTTAGATGGAAAATGGTATTGATAAAGCTCTTGAAATAAATTCTTGACGAAAATATCCTTTCTTCTTGAAAGTAATTTTATTTTCACAAAATTCAATTCAATTTTGAAAGAAAAGGATTTTGTTTAAAATATTCATGAAATCTTGTAGATTAATATTCATTAAAATAAGGTGTTATGAAACTATAAAAATCTGTTCATGCCGTATAAGTTAAAAAAACATTTTTCCCGTACTTTTGCTGGAAATGTAAAAAAGTACCTCGTATGGTAAACAAAAAAACAATTCCATACATACCATGTAGTAAAAGTCAAACAATGGGTAAAAAGGACATTAAACATACATGAAAACATTTTTATAAAACTTGTACATGCATGATATATATAACACCAATAAATACCTACGTATAAGTAATCTCGGATAGAAAACAATTGATATTGCAACATTACCCCTTACCTTAGGTCTGATATGCTTCGTATGTATCTGAACCTCATGTATAATGATTTAAATAATTTCATTGACTTATTATAGAATCATATTCATTTTTATGTTATCATATATCATTCAATTATGACTTTATATTACCCTTTCTTTTGTAAATCCATGTTAAAGCATCATTTTGGGTAAAATCGTTTCATTTATCATGCGTGTTTTAACCTGTTGTTCTTTATATTATTACTTATATCCTGATTTACATAATTTCAGAATGTAAAAAATTATTTATATATAATAAATATTCATCATATACATATATATGATATATTGATAAATGTAATGAAATACACCGTTCATGGAGACGGTAGGGCGTACGTACTCATGAATGATGTTTTCATTTACTTATTGAATTGAATGGAATTAAATAGATTACATACAAATATATATAAGTAGATATAGTATCATTTAAATGTCATATATTTCCTTATTATTCATTATATATACATTACAATCTTTCATGAATGGTTAACATGAAGAATGAATCTTATCGCATTAATGGAGACGGTAGTCCGTACGTACGCACGAGCGATGATATCGTTCCCATGATCGTGGAATTGTATTGAAGTGTATGTATAATATTTAATAATCATTATCTCTTTAAAATAATCACATATAGTTATTCTTTACACCATTATACCCATCCATTTAATGAGGTGGTGGAAAATAGATTACACCACGGCGTGGAGACGGTATTCCTTACGTACGCACACGCGGTGATTTCATTTTCCATAGGATGGATAGAAGGTGGAATAGGGTTGTTTCATATTTATAATAACATATCAGTATTTGAGTGATACTTATTTTGTTACTTCATAATGAAACAACTAAAGAAGAGGAAGTAGAAAAAGAAATAAATTTGAAATAATCGGTAACAGATATTACCTCTTCTTAGACACGCCTATTTGAAACCTCATATTAGGGCACTAAAATTTGTCTTTGAAGAATACTAGAACCTCTAGAATATTTATAGGGAAGTTGATAAGGGTAAGTTTCAGGTTTTGCCTGAGAATGAAGGCTCAAAGTTCTGTAAAGATGAGAGGGAGGAGGTTCCCTTTTATAAGGGAGGAGACGGGCACCTTTGGAATCCTCAAACATATTAGTTTAATATAAATTCAAAACACACATAAAATACTCTAAAAATTAATAAATTAGAAAATTAGATGAGATATTGTTGTAATATCATCAATTAACCGAATTTAGGCATGTTTTGATCTTATTGTAAACCTTATCATTTTGATTTATCCTTTTTTTAATCTATTTATGTTTATTTGTGGTAATAAAATTCTAAATTTTAAATGGTTATAAATAATCACTTATGTGTCGTTAATTTTCCATAATTGGAAAATTTATCACATTTGAGACTATATAAATTTCAATTTATAATTTTTAAATATTTTTATGATATTTAAACAATTTAATAATATGTTATATTTATAAAATAACAATTTTGACAATTTTGACACTATTCATTTATTTGAATTTAAATAATATCCAAACAAGGGATATATTAAATATAAAATATTTAATAGGTTCCTAACAGGTCATATTCATCTAGATAATTAGTGGATCACATTAAATAGTTCATATATAATTTATTTTACTATTTGTAAAACCATTTATTTGATACTTCTCTTAATAAAATAATTTCTACAACATTTGTGTATAATTAATAAATATACATATATGTTGCATAAAAATTAAAACTAAAATACTAGGATGAATATTAATCTTATATAATTTATTAGAATACTTTTAGTCGGATTTATATTCTGAAACACCCATCTTTTAAAATGTTATATTTATTAAATTATGAAGGTGACAGCTTTGACATAATTTAAAATAAAATAATATAAGTGTCATAATAACTTTTATAAGACTTCAAACCATCATAAATTAAGTCATTAGATGGTTATGGTGTATATATACACAAACAGTAAGTTTTTTTCAGGTTTTAGATCCTTTTAATGTGTGTTATTATTTCAAGAAAAACTATATTACTTATTTTTCACAAAATAAATAATTTTTGCATCATTAATATATAAGCTATTAAGGTAATTAAATATCTCTAAAAAATTATAAATAAATTACCAAGATAAATAAAAACATTTTATCTTTCAAATGAGTATTCATAAACTAATTTTTATTCTGTATAAACTTATATTAAAAAACTTTAATTATTAAAGTTGATTGAGACATATTTCACATTCCTTTAAATAAAATAAACTAAAGTCCTTAATCCACTACAAGTGGGTTTCAATCGATTCCATTTCGACCCAAATATGCATTAGGACAAAATATAATCATCCAATTATATTACGACAAGTGTTAGAGTAATTTTATAATATTATATTTACCCTTAATTACCTGATTTACCTTTTTCTAAGGTAAATAAAATTTACCATAGTTATTATTCATAATTCCCAAAAAAAAGTAGCCTATTATCATAATTTGGACCCTATTATTACGAATATGGAATCCATTTTTCCTAATTCAAATCACAGAAGTTATAGAAATTAATTTAAAATTAATCCCGTTGTCAAGAAAATGAGGTTTAAAAGTTAAAACATTGCGAAAGATTGAAATGATTTTACCTTTAAATTCAATGTAAAATCAATGATAATGAAATACATTATATTAAAATTTAAACATTTATTATATTTATACTTTAAAACCATTAAATATTATAATCTATCCATATAAATTATTTCGACGAAAAAAGTTGTTTTTATTTAAAATATAGCATGTTTTAACTATTTATTAAATTATGAAAGTTATCATAATAATATTAAAAATTTATCCAAAGTAAATTTTTATATCCTGATTCCAAAGAATAATTTTATTTTGTCAAATTGAACTTATAAACCCATAAAAACTAGATTTAAAGCTGGTGCGCCATCAAAAGGTGAAAACATTGTGTTTTTTAAAAAATAATTATTTTACCCGAAAAATTTATTTTGTTCACATATCATGTTTTATAAAATGTGTAAGATGAATAATAATGTTATAAAATTCATAATGTATTTAATACTATTCTTAACGGCTAGTCCATAATAATATTATGACAATATATCATTGTTTAACGAAACTTGGTATTGCGTACAACACACGCTATCGAGGATGGTCGCGATTGCGTGTAATGCAATCCATGTTAGGGTTGCATGTAGTGAAAGAATCTTTTGTTGTTGCATATAAAAAATCCATCCATATTTCATTTATACGTTGAATATATATGTATATATACCCTCAATGTTTCGTTAAATAATTTCTATCAAACAAACATGAAATTTTGTTTAACACGGTCCATGATTAGTGTTCCGTATACTGCAAGCTAATACAGTGTTGCGTATAGCGCAAGATAATCATTGTGTAGCATACAAGAGAAGTTATGAAAGATATTAAAAATAATATATCCTATAAAATCTTGGGGTGTTACAATATTTAATCATGAGATAGATCAGTGTGTTATGAAAAGGTTTCGTGTCATTTTTTCCTTGATGTATGGTAGAGAACCATGTGGGTGGTTCAAGAGGTTTATGAAGAAATTAGAGAAATTATATTATAGAAAATTTGGGATTCTATAAGGATCTGATTTAATGATTCTTATGAGTAGTAATTCATTATGATCAATTTTTTCATTAGTGTCCAATTATAATTTAAAGAATCATTGTAGGAAGATAGGTAAAAATGTTATAATTGTTATTCCACATGAACGTGAATGCAGTGGGTTGGAACTACATTGATACTTTGATTTTGGGAAAGATAGTGATAGATAAACTAAACCAACAGATTTTAGGAAAGTGACACTTTCCATGGGTTATGTAGGTCAGTGAGGCTCATTGGGATTGTTTAGAATCTGGAATGTTATGTCAATGTTGAATTTTAACTTGTTTTTAGTATGAAATATTTCAATGGTTGAAACATTGTTTTAGTGCATGTTTAATGGGTAACCCTTGTGATTAATATTTTTGAAGGTTCCATTTTGGAAAAATTATTATGAAGTATAGTAAAATGATTTTGTGGTGCATGGATCATCCATAACCCTATGTTTGGGTTTATTTGTGGAAATTATAGGTTAGAGTCATTCCATTCATTTATGTATGGTTTAGTAGTGTGACCAATCATTTTAGTAAAATATCGATAGATGAGGTAAAACATGAATTATTATTTTATGATGGATATGGTATAATAGTACCTTGTAATAAACAGTGTCTGGAATATTATTCAATCAACAAACTTCTGGTTTGGTTTTTATTATATGATATTCCTATGGTTAGAGCACCTTTGATTGGGAATCACCATTGGATTGTGGACTGTCATTGTGGTGAAACTAACAGTTTTGGGAAAGGATAATAGTTCATATCGATAATTCCATGATAGGTTGGTCTTTTGAGGACCATCATGATGTTTTCTATGATGTATCTGATTATTTTTCAGGTCTTCTATTTTTTAACCATAGAGTCGTGTTGTGGGGGGTGTGGTGGACAATCAAGAGTGATTGTATCCTTGACAAATAATTTAGCGATAAATGATGGAAAAAAAATAAATCCTTAGGGACGGTGATCTTATTGGATTATTTTATGTGTATCATATTCTCCCAAAATATATTGAGTAAGATATGAGCTATGGTTGGGTGATTATAACAACCATCATCACTTCCTCTAAAAATTTCTTGGGGAAAATAATTTTTTCTAAATGGTGGATAGTTATTTTTTAGAACTAGAGGTCGATTCTATAATTTTATGTTTTTAAATAATTTATGATAGGTTTTTTCAGAAATATTATATGTTTCGGGTGATTTGGGAGTTATTATGGGTGAATTTGAGGGCTTTACTGCATTAAAAAGGTGTTTGAGAAAGGATTTATATTGTAGAAATATTTTTCCCACCATAACCCATTGTTGTCAGACACCTGTTCATTTTTTCCCCAAATTTTCATGATGTAAAACATGTTTTCATATTGAAAAATGATCATGGTAAATTATACATGTGTTCTTAATGGACATTATTTTTTCATAACCTCATATTACATTCCTACAAATTCTCATTGAGGATTTTTATAGGAATAGATGGTTTTGGACTATAAGAGATCCTTTGACGTTGTTCATTCAATGATCGAAGATCCATTTGTTGTGATGACTCCCTATTGGTATATATAATCATTATAGATTCCATGATGTTTCTAATTCTACTGATAATATTATTCATCTATTGGTCGGGTTTTGGTAATTATTAGAGAACTTGTATAAAAATTCCACTAGATTTTGAATGATTTTTTAGGATGATGATAAGGATGATGATCAGAATAGAAAGATAATGTCATGTGATGATGAACATGTTCTGTTCATTGGTGATGTAATGAATGGTTTTTTCATGTTGAGTTATCCTCAATTTTCCAATTTAATTATCTTGATATTTTTTTTGATTTTTTTTCATGGAATATAGATTTTTCATGGAATGAATTAATAAGAGTTTTATTGAAATTCCATAGATAATTAGTCGTTTTTTTAACTAGGATATGTGATATGGTAAGTTCATCAACATGTGTTATTTTCATGTTTGAATTTATGGTTCCTTATAAAAAATTCATAAATTACTATTTATTTATAATAACTAATTTTAGAATTATGTTGCATGAGATTGGTACTTTTTGAGTTCGAATAAGGCCAAATTTCCATGGGAATCATTGTAAAAGATGTTGTCATTTCCTTGTATTGAAGTTTAATTCTTCTTAGGTAGGTGGTCCTATAAACACTACCAATTGGTATTTATGTCTATTCATTTTCAGGTTATATGATGGTCACCACATTGTTCAAATGACCATGATAATAATAATAATGAGTTATGAATAATAAAAATACTAAAATAATATATGATTCTTGAGTTATATTTAATTACAATAACAATGAATAATATAATAAAACAAACTACAATGTGCCTTGGTGGACCCTTGTGTATTAGATTAATATAGGACAACGATTCAAAATCCATGTTTTCATATGAGTGACTTGGACTATGTGGACATGATCAGGTGTGTCATTGTGGTACATGTTACTTAGTTCTGTGATTACATGTTGGTTTACAAGATTACATGTGTGGGTTGACTGTATTAATGTGAGACCATGTATACTAATTCTAAAATGTGAATTCTTAGATATCCAGATAACAATATTTCTCGTTGACCACATTTTTTTATACTTAGAATAATATTGATATTCAATGATCTGATATGTGTACAATATTTTGGGAAAATTTCATTAATCCTTACTAAAATTACAAAATATAATATCTAAAGACCATGTTTTCAAAAATTAATAATTTATAAAATAAATATAAAAATCAATTATTTATAAAAGAACATCATATTCAAAAGAAAATGTAAATTAAGAAAAAAATAAAAACTGGAAAATGATTCCTTATTGACACCATAAATAAATATTAATATATGGTCTGTAAAACAATTTGAACTTAATTCTAATAAAAATATCTAACTAAAGAATAACAAATAATCCAATTTAATTAAATTTAATATGATAATATACAACAATTTAATCATAAAAATATGATTACTGAAACATCGATCAGTATAATTATTTTATCACCACAAGGTATCCTCCTTACATTGTCATTAATATCGATATCTTTCACTTAAAATCCTTCAATATCAAGTGCAACTACCATCGTATTTCTCATATTAGAATAAAATAATGATAAATAGATGGAGGATATGTTGTAAGGGTTATAAACCTATAATTATTTTAATGGATAAAATGTAACATGAGGTATCCATTATAAATGGATATAAAATAGATAGATGAATGTGGTCAGATGATCACCTAAAGTCCAAAACCCTATATTCCAATACAAACCCTCATTGGGGATTTGGTGGGAAAAATGGGGGTTCTGGACAAAGGGAATCCCTTCAAAACCCCCATAAAAGTAAACATGAGTAATTCACATAATTAAAAAAAGTATCACATCATTCAAATTTTTCATGAAAACACAATTGATTACGGCTTATATGGTTCAATGTGGGACACATAGTGTCATGTCGTGAATCCTTCATATAGCACCATGTTGTTGAAGAAACCCATTCGGATTTTACCTACCTCAATCTAGGTCCATCTCAAAACCTCCATATATGCATATAAACATCCCATACAGGCATCCAACCCATTAGATTACTGACTCGAGCCTTGGTTCTAAAAAATTACCATCCACAAAAGGGAAATACATAATTTTAACCATGAAATATAAATCTATAATGACCCTAGACATTACAATGCCCATAATTAATCATAATGAAACAACCAACCCTCTTAAACGAATCATCATAAAAAAACAAATTCAGTATTGAATTTTGTAACATAAACCACTGGATCATTAACTAATCTTATTTTTAATTTGGGAAAACATTAATCACATTATTTTATCTTGATGAATTTAGATCCTATATGTGAAACCATAGTTAGCAGTTCAGATAACAGAGAATAGTTTTCAATAAACTATTCATATTAGCCCACTGATCCATGAAAATATCAGATTTGAAGGACATTTTTAGGCCATGGACATTCTTCAACCTCATTAGAATTGTAATGATCCAAAATTGTTCTATATATTTTTAACATTTGACTAAGAAATAAAATATATGGAAGAAAAAATCATATTTACTAAATTTTCTAGGAAAATTAATTTATTTTATGCTTTTAAAAACAATCTACTTATTTTCACATGATATTCAATGAATTTATAGTATACCATAATATTATCTATAAACACAACAAAAGAATTTTCCAAATACTCATTGGAATCTCTAATCATCAAATCTACTAATATAATAGGTACATCTATTAACCATAATGGAATAACCACAAACTCTTAATGAACACCATTGTTTGTTGAATTTAAACCTTTGAACATCTTACACCATCACATTTTTCTGCTGATACTCATAATGTAGATCAACCGTCAATAAATTTTATGCACCTTGGATATAATCAAACAATTAATCAAAATTAAATAACATGAACGTATTTATAATAGTTTTATATTGTGTTATATATAATCAATAAAAAGTGTCTTTGAACATTCCTTTTTTTAAACCTAAGTAGAATACACCTAGTGAAATTCCACAGGTTTATGAGTCACTTGTTACGAAAATGTATTTATTTATTTCTCAATTCTAACAACTCTTCAGAAGACAATTGATATGTAGGCTTTCAAATATTATTTTCATCATGAACTAATTTAACTAAAAACCCAATCACTCGATTAAGAATAATAGTATTAAAATAATCATGATATATTTCTATATATTCATTTAATAATATATAATACCCAATTTTAATAGTTCATTTATTCAAAAACAATTGTGAAAATTCATTCAAATCCATCATTTATCATTTTCCTAGATTGTTGATATGTTATCAACAGTATGAATTGATTCAAATATAAAAACTTAACTCATTTTAAAAAATTTATTTATATCTCGAATATATATTATAATTTTAAATTGAGATAGAATCCATAGATAGAATATATTCATATAAAAAAATTGGAATGAAAACAATGTTTTCAGAAAAAAATCATTCCATTGATTAGAACATTATTATATCAATAAATTCATGATTCCATTATAATACCCACAAGGATTTTTTCAAAATGATTTATGAACATATTTATTAACTTGGTTTTTAAATTTTAATTCAAAATTCCACATATATAAAATAATTATTGACTCCAAAATCAATAAGGATATTTTAGTAGTCTGATGAAACACCTAATGAACCTATAAAAATACAATTTGATGGTCCAAAATGTAACATGGTTTTGTAAAAAAACATTATTACACACTTATTTTTGTGAACATAATGATTCAAACCCTATGAAACCGATTGTGGACAAGAATTAAAATAATATTTCAAGTCAATATAATTAAAATATTTTACTACCATCTTTATATTACTAGTCAAACCATTACCATTTCTCCTTTATTTATAGGCATGATCCATCTGTACAAGAATTCCAAATCTGATAAAATTCCCCAATATCTAATGTTAATCTACTGAATGCCTTTTCCACACATGTCTCAACAATGTAATTGAATTTTATCTTCCTCTAGATTCTTCAATTAATTCATTTTGATTTTCAACCATTTCTATCACTTTTTATATATATTCTTGTAGTATTATAAAAATATCATTTTGAAATTCTATTCACTCCAGAAAATTTATTTATATCATTCAAATTCTTGAGTAAATTAACCCCTTTATAAAGATATTTTAATTTAGGGGTAATGTTGATCAATTTTACTATCATGGCCTAGAATTATATTTACGGAATAATTATCCAATAATGTAAAATTAGATTCATATTTGGAATCAAAATCTTCTTCATTGTACATTAAATAGAGGAATTAATTTTCCATTTTAACTAAAATATCATTATAAAGATATTATACATCGAATAGATATTTAAACATGATCCACTTTGTATAATCAATTTCTTTTTTTAGCTTAGTTTTATAAATCATTTACAATGGTTGATTAAAATCACCTTTAGAATGAAAAATAGAAGGGTTTGAATTCTTATATTCCAAACATCCTAGAACATCAAATAATTTCTATCATTCATTGATTAATTATTTATTTTTTCACTCGATTCGAAAATCCAATAAAGTCTAAAGGAAATTTCTTTATGATCATATATATATATATCCTATTAACACATTCCTTTATAAATTATTTAGTTATTTTCTATCATAAATTCCACCCCTAATAGCTAGAACCAACAAATTCAATACTTATTCAAACTACCATGTTCCGACCATTATAGGTTTCTGATTCAAATGGTTATTATCCTCTAGATTCCTTATTAAATTATCTTCTTCATTTCCACTACAGAGAAACATTATAAAAAATATGGATTAAATGAAGAAATATTAAAATAACAAAATTTTATATTAATATAATATAACCATAAATTGAATTCTTCTTAAATATTAAATTAACATTATCATGGACGAAATATTTATGTAAACAATTTTCCTCAAACAACCTATAACACATCATTATATAAACAACAAATAATTACATGATTTTAATAAGGGATATAGTTTATTATATTTAAATCGTCTTTTAATTTTAATGTCTTAATGAATTTGGTTAAACATTATATGAAATGTAAAATGACCACATAGTATCCATTGTTTCTCAAAAACTCATTCTTTATACCTTCACACTTACATCGTTCAAGGTAAATCCATTTCTGAATCTCAGAATTAATTAAATTCTATTCTCATCCATATTCCATGTGTAAAATTATTTGAAAACATGATATAACAAAATAAAATTTTAGTATTATACATAAAAAAATAAACACTTTATATTTTTTTTAGAATTGTAAAAACCATATGAATGTTTTCTTTTTTCACAATAAACATTTTTCCCAAATATCCATGAACTATTAAATGAATGCAACATAATTATTAATAATATTCATGAATAATTACAAATGACTTCATATTGTAAAAATGATAATCATATGTTTTTCTTGAATAACATGAAAATCCATTAATAATATTCTTTGAAAACTATCATTTCATATTTATTTATAAAGGGCCTTTAACATTGCCTAAAAATAAAAGATCCTTTTCTTAAATTTTGAAATAAAAAAATTCATCTATAAAAAATTAAAATAAAATAATTAACATAAAATGTTAAATTATTCATAAATTAATACTTATAATATTAATTATTTTGGAAACACTAAAACATATATTTCCCATTTCATTGGGGAGTAACTTATCACTAGTTACCTCCATAAACTTACCGAAATCAGTTCAGACCTGTTTTGGGCTCATCCAACTTTAGAGATATTTTTTATTGACCCATCATTCTTAAAAAAATTAAGAGAACCATCAAATAAACAGAACACATATACCTTACTAGTTAATCATAAAACCTTATGGAATTGGTTTTCAAGACCATAAGAAATAACCCCTTTAGTTTTCTCCTAATGATGAGAATCCATTTATGGTTCTTTATCAAAACATTTTAAAACTACAAAATATAAAAATATTTTGGGAAATATTTTATTTTTAAAATAACCAAGAAAAATTATATATAAATTATGAAAATAAATAATTACTCTTATAGTGGTAAAAACTGATCAAGTCATATATGTTAGAAAACATTCATTTTTCAATTTTTTAAAAAAGTTCTAAAGATGTAAATGAAAAAGGATTCAAAGAATCATTTTTATATCACTAAAATGAATATAAAAATTCATTAAAGATAAAAATTAAAAATAATTTATATATAAATAAGCTCATACTTAAATCATTTTGAGGAAAATGAAATTGGGGAAAGAGTGTTCAAATGAAAAAAAAAATATTTTAAAAACAACCCCTTACCTTATTTCCTATATTACAGCGTACGTCCTCAAAATCCTAAGAACTAAATTATATTAGATTTTTTATATTATTAATAACCTATTTCATGTTAATTTCATTATTATTAGTCATTAAATTTATCTTATTTCATAGTTTTATATATTGATTAAAGTGGATTAGTTTATGTATAATTTTTTTTGTTCTCATTTAGTTTATAACCATAAAACTACATCAGTGAATTGACCATGGGATCAATGTATGCCATTTTTTAATGAATAAAATAAATGAAAAACAAAAACATTAATGGGGAATGAAGTAGTGGCGACTGAGGTAATTCAACCATACACGATCAAGACACTCATGGGGAAAGGATGTCATATTATAATAAATAATGACAGTGTTACTCTAGTTACCCTTTAATGCAAGGAAATATGCAACATGATTACCTTAAAATAAGGTATGGTTCATTATTTCTCAGAGAATATTTTACACATTTCATTGGATGAGATAAAAAATAGACCAAAGAGTATCATACCTCCCTTGGAGGGAGTTGTTGATAACGGGGGAATCTATTTCAATCTCAATGAGTGTAATATTAGAGGAACAACAAATATTCTTCCAACTAATAAAATCATTATTATATTCCTTAAAAATGTATGAATATACATATATGTTTATAAAATCAATAACCACTAATATATTGGTCTCACGTACAACACTTCCAACTCCCATGATTTCAAGGTTGTAGGAGCCGTCATAATTGATCATGAAGCCATTACTAGGGATTCTACTAAACCCATATAACAGATAGATCTATTCTATGAGGGGTAGACTTAGATAATATACCACTAATAATAATCCTCGCATAGTATAAATTATCCCCAAATCCATAGATAATCACTAAGGATGGGTCTTTAAGGCTAAATTGAAGCTTCTAAAACCTTTCACCCATGCTTTGTTCTCAGAATCCCAGATACACCAATAGCCATCCAAAATCAGAGTGTCCTAGTTCTTTCATTCCAATATGATATCATCCACCCCATGAAACCAAGAATGAAAAAATCTACCACAACTTCCCTATGAAATATCAATTCTAACAACACTCTCAAATCCACTCCACACATCTCTATCCCAATAACCTTAAAATAACAATTGATCAACATATTCTTCTTTTGAATATCAACAAAAATACATATAGACACATCATGAAATAATTTATGTTTAACAAAAAAATTTTCCTTATAACATTATTCTAGATACCAAAATCTAGGATAAAAACTTTATCTGAAATATCATTGCACCAGAAAACCATTCCCACACTTCTGCTAATATTATCCTAGATGGATAATTGATATCGCTTGGATGATAATGACCCTAACGATGTAGAAGGGAAAAAATTATCATGTTCTAAATAAATTTATATATTGTTTTATATATTACATTGATGTGTTCTTAGAGTGTCCTAAGTGAGCATCAGATGAGCAGAATCTTAAAAAAGTGGATTTCGGGGGTAGGGAAACACAAAAAACCTAAGGGAACACCCACCCCATTTTTTTCAAGTAGCTAGTATCACCGTATCAAAAAAATCCACTTGGTCTATCGTTGTTGATTGGAAAAATTCCCAAATATCATCTCCCATATGTTGGAGACCACCCCTCTTTGGTTTTTCAATTAATAACAGTATTTTCACACACAAAATCATCACCACAATTACCGACCTTCCAGTTCCACCGATAAAAATATCTCTTAAATATTTTTTGTGCTTTTAACAATGTTTTGAGGACCAATTCCCATTGATTACATAGGTTTTTACATTATTAACCAAGATAACCAGGGGTTTTAACTATCCATATGAGATTCCCAAAAAAGGAATATGGGATTTTATCAATGTTATTAACCACCATTTTTGAGACATTGGAAACCGAGGGAACATGAATTAGTATGGATAATACAACATAACTAACCAGCATAATAGATACCCCAAAATAAATTAATTTACCAATATAGTTGAAAAGTTATGTTGTGTTTTTTTAATCTATTATCTCATAGTGTTGGTTTTGAATACTTACTAAAGAAATTAAATCCCCCTTGTAGTTGAAATGAAATAATTTTATACTAATTCTCATCATGTATTCAAAATTATTGGCTCTAATCGATGAATATGATTACAATATATAAATAAATTTCTTTACATAATTGATTAATTTTCCACTCCATATGAAATACTCATTGAAAACAGAAATTATACCTTATAGAGATCTCATTATTCCATTATTGATGAAGAAAATGTCATTATAAAAAAGGAGTTTAGGAATTTTATTCATCTAACTCCATCATCTGAAAGGGAGTATAAAACAATTAATAATGAAACTATAAACATGTTTTCTTAAAGATTTTTGATACAAAATAAAGAGGGAAAGATAATTTGTCCCTCCCTATCATATCACTAATATACAAGTCTATATGTTAAAATGAACATTGTTTTCATTTTTATGACAAGTGGAAAATATATAAAATAGATAATATTTTAATTTTATAGAATCATGAATGTTTTGAAATATTCATTTTTATTCCTTATTTCTATCCCTATAACCATACTAATAATATAAAAATGAAAAATGAATCTTTCAACTTTGTTGTAGTGGTATTCAACATGCACTGATGTTAAATATTTCAAATTTCCAATTGACCAAAATTATAAGATGGTAACTAATATATAATAATTTAAAAAAATTATTCCATTAATATCATATATAATCATATTTTCATTCATTTTAACTAGAAATATTATCTTGGGGTGTAAATGAAACACATAACTTCATGGAGTTGATAGTCAACACAAACATAGGATATATATTTCTATTTCTCATAAGAAGGAGAATGAGATGAAAAAGAGTTTAAATATTATAAAAATTACACTTAAATATATTTAATATACTAATCTCATTTTTTATGTATGGTTGAATAATATTTTATAGAGATAGAGGATGAAATATACTTTAAATAGTTCGGTTAAGACTTATATATTCTTCTACGATATCTTTCATTATCTTACACATTAATCCTACAAGGATTTTTCATTTGAAAATACAATGAAATATATGATGTTTATAGGGTTTTTGATTAGATTGTATGATAGTTATTTTTATAAATATAGTTTTAAAAATGTTTGGGAACGGAAGACCGGTGTTTCCCTTTTCTAAGTGAGTGGAGTGACATACATTATCTTCTTATAAATAATTAAATATTATAATGTCATAATAATTTAACAGCTCCTCCAAAAATAAAAATTAATTATTATAATGTGATAAATATTAACATATATTCATCCAATAATAATTTATTTTGTTTTTTTTCTTATAACTCATTTTTTTAACATAGTTAACGTGATCTCCTCTATACTATAGTGAAAATATTTACCCTAATTACAATTCAAAAATGACAAAATATTAAATTAAAATCATTATTGAATTAAAACATCCTAATTCCAAATATAGAATTAATTTTTCTAGATTCAATTTGATGATATTTTAGAAATTTCGTTTAATTTATTTTTTCAAAACACAATGGTAATTAGTATTTAAACAATTGTGTTTTTAAGAGATAATTTTAATTATTCATATTTTATATTCAATATAGACTACTTTGAATTTATTTTGATTGTTTTCAATTAAATAGATTTATCATTACATTAAAATAAAATTAAAACCAAATTATTAATGTATAATTTCTTGATATAATGTTAATCAATTATAGTTTAAGAAAAATCATCATTTTCACTATTCAATAAAAAAATTCTTTTTTCAAAAACAATGAAAATTTATTTCCTAATATACAATTGATATATAGATAAAAAACATAATTAATTTTTTATAATTAAAATTCTAAAATAAATAATTTTTTCATTAATTTAAATCAAGTAATTCAGGAAAAAACAATGAAGTTAAAAAAAATATTATTTTCTATTTAATATATTTATAAAATAATTTTCATTAAAAATGATGATTTTAAATCTATAAAATGAATAATTATTATTCATAATATTTACATAATTCTATGATTCCATGGGTTTTCATGGATTTACCTTAAGGGACCAACAACCCCTATTTATATTTATTACCTTTATATGCAAGCATAATTGTCCTCATGGAGACTATTCGAATACTAACCATCCATCCTCAACCTTCATGGGGATGTAAACCATCTGAAAAAAAACATTTTTAATTATTAAATAAATTGATAATTAATAAAATCATTTACATTAAATCAGAAATTTTGATTATATTAGTAATAATTATAGAACAACTAATTAGTTGACCTTGTCACACCAAAACTACAACCCACTATATTCAAGTGGTCCATATAAAACAACTAGAAAAAATGAGGAAAATATATAGTATACTCTAATTTCTAAATTAATAAATATAAACAATTATATGAAAAAAATCACATGATTATGTACCTTAATCTCTACAATGTGCAACGATAAGAGGTCATCATCATGGTATTTCTTCAAGCATCACCAAAAAAATAATACACATCTTATCAAATTATTTACACCATGATTCAATAGAAATATTCTCAAAACCATAAAATTATCACATGAAATTTTAAATCTAAAATGGTGTTAAACTTTTAATGAATGGATAAAGGATATATCTAGCTGAATTTTTATCTAAATTCTAACAAATAAACCACACACAATAGGTGATTTTGGGATTGTTAGGTCCACAAGGCTGAATACCTTGAGAGGGGGGGTGAATCAGGGTGTGAATAATTTCAAATTAAAGATCGTTCTGATGTTGTTTCGCTGTTAAGAAAAACACTCTTCTCTCTCTTTCCCATTGCATAATATAAACATAAAGTAAAGCATGCACATGACACAACAATTTTTACTTGGTTCACCCTCACTAGGCTACGTCCAAGGAACATACACCAGAAATGTGCTGATGTACCAAATCCATTATAAGCACACTTTTTTTTACAAGGTTCAGGATATATCACTTCGATTCCCAGGCTCACTGCCTTTACAGTGTTTAGGTTCAGCTCACTGCTTTACCAAGGGTCACTCCATGTATCTCTCTCTCTAGCTCACTGTTGGTGGAGAGGATCACCTTCTTCCTCTTCCTTTGCTCACTACTCTGGAAAGGATCCACTCAAATTTTTTAGACTTGTTGGTATATTCATTATCACTAATGAATACATCCTATGTTGTATGTATATGCTATGTTGAAGTTCAACTTTCACCCGTAGATGAATCTAATATTGCACCGAAGGTATCGGGCAATCTTCCAGCTTCCACGCTGCCCTGAATCACTACCGGGAATTAACCTTAAATGGCTCCCTTCTTTAATCCATCATGCAAGTCTCAGCATGCAAGTCTCGGCACGCAAGTCAAACATGGTGCACAAGTCGTCCTCAACAACTTTCATGACACAAGCTTCTCCAACTCCAAAACTTTCTTGACACACACCCTTTTACACCCAACCCAATATTGTCGCGCAACCAACAACATTAATGCTTCTTCAAAAACTGGCGCGCAATTGTGACCAAAAAACATGTACGATGCCTTCTTCCTCTGCTCATAACCTGTGCGACACTCTTCCTTCCTTGCCCAGACCACCTTGGATGCGCAACAATCACCTGGTGCGCAACCTCTACTTGCGCGACCACACACCACTTGCGCGACCACACACCACTTGCGCGACCACCACACCTGCACGACAGTAGATCTGATTTTCTAAGTGTTGAACTCTGCACTAAATGAGGATGGGTCGACTAGTATTTATAGGAATTTGGACACCATGTACGACAGCGCGCCAGTCTCCCCTCAGCTTGAATGTTTTGGGGCACATGTCTCCAACTGCGCAAATCACTTACATGAACAAACCCAAAACATGCGCAACCGTAATCCATTTTCCATATTTTAATGATTTGATCATGAAAAACATATGGCATACAAGATTCCTCTCCATCAAGTACATGGCGCCCAAGTACCTTTTCCAAAAACCACTTTTCTTCATCTATTACTTTTTCAGCCCAAAAAATTGGCAGACTCTGGAAAACGGTGCCACCTTGTATATGCTCTTTTTGTACCTCCTACAGATCATCCATTTCTATGTCAACATTCTTGAATCAAACATTGATTGTTAACCACATCCCTTGAACTCAACATGCCACCATGAAATCCCCTTTTTCAAAAAAATATGTATGTCATGGTTTGCTTTGTCAACAATCACAACACAGATGTCCACTTTTTCAACAAACACAATCACCTCAACAATTCTTCAATGATACCTTGAGACCTTTTTGACCAACAATTTCCCCCTTTGGGTTTGTCGAAAACTCTTCCATAAAATGTTTCATCGATAATTCCTTAGCCACCATTTGCCTATTGAAATTCTAATAGCAATCAACGATTTACCCAACACATACTCTAAGCCCACATAAGCAATGATAGGCATGAGAAACATAAGTGAATGAAAAGTTCATCAATGAATCACTTCATTTCATAAACCAACTATTGAAACCAAACTAATATCAATTTTCACCAAACTGAAACCAATTTTTTGAAATATTCCTCTAACACCACTCTTCTCCTTTTATCACAATCCTCAACTGTCATGATATCTATTCTTTGAACAATCAATTATAGGATCGTAAGATTTAATATGCAACCCCTTTATCATTACTCTCCCTATACCGCTGCTCCATCTGTCAGATTCTCCCCATATCAAACAGGATTTATCAAATTTCCACACTGTCTCCCCCTTGAACAATCATTATTTTCTCCCCCTTTGTCAATGAACCCAAAGGTCACTCCTTTGATGCCTGTAACATAGTAGAGAACACATATCAATACCTTAGGGAAAAACATCATACATCGGGGAGAGAAGGGGGTTTGTTCCACATCCACACTCTTTAAAGTGCAGGGAGTTGACTGAACTCCCAGAGCCAGTCAATTCCTCCCAAAGATTCCTTGGGTAAGGCCTTTGTCAGAATGTCTGCAACATGTAGCTCTGTAGGCACGTACTCCAAATTCAAGATTCCCTACTCAACTTTCTCCTTGATAAAATGATACTTTATCTTAATATGTATTGTCCTTGAGTGATGGAAATGATTTTTGCTGAGATTTATAGCACTTCAGATATCCCACTGGATTTTGATCAGAGACTTCACTTCAACTCCCATATCATTAAGTTGTTGCTTCATCCATAATAAATGTGTGCAAGATTCTGTGACCGCAATATACTCAGCTTCCACGGTGCTCAATGAAATTATATATTTCTTCTTTCTTATCCAAGAAATACACAATCCACCAAGATAGAATGCACCTCCTGACATTGATTTTTTGTCATCTTCTGATCCGACCCAATTTGCATCTGTATAACCCAACAACACTGATTGAGATTTATCATTATACATCAGACCGAAATCCACGGTGCCTTTGATATACCGATGTATTCTTTTCACTGCAATCATGTGGCTTTCCTTGGGATTAGTCTGATATCTCGCGGCTTGGAATGTGGAAAAAACAATGTCAGGCCTTTTGCAGTCAAGTACAACAAACTTCTAATAAATTTCCTGTATTCTGTGATATTATGTTCCTTGCCATCCTCATATTTTGAAAATTTCATCCGGGTAGAAACCGGAGTCTTCATCTCCTCGAATTCTCCATTCCAAATCTTTTTAAAACCTCTGTAGCATATTTGGATTGAGAAATTAATGTTCCATTCCTTCCTTGTGTCACTTGTAGACCAAAGAATAATGTTATCTCTCCAATCATTGACATTTCAAACTCATTTTTCATGTATTTGGAAAACTTTCTGCACTAAGCTTCATCTGATCCACCAAATATTATGTCATCGACATAAAGCAACACCATCATCCTTTAATTGCTATCGTTGCTAAAATAGAGATTGTAGTCCACTTTTCCACACTGGAAACCATGCTTCTTCAAGTACTTATCAAGCCTTGAGTACAATGTTCTTGGTGTTTATTTTAGCCCATACAATACCTTCTTTAGTCTGAAAACGTTGTTCTCATCCTCATAAATGAGAAAAACAACTGGCTGCTCAACATATACATCCTCTTCCAGAACACCATTCATTAATGAAAATTTGGCATCCATCTGGAACACTTTGAAATTTGGTTGCACAACAATGGCTAGGAATAATCTGATTGTCTCCAGCCTTGCAAACGATGCAAATGTCTCATCAACATCGATCCACTCTATATGGGAGTATCCTTTCACAATAGTCATGACTTGTTTCAAAACACTGTGACTTCTTCATTCATCTTGTTGCGATATACCCATTTAGTCCTGATGACGTTCGTATCTACTGGCCTTGAAACAATCTCCCACGTATGATTCTTCTCAATTTTGTCTAACTCTTCATTCATATCCTGAACCCAGTACTCATCTTCAGCTGCATCGGAAAAACATTTCGGCTCCACCTAAGATAAAAATTATGTTTGCTATTATGATTTCTTTCTTTGAGTCTGAACTGGAGCTGTCTGATCACCAATGATATTTTGCCTATAAATTTCAGCTCGACTTTTTGGCTTCATAGCAGATTCAGATTTTGTTTCCTCTAGATCATCATCAATATCTTCTTCTGAGTCACCCTCTTCCACTTCTACTCCCCTTGTGTTTCTTACCTCCTCATCACATTCATCCAGAATCTGTTCACTGGGTCCTTGAGTATTCTATTCATTTTCAACTATAGTGACATCAGTGCTCTCAACAATTTTTCCCAGACTTTTATTGAAGAATTTATATGATTTTATTTTCCCTTATTTTCCAAGGAATATCCCCTCATCTCATCATGACTCAAACATCCTATGATTTTCTTTGATGATAATGAAGCACCTAATTCCAAATATTCGAAAATATTTCAACATTAGCTTCTTTCCATACCACATTTCATATGGAGTCTTCCCTTAATTCGGACACAACAGATCCCTACACAAAATATAGACCGATGTCAAAACTGACTCCTTCCAAAATTTCTCTAGTAGGTCCTTTTAAATAAGCATTATTCTGGCCATGTTGTTGATGATATGATTTCTCCTTTCAAATACTCCATTATGTGGGGGAGTTCTCATGGATGAAACTTGATGCCTTATCTCGTGTTTCTCGAGATAGTCTTCTACTTGCCTTTTTGTGAATTTTATACCGTTATCAGAACGAAATTTCAGAATTTTCTGCCCAACCATCCTTTCTAATTCCCTCTTATACTGGTTAATACAAGTGAACACTTATCACTTATGGGAAATGACAAATAACCAATCCATATTGATGTAATCACCAATGAAAAGAACCTAGTACCTTTTCCCATTAATGGATCATGGTGAGATCGGCCTACAAACATCAACATGCACCAATTTGAGCACTCTGGTTGATTTCTGTTCCTTTGTCTTGTATGTCTTTCTGATGATCTTCCCTTGTTGGAAAGAATCGCACGTATGAGTGAGGTCACGTGATAATTTGGGAAGGTCCCTAGCTGCATCACACTTTACAAGATCTTTCATAGATGGTTGGCATAGATGACCAAGTCACTTATGCCACCGATTTTTTTCTTCATCTCTGGATAAAAGACACGTATCTTATTCCCCACTCATAAGGTAAAGATTTCCCTTTGTCCTTTTTCCTTGTAGAATGACTGGTCCATCTTTTCCTTTCACAACACACAGCTTGTTGGTAAATCTGATAGAGTTCCCAGAGTCACATAGTTGACTAACACTAAGCATGTTATGACTAAGACCTTATACTACCAAGACATCAGCAAGCTCATCTCTTTGTTCCCAAACTTGGCCTTTCCAGAGCCATAAATATTCAGGCCTTCATCATTTCTAAATTTTACAACTCCTTCTTTGTCATATTTTGTGCCTGTAACAAGATTTTCATTTCCTGTCATATGAGATATGCAACCACTTTCAAGGATCCACACACTAGAGTGATATGATTCCTTAAGGGAAATTTATGCCACCACAACCTTCTTATTCTTCTTCTTTTTGCCCATATTTTTGCATTTACACTAGGCATGAATTGAGACTTCTGTCCTTTATCAGAATATTATTGAACAGCTTCATCTTGTAAAGCAATGAATCTATTCTACAATTTTAACTCACCTGTTGGTTTGTCGTTATGCTTCTTGCAAACGTTTTGATTCTTCTTTGGCCCATTTCTCTGTATGGTTGAAGTTCCGTACCTAGCCATGTTCCCAATTCCTCTTCACCAAAAATAGTTTCCTTCAAAATATGTTCTAGAAAACTATTATCTATTTGGTTTCCACCTCTGTTCTTGTTCCCGTCAATATCTCTTCGATATAGAACACACATGTTGTGAATGTCCCATGTTTACACAACAATAACACCTGATATAAAGTGGATTCCTTCATGTTACTTCTGCACTATGAGTTTCTCTTTGGGATCTTTGAATATTCTGATTCTGTTTTCTGACCAAATCTACCATCAATCTCGGAGTGGATACTTGCAGTCTGACATCCATATTTACATCTTCTTGTTTTCGATCAAAGCCCAATTCAGCCTTGACATCTAAGCTCAATTGATGCTTTATTCCTGCTGAACTACAATCCTCCTCTTTCATCTTTTATGTCTTCTGAATGGAATGATTTTTGGATATCACATTGGGGGTCAAGAGTTTTTCTTGATCCTTTATTGTTTGTTGCAGACTAACAACTTCTTCTTCAATTTCATTAATACACATGACTTGATCTTTCACTTTTCTATTCAATCCATCAATCTCACTTTTCTATTTTTCAATTTTGAGTTTATACTCATGAACTGATTCAGAGTTCCCTGGTGTTGAAAACTTGTGTTTCTCAATTTCTTCCATAAACTCAGACTTTGCTTCTTCCTACTGCTGCATGTATAGTTTGGAATCACAAACAACATTGTTAGTTTTCTTTGTTTTGGCTCTCCAAACAACTCTCTCTACAAGAGCAGCCTCTAACTTAGATTTCATGTCAACTCTTCCCTCAACCTATTCTTCTTCATCTTCACCTTCTGTTTTGTTCTTCTCTTTAGAACTACCAACAACATCCACCATAGCATTTTCTCCATGATCTTTTCAATTTTCAATCTACTCTACATCTTCAACATCACACTCATCTGAACTGTCTATTTATTTTGAAAGATGCTCTTTTTATTGATGAAATTTTTCTTGAAATACTTCTTCTCTATCACATAGGCTAAAGATCTCTTCTTGGGAATTTCAATTTCATCTTCATCATTTTCTTCTTGAAACTTTTTGGGGAACCTTACAGCAAGAGGACCAACTTTTCCACATCTAAAGTAGCAAGTTGAAGTTTCCCTTTGACTTTACTTTTCATCTTTGATGATTTGAGGAGAGGAATGACATTACCTCATCTATTTATTCATCCTCCTGAGAATCTTCAATGTTGAGTTTCTTCATCACCTTAAATTCCACCTCTTTCGATTTCCCCTTTTCCACAGCATCATTATCATCATTTCTCAATTCATATGCAACAAGGGTGTTGTCAAGGTTATCCAATGTCATCTTTTTCGGGTCTTTATCTTCCAAAACGAAAACATTCGTATTGAACCGAGGTGGATGTTTTCTCAGGATGCGCTTCACAATTTTTATATCTTTAATAACTTCTCCAAGACCTCTCATGTCTTCTACAACAGAATTTTCCCTATAAAAAAATGCATCAATAGATTCATTCGGGTTCATTCTCAAATCTTCAAACTTGTTCCACAACACTTGAAGCATTGCCTCTCTAAACATTATATCCCATTCATATATATTCAATAACTTTTTCCACATGGCATGTGACGTTCTTCTACACATCACCTTTGTATATATAGGATTGGATAGGGCTCCCCATAGGGCATTGATTACTTTGGAATCAACATCCTACTCTCTACGCTAAGCTTCTAATAAAGAACCACTCTTAATATCACCTGTTATTCCATCCATTACTACTGTGAATACATCCATTCCCAACGATCATAAGTATTGTTGAATCTAATTATTCCATAGCTTAAAGTTGTTCCCATTGAAGATCGGAATCCCTTTATGATTGGTGACCTCTATTGAGAGAAAAACAAATATCAACATTTCCCTCTAATACCAATTGTTAGTTCCATAAGGATGAATAACCTGAGAGGGGTGGGGGTGAATCAGGGTATGACTAAATTAAAATTAAGGCACATTCTGATCTTGTTTCTTTGTTAAGAAAAACAATCTTCTCTCCCTTTCTCATTGCACAATATAAACAAAAGGTAAAGAATGCACATGAAACATCATTTTTTACTTAGTTCACCCTCACTGGGCTATGTCCAAGGAGCATACACCGACAATGTTTCGTTGTACCAATTCCACTATAAGCACACTGCTGTTTACAAGGTTCGGGATATATCACTTTTATTCCCAGGCTCACTACCTTTACAATGTTTAGGGTCAACTCAATGCTTTCCCAAGGGTCACTCCCTGTCTCACTCTCTCTGGATCACTATCGGTGGAGAGGATCACCTTCTTTCTTTTCCTTTGCTCACTGCTTTAGAAAGGATCCACTCACAGTTTATAGACATGTAGGTCTCTTCATTATCACTAATGAATGCATCCTCTGTTGTATATAGATGCTCTATTGAAGTTCAACTTTCACCCGTTGATGAATCTCACTTTGCACCGAAGGTATCGGTCAATCATCCAGCTTCTACGTAGCCCTAAATCACTACCGGGAATCAACCTTACATGGCAACCTTCTCTATGTCGGTGTGCAAGTCACGTCACACAAGTGAAAATTGGAACGCAATTCCTCCTCAACCACTTTCACTACACAAGCTTCTCTAACTCCAAACATGCAAGACAAACACCCTTTTAAACCAAAACCTATATTGGCGTGCAACCAACAACTTTCGCGCTTCTTCAAAAATTGGAGCGTAAGTGTCACCAAACAACTTGCACGAAACCTTCTTCATCTGCTCAAAACTTTCGTGACTCTCTTCCTTTCTCTCCCAGACCACCTTGGACGTGCAACAATCTCCTGGCACGCAACCTTAACATGCGCGACCATACACCACATGCGTGACCACCACACCTGGGCAATAGGAGATCTGATTTTCTAAGTGTTGAACTCTTCACCGAATGAGGAGGGGTCGACCTGTATTTACAAGCATTTAGACACCCTGCGCGATAGAGCACAAGTCTCCCAACAACGCGCCAGTTTCGGCGTGCAAGTCTCCTGCCGTACAAATCACTGGCGCGACCAAACCCAAAACATGCATGACCCTAATCCATTTGCCATATTTTTATGCTTTGTTCTTGAAAAACATATGGCGCACAAGTTTTCTCTCCATCAAGTACACAGCACGCAAGTCCCTTCGCCAGAAACCAATTTTCTTCATTTGTCATTTTTCATGACCAAAAATTTGGTAAACACTGAAAAAAATGCCACCTTGTATATGCTCCTTTTGTACAGCCTCCAAAACATGCATTCCTTTGTCGACGTTCTTGAATCAAAGATTGATTAATAACCACAACCCTTGAACTCGACATGCCAACATGAAATCCCCTTTTTCAACAAATCTGTATGTCATGGTTTACTTTTTCAACAATCACAACACAGATGTACACTTTGTCAACAAACACAATCACCTCAAATATGCTTCAATGATACCTTGAGGGATTTTTTCCCAACAATCTCCCCCTTTGATTTCGTTAAAAACTCTCCCATAAAAAGATGCATTGCTAATTTTTCAGCCACCATTCTCCTATTATGATTCTGATAGCGATCAAGGATTTACTCAACACGTACTCAAAGCCCCAATGAGAAATGCTCATCATGAGAAACAAGAGTAAATGAAAATTTCATCAATGAATCACTTCATCTTCTACACCCAGTATTGACAAAAAAATTGACACCAATTTTTTCTTAACTGATACCAATTTTTCAAAATATTCTTCCAACACCACTCTTCAACTTTTATCAGGATACTCAGCTATCATGATATCTATTCTTTGATCGATCGCTTCTAGCATTTTCAGATTTAATACGCTCCCAATTTCTTATTGCTCCCCCTATCTCACTGCTCAACTTGTCAAATTCTCCCCATATCAAACACGACTTATCAAATTTCCACACTGTATCCCCCTTGAAGAATCACTATTTTCTCCCCATTTTTCAATGAACCCAAATGTCACTCCTTTGCAGTTTGTAACATATTAGGGAACACATATCAACACATTAAGGAAAAACCCATCATACATCAGGGAGAGAGGAGGGTGTGTTCCACATCCACACTCTTTCAAGTGAGGGGTGTCGACTGAACTCCCAGATCCAGTCGATGCCTCTCAAAATCTTCCTTGGGTAAGGCCTTTATCAGAATGTCTGCAACCTGTAGCTCTATAGGCACATACTCCAACTTCACGATTCCATGCTCAACTTTCTCCTTGATAAAATGATACTTTATATCAATATTATTTGTCCATGAGTGATGGATAGGATTTTTTCTGAGATTTATAGAACATGAGTTATCACACTGGATTCTGATCAGAGACTTCACTTCAACTCCCATATCTTCAATCTATTGCTTCATCCACAATAATTGTGTGAAATCTTGAGTGGCCACAATATACTCACCTTACACATTGCTCAATGAAATGAAATCTTGCTTCTTTCTTAGCCAAGAAATACACAATCCACCAAGATAGAATGCACCTACTGACGTTGATTTTCTGCCATCTGCTAATCTGGCACAATATGCATCTGTATAACCTAATAACACAGATTGTGATTTATCATTATACATCAGACCGAAATCCATGGTGCCTTTGATATACCGAAGTATTATTTTCACTTCAATCATGTGGATTTCATTGGGATAAATTTGATATCTCACTACTTGGCATGTGGTGAAAAAAATGCCAGGCCTTGTTGCGGTCAAGTACAGAAAACTTCCAATAATTTGCATGTCTTCTGTGATATTAACTTCCTTGTCATCCCCATATTTTGATAATTTCATCCGGGTAGCAACCAGAGTATTCATCTCCTTGTAATTATCCATTCCAAACCTTATTAAAACCTCTTTGGCATATTTTGATTGAAAAATGAATGTTCCATTCCTTCCTTGTGTCACCTACAGACCAAGGAAAAACGTTACCTCTGCAATCATTGACATTTCAAACTCATTTTTCATGAATTCGGAAAACTGTTTGCACTGAGAATCATCTGATCCGCAAAATATTATGTCATCAACTTAAACCAACACCATCATCCATTGATTATTATCGTTGCTGAAATAGACATTGTAATAATCTCCCCCATGCTGGAAACCAAGATTCTTCAAGTAATGATCAAGCCTTGAGTACCATGCTCTTGTTTCTTGTTTCAGCCCATACAATGCCTTCTCCAGTCTGCAAACTTTTTTCTCATCCTCATGAATGAGAAAACCATGTGGCTGTCCATTTTTACTTCCTCTTCCAGTACCACATTCAAGAATGCATATTTGACATCCATCTAGAACACTTTGAACTTTCGTTGCACTGTAATGGCTAGGAATAATCTTATTTTCTCTATCCTTGCAACTGGTGTAAATTTCTCATCAACATAAATTCCCTCTATCTGGGAGTATCCTTTGCACACTAGTCGTGATTTGTTTTGAACCACTGTTCCATCTTCATTCATCTTGTTGTGATAGACCCATTTATTCTCGATGGCGTTCTTATCTGTTGGCCTTGAAATAATCTCCCACATATGATTCTTTTCAATTTCTTCTAACTCTTCATTCATTGCCTGAACCCAGTACTCATCTTCATCTGCATCAGTAAAACATTTCAGCTCTGCCTGAGATAAAATATATGTTTTCTGTGAAGATTTCATTCTTTGAGTATGAACTGGAGCTGTCTAATCACCAATGATATTTTTCCTATCAATTTCAGCTCGACCTTTTGGCTTCTTAGCAGATTCAGATTTTGTTTCCTATTGCTCATCATCATTATCTTCTTCTGAGTCAGCCTCTACCACTTATACTCCACCTATGTAACTTACCACCTCATCACTTTCATCCAGAATCTGTTCCCTACATCGTTGAGTATTCTTCTCATTTTCAACTATAGTGACATCATTCTTATCAACAATTTTTTCCAGGCATTTGTTGAAGCATTTATATGCTTTTCTTTTCCCTGAGTAGAAAAGAAATATCCCCTCATCTCCTCATGACTCAAACTTTCTGTGATTTTCATTGTTGATAATGAAGCACTTACATCCAAAAATTCGAAAATATTTCAACAATGGCTTCTTTCCATAAAACATTTTATATGGAGTATTCCCTTGTTTCGGACACAACAGAGCCCTGTTCGAAATATAGACCGATGTCAAAACTACCTCCTTCCAAAATTTCTTTGGTAGGTCCTTTTCAATAAGCATTGTTATGTACATGTTGTGGATGATCTTATTTATCCCTTCAATGACTCCATTATGTTGGGGAGTTCTCACTAATGAAACATGATGCCTTATCCCGTGTTTCTTGAGATAGTCTTCTACTTGACTGTTTGTGAATTCTGTACTGTTATCAGTACGAAACATCAGAATTTTCTTCCCAAGCATCCATTTTGATTCCCTCTTAAACTTATTAATACAACTGAACACTACTTTCTTCTGGGTAATGAAAAATACCCAAGCCATTCTGCTATAATCATCAATGAAAAATACATAGTACCTTTTCCCTTTTGTGGTTCATGGTTAGATCGGTCCACAAACATCAACATGCACCAATTTGAGAACTCTGTTTGATTTCTGTTCCTTTGGCTTGTATGTCTTTCTGATGATCTTCCCTTTTTGGAAAGCATCGCAAGTATGAGTGCGATTACGTGATAATTTGTGAAGGTCTCTATCATAATCACACTTTACAATATCTTCCATAGATGGTTGGCATATATGACCAAGTCTCTTATGCCACAACTTGTTTTCTTCCTCTCTGGATAAAAGACACATATCTTCTTCCCCACTCACAAGGTAAAGATTTACCTTTGTCCTTTTCCCTATATAACAAATGCTCTATATTTTCCATTCACAACACACATCTTCTTGGTAAATCTAATAGAGTTACCAGATTCACATAGTTGACTGACACTGAGCAAGTTATGACTAAGACCCTCTAATTCCAAGACATCAGCACGTCTCATCCGTTTACCCCCAAACATGGCCTTTCTAGAGCCAACAATCATCAGGCCTTCATCATTTTTAAATTTGACAACTCCATATTTGTCATATTTTATTCCTGTAATAAGATCCTTATTGCCTGTCATATGAGATGTGTAACAACTATCAAGGATCCACACACCAGAGCGACCTGATGCCTTAAGTGAAATTTCTACCACCACATCCTTCTCATTAATCTTCTTCTTGGTCCATATTTTTGCCTTCACACTAGGCATGAATTGAGACTTATGTTCTTTCCCAGAGTATGATGGACTAGCTTCATCTTGCAAAGCAGAAAATCTATTCTGCATTTTTAACTCACATTTTGGTTTATTGGTATTCTTCTTACGAACATTTTGAATCTGGTTTGGAGAATTTCTCTATATGGTTGAAGTGCAGTTCCTAGCCATGTGCCCAAATCCTCCTCAGAAAAAACGGTGTCCTTTGAAATATATTCTGGAAAACAATTCTCTATTTTGCTGCCACCTCTGTTCTTGTTCCTTTCGGTATCTCTTGGCTGTGGAACACACATGTTGTGAATATCCCATCTTTACATAACAATAACACCTGATATAAGGTGCATTCCTTCATGTTACATCTGCACTATGAGTTTCCCTTTGGGATCTTTGAATATTCTGATTCTATTTCCAGGCCCAAATCAACCTTCAATCTCGAAGTGGATGCTTGCAGTCTGACACCCATATTTACAGATTTTTGTTTTCGATCAAGCCCCAATTGGGGCTTTATTTCTAAGCTCAATTGATGCTTTATTCCTGCAGAACTACTAACCTCCTCTTAAATCTTTTATGTATTCTAAATGGCCTGATTTTTGGATATCACATTGGGGGTCAAGATTTTTTCTTGATCATACATTTTTCATCACAGACTGAACACTTCTTCCTTATGTTCTCTAATACACTTGACTTTATCATTCACTTTTCTATTCAAGCCATCGATCTCCCTTTTCTATTCTTCAATTTAGATCTTATACTCACGAACTGATTATGAGTTCTATGGTGTTGACAACTTGAGTTTCTCAATTTCTTCCATCAACTCAGACATCTCTTCTCCATGCTAATGCATTTAGTGTTTGGCATCACTAACAAAATTTTTAGCTCTTTTGTTTTGGCTCTCCAAACATATATCTCTTCAAGTGCAGCCTCTAACTCAGCTTACATGTCAACTTTTCCCTCAACTTCTTCTTCTTCTTCATCACCTTCTATTTCGTTCTTTTCTTGAGTACTACTGAGGACTGCCACCATAGAAGTTTCTCCATGATCTATGCAATTTTCAATCTTCTCTAACTCTTCATCATCAGACTCATATAAACTATCTATTTATTGTGAAAGAAGATTATTCTTCTTGAAGACATTTCTTTTTAACTTCTTTTTCCCATTCGCATAGGCTAAAGATCTCTTCTGGGGAATTTCAACTTCATCATCATCATTTTGTTCCTGAAACTTTTTTGGGCACCTTGCGCCAAGACGAAAAACCTTTCCACATCTAAAGAAAGAAAGTTAAAGTTTTCCTTTGAACTTTCCTTTTCCTATTTGAAGAGTTGAGGAGAGGAATGACATTACCTCATCTGTTTCTTCATCCTCTTGATAATCTTCAACATTGAGCCTCTTCATGGCCTTAAATGCCACCTATTCGGATTTCCCCTTTTTCACAGCATCGTTATCATCATTTCTCATTTAATATGAAACAAGGGTGTTGTGCAGGTTATCTAATGACTGCTCGTTCAGGTCTTTTTTTCGAAAATAGAATCTTTCGAATTGAACCGAGTTGAATGTTTTCTCAAGATACACCTCACAATTTTTATATCTTCTATAACTTCTCCAAGATGTTTGATGTCTTCTACAAAAAAATTTACCCTGTCAAATAATTCATCATCATATTCATTCGAGTTCATTCTCAGATCTTCATACTTCTTCGACAACACTTGCAGTTTTACCTCTCTGACCTTTGTATCCCTTCATATATATTCAATAACGTTTCCCACATGGAATCTGACGTTTTTCAAGTCATCCCATTTGTATATATAGGATTGGATAGGGCTCCACCTAGGTAATTGATTGCTTTGGCATTAGAATCCAAATATCTACACTCAACTTCTGATAATACACCACTATTGATATCAGCTGTTATGCCATGCATTACTTCTATGAATACATCCATTCCCAAAGATCATAAGTAGAGTTACATCTGATTCTTCCATAGCTGAAATTTTTTCCCGTCAAAGATCAAAATCCCTTTTTTATTGGTGACCTCCATTGAGAGAAGAACAAATATCAAACTTTCCCTCTGATACCAATTTTTAGGTCCAAAAGTTTGAATACCATGAGAGGGGAGGGTGAATAAGGGTTTGACTAATTTAAAATTAAACCATGTTCTAGTCTTGTTTTTCTATTAAGAAAAACACTCTTCTCTCTCTTTCTCATTGCAAAATATTAACAGAATATAAAGCATTCCTAGGACACAACAATTTTTACTTGGTTCACCCTCACTAGGATACGTCTAAGGAGCATAAAATGAAAATGTGCCGATGCAACCAATCCAATATAAGAATATTGATGTTTAAAAGGTTAAGGATAGATCACTTCTATTCCCAAGGTCCTTTACAATGTCTAGGGCCAGCCCACTAATTTCCCAAGGGTCACTCCCTATCTTTCTCTCTCTGGCTCACTGCTGGTGGAGACCATCACCTTCTTCCTCTTCCTTTTCTCATTGCTCTGGAAAGGATCCACTCACAGTTTATAGACTTTTAGGTATCTTAATTATCACTAACTAATGCATACTCTTTTGTATTTAGATGCTCTATTGAAGTCCAACTTTCACCCGTAGATGAATCTCACTTTGCACAGAAGGTTTCGGGTAATCTTCTAGCTTTCACGCAACCCTGAATCACTACTGGGAATCAACCTTACATGGCACCCTTCTCTAAGTTGTCCTGCAAGTCTCGGTGTGCAAGTCAAAACTGGCATGAAATTACACCTCAACCACTTGTGCGACACAAGCTTATCCAACTCCAAACTTGCACGACACACACCCTTTTACGCCTAAACCAATATTGGCATGCAACCAACAAATTAATCCATTCTTCAAAAACCAGTGTGCAAGTGTCACCAAACAACTTTTGTGATGCCTTATTCCTCTACTCAAAACCTATACTACTCTCTTCCTTCCTCTCCCAGATCACCTTGGACACACAAAAATCACCTGGCGTGCAACCTCTACTTGCGGGACCACACACCACATGCACGACCACCACACCTGCGCAATGGGAGCTCTGATTTTTTAAGTGTTGAACTTTGCACCAAATGAGGTGGGGTCGACCAGTATTTATATGCATTTGGACACCCTATGTGATGGCGTTCAAGTCTCCCCTCAGCGAGCAAGTTTCAGCACGCAAGTCTCATGCCGCGCAAATCACTTGTGTGACCAAACCCAAAACCTGGGCGACCCTATTCCATTTTCCATATTTTAATTCGTTGATCTTGAAAAACATTTTTCCCGAAATTTTCCTCTCCATCAAGTACACAGAGCGCAAGTACCTTTTCCAAAAAAACATTTCTCTTCATTTATCATTTTTTAGGCTTAAAAAATTAGCAAACACCAGAAAACGGCGCCACCCTGTATATGCCCTTTTTGTATAGCCTCCAGATCATATGTTCCTTTGTCGATGTTATTGAATCAAACATTGATTACTAACCATATCCCTTGAACTCTACATGCCACCATGAAATCCCCTTTGTCAACAAATTTGTATGTCATGGATTGCTTTGTCAACAATCAAAACACAGATGTCCACTTTGTCAACAATCACAATCACCTAAAAAATGCTTCAAGGATACCTTGAGGGATTTTTACCCAACATGTATGAAGGAGGAGATATATCCTAGGTCTGTTGTTAATGAAGTATGGGGATAAAAATGGCCTCTTGATCATAATAATATTATAGTGGATAAATATATTTTGTTAATTATTTAATAAATACTGTAGAGAAATAGATTTAATATCTCTATTGTGTGCCTCCATGTAGCCCCTAAGGACCCAAAAAACACTCATACAATTGGTAAGGACTAAACCCCCTCTCTAATTTGGGTAGGATAACCACCTAAGTACCTCATTATCCATTATATTCAAAATGATTTTGAAAATACCGAAGAGTTACACTTTTGACCATGTTGATTCTCACCATGGCATAACTCTCAACTGCTTTTCCAATTCCTATAATTTAATCACTTCACAACACCCATAAACCTCTTCCAAATATATAACCATCCCCACACATTCAAATATGCTAAAGAAATTTATTTTTTTCCTTGGATATTCATAGAGGATGGGCCCTTGGATAAAACCCCCCACCACCACACCAAATATCCTCCATACGGACAATTTTATACCATTCCACAATATCTAAAAAAATAATATCACACAACATATTTCCCATAGGCATATCCATCCCGTCACTATAGTGACATATACACTGTGCATAAAAAAATTGCTAGAACCACAATATCAAGATCCGATAATCCACATTGCCATTAAAAATAGGACACACTTTGTTGTTGTGCTATAAGTAGTGTTACTCCTACTATTAAAACTCTTGTAGGGTTACCTATCCTTTCTACGACATCTATTTAAGAAACCGAATCCCTCATAGTACCTAAAATCACGTCTAAAAACATCTTCATGAGATAATCCAACACCTGGAAGTTCAATATGAATAACCAGAGTCTATACATTATTACATAACATTGGTGTGATACAATGAATCATGTCCCAAAAGGCCGATTAGTTTAGTAGCCTTGGATGTACTAAATACATTCATAAGATATACATTACATCATGAAATAAAAACATCAACAACATTTTTCCCCTTTTTAACAAACTTATGTCATTAGCTTATCCCAACTGTTCAACCATAAAATACCTCTTCGCATCTTGGGAAAAATAAAACATAGAAAGTGGTGAGCTCAGATGCTTAATAAGGATAAAAATATAGCGGAAAATTTCATAAATAATCATAAACATTTAAGGCAATGTATAATTCTAAAACAAATGCCTTTTAAACATAATCTTCAGAATAATATGGCAACGATAAAATTAAATATTTCAATTTACATAATAACATGGATACTCAACTAGTCGAATAATCACATGCAATATCAATAGCCACTTTCATAATGACAGAATGCATAATTCTAGACATCATAACCACATAGTCAAGGCCGTGTTCCAAGACAATAAATATGATTTTGTCAAGGCCCTATAACAAGACACTAGTTGGCCACATAAGACCAACCGATGCATTGAAGAGATATAGTGGGCTCCACCCGTCACTTACTAAGTCTAATTCATTCCATATATGAAAGGTTTTAAACATAACATAATCATTCGTATTAAAACTAGCATAGGAAATGTCAATACTTTATCCATAAACCCTGAATGCTATAAAAATAACACATCCAAAGTCAAACATATCACCATACCTACAATACAATTTGGAAGAATTTTATTATAATAAATCAACTTCAAACAAGTTTAAAATCCATCACAGGATGTTGACATAACTGAAAATGATTTGTACAACTATTTGAGAGAAATATAAATTTTTCATAAAATCATTTAAAATTAAAAAAAAAATTAACGAAGTCATTTAAATAAATTTTCTAATCAAAGTGTCTCATACCACTTTGAAACTTTTCAAATGAATTATCATTTCAAAAGAATTCCCGTTTATATAAATGAATCCTTTAAAACCATTATAAAAATATGGACATTAATGAGAATTATTTAAAAGAATAAATATTTAAACCATCAAAAATGATGATCTATTTAATTTTTCCGTTCCATAAAACCTTAAAATGTTCATTTTTTAAATATTTTTATGGAACAATGATGTGGATGGTAAGGAGGTCCCAGTAGATACTCACATAGAAAAACCTAGGATAATGAAGAGATTGTAGAATTAACCCTTACCTTGTAATTTTACTTGATTGAGGGTACGTTAACCTCCTATATAATAGTTAAATAGTTGTTATTAAATTGTAAAATAATCATATTCATAAATATGATATCATATATGATCTTCCAATATTTTATTGTTAATAATATTTTAGTAGTATCATCGTTTCAGGAGCTAACTGATCTGTTTTTCTTTATATGCTTTGTTATGTAAGCAATATGTATTATGGGTAGGATATATTTGAATCATATCCAAAATGATATTATGTTCCTAAACATTACTTTTAATCATAAAATAAATATTACACTTTAATGATTATGATGGGGAATGAATCTCATCACGTTCGTGGAGACTGTAATCCATACATACGCACGAGCAACAATATCATTACATTGATGGTGAAATCGTATGTAATTAGATTGTATATCATATATAAGAAATCATAAACATTTTATATTTGTTATTTAAATCATTTATACCCATTATTATACCCATCCAAATAATAAAGTGTTTGAATGTAAAACCACACCACGACGTGGAGATGGTAAGTCATACGTACGCATGTATGGTGAATTTTTCATTCATATGATTGATATAATAATGAACATGGTTTTACCATTTTTATAATAACATCACAGAATACATAAGTTAATGGATTTAGTATTTTATAATGGAAAAAACAAAGAAATTGGAAGTTTATGAAGAAAAGAACTTCAAATAGGTGATGAAATATTTTTCTCTTCTTCGGGTTCTTCAATTTGATTAGATCAAAAGGGTTCCTTATGTTTCCTTTCTGACCAATGGAAAGTCTCTAGGATTATGGGAGGAATGTTGGGAGGTTAGTTTTGAAGGGTTTTCCCAATCTAAAATTCTATGGATTTGTTAAATTAAGAGAAAGTGAAGTTCCCTTTTATAAGAGGGGTGAGGGTCACTTTAGGAAAATATGGAGATGTTAGTTTCTAATAAAATCATTTTCGGTTTATAATGGCTCAAAAATGAATTATTTCTATTATAAGGGGATTCTAGATCGGAAATATATTAAACAATATGTTTTAGATAGGTTTTGGACTTCATGTTAACCTTATCTTTTAGATTTAACTCTTAGTTTAATAGTTTGACATTTACCATGTCTCGTTTTATTTGTATAATATATTGTTAATAAACATAATATAACAAGCAAAGGGATCCCCATGTGGTTAATAATTAATATATATAATCTTTTCTATGTCCTTTGGCCAAACCTTTGATTTTTAGAAGTATTATATCAATTCATAATATAGTATTTGTTTTAAAATCTCAATTATGTCATTTCTAACACAATTTAGAATTTGATTTTTTGTAAATCCATATAAACATTATCACATCGAATAAAATTTATTTAACCAATACTAACATGTCTTATTAACCTATAAAATTATTTTAATTCATCATATGTCTCAATTTACATTTATTTGGATATTTATAATATCAATTATTTTAATCATTCATTAATTATGTAATTACTACATCATCCTTGTTTCATAGATAAATTAAATTATTTTATCTCTAAAATTTATAAATAAAATACAGTTATTTATGAAATATTTTTGTCTTTATAATTAATATTTATAGTCATATTTATCTTATGTATATCCCAATATTAAAAATGGTTTAGTTATTAAAGTTTGAATTTAACTATTTTAACTCTTCATTAAATAAAACAATAATAAATGTCCTAATCTAATCCATGTGGACCAAAGGGGGTCATATTTTATTGCTAAGGTTTTCTTGTCGAATTAAACTTATAAAATAGAATTTCGACTTCTGTTAGGGTAATTACGATATCAATTTTACCCTTAATTAACCTATTTACTTGTAACCGTGGTAAATAAATGTCAAAAGATACTATTCACCAAACAATATTGTCATATTATTAGACCACATTTTACTTACTTATATCAACCATGTCTCTTATATTTTTGAAATACAACTCATAGTAGTGGTAAAATATAGTTTTATGCAAATTTGAAAATGCTCTTAGGAGGTGGGTAAAAGACAGTAAAAAGTTCATTAAAATTTTTATATTTCAAAACATATTATAAAATTACTCCAATGAATTAAATTGAACATATATGATTATTATGTATCTATTTTGACCTAAAATAAATTTAAATAAAATAAATAATTATTTAAATAAAATTCAGGTTTTGAATAATAACGCAGTGGTTTTCACTATTCATTAAAAATTAAATGTTTTCAGAAAAATACCAAAAACATAACCAAAGCTAGTTTTTTTATTCCAAATTCAAAAATGAATTCCATTTTACCAAATTAAAAACATAGAATTTTCATTTTAAATTTAAAATTAATTCTCTTTATCAAAACAAAAATTGTGTTTTTAAAAAATTAAAAATTACCAACAGATTGACATGTGTTTATGTCAAATTTAAATGTGAAATTACTTACAATGACCTAAATTTTATTAAATAATAAAAATTTAATCTAATTATACTTAAAAAACATTGAAATGCATAATTTAACACTAAAAAATATTTCGATTAAAAAGTTGTTTTCAATTAAAACATAGTATTTTTTACTATTCATCGAAATATAAATGTTATCAAAAAAGTACCAAAAAGTTGTCCAAACTAAATTTGTATGTCTCTCTTCTAAATATAAAGTTTATTCTATAAAATTTAATATAAATTTTTCAGATATTACATTTAAAAAAATTCACCATTAGTAGGCTGTAAAATTGTATTTTTGAAAAATACTTTCATTTATCTAATTAATTGAATTTGTTCTTATATTATGTCTCAGAAACACATTATATGGGTGTAAAAATTATATAGAGTATATAAGATTCAAAATACAATTAATATTATTCATAACCGCTTTTTGAACGGCTAGCTTGGTAAGTTGTGGTGTGTTTGAACCCGGTGTTTCGTTTAAAGCAGTCTATTGAATTACATTAATAAGATAACATATTGTAAAGTCTTGGGGTGTTAAATTCTTCCCTCCTTCAATAAATTGATTCCTTGAAATTTTAAATTGTTTTCTTGAAATAAATGGTTAAAAATAGAAAAATACCTTTGTGGAAAACCCACATCGACATTGGGTTAATAAATGTTTGTCTTAATTAGAGGGAAAGGGAAATGAAAAAGTCACCAAGAAATTTTGATCTCTCTTAGTATAACATTGGTGTAAATTAGAGACACATAATAAGAGGGAAAGCGTAAAAATTTAAATGGAGTGATTGAGGTCATTAATTACAAACAAGTGTAAAATTGAGGGCCTCACAGCCATCAATCTAAGATGATGTAAAATATCATCGGTTCAACAAAACACATGGTATTAGGGTAACACATTTTTGGTTCTGTGATCTCTTAACTAAAGTTTATGAATTAATTTATTCATATAATAATTGAAAAATATATATATATACATATAATTGACATGTAGAGTTTCATCTTTAAACCAATTCCTACCATAAACTCATCATTCACTCTAAAAGATAATAGAATTCAAAAATATTCTATTTATCCTAATCGTATAGGTTTCCAAAAAATGAATTTTTAATTTATCTATCAGACCATTTCAAAAACCCACATTATACAAACTAGGAAATCACATAGTCCAGTGGTAGGTGATTCACCCTTGTCACTCTTCAGTTGCGGGTTCAAGCCTTGCGGCCTTGTCAGACGCGACGGGTTGTCGCCCAACCTCCGGGTTGTCCTTTTTATGACAATCCAAAAATAATCTCAAGATACAATTTAAACATAACCATAGTATCTGATGTCAAACATAATCGATTCCAACCATTAGAATTAGCCAAAATACATATTCCCAAACTCACTGTCCAAAATTTATAAGAAAGATAAACACAATGAAGATCCTTTTTTCCATGTAATAACATGTGAATACCTTAATAATGTATTATTTTAAAACACTATAACACCCTAAATAACTATAAAACCATATATATTACATTCATGCTCCTTTATTTTTATAAAATACTATATATACTCATTATATAAAAAAATTAAAATCCAATAATGATTTAATAAATAAACCATTAATCAGTTCCAAGGATGTCTATAATATCCAATATAATTTATCCAAATCAATTATCCATTATTCCAAAATCACTACCCCAGTATCAGAACCTTATTAAGGATTATATTTCCATAAACCATGTATTTTCCAAAAGGTTTAACTTGTTATTGAGCCACTTTTCTTAGAACCATATAATCTTAAATCCTTAATGAAATAGTACTGCAGTACAATCCTTATATACTCTACAATTCATATAACATGTACAATATTAATACAATACTCAAATGAAACAATTCTTTAATAACAACATAAGAAATCTTATAATTCCTCTGCATCTTCGGTAGTATCAATACGTGATTATTATCCAATAGGAGCATTTGGGGTATTCTCTGATTATTTGTACATTGATTTGTGTAGTGTCCCAACTCCATGCAAATGAAACATATTACATTTGGATCCTTTTTCTTACCCCTGAAATCACGTACTTGGTGTACTTTTTCACCACACCTATAACAAACTCCCATTCCCCTCAAGAATTTAACAAGGTGATTCTTTCCACAGTTATCACATACGGTAAAATCCTTCTTTCCCCGCTTCCCTTTGTCCATCTTTCTCTCTTCCATCCTTTTCTTCTCTTACTTCCCTCCAAAGTCATAGGACTAAGATAATTATTTACTTATCTTATTAACAAATGATATTATTTCATGATATTATGAGAATACATGGGAGACTATTTTCCTTTTAAATGTTGTATTAATACCCTAAAAGATATGATCCTTCTTAATCATTCATTCATGCATATTTCTAAAATTCACATTCCTTATAATCGCCACAATTTCTAAACAATGGCATACACTATGTTAGTTTATGAATCACAATGCATAATTCCAAAAATGTAAAATACCTAATGTAAGTTGAAAATATTATGAATATAATCTATAATCATAAAATATTTTCATTTAGTAAGCATTTACTCTTAAATCCTCCATAATGGCCTCTAATGAAAATGTGAATTATCCTAAGCATATCCCCCATGAGTGTCATAACCAATTGAGCAGCAAGGCCTGTTGTCATGCACCTGTTTCCGTTCGAGTCTAGATCAAAGTGATGTTTTTGGGTTTTACCCCTAGGTACATTTGTGCCAGATCCACCTCTACCTACTCGTATCCAGACATGGTTGTATTTCAAGGAAAATTCTCAAAATCTCTACATTACGAAAATTCTCAGAGTTTCTTCTATACTAATCCTCAAAGTCAATCTTCTGGGAGTGTTCTCTAATCAGAGTTTTTTTAAATCTAGTTTCCAAGTACTGGACTTCCTATGATACCAACTATAATGCCCTGAACCTAGTTACCCAGAGTTGGTGAATTATTACATAACATTGGCATGATATAGGGAATCATGTCCCGAAAGACCGATCATTTTAGTAACCTTGGAAGTACTAGATACAATAATAATTTTTCCTTTACATCATTAAATTAAAAAACAACTTTTTCTCCTTTTGAAGACACTTATATCTTTAGCCTATCCCTGTAGGTCAACCATAAAATGCATCTTCACATTCTGGGAAAAAATAAAACATAGAAATGGGTGAGCTCAGATGTTCAGAAAAGATAACAATACAGTAGAAACATTCAGAAACAAGCTTAATCATTTATGGAAATATATAAGACTGAAACAATGTCCTTTTAAAATTAAACATCATAATAATATGTAAAATATAAAATCAAATAATTCTATTTACTTAATCACATTAAAATTCTACAAGTCGAATAATCACATGCAATATGAATAGCCACTTTCATAAATATGGAATGTATAATGCCAGAATTCATACCCACATAGTCAAGGACTTATGCCAAGTCTACGAATAAGACTTGGTCAAGGCCTTGTGAAAAGTCACTAATTTGTCTCATGATACCTACCGATGCATTGGGGAGCTATAGCGGGCTCCACACGTCACTTACTAAGTCCAATGCATTCCTTATATGAAAAGGTTTAAACATAACATAAACATTCTTATTAAAACTACCATACGAAATTTCAATACATTATCCATAAACCACAAATGGTATAAAAATAACACATCCACACTCAAACAGATCACAAAACCTTCTATATAATATGGAATATTGTTATCATAATAAATCAACTTCAAACAAGTTTAAAATCCAACAAAGGATGTTGACAAGATGAAAATGATATGTAAAACTCATTGAGAGAAATATCCCTTTTCCATAAAAACATTTAAAGTTACAAAATCTAGAAAGGATTATATTAAAATAAATTTCTGAATCAAAGTGTCACATAGCACATTGAAACTTTTGAGAGGGATAAACATTTTAAATACATTTTTGACTATATAAATAAATCCTAAAAACCCATTTTGAAAACATGGACATTAACTAGAATGATTTAGAAGAATAAATTTTTAAACCATCTAAAATGATTATCTAGTTGAATATTCCCTTCCATAAAACCATAAAAGTTTCATTTTAAAAATATTTTTGTGGAACACAGATGTGGATGATAAAGAGGTCCCAGTGGATGCCCACAAAAAAACCACCTCGGATAATGAAGAGATTGTTGAATTATCCATTACATTGTACTTTTACTTGTTCGATGGTACATAAACCTCCTACATAATATTTAAATAATAATTATTAAATTATAAAAGAATCATATACATAAATATGATATCATATATGATCTTCCAATATTTCTCTGTTAGAAATATTTTAGTAGTATCATGGTTTTGGTTGTTAACTGATATGTTTTCCGTTATATCAATGGTTACGTAAGCCATGTTTGTTATTATAGGATGTATTTGATTCATATAAAGAATGATATTAAATTATTAAACATTATTTTTAATCATAAAATTGAAATTTATCTTAAATGATTACGATTCGGAATGAATATCATCGCGTTTATGGAGACAGAAATCCGTACATACGCACGAGCGACAATATCATTATATTGATAGTGAAATCATATGTAATTGGAGGTTATATCATATATAAATAATAATTAACAAGTTATATTTATTATTTACATCATTTAGACTCATTATTATACCCATACAAATAATGAAGTGTTTGAATAACATACTACACCACGACGTGGAGATGGTAATCCGTACATACGCACGTATGGTGAATTTGTCATTCATATGAAAGATAAAATAATGAATATGGTTGTACCATTTATATAATAACAACAAAGTAAATATAAGATATATGGGTAATTATTTAAGAATGTAAACAAAAAATAAAGAGGGAGTGGAAGAATAAAAGATCTTGAAATAGGTGATGAAATATTTATTTCTTCTTCGGGTTATTCCTTTTGATTTGATCAAAAGTGAAGTCTAGGATGGATTTCTGGCCAATGAAAGGACACTAGGATGAAGAGATGAATGTTTTGAGGATATTTGGTCAGGTTTTGGCCGAGCCAAATGGCTTTGGAGTTGTGAAATTAAGTGAAGGGGATGTTCCCTTTTATAAGAGGGGTGAGGGTCACTTTGAGAAATGATTGAAATATTATTTTATAATAAATGCATTTTCAGTTTATAGTGTCCCTAAATTGAATGTTTTAGAGGATAAGGTGGGGATGGGTCGAAATACTCTTAACCAATAGGTTTTAGATAGGTTTAGATCATCATATAAACCATATCTTTTAGATTTAACTCTTAGTAAAATATCTTGACATTTACCATGTCTCTTTATATTTTTATATTATACGGTTAATAAACTTACTATAACAATACAAAAGAATCCCATGTGGTTAATTATTAATATATATAACATTATATAAGTCCTTTGGAAGAACCATATAATTTTAGGCACGTTATATCAATTAATAATATTGTATTTGTTTTAAAAACTCAATTATGCCAATTTTGACACTATATAGAATTTTATTTTTATGAAATCCATAAGAACTTTATCAATTAGAATAAAATTTATTTAAATAATCCTAACATGTAAATTAACATATAAAATTAGTTTAATTCCTTAGAAGTCTCAATTTAAATTTATTTGGATATTTATAATATCAATTATTTTAATCATTCATTTATAAGGTAATTACTGCATCATCATTATGTCATAAATAAATTAAATTATTTAATGTCTAAAATTTATAAATAAAATTAAATTATGTAGGAAATATTTTTATCTTTCTAATGAATATTTATATTCGAAGTTATCTTTTTCATTACCCTATATTAAAAATATTTTAGTTATTAAACTTTGAATTTATCTCTTTTAACTCTTCTTTAAATAAAATAATAATAAATTTCCTAATCTAATCCATGTGGATTAAATAGGATCATATTTTGTTCCTAATGTTGTTTTTTTCTAATTACACATATCCAATAGAATGAAAAAATGTGTTAGGGTAATTATGATATCATTTTTACCCTTAATTACCTAATTTACTTTAAACAGTGGTAAATAAAAGTCAAAGGTTACTATTCACCAAAAAATTATTTTTATCTTATTGAACCACATTTTACTTATTAATATCAACCATGACTCTCAAATTTTTGAAATATATCTCGTAGAAGCGGTAAAATTCTGATTTATGCAAATTTGCAAATGCTCCTAGGTGGTGGGTAAAAGACGGTTAGAAGTTCATTAAAAATTTTATATATCTAAACTTATTATAAAATGACATCAATGAATTACATTGAACTTATATAGGTATTATGTTTCTATTTTTACCTAAAATAAATTTAAATAAAATAAATAATTATTTAAAAAAATTTGTTTTAAAAAATAACGTAGTGTTTTTCACTATTCATAAAAAATTTAATGTTTTTAGAAAAATACCAAAACATTAATCTAAGATAATGTTGATATTCCGAGTTTAAAAATGAAGTCCACTTTACCAAATTCATAACAGATAAGTTTCATTTATTAATTTAAAATTATTTACCGTTGTCAAAATGAAAAAGCGGGTTTTTAAAAAAAGTAAAAAGTATCAATAGATTGACACTAGTTTTTGTCAAATTTATATGTGAAATTACTTCTAATGATCTAGATTGTAATAAATGATAAAAATATAATACAATTATATATATTAACAATTAAAATTATTAATTTAACACTATAAATTTTTTCGATTAAAATGTTTGTTTTCCATTAAAACATAGTGTTTTTCACTATGCATTGAAATATAAAGGTTATCAGAAAAGTACCAAAAATTTTCCCAAACAAATTTTTATGACCCAATTCGAAATAAGAAGATTATTTTGTCAAATTGAATATAAAAGATTCAGATTTTACCTTAAAAAAATTCACCATTAATATGCGGTTTTTACAACAAAAATTCACAATTAATATGGGTGTTAAAATTATATATAGTATATACTATTCAAAATGAAATTAATAATATTTAGAACCACTTTTTTTAACAGCTAGTTTGGTAAGTTTTGGTGTGTTAGAACTCTGTGTTGTGTTTAGATTTAGCTATTGAATTAATTAATGAGATAATTTTATATAAAATATTTGGTTGTTACAATAAAAATCATAAATTTTTTTATATATCAGAAAAAAATTTGAAATTCCATATAAATTCAATAACCCATCCAAATAAGATGTATTATTTTTCTCTCCAAAAATGTCATAAAAATAATATAAATAGTGAGTAAATTAGAAAAAAAAAAGTGATAATATGATCAAGGCAATGAGTAGTGAAAGATTTCCTCCTTTCACCAAATCATTGTCATGAATTTTCAATATATAGTTATTAATATAAAACTATGACATAGTGTAACTTAAAATACATAATATTGATTTGTTTTATAAATATTCATGGGATAGATAATATAAGAGATTTAAAATCTACTGATTTTGGATTTTTTAATTTCCTAGATTACTTTTTTTTATGAATTTTCATTGATGAATTATTTTTTCACTAAAGTATATACAGTTTCAATTCTAGTTATATCAAATAAATTAATGAATGTTAAACATATCATATTAAAAGTAACCGTATATTTAAATTGATTTCAGTCATACAAAATTGGTAAATATTTTCATTCCCAAGTTAAATATTGTTATTAAATTATAATTTTTCAAATATTTTGAAAAGGAGAATTATATTTTTCCATGATTAATTTTTACAGAATTGTTTTTATTACACACTTCTATGAGATATTAGTTTTATTTTGGACTAAAATATATATTATATAAATATTATTCCAAGGAAATCTAAAAATATTGGTGGTACTATAATATTTTTAGAATCATTACTGGGGTACTTGATCAACATCAGAGGATTAATTTCTAGTTAATTAATCTATAAACATTATAATTATATTTAAGACTTTTACTTTTATTTTACTAATGTGAATAATTTTTTTGTTATTCCCTTTTCATCTTCAAAGGTGTTCGACTAGGTTTTTACTTACACAGTGATGGGATATATATTTGAGTGAGCATCAATATTGTTATCCAATAATTTAGTTCTAACTTATCATCTATTGATGAGAATCCATGTATTGACACAATCACCCTAATAAACATGATGATGTATTTATAAATATTAACTATAATTACCATGATGATGGTGAATAATTACTTACATACGAAATAATAAAATTGAGAAATATTTACTATCCATTGATGGGGATGCATTGAGAACCTTTCAACAACTAATTTATGATATAATTTTATTGATCAAATTATGTATTTTACAATTAATTCAATATATTATATTGTTTGTTATAATGAATCATGACTTTCCATAAAACCATTAATCCAAATTTTTTGATATATTCATAACCCTGATGAAATATAGTATCATTTGATTCAACATGATAGTGGAATCTCCCTTTACACACAATAATATGAATAAAAATTGGTTAAAGAGTTGTTTGTATAGTTTTATTACCACAATGAAATTATTGACTAATAAAATATTGATAAATACAAAATACAATGATTGATCATGAAATTGAGGAATGTAATTTAATTTTATGTTTAATAAAATGGATAAAACACTTTTGATTTATGGAATTGATTTATGGTGGATTTAATAAAGTATCTCCATCATATATTCAATGTTTGTATCCAAATTCTATAGTTTTTTATGGTTTTCAATTGATATCTAAAAGCACGATTGATCCTTTTGCTAATAGATTATGAATACTGAAACAAAATGGTTAATGGGACTTCCAAGATGAAATATCTCACATTACATTGATATGAATGATATATAAATAGTTATCCAGGTTCAAGATACATTTTTTAGGGAAAACTACTCTATTGGAATCCCAAATAGAATCCATTTTTAAAATTTTTGATTATTTTCAATTGGTACCACATATATAATTTATTCCAACCTACAATCGTATGAGATTTATTAAAGCATACATTTATACCAGTAGTGTTGACATTTATTAAAAACCATTATCCACCCTTTTTGAATTATATGAACTATAACATATATCCTCAAAAATTCCATATTAACAATGGTATGTTGGTGAATACCATTCAAATCCATAAAAAATTAATGGATTGAGTAACTCGATATAAAAAATCATAATATTGAAATAATTTACTATGGAATATCACACTTAATTTTATTACTTAATTCCTTTTTAACATTGATTAGAACCTCCTAATCATTAATTTTATCTTCCATTATAGAGTTTTATATCTCAATAATTGTGTGGATATCACAAAAATATTTCAATGGTCATTTAATATTTTAAAATGAAATAGTAGTGAATGAAAAACCCAATGAACTCTCATATGAATTAGTAATCCACTCTATCAATCCTTGAGCATTGGGTGGGATAAATATTTAATAATAAATAAAAATAATTTCTCTGCAAATATTAGGTTAATTCAGTGAAAAAACATGTGGGGGAGGTGATTCTTGTTCTTGTTTACACATAGCAAGAGGGAAGGGATTGTATGAAAAAGGCTGATAAATAATTTTTTGACAGAGTAAAAAAAGTAGAGAGTTTTGATAAATGAGGATATAAATAAAGGTAAAATAATAGAAAACAATGTAAGGAAATGAATAATGAAAATATTAAAGAATACATAAATCTAATGCTATAAAATCCCACTATTATATTCATGGAATGGATAATAAATTTAAATTCATAAATATAATGTACTTGTATTTTTTTAGTTCATAAAGAAACCAAAAATAAATTTTCATTTTTCTAGTGAAATATCTCACAAATTGATATATCAAAAAAAATTGTTTTATCCATAATATAAATTAAAATGGGAGGATCATGATGTATTCACTTTATATGGGAACTATTATACTAATATTCAAAGTAAAATACAATTTAGGTATACAAATTTAATAATACTATCTATATCATACATAATTGGATGATTCTCTTTTGGGATATATTTTTACTAAAATGTTAGAATATTTCATTTGGATATCCCAAAGTGTGTTTTGCATTTCATAACTATATGAACCTGAAAAAATAAGGTTTAAACATCAAATCACTAATCTGTCAATGAAATAACCATTTAAAATTATAAAATATATCATTATAATGATGGGTTTTTTGTCTTTCTCATAGAAATAATGATTACTCGAATGGAAGAAGAATGATATGTTCTAAGTGTCATTAGAAGACCATTCCACGAAATATTGAAAGAATTAACAATTATAAATGAAGAAAACTACATTTCATAGCCTTCATCGCGAAATTTATCAATCATTATTTTAAGGATAAGGAATATCTTTTTACCATTTCAAAATATTAATAATCAACCAATGTGATTCTACAACAGGTGGATGGAAAACAAATTTGTAAATTTATTCATAAGTTGAAGGAAAAATATCGAGAAAATACCCATTCATATGATGAATAAGAATATTGAAATATTAATTAAATATATCACTTATAAAGGTACTAATACTCTGATTTGAACCCATTTATTATAATATTTTTGGAATTTTATGACAAATATTTTAAAAATAATAATAATTTATTGATATTTAGTATTAAAATGAGACAAAACCTTTAAATATTAATATATAATTATAAATATAATACATTCAATATAATTTACAAATATTTAGTAAAATTAAATAGTAAATAGATTGGAGTATTTCTTATATCCATTCCATTAAACACACAATTTATATTCAAAAAATAACATTATAAAAATGAAGTAATCATATCCAACAAAAAAATTAATATAGACAAAATTAATGATTGACATAATGAAATAAAAAATTTAATCTAATATTTTGTGGTAAAGTTAAATGAGTCATATAACATTATATTTTACCATAGAAAGTATTAATTTTGGTGACTGTTTATCAAGACAACGTATATATAAAAAAATCACAGTCTATGTGAATGAAATATTTTTTTTAATTAACATATGTGAATTATAGAAATAATAAATAAGTACATTAAAATACCATTCATTGATCAAATAAATTGTTGTAGAATAATTTAACTATATTGTGGATGGTTTATTATCTTACAAACAACTACAAATGGATCTGGTGGACCATGATAAAATTATATTCCCAAATTTGTCTAAAAACTTTTCTAAACATCACATTTACATTATTTGTGTAATACACTATAAAAATTCCTATAGTGTATAAAATAAATATTTCAGGATATAGAGGGGGAATTTTCTGAGAAATACATAATTGATTTTCTATTTACATTATATTATTTGGTTCATGGAATCATAATCGTTGTTTTGAACTAAACGGATTCATGGAATTGATATTAGTAAAAAAAATAAAGAAAACACACACATAATAATTCAAGAAAGAGTATTCTTGAGCCACTAAATGTCATGAAATGAAATATAAAATTAAAACATTGAGGTAAATATGATTCAATACTTTCTTATGCCAGTTAAAATGATCGAATTCTGATGCATTACTAGATATGCAAGATTCTTCTACTAGTTTTATTGATTTAAAAACGATATATCAACCACATATCCATCTATATTAAAAGAAATATTAAACTTTTTTGGTTATTCATGAATGGAGTCTTAAATTTAATTTAAAATATATGGTTCTCCACCCAAATCATGATATTTCCCTATTATGAGAATAGTTTTTTTACTTATATGTGATGTTAGTTATTCTTTAATGGTATTAAATTGTTAGGAACATAGAAGATTATTTCTGTATACAAACTTATTATATATGATGAAATCTAATTAATAATTATTTAATAAAACTACAAAAGAGCAATATATTCTAATATTTTTCTTATCTTTTCCTAATTTATTATTTTTTCATGTACTCTCCAAGGTCATATTCTATATAGATCAATCCATATTGATATTCATATTGGACAAAATGGTTTTAATTTATTTGATAATAAGATATTAATATTTTCTAAATTATTTTGAAATATTAATCAATGATTGAATTGAATTATATTTTTTGGGTCTTTTCTCAAAGTAATCCTTGAAATATTTTGAAGAAAATATTGACATTGATTTGAGTGTCTAGATGAGAAATGATTCAATGATAATTGAAAATATAGTTGTTCATTTTTTTACATTATAAATTTTGTGTCTAAAATGAACTATCTACCTTATATAATAAGAGGAAGAAAGAAAAAAATTCCCAAAGAATAACATTAAACTCAATAAAATCATATCTTATATATGAAATATAGAGATAAAAATGAATATAAAATTTGTCCCAAAATACCAATAAATGATTGTTTTATAATTTGTCAATTCTTAAAATACTATTGGACATATGGGACCTAATAATTCATCTGATAAAACTTATAACGTATTTTCTTTTATCCTTTTCTCTAAAATGAATAATGGTATTTTCTAAGAGTAATAAATAAATGATAAAATACATAAAATATTATATTGTTCATTTAAATCTCTTGGAATCCAATACATTAATCTAAAGTAGTCAAATTTTATAGAATTGATTTAATGGGGGCCTTCTATAACAATTTCAATAAAAAATTATTCATTATATAATTATTTTTATTGTAAAAATGGTTGGAATCAAAGGCATCAAGATAGAATATTGTGACCATGTTTTTTATATTAAAAATAGAAAAACATATTTTTCAGTTCACAATTCCCCATTTAATCATTAGATATTAGATCTTGGGGATGAAAAATCGATCAACAACCTTTATTAGAGATATGTTTCTAAATTATTAAGGGAATAAAGTTTGATCACTATTAAAGCTGATGGTGTGACGACATCATAGACTCCATTTTCAATGAGAACATGACAGTTCATTTTATAACTGAATGTTCTTCTCCTCATATCTGCATACCCACATTTCAATCCTTTAGAGACCTATAACTTTGAAAATGTTTCCCCTCTCAATTTTATAGGGGTATTTTATTTCCCCACCCTAATATTACAGAATTAATCCAAACCATTTTGTTCTTGGGGAAATCCGAAAAATCTTATTTTTTTAATAAAAATTGACATTAATAATGGTTATTTATACACGAAAATATATTTTACTAATGTACCAAACTAAAAATGATATTTATTAACAATTTTAATGTTCCATTTTCCCTAAAACCAATTTAATTTCTATCAAAAAATAATTACCAACCTAAAATTCTCATTTCAGTGCCCATATTACACATCGACTTCACCTAAAAAACAATTCTAAAAAATTTATGATTGTTAATTTAGAAATTTTAATTATGAATTTTTAACAATTTCCTTCAATTAGATACCTATTTAAATGTTAGTATTATGAAAATTAATATTTTTGATTTTTAATAAACTATATGAAACAAGTTATTTAAAACAATGTTGTTTATAATTTAAGCCCATAAAAACATAAAAACCTAACCCTAAAACAGCAATGATAATGACTAAAACACGATAATTTTTCTTCCATTGTGATTTTAAAAAATATTAAACTGTTTCATAATGAATAATAAAAATGTTCTTTTTTGTGATGGGAAATAGAAAAATAAATTAATATGGAATGGAAAGACTAACAAAAAATTAAACCACTTTTTATACTTCCATTTCTCAAAATGAATTTTATAATCTGCATCTATACAATAATTATACATACCCTCTAACAACATCAAATCTATATATACAAATATTTCAGATCATAACCTTCGATGAACGGTCACCATTCATATCTACTGACAAATTTCATTTTGTTTTAGCCACACATTATTACCTCACCATAGCCCAAATTTAACCAATCCAACAATATTTCATAGAATATTCATTAATTTACTTGTATTAGACTGATAATCTTTATGATTTAGTGGATAAAGGAACCCTAAAATAACGTCCCAATATGATTTCTGACTACTCTGACCAAATATAACATGATCCCCCTATAAGACACCCCAAAATCAAGCCTTTCGGCCTCCTTGAATAAAATAATGAAAAAATATTATCTTCTCAAAATCATAAACATACCATCAAACCTATTCATTAAACTTCCTAAATGTCATAGGATGAGTAAATAGTTTAAATTGATTCAAGGACATAAATAATATATAAATTATTGATATATATAAGTCCAAATGACCAAAATTATCTGGATCATTGGTATTATTGGAGACAAATGGGAAACCATTATTATATATATATATATATATATATATATATTGTTTTAAATTTGACTATAGTATTATCTATCAACACATCCAAATAATATTAGTGTTGAGTAAATATTTTATATTGATGTGGAGAAAAAATTATGACACATTATAGAATTATTCAATACATTACAATATAATTAGAATCACATGTTTTTTTTGTTGGGGATTTACAATTCAAAAAAATCAATAAATGTTTACTTATAACGATAATATTTATTTTCAGAGACCTATTTATTCTAAATCATACACATTTATATGAAATTATCTCAAAGCATATTAACTATGTTTGATGTAGAAAATTTATATGGGATTCAAGATTCGTTAATGATCTATCTAAATCCAAAATCATTCAACTACAAAATGTAGTGGTGTGGTTGATTTCTTTAGAAATTAACAGAACATTGATACATGTAAGAGATATCCATGATGGGTGGATATTGGTGGTCTCTTGTATTATACAACTATTATTCATAGAACACTAAATAACCTGGATAGGCTTTTTAATATGATGTTTAATGATATTATATTATAAAGGAAATATCATATCATGAGAGACAATATTACAATGAAAAAAAAATACACTAAATAATTTCATGTCATATTATCCTCTAATAGCACTAATTATGATATTGTTTATTGATTTCCTACATTACCAGGTATTTTATTGTTTACCAAATTAGTTATGTGGTATTTTTTAGTGTGGATGAGAAACCACACAATTATTCAAAAGAGACGCCATGTTTATCAACCATACAGAGACACGGTACATTGTTCTATAAGATTATTATATGTTACCCATGTTAACCCTCAAATGATCCTATTACTCTGATAATTGTAAAAACTAATGCCAAAGTGTATTATATGTCTATGATGAATGAGACATTTTTTTACATATTCATTTAGTGGTCGAGAAGGTTGGGATCATGATTAAATTATGTCCCATGAATCCTAAATCTCCAGGCCATGAGAATATGTATCATTTAACCTTAAATTTAATTATATTATTGGTTATTCTATTCTATAAAGCTATTGTTATACCATTAATTTCATAACATCAACAATATCAAAAAAACTTATATCTACCTCATCACTCGTCAAATATTTCACCTCAAACTATTTATTCATCTACCAAAAAATCTTCAAAATAATATTTTTCATACCTATAAAATGAATAATTTTATTTAAAAAATTTAGATGATCAAATGAAATTGTATAAAAAAATTATTTTTACCAGTGGGTAATGCATCACTATCCACCACACCTGATATCCCATCCAAGGTGAAAAAAATATATTCAATTTTACATTTATGAAATTAAAAATGCATATATGAAATCTAAAATGATGAAAGTAGAAAAAAAATGGATGGGAAAGAATGAAGCATAGAGAAAAATATTCTTCAATGAGAAAATAATGATGCATGATCAAATAAATTTAATTTTTGATGAATTTTATATTATCTCATATTTCTAAAAAAAATTATTCACTATTTGGGATTCCATTTTATAGAGTGATAAAAAACTCGACCTTAAACCGAAATTGAATCCATTTCGACCACTAGTTAAACCTATATCATGGACTATTGATCCCCCAATTTTTTAGATCATACTATCTATCCATGCCAATTCCAATCCAACTAAAATAGTCTCATTAGAAACATAATTTATTATAAATATTTCATAATAGTTCTATACCACTACTGAGTGTATATAAATTTATATTCCAACTAATTTTACATGGGTGGTAACCATATTACACATTACAACTAATTAAATTACTTTGCATTTTTATATCAATCCTAATTTATTTACCAATTCCAATATTATTTTTAATAAATAATATTATATACAATTAATTGATTTTTATGAAAAAAACTAATATTTATAACCATTCAATATCACATAGGGAGAAATATTTTAACTTGTTGGGGGAGGAGACAGATAACTAAGCTTCTCGTAAGGACTATTATGATATCTTCTTATTTTCTATAAAAAAAATTCATATTCCGATTGTCATTGTGTCTCTTTATCTTTAATAACATTTTAATTTATATTTAATTAGAGGAAATAGTGAAATAAGAAGGATTATTATTATTAGTTCATGGAATTTATATTATTCTATATTCCATTAAATTTTTTAATTATTTTTAATCATTTTAGATTTTATATTATACTTTTTTCAAGGTATAAGTATAAAATTTATGGAAAATGGAACATAATTTCAATCTTGGATTAATTGATTTTGTGGCTTACCATGCTTATTTTAAAGAATGACCCACATCTAATCAAGTATTAGGAGTCCCTATTTCTGAACCTCATAAATAATGTCACAATCATTATGGGAGTATAATTTTTTGATTTATTTATTATTAATTAATTAACAATAAATTAATAATTATAATACTACATTAATTCCCTCGTGTTAACTTTATATACAATTTAAATTCATTATGGAAAATAACTTAATTAAATATCCAGTGTTCAAGAATGCGGAAAGGGATGAGTTTAATAATTGGAAATTTTATTCCATAATCTTGTTTTATTGGTTAACCAATAAAATAATTTTTCATATTCTATATTGAATTCCAATTATGGTAGATGGAGATTTTCAAGACACAGGTTGATTATTTATTATATTTCTATGTCATTCATAATGAATATGACGAATGGGAATTGTCAAAAGCATCATATAACCAAAAATATATAATTTGTGATTATATATCTTGGAAGTCAGTAATATATAGATGTGGGATATTTCTTATAATGTTTTTTACTGAAATAATAAATCATTTAAAACATGAAAATAACCTTTCGAGACACCGTCGATGAAGGAAACTAATAAGAAGTCAAAAAATCATTTTGTCTAGTGTTTAACCCAAATGGGGGATAAAAATATTAATATTAATATTAATCTCTTGGCATTTATTTTACTAAATTTTTGGAGTCAGATAACAATATTAAAGTAAATATATTATTCCTATTAAGAATAGTTTGACACTGGTTCAGTAATTATAAAATTAATAATATCGATATAAGAAAATGAATAAGATTATGAAAATTAATTATTTCCATTGTCAATTAGTTTGTAAAATTTTATATCGGGAGTTGCATTTAAGGTTTGAAAAAAAGGAATTAGTGTTATCTATAAGATAGTAATCCATTCAAATAAAATAATAAGATAATAAATTATCATAGCATTAAGGGAATTATAGTTTGATCTATATCATATATTGATTACTTTAATCTTTTTTTAATTTTGGATTTACTGGTTAAAGTATAACCATCTTCAAAACCATAAGCTAATATTGTTTTTTATCATCATAGTTAGTAAAATATATGAACACCACCCCACCAAGACCATCGAGTATCATCTTTTTAGTGAAAATATATTTCATTAACATATGTTAAATATATTCATTATAATAGAATACAACCCCATATGGTATATAAATATGAAATCTAAAATTGTATTTCTAAATATAAAATTTGAATTTTTTTCTTTATACACTCTCTAATATCCAAATGAAATTAACAAGCCACTGTTTAAGTTAATAAATATACATTATGTGTATAAGATTGTACATCCCATTGATTATTAAAATAATAATAAATACAGTGAAGTTTAAGAATGTAAAAAAATATGATTATATTACTTTGAATTGGTGTTTATAGTACAAAATAATTATCCAATTTTTTTTCTAGGAAGCTCAATGTAGTGGAATGTAATTTTTTTGGTGGGAAATGGATTTAAAATCATTTCATTATAGTCCAAAAATTAATGGTCATATATATATATATGAAAAAATACTTAACCACTATAATTGAATGATCTATGGTTAATATAAGAGTGAGAAGTTTACCAAGTTTATGATTTAATTTAACTACAATAATAGAGATCTCATGTCTAACATTGTCTTCATGGTGTTCTATTATAATTACATGTTAAATTACCTACTTAAATGTCCCTAGTTTTTAATAAATGTGGAAATCATATTATTGTAATACCATAATATAATTACTCGATTAACATAAAATTAAGTGTAATACATGGTGATATAACTCCATATAAAACTTATGAGATTATTTACATAGAATTTTAATATTAAAATATTGTGGGAATGCAACAACATTATATAGATGCTACATAGGTTAACACACCAATTGGTTTAGATGCCACCTCATCTAACTAATAAGATATTGAAAAAATGGTTCTCTAAAAAAATCCATGAATTTAACATAATTATTTATGAATTGGTACATCAAGTCATTAATCAATAAAATTGGAGAGACCTCTAGATAACATTAAATATAAGATTGAATAGAAGACACATTGATCAACCCATCCTTGTCCATTGAAGAAATTTTGGAAAACCCTATTTTCTATAAGTGAGTAAAATATTACTTCATATATAAATTTCATAAAGAAATGATTATTGATATCTTCTTATCCTTCCAAATAGAATAAAAATAAGAAAAAATTGGAAATAAATGCTCTAGGGAATAGCGGATTTTTGGACATAAATAATATATTTATATAATCATTTAGTCATATACACCCTCTATGTGGTCGTTCCAATTTCTAATTAAATGATATTTCAATTGAATGATAACTCATTGTTAATGAGGAAAATAATCCAATAACATCCAAAATTTTAATAAAAAATTATGAAAAATAATCCATATATTTTTAAATAATAAATATATGTCAAAATAGATAATCCATTGTAGGTGAACTTGGAGGCATTAGGAGATATATATCCAGAACTAATTATCATGAAAATTCCTCCAAATGAGAATGACAGATACAATTTCTTCCATAATAATCCTTGTAATGTATGAAAATTTGATTTCGTATAAATTTTGAGACAATAAATTTAGGTGGTTGTCCATATATTTTGTCTAGAATTAAAAAACAATGGTTATAAAAAACATTGGTGTGGATGAAATATTTGAATAAATAAACATTGAAGAAGTCTGTGTGTAAAATTATATTAAATTAATCATTATTAAAAAGACAAATATCTTTAATCGATAGTGAATGAAATTCTATTTTTGAAAAATATTCTAAAAAACATAGTATTCTAAAACATTAAAAAATGTCACCAATAAAATATTAATGAAACTTTTCTAATTCTAATAATCCATATACTAATTAGAATAATGGTTTGTTATCATGAAATCACATATATATACAAAAAAAAATTTGGATAAAAATAAATCTAGATATCTCCATAGGATGTGTAATGAAACAAATATATGGATGCCTATGAAGTGTATAAATATTTGTGTAATGATATTTATTTAAATACTATAGATATAACATAAAATCTAAAAATGCATTGCATCGTTAATTTCATATTATATAAATTGTGTAATGGTATATGTTTTTTTGTCAAATTAAGTAATCATTAAAATATAATTAGTAACTATGTGAATGTTTTTTTGATTATGCGAATACATAACTTCATTTAATGTAGTGATATGTATTCACATATAAAACACTGATTTGGATTATAGAATGATAAAATGGTTTTGAATTATAACCTGAAAAATTCAAAGTAACCATTTAATTTTCCCCTCTATGAATATTATGGGAGATAAGACTATTAAAGATACTAATTAATAAAGAAATATATTTTTAAACATGATGATCAATTCCTACCATTCAATAAATCTGTGGTGAAGGGATTGACATAGTTGGGGGATAAAGGATACCAACATACTACTAATTTTATTTTGAAATTTATCTTGCATCTTAAAATTACTATAAAATACAAACTCATAAATCCACTCATCTTCTATATTGAATTCCAAAACATATCCACCTATTAACATTTAATTAATGAAAATGATGATCAAAATGAGAATTTTTTATTTCACATGATCACTGAAATAGTATATTTTGAAGTGATATAAAAGCTGTTACTAATAACTAACATTTGTGGTCACAATGGTTTAAAATCTATGTTATTTCTGGAACATCATGAATTATAATTGATCTTTAAACCCATACAGTTCAATCATATCCTAAAATATCCTTTGTTTACTATGTGATCCATAAGAAATGTTTTCATCATTAAGTATTTCAAAATTTAAAATATTACATGAACATAAGGAAATTTTATTAATCAGATGATTTATTAAGAAATAATTTAACTATAAATATATTTCTCAATCAAATAATATTTATTGGTATATAATTACTTTCATTCCCATGGCAATGGAAGATATGAAATGAATCCACATGATCAATGTGAAATCACATTGGGGTGAATTTGTGTTTTTTGATTCCTTTTAAGATTCCATAAGAGAAAACTTATCCTCTAGTTTATTTATTTAAAATATCATTATTACACAAACTCTAATGAATACCCATATAAAAATAGAATTTTTTTTCAAGGGTTTCTAGTCAAATTAGTGGAAAAATCCTTATCATGAATAGAATTCCCTATTGGTAAAATATTCCATGGATATATTCATTTGGAATAAAAATGATATGGGTTTATTGTTTACTCAAGTTTCATGATAGTCTAATATTTTTTATTCCCTATAGAAATAATCAATGATATATAAATATTTGAAAAAAATAAAAAGATTCATTGACATATTTAGACATCTATTTGGTTTTTTTTTGTAATTCCTTTTCCATATCTTCTACATCTTTATATTTTCCCCCTATTGATAATTATTATGTATTCTTCATTGGGTGCAGATCAATATGTTCCTCTACAATTTTATTTTTCATAACAAGAATAAATTTTCCATGTTAAAATTTGAATTTATAATTAAAATTAAAAAACAATACATCCATATTTTAACTTCAACCACCCCTTAATTATTTTCAAACCGTTGGATCAAATTCTTCCTCTTCGTTAAAATTTATTAGGTATAATTATTTATAGATTGCGAATAAGATGAAATTAAGTCTCTGAAAGAGACTTATCATTTAATTCTTTTAAATTTTGAACTATTAACTATCCACTTCTGGCATAAGGATATGTAGAGATCTATTATGGTTCGACTATTCTTAACTACTCTTGGTCAACATCCAAACTATGTGTACCAATGAAGGTTTCCCTACATTCATTTCCAAAAGTAATTTTCATTTTACCCCATGGAATTATCCATGGCATATATTAAACAATTTAAATATTAAAACAATTTCCCATCCCTTTTTCATTATTCGGTAAACAATTCCATAATGTTTTGATAATTTCTCAAAATAGTCACCAATGATTCACCATGATATATTCTCCCCATAACGTCATAGATAAGATAAATTTCTCACACCACAACATGTGCCATTGAATTTAGATCCCCTATTTGAAATAACATTTCCAAAAAAGAGTTTGTTCAATCAGGGAACATCACATCAATGTTATTATAACATATCATATTAGTCACCAAGGCAAGATCATGATGTGGTCTTTACTCTTTAAATTAATATGCAATTCCACTTATACATATCATTATGGAAACATTTATGGAATGTTATCAATCATTATTTATCCTAAGAAACATTTTCAATCACTAAACCTTGTAAAAATCATATTATACCGTCAAATATAAATGTTTTATCTTCCCATGTTTTCTACCTACAAGTTTTCATTTACTTCCATGGAATGATTATATAATCGTCAACTTTATAAACCTTCAAAAAAACCTATTCAACATTACAACATGTTGAATTATCTATTAATAACACCAAAAAAACATAACAAACAACATATCCAATGAGGTCTGACGAATCATTATAATTTGTACATGATTTATGTGTTGAAAACAAAATACTACACAAAAATAATACACACTCAAAAAATTCTTCAAATAAAGAATCCACCATTCACTAATTCACTAAAAATTCATAAAACATATCTTAGAATCAATAATTACACCACCCCTATTTTTTTGTAAACTTGTGAATATTAAAAAATAAAATTCAACCCACACAAGAATGGCTCATTATTCAGTAATTCTAATCCCACATTAGAGAACATGGAGTAAGAACTAATAAAGTGGAATAAAAATACCATGATGTCTATAATAAGTGACTTATATACAACTAAACACTTCACATAATCTTTTTTATACTATATAAGAGACCACATCCAAAACAATGATTTCTTCACATTGGAAATTTTATCACATTACAAAAATTATGGATAGAACCGGTGAATAGAATTTCTTATTTTTCATGTTTAACAAATCTATTAAATTAGTTCAAAAAGATTAACATTGAAGAATCCTAGTATAAATAAGATCTTAATAAAATATTAATCCAATAATTTAAACAATATATCTCATAAAATATACATAAGATAATGAATAGACGGTTTTGTATCAAAAGAGTAACAACATAGACATATTAATTTACAATATTTGGTACCATTTGTATATAATAATTCTCATATAGGATATTTATTATATATTTCACAAGTTATAATAATATTGATAACCTAGGTAATTGAATCATATGAAATTGGTGATCTTAAAAAGTCATAAAGGGAATTCAATTCATAATGTGTAAAATAATAATAATAAGGGAGTGAAGGAAGAAGGCTTAGGTATATTAAAAAATATATCACATGACATTATATAATAATCATAAAAAAGTATAATTCAATATAAGATACAAAATATTTTTAAGCAACAATAAAATTTATGACTCGGCTGAAAAAAAACATATTAATCACAAAAAAAACATGTGATCATAAAATTATTTTTGTGGAATAAATAAAAATAGTGAATGATATTGATAATTAGGAATAAAGGGCTAAATAAATTTATAATGTTTTATAATCAATAATAAATAATTCTTTTCACTCTGAACCTATCTACACATAATACTTTTCACAAGTAAAATTGTGAGTATAGTTATATTCCATAACAAAAACCCTTTGTGACCCTATCTTCTCACTATCCTATACACACATATGATTATGAGTATAGCTATACACCATCACACTCGCCAATTATAAAACCATATACTAGCTAAACTATTGAAATAAAATTTCTCTCTCATGGTATATAATCCTTTACCCATTTAATGGGATATAGATATAGGTCCCACCGACCTCATAATCCATACATTATCTTCCACATGAAAATCGAGGATTAAAAATCTCATAAAAACCACTGGGAAAAAATAATGGGTCTCTTAAAACATACAAACATGTCACATAAAATAATCTAAATAAATAATTGAATATAAAAAATCAAGGTTTGTAAATTATATAATATCCTAATAAAATATAAAAGAGGATAAAAACATTACCTTATGTGATATAAAACATTGAAAGAATAATTAAAAGTGATGATTCAAATGTTTTCAGAAAACATTTTAAACAAAGATATAAAATATGAAATGAAAATTACATTTAAAATTTTTTTGAATATGGAAATATAATAAATTCTAAAAATATAATATGATTTGGTAAAACTAAAACATCCTTAAAAATACATTAATGTTATCCAAATTGATAATTGAAAATACATTGAAAATATTTTCATTGAAAAAATCATTAATAATGGAGAAATGGGAACTAGATAAATTTTTGAAAAAATAAAAGATCGAATAATATGAAAGAAATTTATTTTAAAAAAATTATTTAATAAAGGAAACTTTATAAAGACAATAATCTAATTGAATGGAAATATAGAGTTTATAAAATAAAATTTTTATTTTGAGTGGATAGAAAAACCTTTTGAATAATTTGAAATAACCATGTTAAAACCCATATAATTTAAAAGATTTCTGGAACCATTAGTTTAAAATGATTAATGGTGAATATAAATATAATTTTAGATAATAACTGATTTGGATTTCATTAGGAAATTTTGAACATTTATAGGATGAAAATCAATGATACAGAATGAATGTCCAATAAAATCAATGAGAATGTTTCTTCGCAAAATTAATTTTATTGAAACAATAAAAACACAAAGGAATATTAATTTGGTGTGAATTTTTTTTAAATTTTAAAGAATTTGGAAATACATTATCACAATATTATAGGTTATGATATATTTATTTTGAATGATAATAGGAAATGAAGTGTGATTATAACCCAAGGAGTAGAATTATGTCATGATAACCAATTCCAAATTTAATAATATTTTAATCAAATTTAATTTGATTAATAAAAAACATCACATTAAATAAATACCTTGAATTAAATATTATATTATATAAAACTACATTCTTTGGTATTTTTAGACCCCAAGAAATGTGTACTACAAACGTTTCCACAAAAATGTCCTCAACCGGGCACAAAACGTTCATGGTTCGACTCTACATATTTAAGGGGGGTCAGTGACGGCTGAGAAGGCACCGACCTGAAGGGATAGGACTGAAGTTCGTCACTGATCCAAAGTAATAGTGTGGGGCTACACCCCAAATGTTATGGATCAATTATTTTGGATAATATCCCCAAAGTGGTGCCCAAGGTACCTACTCATGAACACTTGCGTTCCACTATGCTGGAGCTGATTGAAGTAATTGTCTTGTCAAGATCTTCAATGTGTTGCCCTAGTCTCTCCATAACACCTTCATTGTGCATGGTACTTGCACACCATAATTCTAGCATACAATCCACTTGCGCGCTCAAACTCCTTTTTCTGAGGGTCATATTTTTTAATATAAATAAAAACTTGGGGTATTCATTTGTATGAATGAATTTCTGTGAAGCCAAGTCACTGATCTGGTCGCCCTAGTTCTTCTCCAAAGTCTTCCAAAACCTCATAGGTACTTATTTAATACCTAAAGTGGAGGAACTGGAGGAGGATCATTGGACGTAATTTCATTTAGTGTTTGAAATCCATATAAATTGTGCAGTTGATGCACCTAACCTCTATAAATCAGAAACATTTGCATTCCACCTCTTACTCTCATAGGAAATTTAGTTCCCCAGGAATTCCTGTGAATAATCATGAAGGCTTGGGTCAAGTCTCTCCCATGTATTAACATCCAGTTTTTTCATCACTTATGTGAATATCATGTCAGCTAAGCCTACCTGGAATCCCATACATGCAAGATAGATACATAATTGGGCCCACATCAGTGATTAGACTACTCTATTCAGTCTACATGTGATCAAGTCATCTTCCCAAACATTATTGGCAAGGTTGATTATTCATTGGATCCCTTCTCTGAAAGGGGTTATGTTGAATCCTCCACCAAAACCTCCTAACTTATCAAACCATTGGGAAAGGAACTTCAGTGGGTCTCCTATTTGGGATTGTATATCTACAATCAGAGGTTTCATTCCTTTTTTCACAATGGGGTTAGGATTCATGGAGTGTTTGTGGGTTTTTATATCTGTAGTCACATGGACCTTTCTCCTAGAAACAGTGTTGGGATGTTCTTTGTATATAGAATTAGGGTTTGGGTTCAAACCTGCCTTTATCATCAATATATCATGGAGCCTCAGGTCTCTGGTAGGGAAGGTATGGTTGACACCAACTTTTCCTTTTGAACAAAGGAGAAATCTACCTCTCCTAATAGAACCAATATTATGGTTAGATATCATAGTGTAAGCCCCTAACCTTTCATATAGGATGTTTAAATCTTTATCCTCTCAACTTCCTTCACCATCACTCCTTCATTACATTGGACCCTTGTCCAATGTAAAGTGAACATATGGAAGGCTTGTTACCTCACCCTCTTCCTCGGACGCCTCACCCTCATACACCCTCATCGTCGTTGATGCATCCTCTTACACCAGTAGAGGAGGAAATGTGTGGGTGAGTTTTTTTAATCTTTCCAATCCTCTAGTTTATTACACCGAGCATGAGTCACGTGGGATTAGAGAATTTGGATGATTATAACATTTTCACAAACATCAATGGTTAATGATCTTGGTGAACTCTAATTACCACCACAATTTGGATACATAAGAAGCCTTCATCATGGCCTGAGACCATTGGATATCCTCTTCATAAATCTTAAAATAATTCCCTTAATCTGGATATCCCCTTTAGGAGAAACCTCTGAATTAAGACACCAAATCACCAAAGTAACATTTTTAGGATGTATGCACAAATTCATTTCCCTCAAAGGAATACATTATCCTATTATACTCATCCATCACATGGGATTTGATTCACATCCACATGGGATATGTAAGAAACCTCCTTAATTTCCAAACCCAACACTTCAAATCAACCCTGTTTTTATTGGGACTTATTCAGAATAGGGTCTAATCTTACATGGAAACCCATATTTTCTCCATGTTCCATGGGATGCTTAGGCATAATTCCCACACCAAACCATTTGAAATAACCTTTTTCGAGGATTTATTTACCACATGAAATTAAACTATAAGGTTATTCCCTTATCACATGACCATAAAAGGTATGATTTGTCCCATTAAGTGACACCTAACTATGAGGGTTATGATTCTTTTCACAAGAATACATAGGTAGACCATGTATGGGTAAGATACCAATATCAAAACAGACATTCATCTCCATGGATGACGATAAATTCCAGAGTGTCCCATTGAGTGGATTAAAAACTAGTTTCATCATAATGATGATTAAAGGAATAACTAAATATTATATGAGAGGAAACCATTGATGGAGACATCGAATATATACCAATGTCTCTATTAATGAAGAACCTTAAATACATTTGGATGATTATAAATTTCCCACAAGCTAATAATTGATTGAAATTTCTAAGGGAAACTTTTGTTATACATGGTGAATTAGTAAGGATTAACGAAAATATCTCAAATATATAAAGAGAGTCCCATAGTATACAATACTTCCCCCCAAATGGGTGTGATTAGTCCTACCTCCCATCGTCTCGAATAATGAAATTTCTTAAGTATTGTAAGTTTAAACTCAATGAATATGTGACTTTGGAAATAATGTCTCTTTTGGAAAATAAACTATTGCATATTTCTGGTTCTTTGAATAAATCCAATTGAAACTACCCGGATGCAATTATTATTAACCAGAACAAATGTTCAATGGAACTATGAAACAAAAATTTTGAACCTGACGTAAATTTTTAAACAAGTTAATAGTGTTACCCACCTGTCAGGACACTATAAATTGATAATTAATGCAAGAAAAAGGAATCAATCATGTATTTATACATCTAAAAGTTGTTTCTTTAATGGATTTTATTGTTGTTCTCAGTTTTTACATAACTCTCTTAACTTCAAATGGATTCCATCATGTTTGAATATGTGAATGTATTATCCCATACTCTTACTAGATCCTCATCCGTTGGAAGGATGTCATCACCAAATCAGCATCATTAACACTAGGTATCTAATGTACTCGCATGGGAACACCATCAATACGGTACTATCCCATCTTTGGAGTCTTCTCGATAGGCTCTTCTAGTTAACAAAAGGCCTTGGTCTCCTGGTCAGTTATGACCAGTGGTCAAGAAGTAGACTGTGCCAACTACCATCTTCAAAAGTTTTAGTCCCTTATCCCTAGAATGGAACAACCAATCCCTCCTATTATACATGGAAAACAATAAGTGCATAAATACACTTGTCTGTCGTAATTCTGTTTCCCACCAGACCTTTCTAGAAGTGACCTACCAATCCCTCCAGGTAAATATGGTGGAGTACAGTGAACATGAATATACACTTATATAAAAATTATCAACCATTCAACAGGATCATCAGAATGAATTTATGAATCCCTCCAATCAAATGTGGTGGGAATTGGTAAATAGAAATATACACCCTTTTACTCTCACCAATTATGCCAGATGTCTCGTCTCCCAGTATTGAAATAAGTTCGTCCATCATGTTGATGGAAAATAACCATCAGGCACATACACCTTTGATCATTCATCAAGCCTACCCACAATCTTGTTTGGCCGCACCCAGATAAGTTTTCAGAATGTTCTGATGACAAACTTGGGGCAGACTCAACTCTCTACCCCCATACATAATTATTTTCATTCTCCACTAAAAGGAAAATGATGATAGGAGTAGAAAAATAATTCTACTACCAATACATAATAGACATATTTTCCCATTCCAGTTCTTGAAGTCACCAAACACATCATAGAAATGGTGAAAGGGTAGACCCAAATTCCTTCCCATATTTTGGAAGCCTTCCAAAATATCATAACAACAAATTCAGCTATATTAGGGGAACCAACACATAACTCTATCCACACACATGGGATGACACATCAACATGCCATCCCATAGTATATACATACCACTATTCTAGTTCAGGAGGGTTTTGGGGCATACTCACCCATATCATGCCGACAACTGGATTGGAAATATACACCCTTTGAAATTGGAGGTAATCAGAGAACTATGATAACCAATCCAAAGTAGGCACATACACCTACTGATGATAACCACATCCCTTAATATGTGGACCCATATAAGTATAAGAGGGCATCCAAGAATAGGTCTCTCCAAATGGAGTTGGATGATCAAGATTCAATCTATGATCTAGTTCCTCTTAATACAGGAGTTTATGAAGCCCACCAAAAATTTATCTATTGTAGCTCAATACTATACTCTATTAGAACAAAATTATGGGATTAGTAGTAGTAAATCTGAAAATACCTATCATACACTTTGTCATGAAGGCTTGATTCATGAAAATTATGTCAATCAAGAGAGCCTATCTTCAGATGAAAGACATGGAAACCTTTTGTGTGGCCAGAAGATCAAGGAGAAAGTGGATTTATCCCCTGCTATAATCCACCATGGTGGACCTCCACATAATGTCATTTACTATGAATATTATCTCCGGAGTAGTGTTTCACATTGTCAAGATAATTCCTGAATCGACAATGAGGTAATGAGAAAGCCCTATTATCTCGAGGAACCAGCCAAAAAAAGGCCATTCACGTCTGATGACATTCCATTAACAGGTAAAATATATTCTCAACCAGAAGACTTCATAAGGGAACGGTCATTCTCAGAACCTCCCTTGGGTCATTTTTCTTCTAATACAGCATAGGAAAAATCAACTGAATCCATTGTTTTTAATAAAACAATCGATAAGATTTCACTTTTGTCAAACCAAGGTAAGAATCCACTTTTGAAAGATAATGAATATATGTTTAACATGATAAAACAATTGGATAAAGGATATGTACCAGTCATGTTGTAGCATTTTGAAAACTCTCAATAAAAAATTCTCGAATTGATGGAAGAAGATTACATTCATGATGTCCACATTAACATATGGAAGAATATTATTCAATTGAAAATCAATTTATTACCATATGATGAATATCAAAATCATGTAAGGATAATAAAATGGTTTCAATGCCAAATCAGCACGACATCTCTCTTAGGTTCCCAACAGCCAAAGGTTGAAAGGCAGTAGAGAACCCTTCAACATGAACACCTCAATGAACAATATAGGCAACACCAATTAATTTCTGATACTACATATGGTGTTCGAATTAGAGGATGGGGTGAACAAGGGGCACTGCATTCACTGTGCTCCAAAATTAGAAAAGCCTGCCAAAAGTGATCTAAAAAAATGTTATTTCCCACAACCGTCTACAATAAATCAATTTATTGTGTAATCACGTATACACAAAAGAACATGCCTCAAATAGCTCTTGTTAGAGTTAGGCCCAACAAAAGCAAGCTGTTGAGATAATATTTCATCAAGCATTTGGGAATCTTAAGCAGTCCTCCCTCTTAGTGGATGTCAATAATAAGATGGTGAAAATGTCAAAAATATCACTGTGGTATTCTGAAACAAGTTATTGGAGTGCTATTTAGATAATTCACCCATCCAATGAGTGAACCAAAATTCAATAAATCAAAAGTGAAGGTGAGTGAATATCACCTATAGATGTTTTAGAACCACCCTGACATATAGATCATGGGTCTTATTTAATTAAAACATCAGGTTCAATAAAAAATTTTTGAATGTTTGAAGATAAATAATAGTAACAGCCCCAGCCTATAGAGCTAGGGGCTTTTTCAAATCTATAATCCTCTCCTCAAAAAAATTCTATTTAACTCAATTAAAGAAGAAGCCACAATGAGAACGCACAACTGATCTATGAAAGGATTCTATTCAGGTTATTGTCTGTCAAACTGTTCCCATAAATTCGTCATATAGAATATCATACTCTCATGGAACAAATAGAAGGATTTGATCTTACAATGATACTGAAGGAATTCCATCAATTAATTATGATTTAGAAAATGTCATTTATAACATTACAGAAGATCATCCAAAAAATGTTTCTAGTTAAGGGGAATCCGAAGATGAAGTTCTTATCCATAATACGGTACACACTGAAGAAAATGAAGAAGGTGTGCATTCCAAAAAAAATAGATGCTTACACATAATCTAGGTAATCTCTAAGTAACCAACTCCCACCCCTTCAAATGGCTTCAAATAAGGGGAAATGTAAAAGTTAGACAACATCTCACTATTCCACTGGATTAGGTCAATCTAATTTTCTTCAAGAAAGACTTTAACAACAATAAAAAGAGATGAAAGAGTTGTAATGACCCAATATAGAGTTACTTCAAAGCAGCATTTCTTCTAGAAATGCTCCCCTGGATTATCCTCAACTTTCACATCCAGTAGGAGGTACTCAGAAAAGAGGATATTCTGTAACTATCTATGTGGATAATGAGTTCCCCCTATTGGGTACATATCCAGTGAATGACCAAACACATCCTTATAGGAAATTCCCCATTCATTATCCAAGAAAAATACTAGAAGCACCACCACTAGTGGTTTTTCCTATTCTTGCACTATTTTATGCTCCAACGTTTTTACCTGTATAGGTCCCAGCTCATCCGGGTATTCCCTATATTCTTATGAACACAATTGAGGAATTAACAACATGATTGGAACCTATGTAATAATGGCATGGGCCAGTACAGTCAGAAAAGAGAGATTACCCTGAATTGGTGGATTTGATCCCCCCCCCCCCACCAAACATTGTGAATATTATATTCCAAATATTTAATGGTCTTGGAGATCTAAGACAACACTTAATGAAATTTGTTTCTCATTGTGATCCCATGATGGGGAATCCTCTATAATAAAAAATCTGTACCTCTCAGAAGCTTTGTTGAATCATTATAGGTACTGGATTTTGTTTGGTATACAAGTATGTAATCTCGATCAATTACAGGTTGGGAATATATCCACCATAAATTCCTTCTTCAATTCATCTAAATGCTTTTGGAGGAAAAAAATTGAACTTAAAAAATATAAACAAAGGTAAAATGAAATAGTTTTAGATTTCATTTCTTAATGGAAAGGATTAACATATTCCTTAAATATGGAAGTACCTTGGGAATATTTTATACTAATTTGTGTGGAAAACCTTCTTGGGGAGTTACGCACACCACTAATACAAATGAAATACACAGGAGGGTTTCAAGAATTATCTTCAATTTACCTATAGGTGGAGTATTACATTGTGGGAACTATATCTAATTTTTTTTGTAACTGCATCAGCTCTGGGAAGGAGAAAATGGAATTGATAGGATGCTATGGTCACACTCAAGAAAACACATGTACCTACTTCCACTTAAAATCCTCAATCATATCGAAGGGATCCACCTCCCAAGCGTCAGCAGCAATGACTACCATGGAAAAATCATAAAAAATATCAAAGGAAGAGAAAAATTGAAGAGTTAATGAACAATGTTTTTTCTTTTCAAAATGAATAGGTTCTTGGTTACTTTATCTAAACTTTTGAAAATAATTTGGTTCTGTTTCCTAGATCAAAGAAACCAACCAAAGAATTAGATGAAGATCTTCTGAATTATTGTCCCTTTCACAAAATGTGAAGGAATCCCATTGAAGAGTGTTTTGTTTTAAAATACCTCATAAATAATGGTAGACTATAGACAAGTGATACATAAAATTGCATCTGCTCATGTAACATGTGTTACTACTACTGATCCAAAGGAATAAGACGAATGGCTAGAAGTCAAAAGAAAAAATGCGATGAAATATGATGATTCTATAATCTGGAAAATGATCACCGAACTCATGTAATTCTAGGAACATAGTTGAAATAACTAATTGTGTCTTTTTCCAATCCTGCCAAAATAAAACAACATTCATAAAAGTATCAGTTTTCTAAAGGCTGATCCAAAAAGAAGAGATATGATCAGTAAGACAAAGAGTAATTAGACAAGTATGAGCTCGTGTCAAAGAAAAAGTTGTCCTTGACTCTAGAATATTTATTTCCATCTATTTCAATTGCATGGGCACCACCCCACTAAATGGAACAAACAAAACCAACCTTTCCAGAAGAATATTTATCAGATAATGAATTGATCTTTGGTTCTGCTAATGTTTTCCACTTAACAGATCCCTTTTTAAATGATGATTCTACTTATGATGAGCCTAAATTCCCTTTACAAAACTGGGGACCTTGAGGAAGGAACTGAATTCAAGGATACTGGGGAAGGTGTGGGTATTCTAGAAGCCAATATTTGAATTCTACCCCAGCATGAACCGTATGTGCCTCAGAAACTCATGGGAGAGCCCTTTAGTGATCTCAACAAGAACATGGATGTTCTCCCGAAAATGACAAGATCAGTCCTGACTTGATTGTTTTATAGGACCAATTAGAGGTTACACCATCCTTATATCATCTTTTTGTAGACATAGTTAATCTAATATAACAAAACAAGATGTATTTCAAGTATATGCTCTATCATTGGGTAAATCTACATTAGGAGGATTAACTTCCAATGCACATAAAAAACCATATCTCTATTCTGGGAAACACATCCCTATAGACCAAAAGTATGATGTTTTCAAACAGCTATCCCAAGTACTGAAAACATTGTTGATTATGGATGCCTTGAATCTTTCAAAATATCTTGAGAATAACTTATTGAGTCTTTGTCAAGTCATAAATAGTTTGCATCCAAAGTTGTTGCTGCTGACGTTTACCATATAGATAATGATCCTATAGAATTTCATGCATTTATATCTTTTACAGATGATGATTATGATGATTTTGTACAGGGACACATTATGCCCTTATATCTATCTGGAAGCATCAATGATGTAGACATCTGATGATCATTCATTAATAATGGATCAGGATTCAACTGTACTACTATCCACATACTTCATTGATTGGGCCTTTCGGAATCTGACTAATTTCCTTCCACATTGATGTTTTGAGGTAATTAAAAGAATGAGCTAGAACCTATGGTCGATATTACACTCGAAACTCGGTTTGAAGATCTTTTGTCTAATTTAAATTTTATTGTTGTCTATCAGGACACAAATTTTAACATTCTTCTTGAAGGTCTTGACTTCATCAACAAGTAGTCATTCCTTCGACATACCACCATTGTCTCAAGTACTATTTCAATAGTCAAACCATGACATTTTATATTTACATGGATCTGTTCAAATTGTGTAAATCTTAGTATGTTGTGGCATAATTTTATCACACAAAGGGAACAAGGTCCAAGAAAAAAGATGTAACCAAAATCAATTCTCCTAATATCTTGGAAAAAATCCTTGAAAATCGATTCAAACATTTGAGTATAAATTATTTGATTCATATAAATTAAATTGAAAGGATAAACCCAAATCCAAGTACTCATCCAGTGACTTCCATAATATCAAATATGGAAATCGATCCTGACAACATGGGATAAATTATTAATTTACTAACCAGTGATGAATGCTTAAATGAATATGTCTTCATTTCATCAACATAACTTCATCCGGTCTCTACTTCATCAATAATGTAATAATAAGTTGTCACAATACTTGAGGAAGACATGGATGTTGATTCCCAACCCATAATATCCTCTTAAATTTTCTAGGTAGACCCTTCATCGTCATTAGGGTAAGAAATGGTTGCTTCTTCTTTAATATGTTCAAATACAAACACCTCCCCTAGCTTTGAATGTTTTTCTTCATCTCCCACTATGTATGTAGAAAGAGAATAAGTGACATGTAAGGAACAATGAGAATAATATATTAAGGATGCACCTCCAGCATTAGAATATGGTGTCTCCACCATTGTTGATGACCTCAGAGAAATAAATCTGGGTACACAAGAATATCAATGCACCACTCCAATTAGTGCAGCTATGACTTCTTAAGAGAAAGAGATGTATAATTTATTTCTTAAAAAACATCAATATATATTTTATTGGAACTATACAAAAATGACATGCCTTAATCCTGATGTATCCACTCATCATTTGGGTTTTCCAGATGAACATCAAGGATTCAAGCATGAAGCATGAAGAACACACCAGACTCAATCCTCTAATATTTATATTGACGTTGATAAGCTTATCAAAGATAAATTTTTAATGGAGGATCAATATCCCAGGTGGCTGGCCAACATTGTCCTATTGAAGTAGAAGAATAGGAAAATCAAAGATTTCATTGATTTCAGATATATTAACTATCATTGTCCCAAATATAACTTTCCATTTCATATGACATATCTTTTAATAGATACAACATCTAGTTACGAAGCACTTTCCTTCATGGATGGTTATTCTATCTACAATCAAATATTCATGGCCTCATAAGATGAAAAATCTATAGCCTTTCGAGACACTCATGGTGTGTTTTTCTATTGAGTAATACCCTTTGGGCTAAAAAATTCAAATGAAACCTATCAATGTGACATGCGCGATATCATTATACCTTTCGTAGGAAAATTTGTTGAATGATTTTTGAATGATGTGGTAGTTAAGTCGAGAAAACATTTAGATCACCTGACTGATTTGGAGATCATATTCAGTAAACTTTGGCAACATAGTTTGAAGATGAATCCCCTGAAATGTTATTTTTGGGTATTCTCTATAAAGTTCCTCAGTTTCATTGTAATCTATCATGGCATCGAAGTTGCTCCTAAGAGGAAAAAATAATTCCTTGACATGTATCCTTATTGAAATTTGAAATAAATAAAAGGACTTCAAGGACCCATGGCCTATATTCGGCCCTTTATTTTGAATTTTGTAGGTAAGTGTTTTCCCTTCTTCAGATTAATGAGGAAGGGAGTCACCTACCAATGGACTAAATACTTTAAAGAATAATTTGATACCCTTAAAGAAAAATATTGATTCCACTGGTCTTAATGCCACCTATTGAAGGAAGTCCACTTAATCATTATGTGATAGCTTTAGAGTGATCCCTAGGTTCCTTCATTTCCCAATAGAATGATACTGGGAATAAAAATAGCATTTAATATATCATTCAAACTATGATGGACATGGAGACTCGATATTCATGTATTGATAAGTGATGCTTGGAATTGGTCTTAGTAATTTTGAAATGGATGCACTACCTATAACATTTCAAGGTCCAATTGGTGTCTTGTAATAACCTGCTCAAATGTTTCCTCAATCGTCCTACACTTACATGGAATTTGGAATAGTAGGAAGTTATTTTTCTACAATTTGATATCCATTTTGTGCCTCAGAAGGAAAAAAGGGCCATGAATTGGCATATTTCCTTGTTGAACATCCATCAACAGAAGATACATCATTGAATACTACACATCATGATGAATATGTATTCTCTATTTTAGATAATCCCAAAACAAGGGAAATTTAATTTCATGGTGCCTCCATAAGTCTAACAAAGAAGAGAATGGAAAACCCTAAACACAACATTGTTGAGTTGGGAATTGAACTTATCTCCCCAGAAAAGGCAGTGTTTCTATATTCCATCTGGTTGTGAGAAGGTGGTACCAACAATGGGGCGGAATATCAAGATCTCGTTGTAGGCCAAGATTTGGCACTCTATGTACAAGTGAACCACCTAAAAGTGAAAGTTTAATTATAGTTGGTAATCAAACAAATAAATGGGGATTATTCTATTATAAAAGAATAGTTAATAACTTTGTTTGATTAAGTTAGATGGTTAATAGCTAAATTTCCCTCAGATCCAACATTATGTTATGTCTCATGATCACAAAATTACCATTTCGGATGCACTGGCTAATGCAGCCACAACACTGGCAGATCCAAACTAGGCTGAAACAGTCATTAGTATTTCCCATCCTCATGTGGTCCCAACATTCTATCAAACTATAATGGAATAAATTAAATAAATTAGCCCTATTTTTCAGCCATATGGTCATACTAGAAGATAGATGACACCCATCATGGAATAACTTCAAAATATAGTACTTCCACCAGATAGAGATGAAAAAGAATAAATCCTTATACAAGTGGCTATTTTTACTATTTATCATAGTCAATAACACAAGATGATCCTCTAGAATGATTCTTTGATGGAATCCTCTTCATGTGTATTGATGGAGAAGAAACTATTGTTTTCATGAAAGAAGTACAAGAAGGATATTTTGGTTCTCACCAGTCTTTGCATAGGATTTCTAATCAAATCAGATGGAATGGATACTTTTGGCCTTAAATGATGTTGGATTCCATAGATTTCACAAAGAAATATCATCCCTTCCATGTTCATGCCAACTTAATACATCAACCCCTAAAGTTGTTACATATAGCTAAATACTCCTTGCCATTTTCAGCATGGGTAATGGATGTAGTTGGACCTCATCCTCCTACTATAGATATGTATTTCAAGTATATTCTTATTAATAGTGATTTATTCTCAAAATGGGATGGGTTAATACCTCTCAATGAAGTGAGATCCAAAATCTTTGTTAGTTTTTTCAATACTAAAAGAATCAATATATTTAGTGTCCCTTATACTATATTGATAGACAATGGAATAAATTTATATTCTATGGATGTAAAAAAAGTTATATTAGGAGCACAACATCAAATCTAACCATTCATCTCTCTATTATGCAGCGGCTAATGGATAGATAAAGGCTTTCAATAAGACTCTATCAAATATACTCTTGAAAATAGTGTATAAATAATAGAAATCTTATCCTGATGAACTTTTTTCACCCATTATGGTCTTATTGGAATAATACATGTACTGCCTCTAAAGAAAGTACATACTCATTGGTTTAAGACACATAAGCAGTTTTCCTTATTGATGTTTGAATTTAAATCACTCCGAGTCACAATTTGTTATCAGTTATCTAAATAAGAAATTCCTTAGAAACGATTTGATGAGATGGAATGATTACACAAAAATAGATTGCATAATTTGAATCATTTAGAAGTCTATCAGAATAGAATAGCACGATATTTAAACAATAATTATTTCCTCCTCTCATTTCTTCATGGTGAATTTGTATTGGTACTCAGGAATCCAATGATATCAAGAAAGAAGACTCAAAATCTTAATCCAAAGTGGGAAGAAACTTATTCCATACACATGTTCTACTCAAATAGATATTATTCTCTAATCTAAATAGATGGAGATATTGTTACATCTCCAACCAATGCGGGACTATTGAATAAGTAATTTTTGTAACAGCACATTAGTACCCATCGCCCTCGATGCATAACTTTAAACTACACTACACGAAGTTCTAGTTGCACGACATTAAACTACATTACAACCATAAGAATCCATGCTATGGGATGATAAAACCCATGTAATCTTTGTCCTTTTCCGATGACATTAAAATTCATAACATCATTTTCCTTGTTACATGACATTAAACTATAAGGTTAACATCTTTTCTATTTGATGTTAAGATCATCTATATGTCAGAATTATTGATGTCATTGCTACTCTTTAGTGGAAAATGAGTTCTATTCCACCCTATGTCTGAATCAGATATGCATAGGGCCGTCTTTTCATGAACTATGTGTGGATTGATTCTCATTTTTATTGTGATACATATAGATGTTTGGATCTCTAATCCTAGTCTCATATACAACCATAAAATATTTTATTTCACTTTTCTCTACATGTATATGAACCAGTTATATACAGAGTGCTCTTTTAAAATACATGGTTTTATCTTCATACCATTTTGTGTTTAAATTGTTCTCCCATAATGTGTTAAAATCCCCCATATTCAACCTCAAACTCAATTGGTGTGGGAAATGAATGTTCAAGGACTACATTTAGCATGATTCTTATTTTAATGGGATATATAGAGATGCCTAGATCTTTAATATTGGTCCAACCCAAAATGAAATGCCCCAATTTATTCCCTATGTATGAATAAAACATTTATATGGAATGTTAAAAGAACTATGTATGGCTTGATTCTAATCCATATGAGATATGTAGTGACACCTGGGTTTAATTCCCTAGTCCAGTCACAATAATTTATTTACGTTGGAATCACATCATGTCTTTATGGAATGACTCTAAACTGTACATCACAGTGTCCCAAGTGCGAGACATTAAAATGAAAAGCCCACAATGTACTACATATTGTTTGATTCTCATCCCATTGAGATATGTAATGAAAACCTGGATCCAACTCCTAGTCCTAGTCATGATATATTTTTTTATCTCTTCAACATATCAATAACAATCTTTATGGGAGTCTTCATTTTGGGTTATCTCCATAGAAATTCCACCAAGGAAACAAGAATGTCCCCCAATTGCATATGATTCTGATCTATGTATGGGACTTCAAAATCATGGAAAACAATGATTCAAATATTTCTCATGTGCATTGAGCATTAACCCTTTTATATTTTTCACTCTTAATCGTGAATATTTTTATATCTTCATAAAATTTCTTTTGGTTTTTGGTGTCATATTTTATGATATCTAATAACTATTTTTTATTAAAATGTATCATGTTCCCTTAGGTGGCCTTTCATATGATGCCTATATAAAGTGACAGTCACACAAAAGATACCACTATTTGGATTTGAAGAACATGACCTAGTTGGACCTGCGTAATAAAATCCCTATTACAGGTTTGTCAAAAAAATGGTAACATCATTATTGGTTCAATGGTCTTTTGTCCCCATCAAACATTGATGAAAATATATACGAATATGTATCTAAAAGAATTACTCTGTGTATATTTGTACCATTACCTTTCTCTCGATCTAAAAGTCTTCAAGACCATGGTTTACAGATTTCCATCTTCATATGTTCAAAACAATATGAAATGGCATTGGATCCTTTGACAACATACCTACTACTATTTCCATATATTGGTCCTAGTCGTATGACCTAACATTAAAAACACCAGACTACCTACGTTTGGGTCAGAACATCATAGAAATATTATTCCTATGATTTATTGGAAATCATGATTGGAAATAATTATATGGTATTTAGGGACCTCTCTCCACAAAACGAACTCTTTACTATGGAAAATCTGATTCTCCATAAAGTTTTTTCAACTTTTAGCAATAGAATTTTAAAATTTTAGAACTCTTTTTCCAGAGTATGAAGTAGGTTCCCATATATGGCCTTGAATAAGTTGCCTACATAAAATGGTAGTTAGTCAAAAGATGCCAATATTTTGATATGCAGCATATGCCCTTTCTGGACCTGCATAATAGAACCATTATAATGGGTTTATCAGATAATGGTAACTTTTTTTCGTCAGAAAGACTTCCTCTACAACATTTTAACCATTTTCCCATATCATTATTCAGATTCAAAAATTACCAATTCAAAATTTACAATTCTTCGCTTCCATACTTGAACATGGTAGTATGTTTCCAAATAAATTATCAAGAATTTTTAGAGCCTAAAACCATTGGTCAGTGATAAAGACCTTAAATTAAATCCACCCAATGTCCTCAACGAATGACTTAAAACTCAACAATAAAATATCATAAATGCATGAATTAAAATTAAAAACTACAATGTCTGCACTGCATGACATAAAACTGCACAGTATAATGTCCTCACTGCATGACTCAAAACTACGTAGCAGGATATCAGAAAACCTCATTTCTGATAAATTTTAACCATTGCATAAGAAATGTTTTTTTTGTAATAAGTGGTCTTTTATTCATGGGATATGTTGGTATAGATAACAGTTTATTCCAAAAATCCCATTCCATGGAAAAACCACTCATTATGGACTTCAAAGTCCCAAATATTATTTTACCTTGTCTATCAATAATAAAATATTAAATTCCAGAGAGCTCATTTGCATGACTATATAGTACGTTCCCCCAGAGGCCTTACATAAAATTTTCATACATAAAAAGAATATCAATCAAAAGATTCCAATGTTTGGATACAGCAGCATATGCCCTAGTTGGTCCTTCATAATACAGCCCCCATAACAGTTTCACCAAATAATGGTAACCTAATTCATGGAAAACACATCCTTTATGTATATACATGTTTTAGATTTGGGGACCATAAAAATCATGAATTAGGATGCCCCTTGGAAGTATTTAATTAATATTAGAGAAATTCATTGCCACTTAGCCATGTTTGGGATATAATTTCAAAATTTATGGACAATGTTGTTCGACCTTAAACACTAGCCATTTCTAGTCCATAATCCACGACCCTAAAATGTCATTAACATGATACATGGTTCTCACCAGATTGGAAACCTATAAAAGGAACTCTGGGCAAAAGTCAAGTCCCTGCTCTTTAAACATACATTTTTTTATAGATTAGATAAGTTGGAGGAATAAAAAGGTAAAAAGATACAATGTTTGTGGGGTTTTTTATGTAACCTTAGTAAAATAAAACTATTCTCTCTAGGCCCCATGGCTTAAGAAAAAAGTAGAGAATTATTCCAAAGATGACCTAGATCCAAATATTACTAAATGATGTTTCAATATGTCAATGTTCCCTCATTTTAAAATAGAACAAGATTATTTTCATTCAGAACAAACACTCCAAGAAAACAGGCATTTCATGGCGGTTTTTTTCACAGCGATTTTTAAAACCGCCGCGAAATGTGTAAAAAAAATTATTTGTTTTTATATTTTTTTTATTTTTTCAAGGATTAGGGGTAGTTTTAAAAAAAAACTCTGCTAAATAGCGGCGGTTTGGGTAAAACCGCCGAGAAATGAAAAGAAAAATATAACAAAAAACAGGAGAACCCCCGAAATCACTAAAAGAACCATAACTTTTGATCTGGGCATCCGTTGGAGCGCCACAACCAGTCAAATAGAAGCTCATTAGGAGATCTAGAATCACATATAATCAAAATCCTGAGGTTGTCTAAGGTGCAGAATATATGAGAGTTGTAATAAAGTTGAAAAAAGTTCTCCAACTTCAAACGACCATAACTTTTACTCCGGGTGTCCATTTGGGCTCTACCACATATCAAATCGAAGCCAGTGAAGAGAACTACACACCGTTTTGACACAAGAAAGCTTCTGTAATGTTTTTTAACCCCAAAAACCTTTCTCAAGGCCTTTGAAATCTCGTTTCCATCACTAGTGTCCCATCAAACTTGTTTTTAAACAGACGTAGCTTTAGATCCGTGTGTCAGTTTAGACTCCTCCACCTTCCAGATCGTAGGTCGTTCCATAAGATTCGGTTTGACTGGTCGCGGCGGCCACATGGACTCTTGGATCATAAGTTATGGCTATTTTAGTGGGTATTGGGTTTGATATTTTTTTCGATGCCTCGTTTCTAGCACTCGTTCCCCGTCAGCTTTTTTTGAAACAGTCGTAACTTCCGATCTGTCGGTCCATTCGGTCTCTTTCACATTTCAGCTCGAAGATCGTTTTTAGATCTTTGATTTGACTGTTCGCGGATCTGGAACGGAATCTTGAATCATAAGTTATCTCTTTTAATGTGAGTCCAATGTTTTTGTCACTTTATGACCGTTTTGACGGGTTTTATCGGTTGCTCGATTTATTTCTGTTTATTTGGATTTTCATGACTTGTTATCTTTATCAATGGTTTTTTGTGGGTTATTATGATGATTATGTTGAATTATTAAGGGGTTTTCCAGAGTTCTCATGTGTTTCCAAGTGTTCTCATTCTTTCTAATGCCTCATTCTTCATGCTTCTCCAACTGTTTTCATGCGTTTTCCTGATTTTTCATCCCTTATCACGTCTGTTCATACTTTTTCATGTGTTTAATTTATTATTTATTATTTATTATTTATTATTTATAATATAGTTTAATTTATTTATTATCTTTTATTTTTTACTGGTTATTTATTATTTATTATTTATTATTTATTTATTTATTTATTATTTATATTTATTTATTATATATTATATATTATTTATTATTTATTATTTATTATTTATTATTAACAATAATAAAATATTATTATTATTAATATTTTTTGTTACTGGTTATTTATTATTTATATTTATTTATTATTTATTATTTATTATTTATTATTATTTCTTATTATTTCTTATTTCTTATTTATTATTTATTATTTATTATTTATATTTATTATTTGTTTATTATTATTTATTATTATTTATTATTTTTATTGTTTATTATTATTTAATATTTATTATTATCTATTATTTATTATTTATTTTTATTTATTTTTATTATTTATTCTTTATTATTATTTATTATTTATTATTTATAATTAATTTTTTTTATATATTATTTATTATTTATAATTAATTATTTTTATTTATTATTTATTATTTATTATTTATTATTAATAATAAAATATTATTATTATTACTACTATTTTTACTGGCTATTTATTATTTATTATTTATTATTAATTATTTATATTTATTTATTATTTATTGTTTATTATTTATTTATTATTTTTTATTTATTATATATTATTTATTTATTTTTTATTTTTTATTATTTATTTTTTATTTTTTATTATTTATTATTTATATTTATTTATTATTTATTATTTATTATTTATTATTTAATTTTATTTTTATATTTATTTATTATTTATTATTATTTATTTATTATTTATTATTTATTATTTATTATTTATTGTTTATTATTTATTATTTATTATTTATTATTTATTATTTATTATTTCTTATTTCTTATTTCTTATTTCTTATTTCTTATTTCTTATTTCTTATTTCTTATTTCTTATTTCTTATTTCTTATTTCTTATTTCTTATTTCTTATTTCTTACTTATTAATTATTAATTATTAATTATTTTTTATTATTTATTATTTATTTATTATTATTTATTATTATTTATTATTATTTATTATTATTGTTTATTATTTATTATTATTTTTCATTATTTATTATTATTTATTACTATTTATTTCTATTTATTATTATTATTTATTATTATTATTATTTATTATTTATTATTTATTATTTATTATTTATTATTTTTTTATTATTATTTACTATTTGTTTATTATTTGTTTATTATTATTTAATATTTTTAATTATTTATTATTTATTATTTATTTTTATTTATTATTTATTATATGTTATTTTTTATTGTCAATTATTTATTATTTTTTATTATTTATTATTTATTATTTATTATTTATTATTTATTATTTATTATTTATTATTTATATTTATTATTTGTTTATTATTATTTATTATTTGATTATTATTATTTATTTTTTATTTTTTATTATTTATTATTATTATTATTTATTATTTATTATTATTTATTATTTATTATTATTTATTTATTATTTAATTTTTTTTATTTATTATTTATTATCTATTATTTATTATTTATTATTTATTATTTATTATTTGTTTATTTATTATTTGTTTATTATTATTTATTATTATTTATTATTATTTATTATTATTTATTATTATTTATTATTATTTATTATTATTTATTATTGATTATTATTATTTATTATTATTTATTATTATTTATTATTATTTATTATTATTATTATTTATTATATCTATTAGTTATGTATTATTTGTTTTTTCAATTAATATATATAAGTATATTAAATTCTGTTTCTTAACCACATGGCGAGCTTGCTGGAGTGGTAAAGTCTATGGAAAATATGCAAGAGGTTAGGGGTTCAAACCTCACCAAACGCAGTATTTCTTTATATTGCATGGGCATGGGCATGTGCATGTGCATGTGTATGGGATTTGTATGCATGGATAAATAAAGTAAATAAAGTAATACGAAATAAATAAAATAATTAAAAATAAATAAAACAAATACGAAATAAATAAAATAAATACGAAATAAAGTAAATAAAATAAATAAATAAATAAATAAATAAATAAAATAAAATAAATAAATAAATAAGATAAATAAATAAATAAAGAAATAAGTAAATATAGAAATAAATAAATAAATAATGAAATAAATAAATAAATAAATAAATAAATAAATAAGGAAATAATATAAATAAATCAAATAAATAAATAAATAACTAAATAAATAAATAAAATAAAGAAAATAAATAAAATAATAAAAAAATAATAAAAATTAATAACAAATAATAAAAATTAATAAAAAATAATAACAAAAATAATAAAAAATAATAAAAAATAATAAAAAATATTAATAATAAAAAATTAAAAAAAATTAAAAAAAATAAAAAAAATAAAAAAAAACCGCCGCGAATAGTTTGCCGATGCAATATTTTGCAGCATTTTTTCAAAACTGCCGCCAATCTATTTAGCGGTGGTTTAAACCGCCACGAAACGTCAAACCAAACTGCCGCTAAACGCATTTTTTGTCGTAGTGAAATAAAATTCAACGAACCACACTAATCCAACCACCACATCCTCAAAAATAGCAATCACCATTGAATAAGGATCCTCTTATCAATATATTGCACTCACCATAGGATACACTACATCATAGTACTTATCATGGGGATAAAAAAGATAGTAAAATAGTAATATCACAACTTTACCTTAAAATATATTCTCAGAAGACACCAAATCATAAATATGCCTTCAAAACACATTTAAAAACAAATCTTACATATGATCTAACACCCTTAAATATAATCATAGTAAACAATATCAATTCATTCATCACTCATGAATTAAAAAGACAATTTTCCTATTAATTTCATTCCCTATTTGGACTCAAGGTATTACACTCTCCCAACTTTTCATCCTCAAGTGGTCCCAGTTGTATGATAATATTAAATCTATACCTACATTGGTGGTGAAAACCTATCATTCTTGACATTTGTTAACTAAGAATAAAAACTAAACATCTCCAATGAAATATTGAACATGAAACTCGCTATAAATAGATATTATGCATTTCACACTCATCATCGTCATCACTACTAAGGTGATGGTCATAAAATTTCCATCTATCCTGAGACACCACACTATCATCATATTGTTCTCCAAACCATCACTCTCTGATCATAAAGGCATATTTCTACTGTAGTTCTCTCAACCATATAAATTTCAAACCTAATATTCATACTCAATAGTTCACTGACACGCTCAATGTGTTTTCCTTATAAACACTCCCTGTTATTTAAAAAGTACTTGTAAAACTGCATTGGAGAACATTCTAAAAAATTATTGGATCTAGTTACTCAAACTCCATATCATCTCATTATCATATTGTACTATCACCTTAACTCACTATGTTATTGGTTAACACCCACAACTATGTCTATACATGCCTTCAAATTTAAATTTATGGTTGGTCCATCAATCAAAAAAAATGATCACAATGGTCTCACTCGAGCATCGATACAACACTAATCTGACTCAGTCTTAGATCTCATTATATTCACCCCACTCCCAATGTTATTACTAGATTCCAACAAATACCATGCATGAGTTTAGAATTTATTTTTCTATAAGGAAACATTTATAAATAGTTCTTATACAATTATAGTATCATGACTCCACCATGACCATCCACCAACTAGTGATATGACATCAATAACTGTTTCAACAAGAGGGGAATTCCTTCATGGATGAAAAGATGATTCCCACTACATAAACATATTTATCAGCACTTTATAAAGAAAAATTCTTTTTTCAAAGACCAAAATAACATCTATTGCAACATTAAATGACTTGATATTGATTTACTACACATTTATGAGTTCCATCATGAACCATATTCCCTTTCCTATTTCTAGATCGCTTGAATTTTATCATCCTCATCCATTTAAATTTCATTTATAATGACGGTCACAACCTATACTGACTAATGGTGTACTCCCCACCATATGTATTTCTTTATACTACTACTTGAGCATAATTTCATCATTTTTAATCATTATTTTCTTTACATGTTTCTCAAGACACACTAATCTATCCTACCAACTCATAACATAAAGAAATGCATCATGTAGTTCTTATGATAGTGGATACATCCCTTCTCATATAATTAACTTGTACATTGAGAAAGTTATTTTATCATTAAAGGTATATGTCAGTGTAGTTGGGGTTTGGATTATTGGTAAGCACCCTGTAATCCTACATGAAAAAATGGGGGTTTAAAACCCATTGGCCACAGGTACTGTAGCATTGATGTAGTGTACTGTAGTAGGTTCTGCACTATATCAATGGTGGGCCATGTAGCGCTGATAAGTCACTGTAGCAATTGCAGGGCACTATATCAGGTGGGTACTATGTGGTACTATAGCAGGCAGGTATTGTATCAATACAATTCATAGAATGGGACTTTGGAAAAAAATTTACTCTTATGGGCCATGTAAAAGGATAAATGACCACTAGGCCTTCGGGCTATGTAATGGGTCTCCCTCTACCCTATTATAGAGTTCATTTCTTTGCTTTAATAATACAAGAGAATTCGACACAAACCATTAAAAAAGGCATATGTCATTGACTCACACTTGGTATCTAATCAATTTAAAACTCAATCGAATTTTACATAACCAGTATGTTCTATCATGATAGTATCTAAACATAATGGGAATATCCTCCAAAAAACTAAATAAATGAACTTGACTCACACTCTTATGATTATCAAATCATTGAACCATAATTCACATGCTTAAATTGATACCCATGATCAACATGCATGTAAATCTCAACTGACTAGATTAACATTCATTACTCCTCTTAAACACCTATAATTTCACCTACTCTAAGGTCAATTCCATCACAACCCATCATAAAATTTTATCTCAATGCTCTAAAGGGTCTATCCATGATCTATTAATGCTTTTCATAAAAATATTTTATTGAATCCTCTATACCATTATAAATCCACACCACAAATCAATTTCATCTCATATCATAGCTAATATTACATAAAAACAAATAATTAATACCAAAAGAACCAACACCCAAGGTGAATTAACTCATGAAATCCCAATTCATTGCATCTACTTATGTCTTATGGGTGATACCAACTTCTCTGCATCAGTATCTTAAAACATGTAATTCAACAAAGCCTATAATCTCTAAGAATTCTCAAAATATATACTAACACCACACATAGAAAACCCTCCATTATATTAATGGAATAAGTCTCTCCAATGTATTCAGTAATCCACATCCATCATAATGGATGAAAATAACAATAATCATCCATCTTGTCATCACAACAACCAATAGGAAATTTAAGTACTATGACTCCCATTTCATGACTCTCATGTATATATAAACATATCGAGAATTAAAATACAATTCATTGGATTTTTATGGCCCCTGTTGACACCATTTATCAACATATTGGACAACCCTCTCATGGAGTATGTTTTCAAAATATTCATCACTAATCCAATGGATAGGAGATCCACCCCCTTGAGGATAACATTCAAATTCACACAAACATGTATGATTACATCATAAAAAATATCTTCCTTGAGTATAGGATAGTTAAATGGTTCATTTAGAATGAATTCCCCCACTATGTCATTAGGTAAAAACAATATAGGTTATTTCCAGCACAATAAATGATACAACATATTTCCAATATTCCCAATGGGTTTAGAACCACTCACAAGGAATTAAAATAATACCCTACCCCGGTAGGGTAAATTATATATCCCATATAAGAGGCATGATCTATTTATCATTAGAGATAACCAATCCATTTGATATACATGTCTTTTCATATGATAAAAATATATTGTGGATCAACTGATTAGAGTGATGTCGTAAAATTACAATATTGACTAATTATATGATCGAATCATTTATCATCATTGTAATCCAAAACACACACATTTTATTGGAATTTTATTTCAACATTCCCTGTATGATATAATTACTCATAAATATTTTATCTACATTCTGTAATGCAAAAACAATAATAAAATATAATTATAAAATTAATCTGTAACAGACAAGTTGAAATAATAAAAATATAAAATCCAAATGATAGAACAACAATACCATGTCCCTAACAACCTGCAATTTCCATCAAATACAGTGTTTTCAACAAACGAGTCTAAGATCCATCACATGTGTTATAAAAATCCTATGTCTCTGCTCTACTATCTCCCCAAATATTATTAAAAACACTTTTATACTCTATATGAAATAAAAAACATAATTCCATGATTCCTCATTATAACATCTCTTCCCATGTTCATTCAAAATAGTATCCAAATTGAGTCTCAACATATCCGGAGGCACGCCTCCTCATAGACTATAGTATGATGACTAGTAGTAGAATCTAGGGCGGAGTTATAGGGAGATTATACACCCATTCCAAAGTAAGAATAGTTTTGGAAATAATCAAGTGTTGTTATATTCATTATTAGTGTAGAAATAATAGATTAAAACATAACTATAAATAAAAAATTAAACAAAATAATACTGAACCAAAATCATGAAATCACAAAAAAATTGATCACCTATTAGGAGATCATGTGAATGACACTTATAAAATAATAAAATATAAAGTATGCCACTATATATTTGATTTATTCCATATCGATTTCCCGAATCTTCCCAAAATATCAAGTGGAACGATACAATTCTGGCCTCTTCCTAAAGTAAAACATTAACCTGTGTAGTATGATTGGGCACCCAAGTTCCATGTCTAACAAATAAATCTTTGATAATAACTCATTGGAGACCCACGAATGTGGTCCTATACATATTAGTTATACACAGTTCATGTTCATTTGATATACATAGAATAATACTAATACAAATGGAATAACCATATATTATATATCCATCATAAATCCTCTTTTTAAAACATTTTACCCAACATTGACCATACTATCATCTTTCAGTTCTAGAATATATACATGTATTTCATATAACTATACAATCCTATACTAAACCATTGAATAAATCGAAGTAGGTGTAAGAACTAATTCCTATGAAGTAATCATAATAAATCAATTGGTATCTAGATCAATAGATTATTTCAAGGATCACTTCCTATGAACTATAGTAGCATGAAAAACTATGTAAAAATATAAGGGGATTTAATATTGTATTAATCATCAAATAGGAAAAACAATTGAATCCAAGGGGATTTACAACAGAATTATACATAGAACTGAAGGTAGAATCCCTTTCTCTTGATCATTCCATATAGACATAGTCCATATACGATAGGATTTTATAAGGAATTATAAAATCATATGCACCACATTTTAATCAAAGGTATTTCCCCATGATAATATTAAATCACCAGGAAAAATAGAAATATCCATTCAGAAATTCCATAAGAATTACATTCAAAACAAATTGTTGATTCCAACATAAAAATCTACGTATTCCACTTAATATCCTAGGTATAAAGTATATATCATGTTAAATATCATCATTATTTTAATGATAATAACAGTGATGGTGATGATTATGATTGAAATAATAATGACAATAACAACAACAACAAATAACAATAAAAATGACAATAATAAAAATATTAATAATTGGGGATTCCCACCAAAGCCAACCCTTCTTAGATAACACGGGTGTGTCTCTAATGTGAATGACTTATCATCATCAATATAACTATATCAAACAAGAACATTTGATTTAGGCTTTTAGGTGAAATATGAAATCATATATCTCCATTTTTAGACACACCCTCTCTATGGTCATCATATCACTGGAAAACACAAAAGGTTCTCCTATGACAACACATAATAGAGTTAGCCCAAACGGGATTATCTATATCATTAGTAACTTTGTGGATAACTTCTGTCACCTATAGGGAATCATATCCTTCAACATCCTCTTGGTCAAATAAGTATCACATCACACTTGTAAATTGGTGACACATGGGAGATGTCCTTCATCCCACCCCCCTCAAAAGTCACTCATAGTTTCTCCTCACTCCCAACCTACTAAAACAAACACCATATGGTCTACCCAACATATTTATAACATCCCAGGAGGGAGAAATCATAAAACATTATTATATCACTATAATAATTTGTTTATGTCTATTCATCGTTTCATTAAGGCCTACTAAGGAAAATAAATTCTAATTATTTAAAGCCTAATAATCAAATATCATCAAGTAACCATTACTATAAGAAAATGTGATTACCTAATACGTTAACATATCTCTATAGCCTATGTGTTTCCAGGCGTGAATTATTTAAAATGAATACCTCATCCATCAATATATGATGAATCGCATAGGACCATGGTGGTTACTACCAAAATCATTTTTTAAATAATAATTTTATGTTATATAAATAGTTTGTTTAACGAAAAGGTTGATTACCATTGGTGGTGAGACCACATATCACATGTATATAATAAATGAAAAATTTATAGGGTGTATAACACCCTGCATAATATAAAAACAAAAATTACATGATTTATAACAAGGTGTGAACTTCCATACAGTTCAAGGGTCTTTTATGTTTGGATTTTCAGAGAATTAGGAATACAATTACATAAAAAATACGTCATATCCATTTAGTGTCAATGTTTTCCAAAAATTAATTTATTTATAATGAAGGACACGATTCGTCCAAGGTATATCGCATATATGGATCTCTAACCTTATTATAATTTTTAATCATTATTATTATATATTAAAAATCATTAAAACAGGGGATGGAAAAATTTATCATTATGTGATATGAAAAAATAATCTCATAGTAAAATTGTAAACATGAAAAATAAAAAAGAATCTTTTCCTTTTTCATAGTAATCATTTGATATGAAATATATGGTTACATTGATAAGTAAAACCTATTTGTTCAGTTGATTTAATGAAACATTTCACATGAATTGATAAAGGTAAATTATAAAAATAGGGAATTCATTGAAGGGATGAAAACTCATGAATAAAAATACATGAAAAATATCATTTCAACTTTATTAAATGGTTATAAATATTTCCTAAAAATATATACCCATATGATAAATATTTTATATAAAATTATTTCATTTATATGACAACGAAGGAATATTTTATAGGTTCCATGATATATTATACATATATTCATCGATAAAATAACCATTAATATTGAATAAAATAACCTAATAGTACCCACTTCTCATAGGAGTAACATATCACTGATAAAAGTTTTAACTTTACCCAATGCATTGGAGGGACATATTATGCTCACCCATCAGAAAAGCTATTTTAGGATCACTTATCATTTATATAAAATTTATAAGAATAATATTTTGAGTGAAAAACATATAGGTTTTATTTTTATCATAAAAACCATTTTATTTTGAATTCTATCGTTTGATAAATAACACTTCAATTATCTTATAAATAAGTGAAAAATAATTCAATTATATTTTAAGAAATTAAAATAAAATATTTTTATAATATTGTGAGATTTTTTTTTGTAAAATTACAACATCAAAATTTCAAGGAATCATGAAAATGAATAATGGATTTTAAATAGGGTAAAATAGATTAATATTTATCTGATAAAATACATTTTATTTCCAATTTGATAAAAAAACATCAAAACATCCTATATGGAAGATGTTTATGTGATTCCTCATCAAAATATTAAAATTAAATTAAGAATTATTTTCAAATGGAATTAAAAAATCATTTATGTATAAATAGGAACCTTCATGGAATATTTTTCTAAATATTGATTTAGGGGGAATGGTATTTTAAATCAATACATTAAAATACTGTGTCAATAAGAAAAAACATACCACAATTCACATATAGCCTCATATAATTTCTAGCTACGAAAAATAAAATTATATTAGATTTATACTCTTTTAATAACTATTGTAATGTTAATTTCATTATTAATATTTCTTTTATTTCATTTATATATCTGTTTAATTTAATTACAAGAATTCTTAATTTCACATTGGATGTGTTTGGGTCTCTTTCTTTATAAACATAAAACCACATTTTCCCATTGAGAATTGTAAAATGGGATTGGTTTTGTTGTCCAAAAAAATAAATAAAAATTATCATATTATTGAGTAAATATATTTTTAAAACATTCTATGTATGTTGGTTATGAAAAAAGAACTTTATGATTCCAAAGATAGAGTAGTTCGTACATACCCATAAACAACATTTTTATTTTTATATTTTTTTGAAATGATATTAAATAAATGATATTATACTTTTATAAAATTATCAATTACATGTAATATTATTTCATTTGTTCCATCATTATTACCCTAATAATTTTGTTAACATAAAAAAATTAAATACCTCTCTTTGTAGAGGTGGTATTTCACACGTATGCATGCCAGGCAATATCAACATCTAACAAATATAAATAGTGAAAAGGTAATTAATTTATTTTCATTAAAGAATTATAGTTTTGTAATAATTATCATATAAATATATATATATATTCGTTTTTTCAATAATATTGACCATCTATATGATTTGGTGATGAAAATATAATCACAAAGTTATCTAGAGGTGGTTGTCAACACATATGAATGATAGATATTTCCATTTATCATAACATGGATAATGAAATGGAAAAGTGTTCTAGCATAACAATAAAAAAAATTATATTGATGATAATTTAATTATTTTATCATGGTTGAAAAATATTTGAACAATTTACAAGAAGAAAATAACTTCAAATAACTCTCTTAGAACTTATACACGATTCCTAGATATCTCCATTTCGATTGGACCTTAAGAATTATAAGATTTTTATCTATTGGAGACAAATACATATAATATGTTGGTATCATTTATTGGTATTTGATTATTGAGGTAATTTATAAACTATAGGGGTTCCAATGGTGTGATGAATGGATGAGAGGATGTCCACTTTTACAAGTGGCGAGAGTGTCATACTTGTAATTTTTATAAAATATAAAATTTTATAAAGTAATTATATTGGGAAAATGGATCCAAAACTCTCCGATTATAATTATAATGTGATGATGATAGAAATAAATACATCTCATTAAGATTAATACATGTTTTTCCATGTTTTTTTTAATTTACTAGATTCACCCATTATTGTGGTGACACAATCTTAGCATTTTACTATTCAGTATGATAAAAAATGCAGTTGAACTCATTAATATATTCCAAAATCCTAATAAAATAGATGGAATTAATTTTTCATGATTTAATATTAATAATGAAAAAAATTACTATTAATATAAGAGTGCAAAATGCAATGAAAATCCATTTTTAGAGATTTTATTTTTTTAGAATGAAAATGAACATATACCGTAATAAAATATGATATCAATTCATATGAATGATTTTAAACTATTTTTTATCAAATAGACCATATGAAATGTAAAATAAAATACAAATATATAATTATTCTTTTAAATGAATTTTGTTACTAAATTGTTTTGATATTTTTGAAAAACATGGTAATTATTTTACTATTCACACTAAAATATATCTTTTCAAAAAATAACAAAACATCATTATAAGATATATTTGATATGTGTATTTTTCAAAATTATATCCTTATTTATAAAATTAATGTTCTAAAATTATTGATTTTACCTTTTAAATGAAACCTTATAATTTATGGAATAGTTTTTTAGTTAAAACAAAATTTTTGACTGAAAACATTTATTGAAATATTTACAAAATGATGATGAATTTAAATCTATAATATGAATACTTATTAAGAAAAATATTTATTTATTTCCATTATTTAATGGGATTTCATATTCTTCCCCTTAATAAATTATTTATTCCCAATTTTATTCATTACATAATCATATAAGGGTATATTTCTCAAATATAATTTTCTGATTCCCTTGTTTCTTCCCAAATCATATTATTTTTTCATAAAACATTTACTTAGTGAAACACATTATTTCATAGTACCTATACCCTATGATCCAAAATATAATCTAAATTTTATTAATAGATTATATTTTACTTTAACTATACTACTTCATGGATGAAAACAAAATATTTATGTGGTATGCATGTTCTACATAATGATATGTGAAACACATCATGTATCTATGATAATCTAATTGGTAATGACAATCATTAATAAACTATTCCTACCTTTTGAAAAATTTTATATTGAATAATAATCCATGAAAATAGTATTCTCTTTTCACTTAATTGAATTAAACTTCTCAATGTAGATACATTGTAAAAAACATGGTCCCCTACCAAATAAGGGATATCCTTCCACCATTGTTCTTCATAGCTCTTATATTTACTCGGATATGTCCTTATTTTCTGATAAATCATATTTTCATTCTCAACCATCTCTTCTTCTAATTTTTTTTTTGAGAAATTTAATCTCACAAATTTCATCCCCACATTCTAGTATCCAAAAAAATTCATCAAATGCCTCAAAAGAATCCATATGTAAACTAGAAAAAACACATGTTCCTATAAAAATTTCTAAAAATAAAATATAATCATCCCATAATCCATTATATTCTATTATGAAATATCGGATTATATATTCAAAATTTTAAATTACTCATTCTGACTATTTAATATATTGTGGATGAAAAAAGTATGTTGAATTTCAATTATGTACCTAGTATCATTATTTTTCCTTTCCATAAATATTTGGTATATCGAGGATCATGATTGGATACAATAGATATATAAATACATGAAATCAAAATAACCCTTTAGGATAATGTATTAAAATATTATCCAGATGCATAGTATCTTGTATGGATGGAAAATTCAAAGATTTAGTCTTAAAATAAAAAGTAACCATAAATGAATTATTACCTCAGGATTTATTTTTTAATCCCACCATAAAATCCATGGATATATTTTCACATTTTCATTTTGGTATTTTAAATTCCTGAAGCATCACCTTCGGTATTTGTCTCTCAAATTTAATCATTTTCACGTAAAAAATGTGATATTAAAATATGTTTTATCATTCACCATTAATTTCAATAAAAATTATTCATCATGGTCACTATAAATCTTAGTAATAAACCGATAAATAGAAAACTTAGAGTAGTGAGATTCTTGAATATAGGACAAAAACATGTCAATAGGCTTTAGAAAATGAATTTTTCAAATTTAGTCTTGCCTAAAACAAATACTCAAAGGGTAATCAGGATAACAAAGATTGATCAATCAAAGAAAGTGTCAGCCTCATTTTCCAAACTACCTAGGGACTTATTTCAACACAAACTCAACTGATAAGTCCAAGAGTGACAGAGTTAAAATATCAGTGGAATTAAGGAATTGACCAGAAGCATGTTATTCTATGACTTTTCACCTATGTTCCAAAAATAAATAATTTTATTTTTGAATCACCTTATTGATGAAACCTAAATGTCTCCCATATAACCCAATTAACCCCTTATTTATTTGGCATTCATCATTCCCCTCACATTAATGAACCCTTTTTGGACCCTGGACACTTTTTTTAATTTCTCCCAAGCCACGTATCATGTGTTAAACACTATGCAATTAAATTATTGAAGGTTTATAGATGGATTATAGTAAACAGAAATGCACCCATCATTTAGGGTTCTAGAGACATACCATGGGATCCAAAATTCCAAAACTTCTCTAGTTTCAAAAGATTTAAATGAAAAACATTTACATTTTCTCATTAAGGCAATTACAAAGATAATAATAAAAAAGAGTGTCCCCTATGAAAAAAATCAAACTTCCAATTTGAAGGGTTATGATCATAACTCCACAAATGGGTAACCTAAATCACTCTCAAATGTAGTTCCTAAACCAAAATTACATAAAATTTACCAAGCAAGAAAACTAAGCAATCATCTATCCTTAATAATTTTAGATTCAAAGAATCTATTAACTACTAGCAAGGTACATGTCCTAAGGCAAGACCCATTTGAGAAACAGTGTTCAACCTAAAATTGTGCAAGAATTTAGAAATATTTTAACCTATTTTCAAAATTCATGCTATCGTAGTGGGAATTTACAGGATCATATTAAAAATCAGTTTAGTACAGTAAATAATTGACCCCCTTCCCCACACATAAAACCCAACTTTGTCCCCAAATATGACTTATTAAGTAGATAAGAACAATTAATCAAATAAAGTTCAAAATAGATCTTCAATTTGGTAGAATGATGATATGTATAAAGGGTCTCTTTGAAGTTAAAAAATACTGTTTTCCACATTGGATAAATTAACAATAGGTTCATTAGAAAGTACACACATTAATATTTAGTCCACTGAATAAATATTCCAAAGTAGTTCAAAAGTAACATGTGAGTAATTACACACATAATTGGGGTGAAATAAATTTTATTAGAATTAATTCAGATGGATATTCAATACAATAAAAAATATTTCATTCTAAACAACCAAACGTAAAGCAGTTAAAAAAACAGTAGCATGCACCCCCCTTTCCCCCCCACCACACACGCAGTTTCATGCAACGATAAGATTTTTATAACAATGAAATTCATATTATATAAGTAAAGTACATGTAGATTTTTTTATTTACATGGTGATATATAAAAAACATTCATTCCAATAAAATAATAATTTTAAACATATTCAAAAAAATTATTTCAGTAGAAAGACATGTAGCAGAATTTAATACAGTTCCACTCATGCATTAGAATTTTAAGTACACTTCTAGCATAATTTTCTACAAGATTTTTTTTAACAATAGTACACCTAGATAGTAGAATTTTTTTGTTAGACAAATTTTTTAATGTGATAAAAATTTTATTTGCAATAAACTATAGCAGAGATAAATGCAGAAAATTGTAGTACTTCCCTGAATAGGATTTTCATTAATTCTTAGCTTGAGAATTCCACTCCTTAGATGACACTAGTCTCAACATATGAAAAAATCATAAGGCTAGCAGGAAAAGGAAAAAATCTATATATGATACATAATAAACATAAGGTAGAAAAGTATCACTTTATTCAATATAAAACAGTGCAGAAGTGAAAACAAAGAAAGAGCGTGGGTTGGCTCTCATGAAGCACTGAATTTAAATTCTTCAGTTAGACTTAATTTAATTAAATTTTTTTATTTTATTAACACACAAAAAACCACTGGTTTTTTTCCATGTAGTGTAAGATTTATAGTCCCTAGCAAGAATTTTTTCCCTAGATATTTCTATTCATGATCATTTAAGGGGAAAGAATTATTAATAGCGTGAACTTCAATATTATATAAAGATTCAATAATAATATCAACCAATACATTCTCATATACAGTAAAAAATAATATTCTCAAAAGTTTTTTCAATAAAATAGTCGCTAATATACTGTCCAGCCCATTTTGGCCTCTAAAAACAACTTCCTCAGCTCTAAAAATGATCAAAAGATTACTAATAAAATCACTAAAATGACCAGGAATACTTACATTACATCCCACACATATATAGGTTAGCTCTAACCCTAAATTAGAAGAAAGAACATCAGAAAACTCTTTGTTATTTTCATCATATGTTCCTAGAATAGCTTATAAAAAAGACAACTCATAAAACTCATTAGTGAAGGAATCATACTCAGGTTCCAATAGGTGGAACCCAATGTTCTTGGATTAATCAAATGATGTGAATCATTAAATTTGAGGTTATAAGTCATCAGAAACAACATAAAATTGAGTAAGAAAGAAAGTTCCCAGAAAATACACTTTCTCATAATGGGAAAATCCAGTTTTTCATCCGGACTCTGCCCAGAACATTCTCCAACTTCTGAAACCCTTAGACAGTTGACCTCATAAGAAACAAATTCATAAATAGATTGAGACATTTTATGAAATGAATGTGACTCACTCTCTAGAATGGGTACTAGGGAATGATTTTTCACATCAAGGGGAAGGATTGGGACCAGATTAGAAGCCTGAAGAAAAGTTTCAATAGGTTAGGGAATCATAATCTATGTGACCTTGAGAGGGAAAGAACCATACATATCTCAGATCTCAATTTTAAAACATTGATTTTTAGCAACATCAATCAAATCAAAACTGACCACATATTGATGTTTTTCAAACACAAAAGACTCCTCCACATCATCAATAGCATGGAGAGTGATTTTCCCCTTAGACACATCTATGACATCACCAGCTGTAGCAGGGAAAGTTCTCCCAAAGATGGTTGGTAATTTTTCATCACACTCCATATATTAGATAAGGAAGTCTATGGTTAGTGTTAGTTTTCCTACTCTCACTAATAGATCATCCACAATCCCTAAAGGGTGATTGAGTGATTTGTCAGTAAGTTGAAGAAAAATAGAATTTGGTTGTAAATATCTAAGACCCAACCTTCTAAATAGTGAATAAGGCATAAGATTGATGCTTTCTCTTATGTCACACAAGAAATTAAATTTCTCACATTAACTTATTTTTTATTGAATAATAATGTGGCTAGGGTCCTTCATTTTTTTTAAGAAAATACATTAATGGGATCGCACAACATTTCTTAATGAGATTATATTTTTCCAACTTCTTCCAATCATTTTTATTTATTAGAAACATTTTGGTAAAAGAAAAATATGAAGGGAGTTTATATAAGGCTTCTACAAATGTCTTGTTGACACTAATGTTTCGAATCATTTTAAGTAACCATAAATAGTCAGGTTTTTTGTTATTATTCACTATTTAAGGAAATAGATTATGAGGGGGATTATTTTTTAGAACTTGTTGATTATTCTCCTTATCCTCAATCACATTTTTTTATTTTCTTCTTTAATTAATTCCCACTTAATATTCCTCAGTTCTTGAACGTTTTCACATGTAATTTTAACATTCTGTTCATGTTGAACAAAGATGTCAAGAGTCTTAGATTCTATTTCAAGAAGATTTTACTTTCTAGATTCATTTTTTTCATCATTTTTTGTTTTCCAAAATTGTTGCTTACTTGTTCTTGGGTATGAAGGCCATATCTTGTGGTTACGGTAATGATATTCTCTATTGTATTAAGTTTTTAAGTGTTATTCAGATTTCCCATGTCCTTGTAACATTTATCCCTATCCATTTTAACAATTTCATGTTCTAAATTTTCAATCTTACCATATATTTCCTTATTAAATAAACTAATATCTCCCAAGACTTATTGTAACAGACCCTTTAACTCCCCTTGAGAATTAAAAGATTCATCCCCATATAAGTTTCAGTTATAAATTTTAGGGTGTGATTGGTAGTTAGGGGCAGTGGTCTATTTTATGACACCATGTTCTTTCCAGGACAAGGATGGCGAATTTTGATAACTAGAAGTGTACTGATTGGAGAATTGATCATTTTCCCCTGGGATCCTAGCTTTAAAATCTACAAATTTATCACTCTCATCAAAGATGGATAGGGAGATAAAAAGTAGGACAACATGTGTGAGCGTGGTCGAACATCCCACAATGATTACATTTCTCTATTAGGAACCTATCACTAATAATAGTAGTCGGAGGATTGACAAAACCACTATGGATGACCCTATTCCTAGAGAACTTGTGTTGATATTTTTGAGAAATCATGTCATACACATGTTTAAGCTCATCAATAATATAGACAGAAAAGTCACCCCCATAGAATTGATCAACTAAATTTTGGTTGTAAGGGGTGGAAGCATTATAGAAGGTCTCCATGAGTAGATGGAGAGCTAACTGGTGATTGGGACTTTGTCTATGTAGACTTCTAAATATATCACATTCCTCCTGAAACAAATCTCCCTAATCCTAGAAAAACATAGTAATTTTGTGCCTAATCCCAGAGGTGGTGTTCCCAGGATATAATATTGATATAAATTTAAAAAACACCTCTTCCCAGGTCTCAAAGTAATCTTTATCTATGTTCTGAAACAACGTTTTATCCTTCCCGATCAGACAAAATGGAAACATCATAAATCTCAACTCCTCCTCACAAATCTCTCTCAGAGGTAATTGTTTTACATCACTATAAAACTCTCTAATTAACTCAATTGAATCGTATCTGTAACACCCCGAGCTTCCAGGATACGCTTCTCATTCAGTAATGCAATAGCTTGCATTGTACGCAACTTCGAGTTCTGAAACACCGCGACTAATCAAAGTAGCCGTTATGAATAGTAATAACTACTTTTTAAAAATATAGAAATTTTATATTTCAAAATGGACTTCATTTTTTTATTTGTAATATCGAAATTATCCAAAGTTGAATTTTTTGTAATTTTCTGAGAACTTCCAATTTTTTATGAATAGTGAAAATTACTTAAAAACAACTTTTTTAATCAAAATAATTTATAGTGATAAATTATACTATTTAGTGTTTTTAAAGTATAATTAGAATATATTTTTACCATTTTATCCAATGGAGGTCATTATAATTAATTTAACATTGAAATTGGACATAAACAATTGCCAATCTTTTGATATAAATTGTTTCTTAAAAACACGCTATTGTTGTGACAGCGGGAATTAATTATAAAATTAATTAATGAAACTTATATGTTTGTAATTTTGTAAAATAGACATCCTTTTTGAATTCGTGATATCAATTATAGCTTAGGGTGAAATTTTGGCACTGTTCTGAAAAACTTCAATTTTTGATGAATAGTGAAACCACTAAGTGGTAGTTAAATAACTGATTTTTCGTTTAAATGAAATATTACCACTACTGTGTTTTGATTTTCAAAAATCCAACATACATGGTTTTCATTAAGAAGTAAAATGTGGTTCAATGAGATTAAAATAATATTTTGTTGAATAGTAACTTTTAAGTTCTTAATCGCGATTATAGGTAATTAGTGTAGTTTAAGGTAAAAATAATGTTTTAATAATATGAGATGAGCTTGACATTTGTCCTAATCCTATTGGATGAGTCATGGCCGACCAAGACAACCCATGGGTAAACTTCGGGACCCCATGGAGCCACTTTGGTTGGAAAATGGCATTAATATATATTTATTTAATGTTAAAATTAAATTGACACAAACATGAGTTGTTTTACTAAAACAGTTTTTAAGTGGGGTTACGCAAGTCAAAGTTTTGACTATAAATATTCATTAGAAAGATAAAAAGATTTCCTACATCATACTATTTTGTTTATAATTTTTAGACATTAAATAAATTAGATTATTTATGACATCATTATGATGCAGCGATGACCTCATTATTTAACGATTTTAATAAAATGAAAAGATAATGTACAATCCAAGGCTTACACTTGTCCAAAGACTATTGGATGGGTAGATTTAGAACCCTTATCACCTTATCCACTAAGTATATAAGTGTGGGACCATTAGAATCTGAAAATAATTGTATAATAATGTAAAATTTCCTTACTTTCCAAGAGTGCCCCTCCTCTCCTCTTATAAAAGGCCCCCACCTCTACCACCTCATTCACACTTTCAAGCCATTTGGCTCGGCCAACCTCTGCCCAAATACTCTCCCAACTTCCCCTCTTACTCCTAGAAGCCTAACTTTGGGCATAACTCTTCCCAAGGAATCCTTTGGCTCAAATCAAAAAGAGTTACCCGATTTTGAGGTAATGTCTTCTCTAATGTTGTTTTGTTTTATTTTTCTTCTCCAACCCCCCTAAACTCTTTTTATTCATTTCTTCTGTAACAACACCAGTATCCTCAATATACTAGGATGATGTTATAAGAATTATTCGAGCTACACTTACACACACCTACATATAATGGTTAAATAACATACGGTTTCTGTGGATGGAGAATTTATGTCTCACGAAACGATGATTGTTCAACACTCATATAACACCTTCAAAGGTGGCCATTAAGATGTCACTATATTTATATATTATATATAATATGTTTATGTTTTACTTATGCTTCTGTATTTCTCATTTATGGCATACTTTACGATTTCCATTATGGGTAAAATGCGATAATTTCATTTTAGGAAGTGCGGACTACCGCCCCCTCAAAGTGATTTGAATCGTTAATGCCATATGTGGGATGTATAAAGGATGGAGTAAATGGTATTATACACTATATTATACTGGAATTATGTTATACATTTATATCATTATGATTTCATTCCATTAAATACGAAATAGAAATGAATGTAGCGTTCATGCGTACGTACGGCTTACCGTCTCCATGAACGGTGCATTTCATTTCTTACCTCTAAATGTTAAGTAATATTATAAATGAATGTATATACTGGATATATATGATTTATATGACATATAAATCATGAATATAATTCTGGAGATAATGGATATTCTACCACATAAACAACTTGTAATTATAAGAAGTTTATTGTTGACTCAAGTACCAAAGATCGACAAAGCGACCGTTATTAACTTAAATAATTACATAATGTTCATATCATTGTAATAAGTGATATAAAAAGGATAATGAAATTTAAAATGGTTCTTAATAAGGTATATATTAACTCTAGTTTATTATTCAGGAGGTTAAAGAACGGTTGAGTCAAGTCAGACATGAGGTAAGGGAACTTCTTAACCCAATTTCCATTCTTTGGGTTAATCTCATACTTTCAAATTATGTCGTGATATTATTATGTAATATCTTGTAATTGTACTATATTTATGTGTACTTATAGTGAATACACATAATAGATCTATTTTATTTTAAAAATGGTCTTTGTAATGACTTCATCTCAATCTCCTTTCATTGAGGCATATTTGGTTTTATACACAACTTTCTTTTATACGGTGTATAAACCCCTTTGACATTTACGTTTATTCAAAATGAATCTTTTTTACGAAGTGTTTTGCTAAATGACAAAAGGGAATGTTTTTCTTTCCGTACTTATGCGGCGACAACGACTTCTTTGCCGCCGTGACCATTATTTGAGTTTCGGCTTCCTCTACAAGCCATTATTTTTAATGAAAAGTAAATACAAAGTTTTAACTTTCTTTTATTTTGGTATTGAAAATTGTTTTGAAAGCGTTTTTATTATATCAATGTGTTGTATTTATATCTTGTGATTGAAATGTGGAAATGTTATGTTTCCTTTATGCATGTTTTATGTGATATGATTATGTTATGGTTTATGATATGTTTAAACCTATTCATATGAGGAATGTATTGGACTTAATAAGTGACGGGTGGAGCCCTCTATAGCTCCTCGATGCATCGGTAGGTCTCATGAGACAACTAGACGTGGAATTGTCCGAGGCCCTTTCCCAATTTGATTTATGGTTTTGGCTGAGGCCTTAACCATTTTAGACGTCTTGGCCGAGGCCTTGACAAAATTTTTCAGAATGTCTGGCATTATACATTCCCTCATTAAGAAAGTGGTTATTGATATTGCATGTGATTGTTCGATCAGTAGAATATCCATGTGAAGAAGTGAATGGCATTATCTCATTTTACATTTTCCATATTATGTTGAAGTTCAAGTTTAAAATGCTTCTGTTTTAGTTATGCATTCCCTTAAATGCTAATTTTTATTTATGAAAGCTTCCGCAATATTGTTATCCTTACTGAGCATCTGAGCTCACCCCTTTCAATGTTTTAATATTTTCCAGGATGTGAAGAAGTATTTTATGAATGACCTGGAGGGATAGTCAGAAGAGGATATGAGTGTGGAAAATTGAGACTTTGTTATTGTAGTTTTTCACTTTATGATGTAATGTAAGACTTATGAATGTATCTAGTGTTTCCAAGGATACTAAACTAATCGGTCTTTAGAGACTTGATCTTTGTGATCATGCCAATGTTACGAAGTAATGCACCGACTCTGGGTAGCTGGGGTCGGGGCGTTACAGTTGGTATCAGAGGCAGTTTAGTACTAACCTTGGAAGCTATATTTAGATAAACTCTGATTAGAGCACATAGTCCAAAGATAGACTTTGAGGATTAGTATAGAAGAACTTCCTATAATTTTGTTATTGTAGAGATTTTGTGAGTTTACTGAGCAATACATCCATGTCTGGATACGAGCTAGTAGAGGCAGCTCTGGCACAGATGTACCTAGGGGTAAAACCTGAAAACACCGCTTTGAGCTAGACTCGAATGGGAACTGGTGCATGACAACGGGCCTTGTTGAACTCTTGGTTACGACACTCCCGGGGGATATGCTTAGGATAATTCTCATTTTCTTTACAAACCACTATGAACGGTTATGAGTATATACTTCCTCAAATAAAACCTTTTTATGATTATGGATTATATCTATAAATAGTTCAATTTATGTTAAGTATTTTACAAGTATGGAATTATGTATTTTGATTCATAAACTAATCTAGTTTATGCCATTGTTTAGAAATGGTGCCTAGTGGAAGGAATGGAAACCGTATCAATGCACGCACTCCGTGTAGGGATTTCCCTCCTGCTCAAGATAATTATTGTGGATCTGGAGATACAACTGGTGCTGATCAACTTATTTCCATACTGGGACAACTCACTCAAGTTATGAATAATAACCTTACTCGTATGGATCACCCTGATCCACAACGTGGAGGATCAATGTTAGACCGCTTCATGAGGCAACAACCACCAACATTTAATGGGGGTACAAATCCATTAGTAGCTGAGCAATGGATAAACTCCTTAGAGAAAATATTCCATGCCTTTGGGAGTAGCGAAAGGGAGAAGGTTGTCATGGCAGTTTACCGCCTCACTGGAGATGCCGATCAGTGGTGGTCGCTGATTCAAAACACAAAGGAAGATGATGACATATCGAATATGGAATGGAGGGAGTTCAAAGAGCTTTTCTTAGAAAAATATTTTCCTCATGACCATCGACCAGATATGGAAAGGCAATTTCTGAGTCTGAGGCAGAAGGAGGATGAGAATGTCGCAAAGTATGAGGCTAACTTTATAAGGTTAGCGAGGCATGCTGCCGATTATATACGTAACCCAAGGAATAAAATTGATCGTTTCTTTGATGGGTTAAAACCATTTATTCGTTGAGATTTAGTATCACAATCCTTCTCATCATACGAAGATATTGTCTCGTGTGCTATCAAAACAGAAAAGGAATTCTCTATGTCTTATGACAAAAAAGTAAAGCAAGAGAAGAAGAGAACGGTGGAACAAGAGACAGATAAAGGGAAAAAGGGAAAGAAGGATTTTCCATTATGTGATAATTGTGGGAAGAATCACCCTGGTACTTGACTAAAAGGAATGGGAGTTTGTTATAAATGTGGAGAAAAGGGTCACCAGGCTCGTGATTGCAAGGGAAAGAAATAGGCTATCAAAGTTGAATGCTACAATGGTAGAGAAATGGGTCATTATGCAAATAAATGTCCTAAGCGTCAGGGAAACTTACCTCAGAAAAGGCCAAGGGATCAAGGACAATCTTATGTTGTTACTACAGTTGAAGCATAATAACTAATGTATTGGTGATTTTGGACTCATAGATTATATTCTAGTTATTAGAATAATGTGATATATATATAAGGATTTTACTCCAGTACTTTTTGATTTCAGTAAGGTTTTAATATGATGAAGGTAATTATATTTTTAGTATGTGACAATAAGAGAAACTTTACTTTGTTTGGGGAATCTGATAAATTGATTTTGGAATTAAGAGACCTTTTAGAGAAAGTCTGGATAGAGGTATTTTGGATAACTATAAAGGTTGGAGTGGATTAAGTTGATCTTTGGATAGTATTGTTTAAGGTTAAAAAATTTATGAAGATTATTTTTGGAATATTATGATACTATAGTTTTAGGAAAAGGACAACCTGCAGGGTGGGGCATAACCCGTCGCGTCGGACAAAGCTGCAGGAATCGAACCCACAATCATAGTGCGACAGGGCTTTATTTCCTACCACTAGCCTACAGGAAGTCCCTAGTTATTACAAAATAATTTTACTAATCTAAATGGTATGTGTTAACATTTGTAACCTTATACAATTAGTATAAGTATAATATTTTTGAGTTCTATTATCTTTTGAGTGAAAGATGAGTTGAAGGTTGAAACTCTAATTGTCAAGAATAAATATATATATACCTATCTCTTGTTCAATGAATAAATTAATTCTTAAACTTTAGTAAAGGGATATTAAAACAAAAAAATGTGTTATCCTAATACCTTATGTCTTGTTGAACTGATGATATTTTAAATCAACATAGATTGAAGGCTTTGATGCCCTCAATTTGACAGTTGATTGTGATTGATGACCTCAATCACTCCCTACAAATATTTACGTTTTTCCTCCAATTATATGTCTCTAATTGCCACCAATGTTCTCCTAATCGAGATCATAATTGGGTGGTGACTTTTTCATTTCCCTTTCCCTCTTATTAAGGCTAAATTTTATTAATCTTATTTCCGATGTGGGTTTTCCTCAAAGGTATTTTCTCTTTTCAACCTTTCATTTTCAAATAAAAATTTCAAATTGCGAGGACGCAATTTATTAAAGGAGGGGAGAATGTAACACCCCAAGCTTCCAGGATACGCTTCTCATTCAATAATGCAATAGCTTGCATTGTACGCAACTTCGAGTTCTAAAACACCGCGACTAATCAAAGTAGCCGTTATGAATAGTAATAACCACGTTTTAAAATTATAGAAATTTAATATTTTAAAATGGACTTCATTTTTGTATTCGTAATATCAAAATTATCCAAAGTTGAATTTTTTGTAATTTTCTGAGAACTTCCATTTTTTTATGAATAGTGAAAATTACATAAAAACAACTTTTTTAATAAAAATAATTTATAGTGATAAATTATACTATTTAGTGGTTTTAAAGTATAATTAGAATATATTTTTACCATTTTATCCAATGGTGGTCATTAGAATTAATTTAACATTGAAATTGGACATAAACAATTGCCAATCTTTTGATATAAATTGTTTCTTAAAAACACGCTATTGTTGTGACAGCAAGAATTAATTATAAAATTAATTAATGCAACATATATGTTTGAAATTTTGTAAAATATACATCATTTTTGAATTCGGAATATCAATTATAGCTTAGGGTGAAATTTTGGCATTGTTCTGAAAAACTTCAATTTTTGATGAATAGTGAAACCACTAAGTGGTAGTTAAATAACTGATTTCTTCGTTTAAATGAAATATTACCACTTCTGTGTTTTGATTTTCAAAAATCTGACATACGTGGTTGTCATTAAGAAGTAAAATGTGGTTCAATTAGATTAAAATAATTTTTTGGTGAATAGTAACTTTTAAGTTCTTAATCGCGATTAGAGGTAATTAATGTAGTTTAAGGTAAAAATAATGTTTTACTAATATGAGATGAGCTTGAAACTTGTCCTACTCCTATTGGATGAGTCATTTCCGACCAAGAAAACCCATGCGTCAACTTGGGGACCCCATGGAGCCACTTTGGTTGGAAAATGACATTAATATATATTTATTTAATGTTAAAATTAAATTGACACAAACATGAGTTGTTTTACTAAAACAGTTTTTAAGTGGGGTTACACAAGTCCATATTTTGACTATAAATATTCATTATAAATCTAAATATATTTCCTACATCATAGTATTTTGTTTATAATTTTTAGACATTAAATAAATTAAATTATTTATGACATCATTATGATGCAGTGATGACCTCATTCTTTAACGATTTTAAAAAAATGAGAAGATAATGTACAATCCAAGTATTACACTTGTCCAAAGACTATTGTATGGGTATATTTCAAACCCTTATCACCTTAGCCACGAATTATATAAGTTTGGGACCTTTAGAATCCGAAAAGCATTGTATAATAATGTAAAATTTCCTTACTTTCCAAGAGTGTCCCTCCTCTCCTCTTATAAAAGGCCCCCACCTCTACCAACTCATTCACACTTTCAAGCCATTTGGCTCGACTAACCTCTGCCCAAATACTCTCTCAACTTCCCCTCTTACTCCTAGAATCCTCACTTTGGGCAGAACTCTTCCCAAGGAAGCCTTTGGCTCAAATCAAAAAGAGTTACCCGATTTTGAGATAATGTCTTCTCTAATGTTGTTTTGTTTTATTTTTCTTCCACAACCCCCCTAAACTCTTTTTATTCATTTCTTTTGTAACAACACAAGTATCCTAAATATACTAGGATGTTGTTATAAGAAGTATTCGAGCTACACTTACACACACCTACATCTAATGGTTAAAGAACATACGGTTTCTGTGGATGGCGAATTTCTGCCTCACGAAACGATGATTGTTCAACACTCATATAACACCTTCAAAGGTGGCCATTAAGATGTAACTATATTTATATATGATATATAATATGTTTATGTTTTACTTATGCTTCTGTATTTCTCATTTATGGCATACTTTATGATTTTCATTATGGGTAAAACGCGATAATTTCATTTTAGGAAGTGCAGACTACTGCCCCCTCAAAGTGATTTGAATCGTTAATGCCATATGTGGGATGTATAAAGGATGGTGTAAATGGTATTATACACTATATTATACTGGAATTATATTATACATTTATATCATTATGATTTCAATCCATTAAATACGAAATAGAAATGAAAGTAGCGTTCATGCGTACGTACGGCTTACCATCTCCATGAATGGTGCATTTCATTTCTTACCTCTAAATGTTACGTAATATTATAAATGAATGTATATACTGGATATATATGATATATATGACATCTAAATCATGAATATAATTCTTGAGATAATGGATATTCTACCACATAAACAACTTGTAATTATAAGAAGTTTATTGTTGACTCAAGTACCAAAGATCGACAAAATGACCGTTATTAACTTAAATAATTACATAATGTTCATATCATTGTTATAAGTGATATAAAAAGGATAATGAAATTTAAAATGGTTCTTAATAAGGTATATATTAACTCTAGTTTATTATTCAGGAGGTTAAAGAACGGTTGAGTCAAGTCAGACACGAGGTAAGGGAACTTCTTAACCCAATTTCCATTCTTTGGGTTAATCTCATACTTTCAAATTATGTTGTGATATTATTTTGTCCTATCTTGTAATTTTACTATATTTATGTGTAATTATAGTGAATACACATAATAGATCTATTTTATTTTAAAAATTATCTTTGTAATGACTTCGTCTCAATCTCCTTTCATTGAGGCATATTTGGTTTTATACACAACTTTCTTTTATACGGTGTATAAACCCCTTTGACTTTTACGTTTATTCAAAAGGAATCTTTTTGACGAAGCGTTTTGCTAAACGACAAAAGGGAATGTTTTTCTTTCCGTACTTATGCGGCGACAACGACTTCTCTACCGCTGTGACCATTATTTGAGTTTCGGCTTCCTCTACAAGCAATCATTTTTAATGAAAAGTAAATACAAAGTTTTGACTTTCTTTTATTTTGGTATTGAAAATTGTTTTGAAAGAGTTTTTATTATATCAATGTGTTGTATTGATATCTTGTGATTGAAATGTGGAAATGTTATGTTTCCTTTATGCATGTTTTATGTGATACGATTATGTTATGGTTTATGATATGTTTAAACCTATTCATATGAGGAATGTATTAGACTTAATAAGTGACGGGTGGAGCCCGCTATAGCTCCTCGATGCATCGGTAGGTCTCATGAGACAACTAGACGTGGAATTGGTCGAGGCCCTTTCCCAATTTGATTTATGGTTTTGGTAGAGGCCTTGACAAAATGTTTCCGAATGTCGGGCATTATACATTCCCTCATTATGAAAGTGGTTATTGATATTTCATGTGATTATTCGATCAGTAGAATATCCATGTGAAGAAGTGAATGGCATTATCTCATTTTACTTTTGCCATATTATGTTGAAGTTCAAGTTTAAAATAATTTTGTTTTAGTTATACATTGCCTTAAATGATAATTTTTATTTATGAAATCTTCCGCAATATTGTTATCCTTACTGAGCATCTGAGCTCACCCCTTTCAATGTTTTAATATTTTCCAGGATGTGAAGAAGTATTTTATGAATGACCTGGAGGGATAGTCAGAAGAGGATATGAGTGTGGAAAATTGAGACTTTGTTATTGTAGTTTTTCACTTTATGATGTAATGTAAGACTTATGAATGTATCTAGTGTTTCCAAGGATACTAAACTAATCGGTCTTTCGAGACTTGATCTTTGTGATCATGCCAATGTTACGAAGTAATGCACCGACTCTGGGTAGCTGGGGTCGGGGCGTTACAGTATCCTAGAAGACCATTGAATGAAAGATGTTGAGCAAGGTGAGACTGATTAAATTCATAGTTCATTGACCTTGGGGAAACCTAATACAATATTGGATAAATGATACATTTGGAATTTGAAACTCCCAAAGTCTTGGAAACAAGGGGATGGAACAATGGGATGTGGCACATTTATGTTTTTATTAACTCTATTATCCTGATTCCCCATTGTAATATTTTTTAGGAGAAGATAAATTTTTTTCTAGATAAGAGTTTGAAGGCTTTAATGTAACAATGAATTCTCTTGTGCTCATACAAAGTGTGATATCAGAGTGAGACAAGCATAACAAAAATGAACAGAAAGTGGAAAAATGTGTAAAACAACAGTAACAAGTAGTGGTAACAAATAGAACAAAAATAGTTGACAAATTAATTAGGGAATAAAATATTAATTTTTACAGTTTTCAATTTTTTTATAAACATTTTTTTTTATTTTTTATATGTGATTTTTTTTTAATTTGTTTTAGAAATGTAATGAATCATTCCTTCCCTACCTTAGTGCCAAAGACATTACCAGGACTATCATTGATATCAGTCAAATATTAAAATTAATAATCCTTCCCACTACTGTATATGTGGAATGTAGGTTCAAACCCACTGGGAAGGTGATTATGACCACTATTGTTCAATAAAAATTCAAAAAAACCCACTATTGATTGTAGTGTGATAGATTTTCAATTTTTAAAAGAAAAATATTAATTTTTTATTTCATTTATTATAGGCACAAATGAAACCCCACAAATGTTTTGTATTTTTTATAAAGGATAATATAAAATGAAACATGCAAAAAACATTAAGTAGCATAGATATAAGATGCTGATAAATGAACAATCCAGAGTAATATGACCATTGAAAAATCTACATTCTACTGGTTTTAAAAATATTCCTTCTCAAGATAGTCACTACAACTAGTACCACTAAAAATGAGTGGTTTATTTACCTATCCAAAAGATAAATCACTCAATATAAAAAATAATGGAGTTCACCACTCCAAGATTAATTAACTGTGAGAATTCTTGTTTGAAACAAAATGAAAAAATTAACTCCTTGTAAGTTCTGTAGTTTTCGTTTCAATTTAAATGATTAAGAAAATTAATCTAGAATCAGACTCACTGAATGATTGTGGAGTTCCAAGATTAAGTGCTAGTGGTAAGTTCATATTGAAAGTGTTCATATATGATCCCATAGATCAATTTGGATCACATTTAAAATTATAGTGAGGAAGAAGAAAAAATATAACCAGTAAACTCAATTTTACCCTCGAACTGAGAGAATTAGCCTAACATCATCTCTATTACAAATGAAGAAATCATTCTATTACAAAGAATGAAAGATGAAGTATAATATAAGAAGAGATCTCCCTCTAAAAGCTTCAATCGATGCTGCTTTTGGTCATCAGGTTTCCTGGGAATGGTTCTCAAAGAAGTTCTCCAAGATTCACCCATAGGTTCTCGCTCTTCTTGGATGTTAATGATCGAATGAATCCCCCCCCCCCACAAAATTCCCACTGCTCTACTTTTCTATCCTACTGTCAATTGCTACCTCTCACCCATTTCTTCCACCGACTTCAAATGCCCTTCATTTGTGCACCGCATACGTGCATTTTTTCATGACAGAAACATCGTCCTAGCTTTTACTTTGTAAATAACTCCCAATGAGTTAGTTCAACGTATTTAGATGTGTTTTTTACTATAATTTGATCCTAGAAAGGAATAAACTATCAAAACAGTAAAAAACAATGAAACATAATTAAATGATTAAAGTCATATTTTAAGTAAAATTTATATTACTTATCACAATGTTAATTAATAAATACAAATGTTGATAAATGTCATTTAATTAATTAAATATTATTATTATAGTAATTAATTTATTATTAAATAGTTGAGTTTTTCATTAAATATTATTTATTTGATTATTTAATTAATGTCAGTATTATTGACATTTAATTGAAATAACATAATTATATTCTTAAATTAGATTAACTTAATTAATTTTATTATTATTATTATTTTATAAAAAGATAAACTAAAATAAAATATATTTTAATTAGTTAATTTAATTAGTTTAATATTTTAGTATATTTATTATTCATCATTAATTTATTATAAACATTTTATTAATTTTATTATTCATTTTTTTGATTTTGTTTTAATTATTTTTTAGTTATTTCTATCTTAATACCCCACACCCAATTTTGGTGCAAGGTGGAATGGGGAATCTTCAGTTGCTTCTGCATGAAGGAAAATCTGCAACTCGGATCTGCCTCTTCCCATAGTACTGGTAGTGTGGCATCTTTATGGTGCGACGAATCCTCCTTCAATCTAGTGATGACGTCACATCTCCCCTCCCTCGCAGCTCATCCCCTCGGCTCGGTCATGACTCTAAATGGTGGTGGCTTCATTTGGAGGATAATCTTTCATGGGTGATCTTCACCCACAGATGACATTGGCTAAGAATGTTGGTCTGATATGAAGGAATCTTCATTAGTGGTGTAGGATTCATTAGATCCAATGATGAGACCACCTGGTGCCTCCTGTTCTGAATGGTGGATAAAAGGGTTTCTAGTCTTAAAATTTTTTTATGATCTGGTTAAAATCTATAGACATGTGAAGGAAGTGGGTGGTTCATGTTCGGGGTGGATAATCTAGCGGTAATGTAGGGGGTTCAGGAGAGGCTGTGGGGTGAGGATGATACAGGGTTGTGGGTGGTTTAGACTTTTTTATGTAGAACTGGCTAGAAAAAGTAGTACGGATTCTTATTTGAGTCTTTGATAGTGTTTGAGTGAGCAATGACTGTGGGTAAGGAAAAGGTGAGGCAGAAGATTGACGGTGAGAGATGCGATGGACCTGTGAGACGGGGATGTTGTGTCACAAGTGTTTGCAGAGATTTGGTGTGGGAAACTACTGTGGCACCAAGAGTTGTAGTGGAACCGGTGCTGTATGTTACGGTGGTAAGGTAGAGCGTTGAAACTATTGTGAAGGAGAGAACCGGTGGAACCATGAAAAGAATGTGAAATGGGGACAAGATGTGATATGGTGGTAGAGAAATGATACCTCAGATGGTTATGGTGGCAAGGAAGAGTGGTGAGATAGATTGAAATCGGTGAGACCGTGAGGAAAGTCATGGTGGACCGGCAAAAGGGAAAACGGTTTCACTGCAACACTGTAAAAAAACAAGAAAATTCAAATTTGATTAAAACAAGAAATAATATTCAAAATATATTTAATTTAAACTAAGAATTAATATAAACAAATAAAAAATTATGTAACTCAATAACATAAATAAATTTATGAAATAGAGAATGCTATAATTAAATTATTATTAACTTCTAAAATAAAATTGATTTTAATTATCCAATAATAAAAAAAAAATTAAATTATATTAAATAGATACTATAAAAAATTAAATTAATTATAGTAGACAATTAATTATCATATTATTGAATAATTTAATTAAATTAAGACATAAAGTTATAATGTTTAATAAATTTAGTTTATTTAAAAGCATCAATTTATAAATAATGAATTATTAAAAGAAATTTAATAATTAAGTTATATTATCTTAAATTGATCAATATTTAATACATTATATGTTAAATTCAGACTACATTATTTTTATGAAAAATATAAATTAATTAATTAAGTAATTGATGTTAAATTATTAAAAATGCAGACAAAAACACCAAACTAAATAAAATTCATTAGACTATAAAATTAATGTAAGATATAAATTAACTATTCTAAATCATAAAATACATGAATTATTAAAAGAAATATTTAATTAATTGATTTAGGTATAAAAATAAAAACGTACCATTATTTAGTAAAAAGTGAGTTAATAAATAAATTAATCATTACTAATTAATTAAAAATATGTGGCAAAACTATGTAAAATAATCCCACATCAATTCACATACAAATTCCTTCTTCAACTAGAAAGCACATGGCCCATATAACATCATCCCAAATCTTATAAAACATTATATATCAACATTAAACTTATGAAACATACCCTTCTAAACTGATTCTACACATTCCTACAATATGAAATCCTCCATCTTAGCCTCCTTAATTCTTTCTAACAAAGATGAATACACTAATACTTGATCCAAAAGTGAATAAGTATCAATATATTCAATTTTAGGTCAAAATTAATTAAATAATTAACTAAATAATATTTTTATAGTCATATCATAGATAATGATATGTTATATTTTAAATTTGAGGCATTAGCTAAGTTTTTTGTAACCAGGTTGATAGTGAACTGTGAAATCATAATCCCTAAACAATTCTATACAGCTTTTTGCCTTGTGTTAACATCTATTTTAGTGAATATATAAATTAAACATAAATTATCCATGTATATTTAACATATCTCTTAAGATATATGACATCTCAATATTTTTAAATTAAATAAAACTACAACCTGCTAAAGGTCATGTGTAGGATAATTATCATAATGTGGGTTTAATTGATGAGATCCATAGTTGATAACCCTATAACATCCCAACCTGAATCACCATGTATGAAATGGAATGACATGTAAACTCATGCATTCCTCCACACACACACAAGGGATCAAATTAACAATGAGGGTATAAACTGTAACCTTTAGGAGATTATACCATCCATTTTTCTGCACAATATAAAATTAATAACCAAAAGTAAAATAATATAAAATCAGAGTACGAGTAAAAAATGACATAAAATTGGTATGAATTAATAAAAAAACAATAGACACAAGAGTTAAAGAAGATAAATTTTTTTTTCCACCATAGAATTGATAATTTTTTGAAAATAAAGAAGCATATATAAATTAATAGGAGACTCTACATCTCTAAGCCTCGCCACATCATAGTCTACATAATCATACTGATCTATCATGATAGATGATCAAACAAGAACCCCAAATCAATATATTACTGCAATATGTTAGGGATGCTTAGATATATAGGTTCAGTGGATTCTTGAGCAGGGTTTCAAAAAAAATAGTATCACTACAAAAATGTGGTCCAGTACCAAAATTCTAATATTAAATTTACATGCATATCATAAGATCAAGAAAACATCACAATTAATATATTTCTTCACAACATGGAACAATATATCCAAGAACAAACAATATGTAAAAAAACATTTGTCGAGTGGTCATGAGCTAACCAAGCCACCAAAAATCATGATTATGCCTTTTTTAGTTTATCAATATAATGGTAATCATGTGATTTCCATAGTTAATGAGAATAAGAAAATAGGACCATAACACATATACTAGTGGCCTCAACGGATTCGGTCAGATAAATCCTCCATACTATCATATCGTGGCTCTATCTTGGGTTGAGCCTCTAGATCAGTTCAACCCATTAAATCCTCAAGTCAGTCCCCTAGGCCACTAAGTTCCAAACACACTACCTTGGGTTTGGCCACCCATACTATCATTCTTTTACCATGAATTCATGCCCATCATCATTTTCACAAGTTGGGTACACTCTCTCTCTAAGGGTCATAGATAACTAGATTATACACCTATATCAAGTACTATATATATCCATGATATCATGGTAACCCACATAACATGATATAGAATATGATTAAATAATATAATGGAATAACATCATGAGTATTAGTATTAATATGTATATATATATATATGGTTGTCATTGAACATGGAATAATTGGTTACACATCCATACTCATGGTATTAAACATCATAAAGGGTCTCACAGTCTACACACACCCAAAAATATAAACACAATCAATAATGGAAAACTTTTTATTCAAATACCGCTGTAAAATCAACTCAAAATTTCATAGATAATAGAGAGTGACATATCATCATGAGTCATATAAGATACATAATTTATCAAGGACAACATTATATATAAGTATAATTAATAATACACATGTAATAATCCAAATACATTTCCTCACATCGATACACAGACCACACACAAGAGATCTAGGAATATAATAAAGTCTTATGATATCTACGTCACATGGATTAAACAATCCCACATCAATGATTATATTTTGTTTAAGGAACTCATATGTGATCAATCCTTATCTATGAGTGTCCAGTTTCAATCCATGGAACAAGGGTCCTTCAGGTCCCTTGGCGCATTGTATAATTAAATCAAGAAAGGTTACATTTGTTAAATACGACTCATTAATTAAATTCAGGAACATGTAATGATTTAATTATACAATGTTTTGAAGGAACTTAAGGACCCTTCCAAACGGGTTTGATACTTGATGCCCATGGATGATGTGTTTTAACAAATGAATTTTGTAGAATATATGGAAACCTTAAGGTATGTTGTTGTTCAATATAAAATACAAGCCCTGTGATACCAATTTTGATTCTTAGATCCCATGCATCTGGAATTTGTACCCCTATAAAACTAAAATATTTTATTATCACATGAGTTTGATTAGGTAGCCTAATAGATAATTCTATCCTTTTCCACTTCTATAGATATATCTACTGATGATGATATTCCATGATCTATTATGTGTTCACTCATATTCCTTTATTTCATATGACTATTTCTAAAAACATGTTGATCATTCTTAATAGTGATCACTTTTGGGTACATGGGTATCCCGTGAGACACTTTGGGGTGCTTTATGCCATGTTTATTATTTTATATCTTATTAATCCATGTAAAATTATGATCACATGTATAGTATCTCTCTACTTATACTCATCATGTTATTTTACTCTACTATTTCATCCTAATCTCAACCATGTTATGTGTGCTACCATGCCGTCGAGGATTTTCTTTGTAATTGAAAGAGGTGGAATGTTATATGATGTGCATCCCTTATATTGTGATGGTAAAGGGCTAGTGATGATGAAAATGAAGGACCATAGAACTTGGAAGGTACATGATGGTTTAGGGACCTAACATGAAATAATGTATTAGTTGTATGATAGCTTGAGGTTCTCACTTGTGGCATGGGTGTGTTATGATGATCTGGATGCCTATATTATGATAGAGTAATTATACAATAGTCATGGGGCCTGATCCAACGAAATTCCATAATGGAATTTGTATTTGATTTGTGAGCATAGTGCCTTTTTTGTTATCACTTTTGACACTCTATTACAATCCTTTCAGCATGAAGCCTATGCAAGTGTGACTAAGGTTTGTGGTGTCCTGGTTATTTCATGGTCGCTCTACAAATGAATTTTTATTACTTGTCTGTTTTTTGTGGTACTATTCTATTTTACACAATTATATATGCGCTATTTACATTATATTTATCTTATCCAATTCATGTACACTACATATTATCAGTTGTAGACTAGACAACATTGGTGGTGTGCTACTGAGTTTTACTAACCCCATTCTCAGGTTCCCATGACACATTAGTACATGACTATCACTCAATTATTATAGGTACATGTTTGGCCAAGGCCTATGTTTGATAATCCTTAATGATATATAATTATGATTTAGGAGATTGTGGTGAGATGAGGATTTATGTTCTAGAACTCCAATGCAATTTTATACCATTTTATATTTGTATACATGATCATCCCAATAGATGATCATCTATTTACATTTTTTAACCTTGATCCTATTTCCCCGATATTAATTCATGTGGATTGTTTTTTATTTTTTAATTTACACTCTATTTATATATTATTGTAATTTTATTTAATCAACTTTTTATTTTCAGTCTTATCGATTGTATAATATTTAAATGCTTCAACTTAGTAACCTCCCAACTAGTTGAAGACATATAGTGAATGGGGAGGTGAACTTGAGGTCATATGGATTCTATCTTTGTCCTTATGATTCCATTTGGGATGTTAAAAATTGGTATCCATTAAAATTATGTACTATATTTTGGAGTTGGTTTGTTGGATTCCTAGAAATCATTTTGTGGTTATGATGAAACATGGACTAGTGCTTAACAAACACCATTTCTATGTGATGTACTTATTACGAGGTTATGGGATTTATGATTTTGGTTTGTGTTGATATCAAATTTATCTCACCTCATATAACACACATAGATTTTTTGTTTATGATGTCATATGGATATAAATCATTGATGAATGAAAAGTGGTTCCATATTCAAAATATTGTTTTTATAGGTTCTAGATGACATATTTGTTGTTTCTGTCTGATCTTATTGACATGTACATTTTTCTACATCTAATAGTATTTCATGTGAGTATATGATTTGGAAAACCTAGATAAACATGATGATGTAGAGAGTTAATAAAATTATAATGTGTTCTCTCTATGTACATAAATTCTGGTTCTCTATTCTGTTCAGTGTAAATTATAAATTAATTAACTAATGAACAATTGATGAGTATACAATAGATATATCTCATTGATTAGGGTTACCATAATAATAAATATGATGTTTTTTATATAACACCCGGTGTTATCATGTTTATCCAAACCAACTACCAAGGGCCAAACAATTTGTTTTGTCAAAGATTAAATCCATCATGGCATTTCATTAGATATTTCTGTATGTTTCATGGGTGGTAACCCATACAAAAACCTTGTGAGGGTTTTATGAAATACCTAGTTCCCTCTAAACATGACCATAAATACTATTGATTCTTTTTCTCATGCTATATGAAGCTATCCCAATTGAAGTTAATCCTTATAAAGAAAAGGTTAACGTTAATTCTATAGGTGTGGTTTTCACTAAGAAAAGTGTTGTATTAATTGAAGTATTCTTTAAAGGATTACTGGAAGTTATTCCTTGTTTCTATTTAATATGGGAGTATAAATCACCTTGAGTTCTTGTGTTTATGGTACAAGATTTTTCTATGGAGTGATTGGATACTCTTTTATTGAGGTTATAACTATGGGTTGAATATCCTATTGGTTTATAATGAAACTCTCATTTTTTATTGAGTGAAATATTAGGTGGTTAGACATTTGAGGATATATTGTCTGTAAATTATCCTAAAAATCACTGACACACATGTTTTGGGTGGTGTTTGAGGAATCTAGATCAAAAAGAGATGCTTTTAATAAATAGGAGCACCATGTGGGATTTGGTTTTGAAGAAATGCACCATATCTAGTAGACATTTGGTTGCACATGAATCCTTATTTTTGATCCACGACTCATGATAAAATCATTTTTTTAGTAATAAATATTTTTTCCATCTACACTATAAAATACCCAATGTGTGATCATTCTTTTTGTGGTTGGTCACATAATAAGTTAAACTGATGATGTAAGATGGTATGTTGACCGATGAAAATTATTTGAGTTCTATAGATGTTCTTAGATATGTTATTTGTGGTAGCACAATAACATTTTTACTATACAAAAAACCATTCAACTAAAAAAAATGTGTTTTCTTTGAAGATCATTAATCATGGTGGTGGTGAGCTTAATATGATTTGATATTTTCCTTTGGAGGAAAATAGCATTGAATAAAAATACATGAACCATTTGTGGTCATCCAATGGTTGTCATAAATGAAAATTCTATGGTATATTTTGAACCTTTCATGAGGGGATAATAAACTTATAGATGGTGGTTGTAACCAATGCATAAGATGATAGATAGAGTTACACACATTAAGAATTTATTTTTGAATATAGTGGAATATGTTTTCATAAATCTTTGTTTTTTGGAGTTATAGCATGTTTATTGATAATCAATTCGATGAGACGATCATGTTTCGTCATTGAGATCAGAAATATAATGTTCTAGTGACGGGGAAAATTATTGTGGGAATTGTGACGTGACATTATGGATTCACCTATGATGTGTAATATTTTGAGAGTCATATATGAAAAACCACTCTTGAGTAAAATATCATGTTTTGAGAAGTAATAACTATGCACAATCATGGTGACTCTAGAAGATTAATCCATAGAGGACATGAAAGTTTATTCTTTTATGTTTAATTTATATTGTAGGATTAATATGTGGAACTATGTTGATAAATTTTGTGGGATATTTAATCATGAGAGAGATTACTGTGTTATAAAAAGTTTTCAGGTCATTGGTTCCCTGATGTATAGTAGGGAACCATGTGGGTGGTTAAAGAGGTTTATAATGGAATTAAAGAAATTATTTTGGAACACATTTGGAATTCTATAACGATCTGATTTAATTATTACTATGAGTCATAATTCCTTATGATCAATTTTTTCAAGAGTATCCAATTATAATGTGTAGAATATTTTTAGGAAGAGAGGTAATAAATTTCTAATTCTTATTCCACATGAATGTGAATGCGTTGGGTTGGAACTAGATTGATCCTTTAGTTTTGTTAAAGACAATGATAAAAAAAATAAACCAAAAACTTTTAGGAAACTGACACTATCCATGTGTTATGTCGGTCAGTGAGGCTCATTAGGATGGTTTAGAATCTGGAATGTTATGTCAGTGTTGAAATTTAACTTTTTTTTAATGTGATATATTTTAATGGGTAAAACCTTGTTTCGGTGCATGTTTAATGAGGTAACCCTTATGATGAATATTTCTGAAGGTTACTTTTGGGAAAAAATTATAACAAATAATATTAAAATGATTTTTCGGTGTATAAAACATCCATAACCCTATGTTTGGGTTCATTTGAGGAAATTATAGGTTAGAGGAATTACTTTCATTTATGTATGGTTTATTAGTGTGACTGATAATTTTAGTAAAATATGTATAGATGAGGTATAACTAGAATTATTATTTGATGTTGGGGATGGTAGAATAGTACCATGTTAATAACATTTTTTGGAATGTTATTCGATCAATGAACAACTTTTTTGGTTTTTATTGTATGATATTTCTATGGTTGGAGCACCACTGATTGGGAATCACAATTGGAATCAGAACTGTCATTATGGTGAAACTAACAGTTTTGGGAAAGTCTAGTAGTTTATATCGTGAATTCTAGGATATGTGGGTCTTTTGAGGACCATCATGATGTTTTTTAGGATGAATCTAGTCATTATTCATGGGTTCAGTTTTTTGACCATAGAGACGTGTTGTGGGGGCGTGGTGGACAATTAGGAGTAAGTGTAGCCTTGAAAAAGAATTTTGTGAAAAATGATGGAACAAAAATAAATCCTTATGGATGGTGATACTATCAGATTATGTTATGTGTATCATATTCTTCAACAATTTATTGAGTACAAGAAGAGTTATTGTTGGGAGATTATAACAGCTGTCATCATTTCCTATATAAATTTCATGGGGAAAATAATGTTTTCCAAATGGTGGAAAGTTATTTTCTATAATTGGAGGTTTATTCTATAATCTGATTTTTTTTAAAACCTCTATGATAAGTTTTTTCGAAATTTTATACGTTTCTGGTGATTTGGGAGTGATTTTGGGTGAATTTGAGGGATTTACTGCATTAAAAATGTGTTCTAGAAAGGATTAACATTGTAACGATGTTTTTCCCTTTATAAACCAATGTGTTCAGACACCCGTGCAATTTTTTCTAAAATTTTCATGATGTAAAACATGTCTTCATATTGAAAAATGATCATAGGAAATTATATATTTCTTCTTAATGGACGGTATTTTTCCATAACCTCATATTACATTCCGTCAAATTCTCTCTGATGATTTTTACAGGAATAGAGGGTTTTGGTCTCTAGGATATCCTTCGGCCTTGTTCGTTCACTAATTAAAGATACATTGGTTGTGATGATTCCCTATTGGTATATATTATCATTTTAGATTCAATGATGTTTTAGGGAATGAATTCATAAGAGTGTTACAGAAATTCTATATATAATTAGTCATTTATCTAATAAGGATATTGGAAATGGTATGTTCATTAACATGTATTCCTTTCTCATTTTAATTTATGGTTCCTTATAATAAATTCATAAAATACAATTTATTTATAATAACTAATTTTGGAATGATTTTGCATGATATTGGTACTATTTTAATTTGAATATGGCCAAATTTTCATGGGAAACATTGTAAATTATGTTGTCCATTCCTTATATTGAAGTTGAATTCTTTTTAGGTAGGTGGTCCAAGAAACTCTACCTATTGGTATTTATGTCTATTCATTGTCATGTTGTATGATGGTCACTAACTTTTACAAATAACCAGGATAATAATAATGAGTTATGAATAATAATAAAAACTAAATTAATTTTTGAGTCTTCAGTTGTATTTAATTACAAGAACAGTGAATTATATAATTAAACAATCTACAATGTGCCTTGGTGGACCCTTGTGTATTAGATTAATACTATATAATGATACAAAATCCATGTTTTCATATGAGTGACTTTGACTATATGGACATGATCAGGTGTCTCATGGTGGTACATGATACTTAGATCCTCTGAGAACATGTTTGTTTACAAGATCACATGTGTTTGGTGATTGTTGTAATGTGAGATCATGTATACTAATTATGAAATTTGAATACATAGGTATCCAGATAAAAAATGATCTCACTAACCACATGCCAGGATACTTATAATAATATTGATATTCAATGATCCTGTATGTGTACACTCTTTTGGGACAATTTCAATAATATTTCCTAAAATTACAAAATATAATATTTAAAGGCCATGTTTTCCAAAATTAATAATTTATTAAATAATATAAAAATAAATTATTTACAAAATAACCACTTATTCAAAATAAAAAGGAAATCATTAAAAAAAGAAACATTGGAAAATGTTCCCTTGTTGAAACCATAAATAACTATTAAAAGATGGTATATAAAAAAATTTAAACTTAATTCTAATAAAAATACTAAACTCAACAATAAAAAATAATCCAATTTAATTAAATTAAATCTGATAATATACAGTATTTTAGTCAAAAAAATATGATTACTAAAACATTTATCAATATATTTATTTCATCAACACATGACATCCTCCTTCCATTCTAATCAATATCCATATCTTTCTAAAAAACCCTTTAAGATCAAGTGGAACTGCCATATGATTTCTCATATTAGAATAAAATAGTGATAAATAGAAGGAGGATATTTGTAGGGGTTATAAACCTATAAGTATTTAAACAGATAAAATGTACCATGAGGTATCCATAATAAATGGATATAAAATAGGTGGATGAATGTGGCCAGATGATATCCTAAAGGCCAAAGCCCTATATTCCAATCCAAAACCTCATAGGGGTTTTAATGGGAAAAAATGAGGGTTCTGGACAAAGGGAATCACTTTAAAGCATTGATAAAACTAAACATGAGTTATTCACATAATGAAAACAAGTCTCACATAATTCAAATCTTTCATGAAAACTCAATTGATAATGACCCTGATGGTTCAAGGTGGGACACATAGTGTCAGGCTGTGAATCCTTCATGTAGCACCATGTTGCTGAAGAAACCCATTCGGATTTTACCTACCTCAATCTAGGTCCATCTCAAAACCACAATACATTTATTTAAACATCCATTACAGGCATCCAAACCATTAGATTATGGACTCGATCTTTGGTTCTAAAAAATTACCATCCACAAAATTGAATGACATAATTTTACCCATGAAATATAAATCTATAATGATGTTAGAAATTAAAAATCCCATAATTCATCATAATGAAACAACCAAGCCCCTTAAAATAATCATCATAAAAAACAACGAATTCACTATTTAATTTTGTAGCATAAACAAGTGGGTCAATAACTAATCTTATTTTCAATTTGTGAAAACATTAATCACATTATTTTATCTAGATGAGTTGAACTCCTATATGAGCTAAGATAGTTTGTGGTCCAGATAATAGAGATAAGTTTTCAATAAACAATTCATATTATCCCACTGGTTTATGAAAAAATTACATATGAGTGACATTTTTAGGCCATGGACATTCTTCAATATCATTGGAATTATAAAGATCCACAATTGTTCTATATATTTTTAACAATTGACTATGAAATAAAATATGTGGCAGTCAAAATTCATATTTACTGAATTTTCAAGGTAAATTATTTTATTTTATGGTTTTAAAAACAATCAAAATATTTTCACTTGATATTCATATAATTTATAGTATAGCATAATATCATCTAAAAACTCCACAAATAATTTTCCATATACTCATGGGAAAATTTATTCATTAAATCTAATAATACAATCGGTACATTTGTTATCCAAAATGGAATAACCACAAACTCTTAATGAACGCCATTATTATTGAATTTATTCCTTATAACATCTTCAACCTTCACATTTTGCTGATGGTACTCATATCTTAGATCAAACGTCAATAAATATTATGCAACTTGGTTCTAATCAAAAAATTAATCAAAATTAAATAACATCAACCTATTTATAACATATTTATATTGAGTTATATATAATCAATAATAAGTTTTGTTTAACCTTCATTGTTTCTTAAAAACATTACGGGAGTCCCCCTAGTGAAATTCCAAAGATCGATGATTCACTTATTAATAATATAGATTTATTTATTTCAAAATTATAACAACTCTTCTAAATACAATTGATATGTAGGTTTTGAAATTTGATTTTCATGATAAACTAATTAAACTAAAAACCTCATCACTTGATTAAGAATAAGAGTATTAAAATAATAATGAAATAATTCAAGATATTCATTTAATACTAGAACATACCCAATTTTAAGAGCTCATTTATTCAAAAAAAATTGTGAAAGAACATTCACAACCATCTTTTATCACGGTTTCAGATTATTGATATGTTATCAATGGTATGAATTAATTAAAATATAAAGAAGTAAATGAGTCTAAAAATTTTATTTATCTCTCTAATATATATTATAATTTTAAATTGAGAGATAATCCACAGAGAGAATATCCTCAAATAGAAAAATTGGAAAGAAAACAAGGTTTTTAGAAAAAATAATTCCACTGATGATAACATTATGATATCAATAAATTAATGATTCCATTAAAATACACCCCAAGGATTTTTAAAATCATTTATTAACTTATTTATTCACTTGGTTTTTAAATTTTAATTGAAAATTACTTATATATAAAAGAATTCATGAATCAAAAATAAATAAATACATTGTTGTAGTCTGAAGAAACACCAAATAAACATATAAAAATATAATTTGAGTGTCCAAAATATAACATAGTTTAGTAAAAAACATTTGTACAAATTTCTTCATTTTTTGAACATAATGATTCTAAACTTATATAACTAATTGTGGAGAATAATTCGAATAATATTGCAAGACAATATAATTAAAAAAAATTAGTACCTTCTTTATATTACTAGTCTACCCATTACCATTTCTCTTTTATTTATACGCATGGTCCATGTGTCCAAGCATTACAAATTTTATAAAAGTATCCAATCACTAATTTTAATCTACTGAATGATTATTTCCACACATGTCACAATAATGTAATTGAATTTAATCATTATCTGGTTTCTTCAATGAATTCTTTCAGATTTCCTACCATTTTTATCACTTCTTATATTTATTATTGTAATATTATAAAAATATCATTTTGAAATTATATTAACACCACATAATTTATTTATATCATTCAAATTCATGAGTAAATTGATCCCCTCATAAATATAACATAATTTAGGGGTAATGTCGATCAAATTTACTATCATGGTCTAGACTAATATTTATTGACTAATTATCCAATAATGTAAAATTAGATTCATAGGTGGAATCATAATCCTCCTCATTTAATTTTAAATAGAGGTATTAATTTTCCATTATAATTAAAATATCTTTAAGAAAATACTATACCTCGAATAAATATTTAAATATGATCCACTTTGTGTCATAAACTTTTTCCTTTATCTATGTTTTATAAACCATTGACAACGGTTGATTGGAATCACATTAAAAATGATAAATAGAAGGGGTTGAATTCTTATATTCCAAACATCCTAGAACTTCAAATAATTTATCTCGATCATTGATTAATTATTCATTTTTTCACTCGATCTGACAATGCACTAAAGTCTAAAGGTAATTTCTTTATTAATATATATATATATACATACTATTGACATGTGCCTTTATGAAGGATTCAATTATTTTATTTCATAATTTCCACCCTATATAGCTGGCACGAACAAATTCAATATTTATTCAAACTACTCTGTTCCAACCATTATAGGTTTCTGATTCAAAAGGTTGTTATCCTCTAGATTTCGTAGTAAATTAGCTTCCTTATTTCCAATATGAAGAATCATTATAAAAAAATATGGACTAGATGAAGGGAAATTTAAATCACATAATTCTATATTAATATAATATAACCATAAATTAAATTCTTCTTAAACATTCAATTAACATTATTATCGACCAAAAATTTATGTAAACTATTTTCCTCAAACAACCTATAATAGGTCATTCTATAAATAACCAATAATTTCATGATTTTAATAAGGTTTATGGTATATTATATTTAAATCATCTTTAAATTTAAATATTTGAGTGAATTTTTTTATACATTATATGAAATGTAAAATGACCATATAGTACCCACTTTTTCTAAAAAACACCATTTTTTATACATTCACACTTACTTCGTTCAAGTTAAATAAAATTTTGAAACTATGAATTAATTAAATTTTATACTCATCCATAATATATGAGAAAAATTATTTAAAAAAAGATATAACCAAATAATATTATAATATTATACACAATAAAAAATAGACATGTTATATCATTTTTAGAATTGTAAAATTCATATGAATGTTTTCCTTTTTCACAATAAACATTTTTTTTCCAAATATCCATGAACTATTAAATGAACTCAAAATTATTATTATTAATGTTCATGAATAATTTCATATGATTTCATATTGTAAAATTTCTAAGAATAAGTGTTTCTTGAATAACATGAAAATAAATTATTAATATTTCTTGAAAACTATCCTTTCACATTTACTAAAAAAGGCCTTAAACATTGGATAAAAAGAAAATTTCATTTTCTTAACTTTTGAAATATAAAAAAATTCAATTATAAATAATAAAAATAATATTATTAACATAAAATGTTAAATTATTTTTATATTAATACATATAATATTAATTATATTATAAACAGTAAGACATATATTTCTCATTTTTTCAGGGAGTAAATTATCACTGGTTAAGTCCATCAATTTACCCAAATCATTTTAGACCTGTATTGGGATCATCCAATATTAGAGATATTTTTTGATGACCTGTCATTATTAAAAATATTTAAAGAACCACAAAATAAACAAAACAAATATACTATTCATGTTAATCATAAAAAATTTTGGAATTGATTTTCAAACCCATAAGAAATAACCCCTTTTATTTTCTCATAATGTTGAGAAACCATTTCTGCTTCAGTTGAAAAACATTTTAAAAATAAAAAATATAAAAATAATTTGAGAAATATTTTCTTAGAAAATAACCATGACAAATTTTATATATGTTTTGAAAATAAATAATGACTCGGATAGTGGTAAAAATTTATCAAGTCATATAAGTTAAAAAACATTCATTTTTAACTTTATGAAAAAAGGTCCAAGATGTGAATGAAAAATGGTTCAAAGAATCATTTTTAAATCAGTAAAATAAATGTAAAAAATTTATTATACATGACCATTAAAAATAATTTATATATAAATAAGAACATAATTAGATCATTTTGACTAAAAGGGAATTGAAGGAAAGAGAGTTCAAATGAATAACATAAAATAATATTATAATAACAATCCCTTACCTTATTTCCTATACAGCATCATACATTCTCTAAATCCTAAAATCGAAATTATATTAGATTTTTTATATTCTTAGTATCCATTTCATGTTAATTTAATTATTATTATTCATAAAATTTAACTTATTTCCATGTTTTATTTATTGGTTAAAATGGTTTAGTTTATGTACAATGGTTTTTGTTATCATTTAGTTTATAACCCTAAAACTACATCAGTGCATTGACCCTGGGAATAAAGTTGGACATTTTTTGTGAATAAAATAAATGAAAAACAAAAAAATCATTGGGAATGAAGTAGTGGCAACTAAGGTAATTCACCCATACAAAATCAGCACACTCATGGGGAAAGGAGGTCATATTATAATAAATAATGAGGGGGTTACTCTAGAAACCCTTTATTGAATAGAAATATATAACATGATTACCTTAAAATCATGTATGGTTCATGATGTCTTACTTAATATTGTCCACATATTATTATATGAGATAAAAAATATACCATGGATTACCTTACCTCCCTTGGAGGTAGTTGCTGATAACTGGGGAAGTTGTTTCATTCTCAAAGAGTGTAATATTAGAGGAACAAAAAAACTTATTCCCGTTAATCAATTCATTATCATATTCCTTAAGAGAATATACATATCCATATATGTTAAAAAATCAATAACCACTAATATATAAGTGTCACATACAAAACTTCCAACTCCCATGATTGATAGGTTGTAGGAGCTATCATAATTTATCTTGAATCCATTTTAAGGATTCCTCTAAACTCATATACCAGATAGATCCATTATGTGAGGAGAATACATAGATATTATACCACAAATAATAATCCTCAAAGAGTATAAATTGTTCCCAAATCAATAGATAACCACCAAGGATGGGTCTTTAAGGCTAAATAAGAGCATCTAAAACCATTCACCCATGCTTTTTCTTAGAATCCCAGATGCACTAACAACAATCCAAAATCACAGTGTCTTAGTTCATTCATCCCAATGTGATATCCTCCACCCCATGAAACCAAGAATGATAAAATATACCAAAACTTACCTCTAAAATATCAATGCCAAAAATACACTCAAATCAACTCCACACATCTCTATCCCAATTACCTTAAAATAACAAGTGATCAATATATTCTCCTTTTTAGTATCATCAAAAATCCATATAGACACATCATGAATTCATTTACCTTTACTACTATTTTTTTATGTATAACATGATTCCAGATATGAAAATTGAGGATACAAAACAATATCTGAAATATCATTGCACCAGAAAAATATTCCCACACTTCTGTTGATATTAGCCTGGTTAAATAATTGATATTGCTTGGATGAGAATGACCCTAATGATGCATAAGGGAACATAAATTTATCTTGTTCTAAATAAATCTATATTTTGTTGAATACATTACAATGATGTGTGTTAAGAGTGTCCTCAATTAACATAGGATTAATGGAATCATAAAAAAGAGGATTTTAGGGGTAGGGAAACCCAAAAAACCAAGGGGAACACCCACCACATTTTTTCAAGTAGGTAGTATCACCGTATCAAAAAATCCACCTGGACTATCATAGATTCTTTTAAAAATTTCCAAATAGCGTCTTCCATATGCTAGAGACCACCCCACTATGGTTTCTCAATTAATAATTGTATTCTCACACAGACAAAATTATCCCCAAAATTACCGACCTTCCAGTTCCTCCATTACAAATTTCTATTAAATGTTGTTTATGGTTTGAACACAATTTTGAAGACCAATTCCCATTGATTCCATAGGTTTTTCCATTATTAACCATGATACTGAGGGTCTTTAACCATCCATATGAGATTCTCAAAAAAGGAAGGGAAGATTTTATCAATGTTACTGACCACTATTTTTGTGACTTTGGAAACTAAGGTAACATTTATTACTATGGATAATAGAATATAATTACACAAAATGATAGATACCACAAAATAATTGAATTTATACTTTTAATTAAACATGTATCTTGTGTTTTTTAAACTAGTATCTCATAGTGACGGATATGATTACATACTAGAGAAATTAGATCCCCCTTATAGTCCAAATAAATTAATTTTATGTTAATTCTCATCAGGTATTCAAAATTATTTGGTCTAATAATTGAATAGGATTTAAATATATAAATAAAATTCATTTAATAATTGATTCATTGTCCACTCAATAAGAGACACTCATTGAAAATATTAATTATACCTTATAAAAATCTTATATTTTCATTAATGAAGCAAAAAATATCATTATAAAAAACAAGGTCAGAAATTTTATTAATGTTACTTCATCGTCTTAAAGGGAGTATAAAACAATTAACAATGAAAATATAAATTTTTTCTTAATTATTATTTCTAAAAAATGAAGAGACTAAGATAAATTGCCTCCCCCTTATATATTACTAATGTAGATGTCCATATGTTCCAATAAACACAATTTTTATTTTTATGACAAGCAGAAAACATATAAAATAGATAATATTTTAATTTTATAGATTCATGAATATTTTGAAAATTTCATTTTTATTCATTATTTCCATCCCTGCGACCGTACTTATAAAGTAAAAATGAAAAATGAATCAGGTTGTTTTGTGGTAGTGGTATTCCACATGGACTCACGTTAAATATTACCAATTTCTGATAGACCAAAAGTGTAAGATGGTAACTAATATATAATCATTTTCAAATAATAATTATTCCATTAATTTCATATATAATCATATTTTCATTCATTTTAACTAGAAATATTATCTTGGGGTAAAAATAAAACACATAACTTCATAGAGGTGGTAGTCCACACAAACATATGATAGATGTTTTCATTTCTCATAAGAAGGATAATGAGATGAAAAGTAGTTTAAATATTTTCGAAATAACATTTAAATATATTTAATATACTGATGTAATTTTTTTATGTATGGTTGAATAATATTTTTTGGAGATAGAGGATAAAATATATGTGAAATAGGTCAGTTAGGACTTACATATTCTTCTACGATATCATTCATTAGCTTACACATTAACCCTACAACGATTTTTCATTTAAAATACCATGAAATATATGAAGTTTATACAGTTTTTGGATAGAGATTTTGATAGTTATTTTTGTAAGTAGAATTCTAAAAATTTGTTGGAATAGAAGACTAGAGTTTCGCTTTTATAAGTTAGTGGAGTGACATACATTAACTTCTTATAAATATTTAAATATTATAATGTCTTAATGATGAAAAATTTCCTCCAAAAATAAAAATTAATTATTATAAGGTGATAAATATTAAAATATATTCATCCAATAATTTTTAGTTTCTTATTTGTCCTTGTACTCATTTGTTTAACGTAGTTAACCTGATTTCATCTAGACTATAGTGAAAAATATTTACCCAAATTGTAATTCTAAAAGGCCAAATATTAAACTGAAATCATTATTTAATTAGAACCTCTTGATTCCAAATATAGAATTAATTTTTTTATATTTAATTTTTAGAAAATTTATAAATTTCTTTTAATTTTTTTTCAACACAAAATGGAAAATAGTATTGAAACAATTGTGTTTTTAAGAGAAAATTTTAATTATTCAAAAAGAGAATTCAATATTGATTTTTCTTAATTTATTTAGATAGTTTTTAATCAAATATATTTTTCATCACATTAAAATAAAAACCAAATTATTAATTTATAATTTCTTGATATAATGTTAATAAATTATAGTTTATGAAAAATCATCATTTTCACTATTCATTAAAAATTGATATTTTCAAAAACAATGAAAAATTCATTTCTAATATATAGTTGATATATTGACTAAAAACATAATTAATTTTAAATAATTAAAATTATAAAATAAATACATTTTTTGTTAATTAAAACCACGTAATTCATGGAAAAACAATGAAGTTAAATAATACTATTATTTTCTGTTGAAAATATTTTTAAAATAATTTTCATTCAAAATGATGATTATAAATATTTAAAATGATTAATTATTATTCATAATGCTGAAATAATTCTATTATTACATGGGTTTTCATGGATTTCCCTCAAGGGAACACCTACCCCTATCTAGATTTTTTCCCTTTATATTCAAGCATAGTTATCCTCATAGAGACTATTCGAATCCTAATCATCCATCCTCCACCTTCATAGTGTTCTAAACCATCAAAAAAATTAATCATTAAATTAATTGATAATTAATAAAACCATTTGCATTAAGTCTTGAATTGTTATTTTATTAGGAATAATTATACATCAACTAATTAGTTTACCTTGTTAGACCAAAACTACAACCAAATATATTCGTGTGGTCCATAAAAATATCCAGCAAAATACAATGAATATATATAGTATAATTTAAATTTTAAATAAATAAATATAGACATTTTTATGAAAAAAAAATAAAATGATTATGTACCATAGTCTCTACGATGTGCAATGATAAGAGGTCATCATCTTGAGATTTCCTCACACATCACCAATAATAATACACATTATATCAAATTACTTACACCATGCTTCAGTAGATATATTCTCAAAACTATAAAGGTTTCACATGAAATTGTAAATTTAAAATGGTGGTGACCTTTATATAGAAGTATAGTGGATATCTCTAATTGAATATTCATCTAAATTGTGACCAATACACCACACATAATAGGTGAATTTGGGATTAAGGAGGAGATCTCTTCTAGGTTGGTTGTTCATGATGTATGTGGATAAAAACAGCCCCATGATCATAATAATATTATAGAGGACTAGGATATTTTGAAAATTCATTAATAAATACATTAGAAAAATTGATTTCACTATACCTTTGTGCACATCTTTGTAGCCCATGAGGACCCTCAGAACACTCAACCAATTAGCAAGGACCACACCCCCTTTTTAAGCCGGCTAGGAGAACCACCTATGTACCTCATGATCAATTATATTCAAAATGATTCAGAAAATAGTGAAGAGTTCCAGTTTTGAACACGTAGAATCTCACCATGGCGTAACACCCAACAGTTTTTCCAATTCCTAGAATTTAATCACTTCATAACAACCATTACCCTCTTCAAAAAATATAACCATCCCCACATAATCAAATATATCCAAGAATTTTATTTTATCCTTGGATATTCATATAGGTTGGTCCCTTGGATAAAACCCCCACCACCATAACAAATATCCTCATTCCTAATAATTTTATACTCTTCCACAACAACTAAAACAAGAATTTCACACTACCAACTTCCCAAAGGCAGATCCCTCTAGTCTCCGCAGTAATATATACACTGTTCTTACCAAAATTGCAAGATCCTCAAAATTGGGATCCTACAATCCACATCTCCATTAAAAATAGGTCACACTATGTTGTTGTCCTAAAAGTAGTGATACTCCTACTATTAAAAATATTTTTCTGTTACCTAACCTTTCCTGGAATTCCACTTAAAAAATCAAACCCCTTATACAACCTAAAATCGGGTCTAACAACATCTTCATGAGATACTCCAGCACCTAGAAGTTCAATATGAATCAACGTAACGATCTAACCCCAGTTACCCAGAGTAGTTTCATTATTACATAACATTAGAATGATGAAAGGAATCATGTACCGAAAGACCGATCAGTTTAGTATCATTGTATGTACTAGATACATTCATAATTTTTAAATTACATTATGAAATAAAAGCATCAACAACATTTTGTCCCCTTCATAACACATTTATGTCCTTAGCCTATCCCTATAGGTTACCCATAAAATACCTCTTCAAATCCTGGGAAAATATAATATAGAGAGGGGTGATTTGAGATGCTCAGTAAGGATAACAATATAGAAAAATCATTCATAAATAAGAATAAAAATTTAAGAAAATGTATAAAACTAAAACAGAATCCTTTTAAACATAAACTTTATAATAATATGGCCAAGATAAAATCCAATAATTCCATTTAAATAATCACATGGATATTCTACTAGTCGAATAATCTCAGGCAATATCAATACCCACATTCATAATGATGGAATGCATAATTCCATACATCATAAAAACATAGTCAAGGCCTTGTTCCAAGAATAAAAATACGATTTTCTCATGCCCTTATGCAAAGACACTAGTTTGTCTCATGAGACATACCAATGGATCAAGGAGCTATAGAGGGCTCCACCCATAACTTACTTAGTCCAACGAAATACACATATGAAATTATTTAAGCATAATATAAACATTCGTATTAAAAATGAAATATGAAATGTCAATAATTTATCCATGAACCATGAATGGTATAAAAATAACACATCCACATTCAAATATATCACAAAACCCTCAATACATTTTTGATGATTTGTATCATAATAAATCAACTTAAAACTAGTTTAAAAGCCATAAAAGTATGTTGACATAGATGAAAATGATTTGTAAAACTGTTTGATAAAAATATTCCTTTTTTCATAAAAACATTTAAATGTCACACAATTTTAAAAGAAGTCAATTAAAAATAATTTTGAATCAAAGTGTCCCATACAACATTGAAGCTTTTGAAAGTAATTAACATTTTAAAAACATTCTTGTCTATATAAATAAATTCTTAAAACCCTTTTTGAAAAATGGAAATTATGGATAATGATTTAGAGGAATAAATATTTAAACCATCTAAAATGATGATCTAGTTAAAGATTTACTTATATGAAACCTTAATTTTTTTTAAAAAATATTTTTATGAAACATGGATGTGGATGATAAAGTGGTCCCAGTAGATACTCACGTAAAAACCACTTTGGATAATAATGATACTATAGAATTAACACTTACCATGTATTATTCCTTGTTCGAGGGTACGTTAAACTAAAATATAATAATTTAATATTTGTTATTAAATTATAGAATAATCATATACAAAAATATGATATCATATATGATCTTCTAATATTTCTTTGTTAATAATATTTTAGTAGTATCATCGGTTCAGGTGTTAACTGATCTGTTTTCCTTTGTATGCTTGGTTATATAAGTCATGTTTGTTATGAATAGGATATATTTGATTCATATCCAGAATGATATTATGTTCTTAAACATTATTTTTAAATATAAATTGAAAATTACTCGTGAATGATTATGATGTGGAATGAATCTCATCTCGTTCATGGAGGCTGTAATTTGTACATATGCATGAGTGAAAATATGATTCTATTGATGGTGATGTCTTATGTAATTATATGATATATCATATATACAGAATAATTAAAATGGTATATTTGTTATTTACATCAGTTATACTCATTTTTATACCCATACAAATAATGATGTGTTTGAAAAACGAACTACACCACGACGTGGAGATGATAAGTCATGCATACGCATGTATGGGGACTTTTTCATTCATATAATAGATCGAATAATGCATATTGTTGCACCATTTTTATAATAACATCACTACATATAGAAGATAATGGAGTTATTATTTTATAATGTAAACAACAAAGAATGAGGAGGTGGAAGAAGAAAATAATTTGAAAGAGGTGATTCAATATTTACCTCTTCTTTGGGTTCTTCCTTTTGATTTCATCAAAAGTTATCCATCGGAAGGATATATGACCAATGTATGACCTCAAGGATGAATATAGGAATGTTAGTAGGATATTTCGGCAGGGTTTGTCTGAGAAAAATGGCTTCGGAGTTGTAAAAGTAAGAGAAGGGAAGTGCCCATTTATAAGAGGGTTGAGGGTAACTTTAGAAAAAGGTTGAAATTTTTTTATAATAAAATTATTTTCGGTTTATAATAAATAAAAAATGAATTATTTAGTGGATAATGTGGGTGTGGATCGAACAACTCTTAATCAATCGGTCATGGACATGTTTAAGTCATCATATTAACCTTATCTTTTAGATTCAACACTTAGTTAAATAGTTTGACATTTACCAAGTCCCTTTGTATTTTTATATAATATTGTTAATAAACATACAATAACGAGCCAAGAGAATCCCATGTGGTTCATTATTAATATTTATAACCTTATCTAAGTCATTTGGCTGAACCATAGATGTTTTGGAATATTATATCAATTAATAATATAGTATTTGTTTTAAAAACACAATTATATTAATTTTCACACAATTTTGCATTTGATTTTTTTGAAATCCATAAAAAAGTATATCACTTAGAATAAAATTTATCTGACAAATAATATCATTTCTTATTAATCTAAATAATTAGTGGAATTCATCATAAGTCTCAATTTAAATTTATTTGGATATTTATAATATCAATTATTTTAATCATTTATTAATAAATTAATTACTGCATCATTATGGTGTAATAAATAAATTAAATTATTTAATATCTAAAAATTATAAATAAAATAAAATTATGTTTTAAATATTTTTATATTTCTAATGAATATATATTATGGAATTAATCTTATGTATAACCCTATATAAAAATTAGTTTAGTTATTAAACATTAAATTTAACTCTTTTAACTCTTCTTTAAATAAAACAATAATAAATGTCCTAATATAATCCATGTAGACCAAAGGGGATCATATTTTCTTCCTGAGGTTGTTTTTGGTCGAATTAAATTTATCCAATAGAATTAGGAATTCTGTTAGGATAATTCTGATATCATTTTTACCCTGAATTACCCTATTTACTTTTTACAGCGGTAAATATAAGTCAAAGGTTACTATTCAAAAATAATTATTTTCACCTTTTTGAACCACATTTTACATACTGATATCAATCATGTCTCTCAATGTTTTCAAATTTAACTCACTGAAGTGGTAAAATAATTTTTTATGCAAATTTTCAAATGCTCCAAGGAGGTGGGTAAAAGACGGTAAAATATTCATTAAAATTATTATATATCTAAACATATTATAAATGACCCCAAAAAATTAAATTCAACTTATATAAATATTATGTATATATTTTGACCTAAAATAAATTAAAATGAAATAAATAAATATTCCAATAAATTGTTGGTTTTGAATAATAACGTTGTGTTCTTCACTATTCATCAAAAATTAAAAGTTTTCAGAAAAATAACCAAATTTTACCCTAATCTAATTTTGATATTCCGAATTCATAAATGAAGTCCATTTTTTACAAATTAAAAACATATAAGTTTCATTTATTAATTTAAAATTAATTTTTGTTGTCAAAACCAAAAATTGTGTTTTTAAAAAAATTAAAAATTATCCAATGATTGACATGTGTTTATGTCAAATTTAAATGTGAAATAACTTATAATAAAGTACATTGCATTAAATGAAAAAAATATTATCTGATTATACTTCAAAACCATTCAATATCATAATTTAACACTATAATTTTTTTCGATTTAAAAAGTTATTCTCAATTAAATCATTGTATTTTTCAGTTTTCATAAAAATATAAAAGTTATTAGAAAAGTACCAAAAATTTGTCCAAACTAAATTTTTATTTCCCGCTTCTAAATAAAAATTTTATTTTTTCAAATATAATATAAATGTGTAAGATATTGAATTTAGAAATAATTCAACATTAGTAGGTGGTAAATTTACATTTTTGAAAAATAATTCATTTATCTAAAAAATTGAATATGTTTTTATATTATGTATAGGAAAAAAAAATATGGGTTTTAAGATTATATATAGTATAAGAGATTCAAAATTCAGTTAATACTATTCATTGCCGCTTTTTGAACTGCTAGTTTGGTAAGTTGTGATGTGTTTGAACTCAGTGTTCAGTGTAGCGCAAGATATTAAATTACATTAATGAGATAACATATTATAATTTTTTGGGTTTTATATTATCCTATCCTTCAATAAATTGTGTCCTCTAAATTTGAAATTGATCATCGAAAATAGATGGGTAAAATTAGAAAAATACTATTATGGAAAACCCACATCGGACATCGGGTAAAACGTAAATTAGAGACATATAATTATAGGAAAAACGTAAATTTTTATAGGGAGTGATTGATTTCATTAATCACAAACAAGTTTAAAATTGAGGTGCTCAAATATATCAATCTAAGATGATGTTAAATATCATCGGCTCAACAAAACATATGTTATTAGGGTAACATATTTTTCGTTTTAAGATCCCTTCCCAAATATTTAATAATTAATCTTTTCATATAATAAGAGGAAAAAATATATATACATATACTTGACAAGTAGAGTTTCATCCTTCAACTAATTACTACCACAAATTCAACATTCACTCTAAAAGATAATAGAATTAAAAAATATTCTATTTATCCTAATCATATAGGGTTCCAAAAAATTAATTTATAATTTATCTATTAGAGCATTAAAATAAACTACATTCTACAAACCAGGACATAACATAGGCCAGTGGTAGGTGATGCACCCTTGACGCTCTTCAGTTGTGTGTTCAAGTCTCATAGCCTTGTTGGACGCAACGGGTTTTCGCCTGACCTCTGGGTTGTCCTTCTTATGACAATCCAAAAATAATCTTAAGAATTTATTTAACCATAAAAATAGTATCCAATGTCAAACTTAATCAATTCCAACCATTAGACTTATCCAAAATACTTATGTCCAAACTCAAAGTCCAAAATTTATAAGAAAGGTAAGCGCAGTGAGGATCTTTTTTTCCACATAATAAAATGTGAATACCTTCATCATGTATTCTTTTAAAACATTATTTCACCATGAATTACCATTAAATCATACTGACTACATTCATTCTCCCTTATTCCTTATATAATACTAGATATACTCATTATATCCAAAAATGTTTTAAACTCCAAGAATGATGGAAGAAAAAACCATTAATTAGTTCCAAGTATGTATATAATATCCAATATAATTTATCCAAATCAATTATCTCTTATTACAAAATCATTACCTCAGTATCAGAACCATATTAAGGTTTATCTATCCATCAACAATATATTTTCCAAAAAGTTTAACATTCTATTGAGTAACTTTTCTTAGAACCGTATAATATTAAATCCTTAATGAAATAGTACTGCAGTACAATCCTTATATACTCTATAATTATTATAACATTTACATCATTATTACAGTACTCAAATGAAAAAATAAATTAATAATAACATAATAGCTTTAATCATTCCTCTTCATCTTTGGTAGTATCATAACATGATTATTATCCAATAGAAGCATTTGGGGTATAACTAAAGTATTCGGACATTAATCCATGTAGTGTCCTACCTCCATATAGATGAAGCATTATACATTTAAAACGTTTTTATTACCCTTGAAATCACATACACGATGTCCTTTTCTCAATAATTATATCACACTTCCATTCCATTCAAACATTTACCAAGGTGATTCTTTCCACAGATATCACTAACAGAAAAATCCTCCTTTCCCCTTTTCCCTTTATCCATCTTTCTCTCTTTTATCCTTTTTATTCTCTTGCTTCCCTCCAAATCCATAGGAATCAGAGAATTATTTACTTATCTTATTAACACATGTTACTATTTCTTTATATGAAGATAATACGTGGGAGACTATTTCCCTTTTAAATGTGTTCCTAATACACTGAATGATATGATCCTTCTTAATATTTAGATCATGCATATTCTTGGAATTCCCATTCCTTATACTAGTCACCATTTGTAAATAATGGCATACACTGGTTTAGTTTATAAATCTCAATGCATAATTCTAAACTTATAAAATATCTAACGTAAATTGAAATGATTATGCATATAATCTATAATCATAAAATTTTTTCATTGAGTTAGCATTTAATCCTAAATCCTTCATAATTTATTGTAATAAAAATGTGAATTATCCTAAGCATATCCCCCAGTAGTGTCGTAACCAAGAGTGCAGCAAGGCCCGTTGTCATGAACCGGTTCCCGTTTGAGTCTAGATCAAAGGAGTGTTTCTGGTTTCATTCCTAGTTACATATATGCCAGATCTACCTCCACCTGCTCGTATCTAGAGAGGGATGTACTTCATGGAAAACTCAAAAAAATCAACAGTACCAAAATTCTTGGAATTTCTTCTATTGTAATGTCAAATTCTATCTTAGGGTAGTGTTCTCTAATTAGAGTTTTTAAAACTCTTGTTTCCAAGGTTTTTATTAAAATTCCTCTAATACCAACTATAACACCCTGAACCCAGTTACCCAGAGTCGGTGCATTATTACATAATATTGGCATGATATAAGGAATCATGTCCCAAAAACTAATTAGTTCAGTAGCCTTGGAAGTACTAGATACATTCATAAGTTTTACATTTCATCGTGAAATAAAAGAATCAACAACATTTTGTCCCCTTTTGAACACAATTATATCCTTATCCTATCCCTATAGTTCAACCATAAAATACCTCTTAATATCCTGGGAAAAGTAAAACATAGAAAGGGGCGAGCTCAGATGCTCATTAAGGATAAAAATATAGTAGAAACTTTCATAAATAAGCATAAACATTTAAGTCAACGTAAAACACTAAATAAAGTCTTTTAAACATTAACATCAGAATAATATGGAAAATATAAAATCAAATAATTCCATTTACATAATCACATTGATATTCTACTAGTCGAATAATCACATGAAATATCAATATCCACTTTCATAGTGATGCAATTCATAATACCAGACTTCATAACCACAAAGTCAAGGCCTTGTGCCAAGACTATAAATAAGATTTTGTCAAAGCCTTGTTCTCGGACACTAGTTTGTCTCATTATACCTACCGATGCATCGAGGGGCTATAACGGGCTCCACCGATGACTTTCTAAGTCCAATTCATTCCTCATATGAAAAGGATTAAACGTAACATAAAAATTTATATTAAAGAAATAATACAAAATTTCAATACATTATCCATAAACCATGAATGGTATAAAAATAACACATCCACAGTCAAACATATCACAAAACCTTCAATACAATATGGAATATTTGAATCATAATAAATCAACATCAAACAAGTTTAAAATCCATCAATGTATGTTGACATAGATGAAAATGATTTGTAAAACTCTTTGAGAGAAATATCACTTTTACATAAAAACATTTAAAAGTCACACAATTTAGAAAGGAAGATATTTAAAAGAAATTAATGAATCAAATTTCCCCATACCACTTTAAAATTTTTGAAAGGAATTAACATTTTAAAATCATTAATGATTATGTAAATAAATCATTAAAACCCATTTTGAAAACATAGAAATAAATCATAATGGTTTAGATGAATAAATATTTTATCCATATAAAATGATGATCTAGTTAAAGAGTCTCTTCCATTAATCATTAAAATATTCCTTTTGAAAATATTTTTATGAATCACGGATGTGGTTGATAAAGATGTCCCAGTAGATACTCATGTAAAAACAACCTAGGATAATGAAGAGATTGTAGAATTAACCCTCACCTTATAATTTTCCTTGGTCGAGGGTATGTTAACCTCTTGTATAGTAGTTAAATAATTGTTATTAAATTATACTATAATAATATACATAAATATGATATCATATATGAACTTCTAATATTGCTTTGTTAAAAATATTTTAGTAGTATCATGGTTTTGGGTTCTAACTAATCTTTTTTCCTTCATATACTTGGTTATGTAATCCATTTTAGATATGGATAAGATGTATTTGATTCATATGAAGAATGATATTAAGTTCTTAAAAATTATTTCTAATCATAAAATAAAAATTAATCTATAATGATTACGATGTGGAATGATTCTCATCGCGTTCGTGGAGACGGTAATCCGTACGTACGCACGAGCGACAATATCATTATGTTGATGGTGAAATCATATGAAATTGTATGGTATATCATATATACAGAATCATTAATATTTTATTTTTATTATTTACATCAATTATACTCATTATTATACCTATCCAAATATTGAAATGTTTGAATAACAAACTACACCACAACGTGCAGACGGTAAGTAGTATGTAAACACGTATGGTGACTTTGTCATTAATATGATGGACAGAATAATGAATATGGTTGTACCATTTTTATAATAACATGGTAGTATATAGAAGATACTGGATTTATTATTTTATAATGGAAACAGTAAAGAAATAGGATGGGGAAGAAGAAAAGATCATGAATGAGGTGATGAAATATTTACCACTTCTTCGGGTTCTTCCTTTTGATTTGATCAGAAAGGCTCCTTTGGATGTATTTAGGACCAAAATAATGAATCTATGATGATGGGAGGATATTTGGGAGGATATTGGGGTAGGGTTAGGCCGAACCAAATGGCATTGGAGGTGTGAATTTATGATAAGGGTAGTTCAATTTTATAAGAGGGTGAGGGTCACTTTAAGAAATGGTTGAAATTTTATTTTATAATAAATTCATTTTCAGTTAATAATGGTTCCAAAATAAATTATTTCGAGGATAATGTGGGGATGGGCCGAAAAAAGTTTAAAAAATAGGTTTTAGATAGGTTTAGATCACCAAATTAACCTTATCTTTTAGATTTAACTCTTAGTTAAATTGTTTGACATTTAGCATGTCTCTTTGTATTTATATATTATATAGTTAATAAACTTACTATTAAAATCCAAAAGATCCCTATGGGGTTCATTATTAATATATAAAACTTCATCTATGTTCTTTGGACGAACCCTATAATTTCAAAAATATTATATAAATTAATAATATAGTATTTGTTTTAAAAACTCAATTTGGTCAATTGTGAAACTATTTAGTATTTGATTTTTTTGAAAACCATAAAAACATTAACACTTCAAATAAAATTTATTTAACCAATTTTAACATGTCACATTAACCCATAAAATTAGTGTAATTTATTATAAGTTTCAATCTACATTTATTTTGATATTTATAATATCAATTATTTTAATCGTTCATTAATAAGGTAATTACTGTATCATCAATTTTTCATAAATAAATTAAATTATTTAATGTCTAAAAATTTTAAATAAAATTCCATTATATATGAAATATTTTTATCTTTTTAATTAATATTATTAGTCAAAATTATCTTCTATATAACCCTGTATTAATAATGGTTTTGTTATTTAACATTGTATTTAACACTTTCAACTTTTCTCTAAATAAAATAATAATAAATGTACTAATATAATACAAGTGGAACAAAGGGGGTCATATTTTATTCATAAGGTTGGTTTTTATCTAATTAAATATATTAAATAGATTGAGGACATGTGTTAGGGTAATTAGGATATCCTTTTTACACTTAATTGTCCTATTTACTTTTAATCGTGGTAAATAAAAGTGAAAAGATACTATTAACCCAAAAAAGTTCATCTTATTGAACCACATTTTAAATACAGATATCAACCATTTCTCTTATAATTTTGAAATTCAAATCATAGAAGTGTTAAAATTAAGTTTTACAAAAATTTGCAAATGCTCCTAGGAGGTGGGAAAAAGATGGTAAAAATTTAATTAAAATTTTTATACATCTAAACTTGTTATAAAATGACTCAATGAATTAAATTGAACTTATATATATATTATTTATTTATTTTGAACAGAATAAATTTAAGTAAAATAAATAATTATTTAAATAAACAGTTGGCTTCAAATAATAACGTAGTGTTTTCACTATTCATAAAAAATTTAATGCTTTCAAAAAATACCATAACATTACCCTAAGCCAATATTGATATTTAGAATTAAAAAATTAAGCCCATGTAACCAATTTAGAAACATATAAGTTTCATTTATTAATTTAAAATTAATTATCATTGTCAAAACCAAAAGGTGGGTTTTTAAAAATGTAAAAACTATCAATATATTGACATATGTTTATGTCAAATTTAAATGTAAAATTACTTATAATGACATACATTGTATTAAATGATAAAAATATAATCTAATTATACATCATAAAAATTCAAATGCATAATTTATCTCAATAAATTATATCAATTATAAAAGTTGTTTTCAATTAAAACATAGTATTTTCACTATTCATCGAAATATAAAAGTTATCTGAAAAGTTCCAAAAAATTATCCAAACTAAATTCTTATGTCCTGCTTCTAAATAAAAATTTTATTTTTTCAAATTCAATATAAATATGTCAGATATTACATTTATAAAAATTCACCATTAGTAGGTAGTCAAATTGCATTTTTGAAAAATACTTCTTTTATCTGAAAAATGAATTTATTCTCATATTATGTCGAGAAACACATAAAATGGGTGTTAATATTCTATAAAGTGTATACGATTCAAAATTAAGTTAATACTATTCATAGATGCTTTTGGAATGTCTAGTTTGGTAAGTTGTGGTGCGTTCGAACTCGATGTTACGTGTAACACAAGCTATTGAATTACTTTAATGAGATAACATACTATAAAATCTTGGGTTGTTACAATAAAAATCATCAATTTTTTTCTCATAATGGAAAAAAATATAATTCTATATAAATTAAATAAACCATCCAAATATGATGTATTATATTTCTCTCCAAAAATATCTTAAATTTTATATAAATAGTGAGTAAATTAGAAATACAAAACGTGGTAATCTGATAAAGGCCATGAGTAGTGGAAGATTTCCTTCCTTCACAAAATCATGGTCGTAAATTTTCAATATTTAGGTATTAATAGAAAACTATGACATATTGTAACTAAAAATACATATGTTTAATTAGTTTAATAAATATCAGGGTGATAGATTATTTAATAGATATACATCCTAGTGATTTTGGTTTTTTTTAGATTCTTATACTACATTTTTTCTAATTAATTTTCTTTAATGAATTATTATTTCACTAAATTATATATAGTTTCTATTTTATTTATATCAAATAAATTTGTGAATATAAAACATATCATTTTAAAATTAACCATACATTTAAATTCATTTCATTCATATTACGTTGGTAATTATTTTCATTCAATTTTTTTAATGTTATTCAATTTTTTATTCAAATATTTTAAAAAGAGATTTATATTTTTTCATGATTAATAATTATAGAATTATTTTTAATAAACAAATCTATGAGATATTACTTTTATTTTGGAATAAAATATGTATTTTATAAATATACATCCAAGGAAATAAAAAAACTTAGTGGTAATATAAAATTGTTAGAATCATTACTGGGGTACTTGATCAATATTAGAGTATTAATTTCTAGTTAATTAATCTATATGAATTTTAATAATATTTATGTATTGTTTTTTTATTCTCTTAATGTGAATTATTTTTTTATTATTCCCTTGTCTTCTTCAGAGGTGTTCGACCAGGTTTTTTACTCACACAATAATGGGATATTTATTTTAGTGAACATTAATATTTTCATCCAATAAATGAGATGTAACTTATCAACCATTGTAGAGAATCCAAGTATTTACACAATCACCCTAATAAACTTAATGATGTATTTAAAAATATTAACTATAATGACCATGATGATGGAGAATAATTACTTACATATGAAAGAACAAAAATGGGAAATATCTATTATCCATTGATGTGCATGCATTGTGAACCTTTCAACCACTGATTTATGATATAATTTTATTCATCAAATTATGTATTTTACTATTAATTCAAAATATTATATTGTTTGTAGTAATGAATTATGACTTTTAATATAACCATTTCTCCAATTTTGTTGATATATTCCTAACCCTGATGAAATATAGTATCATTTCATTCAACATGATAGTGGAATCTCCCATTCCACTCAATGATATGAATAATGATTGGTTAACTATTTATTTATCTAGTTTAATTACCATAATGAATATCTTGACAAATAAAATATTGGATAAGTGCATAATACAATCGTAGATAGTGAAATTGAGGAATGTAATTTAATTTTTCGTCTAATAGGTTGGATAATAGTCTTTTGATTTATGGAATTAATTTATAGTGGATTTAATATAGTATCTCCATTGTATATTCAATTTTTGGACCCAAATTCCATAGAGTTTTATGGTTTTTAGTTTATATGTAAAAGCATGATTCATCATTTAGATAATAAATTATTAATATCAAAAAAAATGTTTAATGGGACTTCCATGATGAAATATCTCATATTAATTTGATTTTAATTATTTATAAACAGTTATCCATGTTCGAAATTCATCTTTTGGTCAAAATACTCTATTGGATTCCCAAATGGAATCGATTTTTAAAATGTTTTATTTTTTTCAATTGGTCCCATATATGTAATCTATTACAGCCTACAATTGTATGAGATTTATGGATGGATATATTTATACCAGTAGTGTTGACATTGATTAAGATACCATTATCCACTCTTTTTGAACTATATGAACTATAACATGTGACCTCAACAATTCCATATTAACAATGTAAGGCTGGTTAATCCCATTCAAATCCAAAAACATTAATGGAATCAGTAACTCGATATACAAAACCTTTAAATTGAAACAGTTTCCTATGCAATATAACACTTAATGTTATTACTTAATTCCCTTTCACCATTTATTAGAACCTCTTAATCATTAATTTTGTTTTCAATTGTTGAGTTTTATATCTCACCAATTGTGCGACCAGCCCAATAATATTGGAATGATCATTTAATATTTTAAAATGGCATAGTAGTGAATGAAAACCCAAATGAATTCTCATATGAATTAGTAATCTACTATATCAATCCTTGACCATTTGGTGGGATAAATATTTAAGAATAAATAAGAAAAATTTCTCTACAAATATATGGATGATTTAGAGAAAAAACATGTGGAGGAGGTGATACATGTGTTTGTTTACACATAGTAAGAGGGAGGGTAATCTATAACAATGGATGATAAAAAATTTATTGACCGAGTAAAAAAAGGAAGGAGTGTTGATAAAAGAGGATAGAAATAAAGGTAAATTTTTTTAAAATTATTTAAAGGAAATGCATGAAGAAAATGTTGAGGAATACATAAATCCAATTCTATAAAAACCCAATATTATATTCCTATAGAGGACAATGAATTGAGAGTATTAAATATAATGCACAGGGATTTTTTAGTTCAAAAATAAACCCAATACCAATATATATTTTTCTAATGAAATATATAAAAAATTGATATATCAAAATTTCATTATGTTTTATACCTAATATGAAACAAAACGGGAGGATCTTAGAGTAATCACTTTATATGGGAAGTGTTATAGTAATATTCAGAGGGAAATACCATTTATGTATACAAATTTAAAATTATTATCTATATCATACACAATTCTATGTTTCTCTTTTTTATGTTTTTTGCTAAAATATGAGAATTTTTCATTTTTGTATCTCAATGTGTTTTTTTTCATTTGGAGGTAATTTGAACTTGAAAAAATGATTTTTAAACATCAAATCAATTATTTTTCAATGAAATATCCATTTAAAATTATAAAATATATCAATATAATGGTGGGTTTTCTGTCTTTATAATATAAATAATGATTACTCGAATGGATGAAGAATGATATGTTCTTGTTATCATTTGAAGATCATTCCATATAATAATGAAACAATTAATAGTTATAAATGAATGAAAACTAATTTTCCTATCCATTCATATCTAAATTCATCAATCATGGTTTGAAGGTTATGGAATCGTTTTTTACTATTTCAAAAAATTAATAATCAACCAATGTGATTTTATAGTAGGTAAATGGAGAGAACATTTTCAAAATAATTCATAACTTGATGGATAAATATGGAGATAACACCACTTCATATGATGAATAATAATATTGAAATATTAATTAAATATAACACTTTTTAAGTGACTCATACCAATATTTGAATCATTTTACTATAACGTTTGTAGAATTTTATGAAGTTTTTTTAAAAAAATAATAATTTCATGAAATTTAGTATAAATATGAGACAGAACCTTTGAAAATTTAAATATAATTATAAATAGAACACAAGGAAAATAATATACATGTAGTAATTAAAATTTAATAGTAAATATCTTGGAGTTTTTATAATATCCATTCCATTAACCACACGGTTTATATTTAAAAAATAACATTCCAAAAATGAAGTAATCATATCCAACAACCAAAAATAATATAGACAACATTAGTGATTGACATAATGAAATACAATTTTTAATCTAATATTTTATGGTACAAATTAATGGGTCATCCAGAATTATATTTTACCATAGAAAGTATTAATTTTTGTGACTGTGTATCGAGACAATGTATTTATCACAACATCATAATATATGTGAATGAAATAATTTTTCAATTATCATAAGTGAATTATAGAAACAATAAATAATTACATTAAAATATCATTAATTGATTAAATCATTTATTGTAGAATAATTTTACTATATTATAGATATTTTATCTTCTTATAAACAACTACAAATGGATTTGGTGGACCTTGATAAAATTCTATTCCTAAATTTTTCTGAAAATAATTTTAAACATCACCTTTCCTTTATTTGTTTAATACACAAGAACAATTCTAATGGTGTATAAAATAAATATTTTAGGATATGGAGGCTGAAATTTTTAATAAATACATAATTAATTTTCTGTTTTCATAATATAATTTTTTTCATACCATCATAATCATTGTTTTGAACAAAACTGATTAAACGAATGGATATTGGTACAAAATAAAGAAAACACCAACATCATAATTCATGAATGAGTAATATTGAGCAACTAAATGTCATGAAATGAAATATAGGATGAAAACATTGAGGTAAATACAGTTCAATGCTTTATTGATCCAGTTAAAATGATGGAATTTTGATGCATTACTGGATATCCAGGTTTGTTCTACTAATTTAATTTATTTCAGAATTTTATATCAATCACACACTAATCGATATTAAAAGTCCTATTAAATAAATTTTTTTGAATCATGAATGGATTTCTTCATTTAATTTAAAATATATTGTTCTCAACCCCAATAACGATCTTTCTATATCATGAGAATAGTTTTTTATCTTATATGTTATATTAGTTATTCATTAATGAGATTAGTTTTTGTGGATCATAGTATATTATGTATTCGAACAAAATTTATATATATAACAAATTATAATAAATATTTATTTAAAAAAACTACCAAGTAGGAAAATATTATAATAGTTTTCTTATCTTCTTCTAATTTATTATTTTTTCATGTACCCTCCATAGTCGCATTCTATATAGATCTATCTATATTGATATTTATATTGGAAAAAATGGCAGTAATGTATTTGATAATAATATGGATATTTTTTCTATATTATTTTGAAATATTAATCAATTATAGAAATGAATTATATTTTTTGGGTCATTTCTCAATGTAGTCCAATAAATATTTTGAGGACAACTTTAACATTGATTTGAGTACCTAGATGAGAAATGATTCAATGATAATTGAAAATATAGTCATTAATTTTATTACATTATAAATTATGGATCTAAAATGAACTATATACCTTATATAATGAGATGAAGAAAGAAAAAAATCCCAATGAAAAACATTTAACTTATGAAAATCCAATTTTATTTATGAAATTTAGAGATAAAAATTAATATAGATTTTGACTCAAAATTCCAATCAATGAGTGTTATATAATTTTGAAATTAATGAAATAATGGGGGACATATTGGGCCCTAATAATTCTCGTGATAAATCTTAAAACGTATTTTCTTTTATCCTTACCTCTAAAATGATTAAAGGTATTTTCTAAGAGAAATAAATAAATGATAAAATACATTAAATATTGTATTTTGTAATGAAAACTCAATGAATCCAATCTATTTATCTAATGTACTTAATTTCTATGGAATCAATTTAATGTGGTCCTTCTATAACAATTTCAATAAAAAATTATTCATTATATAATTATTTTTTTAATAAAAATGGTTCGAATCAAAGGCATCAAGATGGAATATTGTGACCAAGTTTTGTAAATTAAAAAGGGAAAAAGATATTTATCCGTTCATAATTCCATATTTACTCATTAGATATTATATATTGAGGATAAAAAATGTATCATCTACCTTTAATAAAGATATGATTCGAAATCATTAAGGGAATAAAGGTAGATCACTATAAAAGATGATATTGTGACTACACCAGAGTCTCCATTTTTAGTGAGATCATGACAGATCATTCTATCTCTATAAGGTATTCTCACCATTTCTTCATACCCACATTTCAATCCTTCACAAACCAATAACTATGAAAATGTTCCACCATTCAATTTTCTAAGGGTATTTTATTCCCCTACCCTAAAATTACTGAATTAATTTAAAATGTTTTGTGCTTGGGAAAATCCCTAGAAATCATATTTTTATAGAAACATTGTCATTAATAATGGTTAGTTATAAATTAAATTATATATTTCCAATGGACCACACTAAAAATGATATAGGTTAACAACTTTAATATCCCATTTTCCATACACCCAATTTAATTTCTATCAAAAAATATTTACACAACCTAAAATTATCATTTCGGTGCCCATATTACACATCGACTTAACCTAAGAAAAACAATTCTAGAAAAAAAATGATTGTTAAATTAAAAATATTAATTATGTATTTTTATCAATTTCCAACAATTAAATATCTATTTAAATGTCTATATTATGAAAATTAATTTTTTTGATTTTTAATAACCTGGAAAAAAACATGTTAATTAAAACAATGTTTTTTATCATTTAAACCCATAAAAAACATAAAACCCTAACCCTAAAACCACAATGATAATGAGTAAAACACGATAAGGTTTATTCCTTTGGGATTTTAAAAAATATTCAACCTTTTCATAATGAATAATAAAAATGGTCTGTTCTGAATTCGGAAATAGAAAAATAAAATAATATGGAATAGAATTGATAATAAAAAATTAAACCCCCTCTTTATACTTAGTTTAATCTAAACAAATTTACTAATCTCCATCTCTACAATAATTATACATACCATCTATTAACTTATAATCTATATATTCAAACATTTCAGATCTTAACCTTCCCTAAACCATAACCGTTCATATCTACCCACAAATTTCCTTTTGTTTTATCCAAAAATTGTTACCTCACTATAGCCCACATTTAACTAATCAAACAATATTTCATGGAAAATTATTTAATATAATTGTATTAAACCGATGGTGTTGATGAGTAAGTGGATAAAACAACCCTAAAATAACCTCCCACTATGAATTATAGCTACTCTAACCAAATATAACATGATCCCCCAATAAAACACCCAAAAACCAAGAATTTATGTCTCCATGAATAAAATATTGAAAACATATTATCTTCCCAAAATCATAAACATACCATTAAAACAATTCATTCATCTTCTTAAATATTGTTGGATGAGTAAATCTATTAAATTTATTCATGAAAATAAATAATATAAAATTTATTCATCTATATAAGTCCAAATGACCAAAATTATCTTCAATATTAGTATTATGGGATAGAAAGGGGAAACCATTCATATATATAAATTTTGTATTGAATTTAACTATACTATTATCTATCAGTACATTCAAATAATATTAGTGTTGAGTAAATATTTTATATTGAAGTGGAGAAATAATTATAACAAATTCTTGAATTTTTTAATACATTACAATATAATTAGAATCACATGTTATTCTGGTTGGGGGATTACAATTCAAACAAATCAATAAAATGTTTACTTATTAGGATAATATTTATTTTTAGAGACCTATTTCATTTAAATCATACACATATAAGTATACTTATCTAAAATCATGTTAAATATGTTTGATTTGGAGAATTTATAAGAGATTCCAGATTCATTATTGATCTATGTAAATCAAAAATCATTCAACTACAAAATGCAGTGGTATAATTGATTTATTAAGAAATTATCAAAACATTGATACATGTAGGGGATATCCATTATGGGTGGATATAGGTGGAATTGTGTATTATACAATCTATTATTCATAGAACACTACTAAATATGGATATTATTTTTAATATGAAATTTAATGATATGATATTATAATGGAAATTTCATATAATTAGAGACAATATTACTATGAAAAAAAATAAAAAACACTAAAGGATTTCAAGTTATATTATCATATCACTGCACTAATGATGAAATTGTTTATTGATTTCTAACACTAGCTTGAATGTGATTGATTACCAAATTAAGTAGGTGGTATTCTTTAGAGTGGTTGAGAAACCCCTCAATTAATTAAAAGAGAAACCATGTTTATCAACCATATAGACACATGGTCCATTATTCTAAAAGATTGCTATATGTAACCCATGTTATCCCTCTAATGATAATATTACTATGACATTGGTAAAACCCAATGCAAAAGTGGATTATATGTTTATGATGAATGAGACATTTTTTCAAATATTCATTTAGTGGCCGAGAAGGTTGGGTTCATGATTAAATTGTGTCCCATAAATCTTAAATCACATGGAAATAAGAATATGTATCATTTACCCTTAAATTTTATTATATTATTAGTTACTCTATTTTATAAAGTATCTATTATAACATTTGTTTCTTACCACCAACTATATCAGAAAATGTATATCTACCTCATCACTCTTTTGATATTTCACCTCAAACTATTTATTCTTCTACCAAAAAATCATCAAAATAATCATTTTCTTACTTATAAATTGAATAATAATATATAAACATTTAGGAAGATAAAATGAAATTATATCAAGAAAAAAATGATTTCTACCGGCCGGTAATGTGTCACTATCCACCATAGGTGATATCCCATCCATGGCGAAAAAAAATATATTCTTATTTACATTTATTAAATTAATAATGCATATATGAAATAAAAAATGATGAAATTAGAATAATAATTGGTCAGAAAGAATTAACAATTGAGAAAAATATTATTCAAAGTGAAAATAATAATTCAAGATTAGATAAATTTAATTTTTGATGAATTTTACGTTATCTCATATTTCCAAAAAAAATCACCATTTAAGATTCCATTATATAGAGTGAAAAAAAACCATCCTTCAACTGCAATTGAATCCATTTCTATCACTAGTTAAACCTACATGATGGTCTATTGATCCCCTAATTTTTTAGATTAGACTACCTTTCCATGCCAATTCCAATCCAACTAGCATAGTCTCAGTAGCAACATAATTTAAAATAAATATTCCATAATAGTTCTATACCACTACCTAATGAGTATAAATTCATATTCATAGTAATTTACTTTGGTGGAAACCATATTACACATTCCAAATAATTCAATTCCTCAGAAAGTTTATCTCAATCCTATTTTATTAACCAATTCCCATATCATCTTTAATGAATAATAACATATAGAGTTTATTTATTTTTATGAAAAAAAATTATGATTGATAACCCTTCAATATCACATCGGGAGAAATATTTAAATTTAGTGGGAGAGAAGATAGATTACTAAGCTTATCATAAAGACTATTAGGATATCTTCTTTTTTTTACAAAAAAGATTCATATTTTATTATCATTGTGTCTCTTTATCTTTTAGAACATATTAATTTATATTTAATTGGAAGAAATGGTCAAATAAGAAGGATTATTATTATTAGTTCATGGAATTTATCTTATTCTATATTCCATTGAAAAATTATTTATTTTCAAGAATTTTAGATTTTATTTTATACATTTTTCAAAATAGAAGTATAATTTTAATGGATCATAATTTCAAATAAGGATAAATGGATTTTCTGGATTACCTTACTTATTTTTACAATTACACTATATTTTTTTTGAGTGAGTATTCATTTTGTACTCTATTTCATTGAAATAAAATAGTAATGATAATATTTGGATTTAATTATGGGGTCGGGTATATTTAGAACAAAATTTACATATTTTCATTGAAATCATAGAACAAGTGAATCCTTTTCTTAGATATATTCTATTGATTTATGGAATATTTAACATTTTAAAAATCAAAATTAAATGATATTTGTGGAAGTAATTAAAAATAAAATACATTTATTTTTTCTATTAAAAATGAAATTACATTTTGTTTTGTTTTAATTTCAACATTAAATTCACTGTGATTTTCATTTATTTTATATGTATATTTAATTCTTGGAATTGGGGGAAATAATAAATTTTTAGTCCATATGGAAATTATAAACCCATTTATATATTATTTATTATACACATTTTCTTGATAAATAATTAGGATATACATCACTAATACAACATGTATTTTCATTTCTTTTTCGTAGAAAAGGAATTTACACCTCATTAATATATCTATGTTTATTGGATTATGATTTTCATCTTCTGATCATAGAGAATACAAGTCATTTTTTTCCAAATTTAATCCTATATTGACCACACACATATGGATATGGATGCTATATGAAATTCCATTTTATCTAATATTCCAAAATGATTTGTTATCATGGAATAATTTATTTTAGATTAATTGTGCAATTTGGATTATTTTGTGGATAATTTGGAAATAAAATTATAAACGTAGATTGATTTTTAATTGGTTATGGGAAACTATTTTTAATTTAATATTACATTATGAATTTATGGTTCATTTATCATTTATAAATATTTTTTAGAGTGAAATGATAAATAATAAATAGAGGAATAACTATAAACAAATGGAATAATTTTCTCACTATTTTTTATGTTTTTTATCATGAATACCGATAAATATGATGGATATATACTTCTTTGGAAGATATAAAAACTAAGACAGTTTGTTATGGTTAAATGATAAAAACATATGAAAATTGAATATTGAAAACTATTCTTATAGAATTTCTTTATTTCCATTTCATTTATCCATAAATCATAAACCACATAAAAATAATGTAAACAATGTAGAACTGATTGATTGTTTAAAAAAAATTATTTTTTGGTTTTAGATATAATTAAATGTTAGAAATATAGTGAAAATAAATAAGTGTATTTAATTATCTAAAAATAGTCTTCGGTGATGATATAATAGAATATTCAGTGATTTATTTTTTAGTGTCAGTATAAATATTATGGTAAATTTGTGGCATAAGAGTTAAAGGAATGTGTGATTGGGAATTATATACAATGGTATGAAATTATTTAGTAATTAATTGGAATAAATAAAGTTTCATTTTTTATCAGTTATACTATTTTATTATCCTAATTATTATGAATTTATCATTCTAATTTTATACTTTCCATGATTTTTTTATTTTTATTTTTTTGATGATAAGAAAATGATCAAGTGAGGGAGGGGATTTGATATAGTAATTTTTTTGTTATATTTTAATTAGATAATAATTAACTAATTGAGTTCATTATATTAATTTTATGATTGTTTTAATAAATTATTGTTATCTTTCAGGGTTACAGGTTGTATAAGATACTTTTAATTTAATGAATTATACTACCCAAAAATTAGACGTTTTGATCAACAAAAACACTATTGTGACTTGATAAAGAAGGAAAATAAATAAAAAACTCATAAATATTAGCCATGTTAAATTTTTTAAAAAAGGTTAACTAAGATGAGTCATCAATGAAATGATCTTTGTAAAAAATTATATTTTTCATAGTATAACTATTAATAATAACTTAAGGCCTATATACCCATACCTCCACACTTTAATTACATATTTTTCATGGAAATAAAATAAGAGTGAAAATTGTGTATAAGACAAAATATTGTAGATTTATTATTATTATTATAATATATTTATGAATTTTAATTTTGGATATACAATGTTGGAGTTTTTTTTATTCAATTATTTTTAATCCATTATGTGGTTCATCCTACCACATAATCTTAAATTTAATTTTATATTTATAATTTTTTTGATAATTAATGAATTAAAATTCATGTATATTATATATATATATATTGAGTACTTTGATTTTCTAAAGAATGTTGGTTTGTGAATTCTTCACCTGTATTAGTAATTATTGATTTAATTCAAGTGTTTTCTCAACAAATTATTCTTTCTTCTTTTATTATTATATATTTATTCATTATCGAGTCTTCAATCATGATATTATTAGTATATTAATGATTAAATATAATTTTACCATCAGTATATCATATATTAAGAGTAAATAAATTATGATTTAAAAGATAACAAATTAACCCTTTGTGCTCAATTCATTCATAAAAAACAATTTTCAGTTGGAATCACCATAAGGATTTTTTTATTATCTAATTACTGAATAAATATTCTATTGAGTTATTAAGGGATTAAATACAAGATATTTCATGGGATTAAATAATAATAAACTTCTTTTATTAATTATTTTTATTTATCTTAGATAATATTTTTTGTTTATTTCTATTATCTAATGATATAAATTGATTTATTTTCACATTTTGTCTATATACTCAATTAAATAAATATATATTTTATAGACTAGTGAAAAATTAACTCAAATTAAGTACAGATTAATGATATTAAATTTTTCATCAAACCTAAATTTGAAGCAATTTTTTTATTTTATTAGAAGTTTCTATCTTCTATAATTTGGTTCTCTATCTAATTATTTTCAATATAAAGGTCTTGAAAATTGTTATTGATTTGGGAAACAAATGTTTTGGGTTTATTCATAATTCTTTATTAGAGAGGAATTATGCATAAATTATTCTATGAGTTAATAATTTAGTTGTGGATCTTATTATACTTCTTGTCCATAACGTTTCCAATAACATATTAGTTGGATATATCATATGTTTCAAAAATCCTTGTTGAATTTTCCCCTCCCAGTTCAGCTCTATGACAAGGTACATGGTAATAAAGGATCACTCTAATTTAAAATAGATATATAATTAATTTTTCCTTGACTAAACTGAACTTTTGAATAGTTCATTTTATTCACATAACAAAAATATTCTATAAGAGTTATTATAGGAAAAAATATAGATAGATTATAAGAATATATTTGTCTTACACTAGTTCCCTAGAAATAACCTAAATCATATCTGTAGTGTTTTGAGATGCTGAATTTTTTGGAATACTACACATGTTAAGTGATCCAGAATCCCTTACAGTGTTGCACAAAAATCTAGTAATACTCTAGAAATTGCGATAGTAGTAGTAACAATTTCTTCTGAACCACATCTAATTATCTTTTAAGAGGCCCTATTTCTGAACCTCATCAATCATGTCAAAATCATGATGGGAGTATACTTTTTGGATTTATTTATCATAAATTAATTGACATTAAATTAAGAATTAGAAGACTATATTCATTCCCTATGTATTAAATTTATAAACAATTTAAATTCAATGAGTAAAATAACCTAATTAAATATCCAGTGATCAATAAAGAGGAAAGGGTTTAGTTTAATAATTTGATATTTTTTTCCATAATCCTATATTATAGGTTAACCAATGAAATAATTTTTCATCTTCCAGGATCGAATCCCAATTATGGCAGATGGAGAATTTCAAGGCACAAGTTGATTTTTTATTTCATTTCTATGTTATTCATAAAGAAGTTAATGAATTGGAATTGTTAAAAGCTCCAAATAATCAAACACATATAATTTTTCAGTATATATCTTGGAAATCAGTAAGACATGCAAGTGGGATAATTCTTATAATGTTTGTACTGAAATTATAAATCATTTATTACATGGAAAAAAAACTATCAAGGCACCATTGATAAAGGAAACCAATAAGTTGTGGAAAAATCGTTTTTTCTAGTGTTTAAATCAAATAGGGTATCAAAAACATATTTATATTAATATATTGGGATTTATTTTCTTGAATTTAGGTAGTCAGATAATAATATGAAAGGAACTATATTAATCCTATTAAGAATAGACTATCCCTGATTCAATAATTATCAAATTAATAATACAAATATATGAAAATGAATAGGATGATCATTATTAATTAGTTCCTTTATCAATTTGATTGTCAAATTTTATATTGGGAGTTTCATATAAGGTTTGAAACAAGGAATATGTTTTATCTATAAGTATGTAATCCATGCATATAAAATAAGAAGATAAGAAATTATCATAGCATTAAGGGAATTATAGTTTGTTCTAAAACATATATTGAGTACTTTTTTCTTGTTTTACATTTGTATTTACTAGATAAAGCATAACCATCTACAAAACCATAATCTAATATTGTATTTGATCATCATAGTTAGTAAAATATATAAACATCACAACACAATGACCATAGAGTATGAATTTCTTAGTTAAAATATATTTCATTAACAAAAATTAAATATATTCATTATAGTAGATTATAAACCCTATGATAAATAAATATGAAATATAAAATTTTAATTCTAAATATAGAATATTAATTTTTTCAATATACACTCTGTAATATCCAAATGAAATTAAGGATCGACTTTTTAATTTAATAACTATACATTATGTTTATAAAAATTTACATCGCATTGCTTAGTCAAATAATAATAAATACAATGAATTATAAAAATGAGAAAAGATATGATTATATTACGTTGAATTGGTGTTTATAATACAAAACAATCAGCCAATTTTTGTTTCTAGTAAGATCAATGTAGTTACATATAATGGGTTTTTGGTGGAAAATGGATTTAAAATCATTTCATTATAGTCCAAAAATTAATGGTCATAAATATATATATAAACTAACTCAAACAATATAATTGAATGATCTATGGATAATATAAGAGTGACAAGATTCCCTAGTTTATGATTTAATTTAATTACATGAATGACTATCTTGTTTAAAACATTGTCTTCATGGTTTTTGATTATAATTCCTTGTTCAATTAACTACATCGAAGTCCCTAGTTCTCGAAAAATGTGTCAATCATATTTTTGTAATACCATAATATAATTAGTATATTAATATATAATTAAGTGTAATAAATGGTGATATAACTCCATCTAATACTTATTATATTATATACATTTAATTTTAATATAAAAAGATGTTCAGAATGTGATAACAAGCTGCAGATGCTACATAGGTAGACACACCAATTGGTTTTGATGCCACCTCATCCAACCTATATGATATTGAAAAAAGTGTTTTCGAAAAAAATCCATGAATTTAAAATAATTATTTTTTATTTTTTATATCATGTCATTAATCAATAAAATGGGAGAGACCTCTAGATAACATTAAATATAAAATTGACTAGAGGGTACATTGATCAACTCATCCTTGTCCATGAAAGAAAGTTGGGAAAACACTATTTTCCATATGTGAGGTTATTATTACATCATATATACATATCATAATGAATTGAGTACTGATATCTTCCTAACCTTCCAAAGAGAATAAAAATAATAAAAAATTGAAAATAAATGATCTAGGGCATAGCAGATTTTTGGACATCAATAATCTATTTATAGAATCACTTATTCATATACACCGTTCATATGGTCGTTCCGATTTCTAATTACATGAAATTACAATTTAATAACCACTCGTTGTTGAGGAGGAAAATTATCCAATACCCTCTATAATTTTAATAAAAATATATGAAAAATAAACTATATATTTTTTAATAAGAAATCTTTTTCCAAATTGATAATCCAATGTTGGTGAACTTGGGGGATAAGGAGATATATATCAAGATCTAATTAGCATGAAAATTCTTCCAAATGATAACAATGGATATAATTTTTTCCATAATAATCATTGTAGTGTATGAAAATTTTATTTCATATAAATGTTGTAAAAAGAAATATTGGTGGTTAACCTTTTATTTTTTCTAACATTAAACAACAGTGGTTATAAAAAAGTACTAAGAATGAAATATTGAAATAAAAAAACATTGAAGAAGTATGGGTGTAAAATTTTATTAAATTAATCATCATTAAAAAGTCTAATATCTTTAATATATAGTGAGTGATATTCTATTTATGAAGAATATTCTAAAAAACATAGTATTCTAAAACATTAAAAAACATCACCACCAAAATATTAATGAAACTTTTGAAATTCTAATAATCAATATACTAATCATAATAATGGTTGTTTATCATAAAATCACTTAGATATTCATATATATTTTATATAATCAAAAATTTAGATATCTCTATAGGATGAGGAATGAAACAAATATATGGACGCCAATGAGGTATATAAATATTTGTGTAATGAACTTTCTTTAATTAATATAGATATAACTCATAAACTAAAAATGTATTGCATAGTAAATTTTATATTATATAAATTGTGTAATGATATGTGTTTCTTTTTGCCAAATTAATTATTATTAAAAATATGATCACTAACTGTGTGAATGTTTTTATAGTGATGTTAATACATAACTTATTTTAATGTAGTGAAATGTATTCACTTATAAAACACTATAAGGGATTATATATTGATAAAACGGGTTTCAATTATAACCTGAACATTTCAAAGTAACCATCTAAATTTCCTATCTATGAATATTATGGAAGATAAGACTATTAAATACTCTAATTAATAAGAAAATATATTTTTAAACATGATGATTAATTCCTACGCTTCAACAAATTTTTGGTGGAGGGATTGCCCTAGTTGTGGGATAAATGATACCAATATACTACTAATTTTATTTGGAAATTTATCTTGCATCCTAAGATTCCAATGAAACTCGAACTCCAAAATCCACTCATCTTCCATATAGAAGTCCAACATTTATCCACTAATTAAAATTTAATCCATGAAAATGATGATCTAAATGATAATTTTTTATAATAGTTGATCACTAAAATAGTGTATTTTAAAGGGATACAAAAGCTATTACTAATAACTAACATTTGTGGTCACTATGGTTTAAATTATATGTTATCTCTTGAAAATCATGAATTATAATTAATCTTTAAACCCATACAACTCATTCATATCCTAAAAGATTCTCTGTGTATTATGTTATACATAAGAAATTTTTTCATTGTTTAGTATGTCAAAATATAGAATATTACATGAACATAAAAAATTTTTAGTAATTGGTTTATTTCTTAAGAAATCATTTATCAATAAATATATTTATCCATTAAATAATATTTATTTGTAAATAGTTTCATTCATTACCATGGCTATGGAATATATTAAATGAATCCACATGATCAATGTGACGTCACTTTGGGGGTGAATTTTTATTATTCCTTTGTCAGTTTCATTAATTGAAAACTTATCCCCTGGTTAATTTATATAAAATATCATTTTTACACACGCTATAATGAGTACCCATAAAAATATTATAATTGTTTTCAAGGGTTTCAGGTCAAATTTGTGGCCAAATCCTTGGCATGAATAGAATTCCCTATAGGTAAAATATTCCACGGATATATTCATTTTGGAAGAAAAATGATATGGGTTTATTTATTACTCATGTTTCATGATAGTCTCAAATTTTTTATTTACACTAGAAATAATCAATGATATATAAATATATGAAAAAAATTATATGACTCTTTGACATATTGAGACATCCATTTGGTTGTTTTTGTAATTCCTTTACCATATATTCTGTATATTCTTATTTTTATCCCATCTTGAGAATTCATAGGTATTTTTCATTGGATGTAGATCAATATATTCCTCTACGGATTTATTTTTAATAACAAGAATACATTTTTCATATTAAAATTTAAATTTTTAATTAAAATTAAAAAATAGAACATCTATCTACTTATATCCACCACCCCTTAATTATTTTCGAACCATTAGATCAAATCAGTCATCTTAGTTCATATTTATTAGGTATAATTATTTATAGATTGAGAAGGAGAGGAACCTAAGTCTCCAAAAGAGTCACATCATTTAATTCCCTTAAATATTGGACTATTAACTATCCACTTATGGCACAAGGAAATGTAGGGACTTATTATGGTTCAACTATTCTTAACTACTAGTAATCAAATTCTTAACTATGTTATACCAAGGACAGTTTTCCACCATCCATTTCCAAAATACATTTTCATTTTACCCCATGGAATTATCCATGGAATATATTAATCCACCTCAATATTAAAATTTTTTTATCCCTTTTCAATTTATAGGTATGAAATTCCACAGTGTTTTGATAATTTCACAAAATAGTGACCAATGATTCACCACAATATATTTTCCTTATAACATCATAGATAAGATACATTTCTCATACCAAAAAATTGTGACATTGAATTTAGATCCCCCTATTGGAAATCAAATTTCTAAGAAAGAGTTTCTTCTATCAGGGAACATTACATCGATGTAATGATAACATATCATATTGGTCACCAATATAGGTTCATGATGAGGTCTTCAATGTTTTAATTCATATACAATTCCAATTATACATATCAATATGGATATGTTTATGAAATCTTCATGGTTACTATTTCTCATATGAAAATTTTATATTCACAACACCTTGTAAAAATCCTATTATAGCATGAAACATAGATGTTTTATCATTCCATGTTGTCTACCTACAAGTTTTTATTTACTTCCATGGAATTATTATCTAATCGTCAACATTATAAACCTTCAAAAAAACACTATTCATCATTACAACATGTTGAATTATCTTTTAATCACACCAAAACAACATAACAAACAACCTATCAAATGAGGTCTCCGAAAACATTGTAATTTGAACATGATTTATGTATTGAAAACAACACACTACACAAAAATAATATGTACTAAAAAATTTCATCATATAAGTAATCTGTTATACATGATTTCACTGAAAATTCATAAAACATATCTTTGTCTCAATAATGCCACCACCCCAATTTTGTTCTAAACTCGGGAATATTAAAAAATGAAATTCAACTCACACAAGAATGGTTCATTATTCAATAATTCTAATCTCACATTAGAGAACATAGAGTAATAAATAATAAAGTTAAATAAAATTACCGTGATGTTAATAAAAAGTGACTTATATAAAATTAAACACTTCATATAATCTTTTTGACACCATATAAGATACCACATCCAAAACAATGATTACATCACATTGAAAATTTTATCACTTTACAAAAATTATAGATTGAACCAATGAATAGAATTTAATATTTTTCTTGTTTAAAAAATCAATTAAATTAGTACAAAAAGATTCACATTGATGAAAACCAGTATAAAAAGATCTTAATAAAATATTAATCCAATAATTTAAACAATATATCTCATAAGAAGTTACATAAGCTAATGAATGGAAGGTTTTTTATTGAAAGAGTAACAACATAGACATATTAATTTACAGAAAATGGTACCATTTCTATATAATAATGCTCATATAGGATATTTATTATATATTTCTCATGTTATAATAATATTAATAACCTAGGTAATTGAAACATATGAAAGGGGTGATCTCAAATACTCATAATGGGAAAACAATTCATAATGTGTTAGATAATAATTATAAGGGATGGAATAAAGAAGACTTAGATATATTAATAATATATCATATGATAATAGAAAATAATCATAAAAAATTATAAAGTAACATATGATAAAAAAAAATTAAGAAACCATAAAATATATGACTCGGCTGAAAATAAAACATATAAATCACAAAAAAAAACTTGTGATCATAAAAATATTTGTGTGGATTAAATCAAAATAGTGAATGATTTTAATACCCAGGAATAACACACTAAATAAATTTAAAATTTTTTATAATCATTATTAAATGGTTCCTTGTCACTATGAACCTATATAAACACAAAATTGTTCAAAATTAATGTTGTGAGTATAGTTATATTCCATAACATAAACCCTTTGTGACCCTATCTTCTCATTGTCTTATTCACACATATGATTATGACTATAGCTATATACCATCACACTCACCAATTATAAAACCACATAAGAGCTAAACTATTGAAATAAAATTTCTCTCTAATGATATATAACCATTTACCCATTTCATTTAATGCAGATATAGGTCCCACTGATATCATAATCCATAAATTATATTTTACCAAAAAATCAAGGATTCAAAATCTCATAAAACCCCATGGGAAAAAAAGAATGGGTCTCTTAAAACATACAAACATGTCACATAACATTAACTAAATAAATAATTCAATATACAAACTCCAATTTTATAAAATAAATAATATCCTAATAATATATAAAGAATGATAAAAACATCACCTTGTGTGATACAAGACTTTGCGGGAAAAATTAAATGTGAAGATACCAATGTTTTCACAAAAAAATTTAAACATAGATATAAAAGATGAAATGTAATTTAAATTTAAAATATTTTTTTATATCAAATGATAATGAATTATAAAAACATAATATAATTTTTTCCAAATAAAACATCCTTAAAAATACATTAATGTTATACAAAATAATAAGTGAAAATACATTGAAAATATTTTTGTTAAAAAGAGTCTTTAATAATGGAGAATTGGGAACAATGTAATTTTTTTCAAAAAATAGAAGTCAGAATAATATGAAAGAAATTTATTTTAAAACAAAAAATTAATAATGGAACCTTCATAAATATATTAATCTAATTGAATCGAAATATAGAGTGTATAAAATAAATATTTTTTTTGAGTGGATAGAAATCCCTTTTGAATGTTTTCAAATAACCTTTTTAAAACCTGTATAATTTAAAACAACGATGGAACCAATGGTTTAAAAGGATTAATGGTGAATATATAAATAATTTTAGATAATAACTAACTTGTACTTAATTATGAAATTTCGAACATTTATAGGATTAATAATCTATCATATAGAATGAATGTCCAATAAAATCGATGTGAATGTTTCTTCACAAAATTAATTTTAATAAGACTATGAAAACTCAAAATAATATTAATTTGTTGTGAAAAATTATTTCTTTTTAAAATATTTTTAAAATTCATTGTCACAATTTTATACATAATAATATATTTATTTGGAATGATAATTGGAAATAAAGTGTTATTATAACCCATGGAGTAGAATTAAGTAATGACAACCCACTAAAAATTTAATAATATTTTAATTAAATTTAATTTGAATCATAAAAATCGTCTCATTCAATAAATCCCTTGAATTAAATCATTTAATATGTAAAAATACATTCTTTGTTTTTTGTAGACACCAAGAAATGTGTTCTATGAACTTTTCAGAAAAATATCCTCAACCTGGCATGAAAATGTCATGGTGTTACTCTGCATTTTTAATGGGGGTCAGTGACGGTAGTGAAGGCACTGGCCCGAAGGGCTGTGACTGAATCCTGGAACTGAACTGAAGCAGGGGTTCGGGGGTGCACCCCCACAGTATGGATCAATTATTTTGGCTAATGTACCCAAAGTGGCGCCCAAGGTACCTACTCACAAACACATATGCACCACTATGATGGAGCTGATTGAAGTAATTATTTTGGATAGGTCCTAAAAGTGTGACCCTAGTCTCTTCATAACACCTTCAGTGTGAATGGTACTTGTGAGCCATAATTCTATCATCCTAGGCACTTACGTCATCAAAATCCTTTCATCGAGGGTCCTATTTTTACCTATAAATAGAACCTTGGGGTCTTCATTTGTATGAACAAATTTTCACGAAGCCTAGTCTTTGATCTAGTCTCCCTAGTTCTTCTCCACGGTCTTCAAAAACCATGAAGGTAGTTAATTAACACCTAAAGTGTTGTAATTGGAGGAGGATCATTGGACATAAGTTGCTATAGTGTTTCAAATCCATATCAATTGTGCAGCTCAGTCACCTAACTTCCCTAAATCAAAAACATGTGCACGCCACCTATTCCTCTCATAGGAACTTGAGGGCCCTCTTCTTGGAATACTTTTGAATAATCTTGATGGCTTGATTCAAGTCTTAGCCATGTATTAACATCCAGGTTTTTCATCACTTAATTGAACATCATGTCACCTAAGCCTACCTGCAAGCCCATACTTGCAGGACAGATATTTAATTGGGCCCCTTTCTTATATTCAACTACTCTCTTCCGTCTACAATCCATCAAGTCTTCTTCCAAGACATTATTATCATGGATTATTCTTCATTGGATCCATTTTTTGAAAGGTATTATGTTGAATCCTCAACGAAAACCACTTAACTTATCAAACCTTTGAGAATGGAACATCAGTGTGTCTCCAATTTGGGAATGTATGTCTACAGTCATAGGTTTCATAAATTTTTTCATAATCGGGTTAGGAATCATGGAGTGTTTGTGGGTTTGTATATCTGCAGTCACCTGGAACTTTCTCCCATGAATAGTATTGGGAAGTTCCCAGTTTAAGGAATTAGATTTTGGGTTCTAACCTCCCATTCTCATCTCTAAAACATGGAACCACAGGTCTTTGGTAGGGAAGGTACTGTTCACATATTCTTTTCCTTTTGAACAAAGGAGAAATCTACCTCTCATACTAGGATCAATTTTAAGGGTAGCCATCCCAGTGTAATCCCCTAACATTTCATGTTGGAGGTTACAATATTTATCCTCTAGACTTACTACACCTTCACTACTTAGTTACATTGGACCCTTTTCCAATCTAAAGTGAACAGAGGGAAGGCTCATCGCCTCACCCTTTTCCCTAGACACCTCACCCCCATACACCCTCATGGTCATTGGAACGTCCTCTTACACCAGTAGAGGATAAAAAGTTTGGGTGCATTTTTTTAATCTTTCAAAAACTCTTGTTTCTCACACCGAGAATGTGTCACGTGGGCTTAGATAATTTTGATGATTATAACATTTTCACAGACACCCATGGTGAACAAACTAAAAGAGATATAATTCCCACCATTATTGGGATACTTAGGAATCCTTCATCAAGGCCTAAGATCACTGGATATCCTCTTCATGAATCTGAACATAATTCCTTTAATTTGGACATCCTCTTTATGTGTAAACCCCGAATTAAGGCACCAAATCCCCAAATCATCCTTTTCAGGATGTAAGCCCAAATTCATTTCCCTCAAAAGACTACACTCTTCTATGAGACTCATCAAACGACATGGGATTTAATTCCCAGCCACATGGGATATGTAAGAAAACTCTTTAAGGTTCAAACCCTACACTTCAAATCATCCCAGTTCTTATTGGGACTTATTCCCAACACGGACTAATCTTACCTGGAAACCCATATTTTTTCCATGTTCCTTTGGATGAAAAGGCATAAGTCCAATACCAAACCTTTATTAATTGCCTTTCTCTTAGATTTCCTTACAACATGAAATTAAACTATAAGGTTAGGATATTATCACAAGACCTTAAAAGGTCTAATATTTACCATTAAGAGGCATCAAACTATGAGGGTTATGATTCCTTTCACAAGGATACGTAGGTAGACCATTTATGGGTACAATCCCAACATCCAAAAAAACATTCATCTCCTTGCATAAAGATAAATTCCTGAGATACCCACTAAGTGGCATAAAAACCATTGTCATCATAATGATGATTAAAAGATTATATAAATAGTATATGAGAGGAAATAATTGATGTATAATTTGAATGTATATGGATGTCTCTATTAATGAATAACCTTAAATACATACGGATGATTATAAATTTCCCACAAGCTAATAATTGATTAAAAATTATAAAGAAAACCTATGTTATACATGGTGAATTAATAAGGATTCAATAAAATATCTGAAATATATAAAGAGAGTATCATAGTATACAATAATTCCCCCCAAAAGGGTGTGATTAGTCCTACCTCAAATCCTCTCAACTAATTCATGCTCTTAAGTATCGAAAGTTTTCACTCAACGAACACATGACTTTGGAAATCATGTACCTTTTGAAAAATAAACTATTGGATGGTTATGGTTTCTTTAATAAATCAAATTGAAACTACCTAGAAGTAGTTATTATTAACCATAACATGCATTCTAATGAACTAAAAAACAATAATAGTGATCCTGGCGTAAATTTTAAACAAGTTAATAGTGTTACCCACCTATCAGGACCCTATAAATTGATAAATAATGAAAGAAAAATGATTAAATCATTCATGTATTCATCTAAACTTTGTTTTAGTATTGGATTTTATTGTTGTTATCAGTTTTTTCAGAACTCCCTTCACTATAAATGGCATCCTTCATGTTTGCATCTTTGAATGCCCCATCCTCTACTCATGCTCGATCCTCATCCGTTAGAAGGATGTCATCACCAAATCAGCATATTAAACATTAGTTATTCAATATACTAGTAAGGGAACACCATCAATACAGTATTATCCCACCTTTTGAGGCTTCTCGACAAGCTCTCCAGGTTAACAACTACCCTTGGTCTCTTGGTCAGTGACGACCAGTGGTCACGAAGCAAACTATGCCAACCACCATCTTCAACTGTTTTAGGTAATTATCCATAGAACAGAACAACCAATACCTCCCATACTAAATTAAGGTGGATTAAGAGGTCACTAATGGCCTCAATTCAATGATGCATGGGTCATTCCCAAGGAATCTCACCAATAATCGCCGCTAGCAAAATCACACGGCAGTAAACCCCCAATATGATGGGGGTGTTGCCATCAGTTGTTCGGTTCATGTCCCTTGAGACTAGGAATGCAAGAAGAACTACCAAGGACAACGTTTCTCTAATAGGGAGTAGGATCTTACCATTTCCCCCTATGGAGAATTCCGTCAACTTATCTTGATGGAAAACACTGAGCGCGTATATACACCCATCCATCCTAATTCTGCTGCCCACCAAAACCATCTAAAAGTGACCTACTAATTACTCTAGGTATATTTGGGGGAGTACAGTGAACATTCATGTACATCTATTTAAAAATTATCAATCGTTCAGTAGGCTCATCTAAATGCATTTATGAATCCCTCCAATCAAATGTGGTGGTGATTAGTCAACATGAACATACACCTATTTACACTCACCAATTATGTCATATGTCTCATCTCCTAGTATTGAAATAAGTTTTTCCACCATGTTAGCTGGAAAATAGACATCCATAACATACAACATCCATCATTAACCAATCCTGCCAATAGTCTCGTTAAGCAGCACCAGGAGAAGTCTTTTGGAATTATCTGACGACAATCCTGGGGCAGACTCAACTCTCTTCCCCCATACATAAGTATGGTCATTATCCACTAAATAAAAAGGAGCATAGAAGTAGACCCATAAACCTAATCCAGATATATAATGGACATATATTCTCATTCCAGTTGTTGAAGTCACCAAACATATCATAGAAATTGTGAAAGGGTATACAAAAATTCTGTCCCATATTCTAGAAGCCTTCCAGAATATCATAACACTAAATTCAGTAGTATTAGGAGAATAGAAAAGCAACTCTATCGACACAATTGGGATGACACATCATCATGCCATCTCGGAGCAGCTATATACCACTTTTGTAGTCCATGAGGGTTATGGGGCATAATCACCCATATCATGCGGACAATTGGATTGGAAACATACACCCTTTCAAATTTGTTTTAGTGATCCCATTATGATAACCACTCCAAAGAAGGCATATACACCTACCCATGATAACCACTTCCCCCAGCATGTGGCACTATATAAGTGTAAGAGAGCATCCAAGAATAGGTCTCTCCAAACATAATTGGAAAATCAAGATCTAATTTGTGATCTGGATCCTCTTAATGCGGGGTTCATGAAGCCCCAAAAAATTTATCTATTGCAGCTCAAGATCCTACTCTATCAGTACCAAATTAAGGGAGTAGTAGCAGTAATTTTGAAGATCCCCATCGTACACTTCATCATGAAGGATTGCATCATGAAACTTTGGTCAATCAAGAGAGCCTATCTTCAGATGAGAGACATCGAAACCCTCTGTGTGGCTAGAAGTCCAATGATAAAGACGATTTATCCATTTCTATAATCCACCATGGTTTTCCTCCACATAATGTCATTTACTACAAAAGTTCTCTCTGCATTAGTGTTTCAAATTGTCAAGATAATTCCTTAATCGACAATGAGGTAATGAAAAATCCCTCTTATCTCGAGGCACCTACCAAAAAAAGGCAAATTGTGTCTGATGAATTTCCATTAACGGGTAAAATATATTCTCAATAAGATGACTTATTAAGGAAACAGTCATTATCCTAACCTCCCTTGGTTTATGTTTTTCTAATATAGCATAGGAAAAATCAATTGACTCCATTGTTTAAAAAAACAATCAAGAAGCATCCACTTTGGTTAGACTAAGTGGAGAATCCTATTATGAAATATAATGAATATGTGTTTATCATGCTAAAACAATTGGATAATGGATAAGTACAAGACAAGTTCTAGCCTTTGGAAAACTCTTAACACAACATTACTGAATTGATGGAAGAAAATTGCATTCAGGATGCCCACCTTAACTTATGGAATACTATTCTTCAATTGAAAATCAAATTATTAACATATGATGAATATCCAAATCATGTAAATATAATAAAATGGTTCCAATTCCAAATCTACTTGGCATCTCCCTCAATTTCCCAACAGTAAAAGGTTGAAAGGAAATTGAGAACCATTCATCATGCACACCCCGATGCACTATAGAGGATACGCCAATTAATTTTCCATACCACATTCGGTGTTCATATCAGAGTATGGGGTGCACAGGGGGGATTGAATTCACTACACTCCAAAATTACCAAATCCCACAAAAAGTAGCCTAAGTCAATATTATTTCACATGGCCGGCTATAATCAATGGATTTTGTATGTAATCACATATACGCTAATGAACATGCCTCAACTAGCTCTTGTTAGAGACATTCCCAATGAAAGAAGGCTGTTGAGATACTATTGCATCAAGCATTGAAGAATATTATACAGGCCTCTCTCTTTTTTGATGTTAGAAATCAGATGGTGAAAATGTCAAAAATATTATAGTGGTCTTTCGAAAGAGGATATTTGAGTGGTTTTAAGATAATTCACTCATCCAATGTCTGAACCAAAATTCGCTAAATCAGAAGAGTATGTGTGTGAATCTCAGCTATAGCAGTTCAAGAGCCACCCCAGCCTACAGGGATATGGGATTGTTTAATTAAATATTAAAATTCTATAAAAAAATATTGAGTGTTTGAAGATAATGAATAGTAACAAATCCATCCTGCAGAGTGGGAGGCTTTTTGAAATCTATAATCCCCTCCTCAAAAGAAGATAGTTTTCTATCAATTAAAGAAGAAGCCACAAAGAGATTACACAACTGATTTATCAAAGGATTCCCTCTATGTAACTTTCTATCAAACTATTCCTAGAAATTCATCATATAGAATATCACACTCTCAATGATGAAAAAGAAGGATATGATCTTACATAGATACTGAAATAATTTCTTCAATGAATTATGTGTTAGAAATTTTCATTAATATCATTACAGAAGACCCTCCAGCAAATGAGTCTAGTTCCGGGGAATCAGAAGATGATGTTCTTATCCACAATATAGTACATACTGATGAAAATGAAGGAGGTGTACATTCCAAAAATTATAGGCTTACCCAGAATCTAGTTGTTCCCTCAAGTAACCAACTCCCACCCCTTCGAGTGGAATATAATAATGGGAAAGTTAAAATTTTCATCACATTTCACTTTTCCATTATATTAGGTCAATCTCTTTCACTTGAGGAAATATCTTCACTATAATAAGAGGAGATAAAAGAGTTATAAAGACCCAATATACGGTTACTTCGATGAAGCATTTCTGCTTGACATACTCCCTAAGAAGATCCTCAACTTGCACATCCAGTAGAATCTACTTAGAAAACCGGATATTTAGTAAATATAGATGCAGATAATGAATTCCCCTCATTGGGTACATAGCCAGGGAAGGATCAAAACATATTTATAGGGATTTCCCCATTCATTATCCTAGAAAAATACATACAGCACCACCAAAAATGGTTTTTTCGGTCTTTGCACTAGTTTATGCTCCAACTGTTGTACCTGATAGGTTCCAGCACATCCAGATATTCCCTATATGATTATGAACACAATTGAGGCATTAAAAACACCATTGGAACCTATTGAATAATGGCATGTGCCAGTACAGTCGGAAAAGAGAGCTTACCCTCAATGGGTGGATCTGATCTCTCCCCCCAAGAAACATTGTGAATACTACATTCCCAATATTTAATGGTTTGGGTGATCAGGAACAACACATAATAATATTTGTTTTTCAATGTGATCCTGTGATGGGGAATCCTCAACAATAAGAAGTAGTAAATCTCAGATGCTTTGTTGAATCATTATAGGGACCATATTTTGTTTGGTATACAAGTAAACAATCTTGATCAATTATGGGATGGGAAAATATCCATCTGAAATTCCTTCTCTAATTTATCTCAACGCTGCTGGAGAAAAAAAATTATCTAAATTTTTTTAAATAAAGGTAAAATTAGAGAGTTTTATATTTCATTACTTGATGGAATGGATTTACATATTCCTTTAATCTGGAAGTCCCTCAGGTATAGTTACTACTAATTTGTGTTGAATATTTGTGTGACGATTTATGCACACCACTGATCCAAATGAAATAAACAGTATGGTTTCAATACATTGATTCAATTCTCCAAAAGTTGGTGGATTACATTGTGGGAACTATATATAAATCTTCTGTAATTTCATCAACTCTGGGAAGGAGAAAATGAAAATCATAGGCTGCTATAGTCACACTCAAGCAAACACCTATACCTGCTTCCACTTCAAAACCATCATCATATCGATGGGATCCACCTCCCAAACATTAGTAGTAATGACCACCTCATCAATATCATAAAAAAGATTAAAGGAAGAGAAAATTTTAGGAGTTAATGAACAAAGTTTATTCTTTTTGGAAAGAACAGGTTCCCGATTCCTTTATCTTAGCTTTTGAAAATAATTCGGTTTTGCTTCCAAGACCGAAGAAACCAAACAAAGAATGAGATGAAGATCATATGAATTATTGTCCCTTTCACCAAAAATTGAGGAACCCCATTCAGGGGTGATTTGTTTTCAAAGACCTTCTAAAAATGGTGGACTCTATACAAGTGAAACTTAAAAGTTCTTCAACCCATGTAGCATGTGTTACTACTACTGATCCAGTGGAAGAAGGTGAATGGCTGGATGTAAAAGGTAAAAATGTGATGAAATATGATGACTCGATGATCTGGAAAATGATCAACTGAACTCATGTAATTCAATGAACACAGTTGAAACACTTGATTGTGTCTTTTTCCACATCTTCCACAGTAAAACCACATTCATCAAAGGATCAGTCTTCTAAAGGTCAATCCTAAAAGAAGAGATATGATCATAAAGACAAATAGTAATAGGAAGAGTATAAGCTTGTGTCAAGGCCAAAGTGTTCCTTGGATCTGGAATATTTCTTACCATCTATTTCAAATGCATGTGAACCTCCCCCACTAAATGGAACAATCGGAACTCACCTTTCAAGATGAATCTTCACCAGATGAAGAATTGATCTTCAGTTCTGCTAATGTTATCCACATAACATATCCCTTTGCAAATGATGATTCTACTTATGATCATCCTGAATTCCCTGTACCTAACCAAGGAACTAGAGGATGAAGCTAAGGTCGAGGATACTGGTGAAGGCGTGTGTATGCTAGAATCCAATATTTTATTTCTACACCATCTTGAATCGTATATGCTTCCAAAACTCATGGGAGAGCCCTTCAGTGGGATCAATAATTAAAAGGATGTTCTCCCACACATGATAGGATCAATCCTGACATGATTATTTTGGAGGACCAATTAAAGGTCTCACCATCATTATCTCAGCATGTAAATAGACCTAGTTAGACTAATTTACTAAACCCAGAAGTATTTTCATCTTCTGCTCTATCATAGGGAAAATCTTCATTTGGAGAATCAACATCCAAGTAACCTAAAAAACTACATCTCCATACTGGGAAACATAGACCTCTAGAAAAAAGTATGATGTTTTGAAATATCATGCCCATTTACTAGAAATGTTTTCAATTATGGTTGCCTTGAATCTGTCAAAATATTTTCGAGAAGAACTTATTGAGGCTTTGTCAAGTCATAAAGAGTTTGAATCCAAAGTTGTTGCTGCTGATGTTCACCATATAGAGAATGATCCTGCAGAATGTCCTGCAGTTATATCTTTTACAGACGAAGATGAAGATGATGTTATATAGGGACACATTAGGCCCCTGTATCTATCTGGAAGGGTCAATGATGTAGACATCTAATGAGCCTTCATTAATAATGGCTCATGATTCATCTGTATTACTATCCACACACTTCATTGATTGGGATTTACTGAATTTGACTAATCTCATTCCACTTTGATGTTTCAAGGTCATTAAAATAATGAGCTAGAACCTATGGACGATATTACACACACAACTCATTTTGAAGATCTTGTGTCTAATTTGGATTTTATGGTTGTCCGTCAAGACACAGCTTTGAACATTCTGCTTGAAGGACATGGCTTCATCAACATGCATCCATTCCTTCAACATACCACCAATGTCTCAAGTACTATTTCAATAGAAAAATTAGGACATTGTATGGTGACAAGCCTTTGTTAAAAGTGTGTAAATCATAGTATATCGAGGCATGATTTTATCGCTTGAAGGGAACACGGTCCGTGACGAAAGAGGTTACCACAATCAATTTTCTGAATAGCCTAGGAAAAAATCCTAGAAACCCCATTCAAACAATTGAGTCTAAATTATGTGATTTGTATCAATCAAATTAAAAGAATAAACCAAAATCTGAGTACTCAACTTGTAACTTCCAAAATTTCAAATACGGAAATCGAGCATGACAACATGAAAGCAATTGTTAATTTACCAAGTAGTGATGAAAGATGAAATGGAGATGTATTAATTTCATCCAACGAACTTCAGGAGGTTTATTCGTCATCAATCATACAAGAATAAGTTGTCACAATACTGGAGGAAGACAAGGATGTTTATTCCCAACCCATAATATCCTCTTAAATTTTATACGAAGACCCTTTATCATCAGTAGGGTCAGAAATGGATGATTCTTCTTTAGGATGTTAAAATATTTACACCTCCCCTATATTTGAATATTTTTATTCATATCCTTCTATGTAAGAAGAAATAAAATATTTGACACATATGTAAAAGAAGAATAAGATATTTGGGATGCTCCTCCCACATTAGAAGATGGTGTCTTTACTATTTTTGATGAGCTCAGAGAAATAAATCTGGGTATATAAAAATATCCATGCCCCACTCTAATTAGTGCAGTTATGACTTCTAAATATTAAGAGATGTATAATTTATTTTGAAACTAACATGGAGATATATTTTTATGGAACTATAAAGAAATGACAGGCCTTAAACCTGATGTATCAACTCATCATTTGGGTTTTCCAGAAGAACCTTGAGGATTCAAGCCGGAAGAAAGAAGAACACACTCGTCTCATGCCTCTAAAATTCAAGTTGAAGTCATTAATCTTATAAAGGATAACTTTTTGAAGAGATTCAATATCCCAAGTGACTGTCCAACAATGAATTATTGAAGAAGAAGAAGAAGAATGGGAATATCATAGTTTTCATTGATTTCAGAGATCTTAACTGTCATTGTCCCAAAGAAGACTTTTCAGTTCAAATCACATAACTTTTAATTAATGAAACAGCTAGCTATGAAGCTATTTCCATCATGGATGGTTATTATGGATACAATAAAATCTACAAGGCCCCATAGGATGAAGAATCTATAGCCATTCAAGCCCCTCAAGGTTTGTTTTTCCATCGAGTAATTCCCTTTGGGTTAAAAATTTTGGGTGCAACGTATCAATGAGCCACACACCATATCATTAAACATTTCATTGGAAAATTGATTGAATGTTATATAGATGATGTGGTAGTTAAATAAAAAATACATTTTGATCTGTTGACTGATTTAGGGATCATATTCAATAAACTTTCTCAACATAGTTTAAAGATAAATCTCGTGAAATTTTCTTTTTGGGTATACTGTGTAACGTTCCTCGGTTTCATTGTAATCTATCGTGGAATCGATGTTCATCCAGAGAAGAAAAAATTAATCCAAGTCATGTCACCTCATTGAAATTTTAGTGAAATAGGACGACTTCAAGGACACTTGGCCTATTTTTAGGACTTTATCTTCAGTTTGGTAGGTAGGTTTTAACCCTTCTCTAGATTAGTGAATAAGGGAGTAACCTTTAAATGGTCTAAATACTTCCAAGAGGAATTTTATACCCTTAAGAAATAACTACTTATTTCAATGGTATTAATGCCACCTGTTGAAGGAAGGCCACTTATTCTCTATGTGATATCATTGGAGTGATCACTGTGTTCCTTCCATACCCAATAGAATGATGCTAGGAATAAAAATAACATTTACTATCGCTATAAAACTACGATTTACTTAGATACTCAATATTAAAGTGTTGATAAGTGATGCTTGGAATTAGTCTTAGTAGTTTAGATATGGAGGAACTGCCTGTAACATCTCGACGTCCAATTGGTGTCTCGTAATAACCCGATCAAATTTATCCTCCATCATCCAATACTTACAGGGCATTTTGCATAGTGAGAAGTTATTTTTCTACAATTTGATATCCATTTTGTGCCTCATAAGGAAATAAATGTCCTTGATTTGATAGATTTACTTGCTAAACATCCATCTACATATGATATATCATTGAATACTAAACATCATGATGAATAGGTATTATATATTCAATATATTCCCAAAACATGGGAAATGTAATTTGATGGTACCTCTATAAGTATAGCAGAGAAGAGAATAGAAACCCATAAACTTAACATAGTTGAGTTTGGAATTGAACTTATATCCCCTGAAAAGGAAGTGTTCCCATATTTCTTCTGGTTGGGAGAAGGTGGTACCAAAAATGGGGCGGAATGTCAAGATCTCGTCCCAAGCCTAGAATTTGCACTCTATGTACATGTTAACCACCTAAAAGTGAAATTTTATTTACAGTTGGTAATCAAACAAATCAATGGGGATTATGCTCTTAGAAAAGAAGATTTAAGAACATTGTGTGATTTCGTCAATGGTTAATAGCTAAATTTCCCTCATATCCAACATTGTCTTATGTCCTGTGATTTCAAAATGCCTAATTTGATGCACTGACTAATGTAGCCACAACCCTAGAAGATCCAATCTTGGATGAAACAAATCTATAGTATTTCCCTTCCTCATGTGGTTCCACCTTTCCATAAAACTAGAATGGAATAAATTATTTAAATTAGCCCTATTTTTGAGCCATTCGGTCAAACCGCAGAATAAATGACACCCATCATAGAGTACCTTCAAAATAGAGTACATCCACCAAATAGAGCTAAAAAATAATAGATCCTAAGATAAGTGGCTAGTTTTATTCTTAATGATAGTCCAGATCAATATATGATTCTCTAAAAATGAGGCTTTGATGGAATCCTCTCCATGTGTATTTATAGAGAAGAAACTACAATTGTCAAGAATTAAGTACAAGAAGGATATTATGGTGCTCACCAATCATGGCATAGGCTTTCTGATCAAATATGATGCCTTGGATACTTTTGGCCTTCAATGAGGTTGGATTACATAGATTTCACCAAGAAATGGAATCCCTTCCATGTTCATTCCCCCATAATACATCAACCCCTAATGTTGTTACATATATCTAAATACTCCTAGACATTTCCACATGGGGAATGGATGTAGAAGGACGTCATCCCCCAACTATAGATTAGTAGTTCAAGTATATTCTTGACTGATACATATTTATTCTCTAAATTGGATGAGGCCATACCTTTCAAAGAAGTCATATCCAAAATCCATGTTAGGTTTGTCAAAATTAAAATCGTCACTATATTTGGGGTCCGTTATACTATATTGATATACAATGGAATAAATTTCGATTATTTTGATGTAAAAAAGTTATATTAGGAGAATAATATCAAATCCAACCATTCATCATGCTATCATCCGGTGGCCAATGGATAATTAGAGGCTTTTAATAAGACCATATGAAATATATCCCTAAAGATGGTGGATAAAGATAATAAATCTTGTCATGATAAGCTTTCCCCATACCCTTATGGTCTTATTAGAATACAACATGTACTGACTCTCAAGAAAATCCATACTCATTGGTGTAAGACACATAAGATGTTTTCCCAATTGAAGGTCAATTTCACTCACTTAGAGTCAAAATCTATGATCAGTTATCTAAAGATGAAATTTTTCAGAATTGATTTAATGAGATGGAATGATTAGAAAAAAGAATATTGCATACTTTGAATCATTTATAAGTATATAAGAACATAATTTCAAGATATTTTAACAATAAAGTTTTCGCCCTCTCATTTCTTCAAGTTGAATTAGTATTGGTACTTAGGACTCCAATGATATTAAGAAAGAAGCCTCAAAATCTTGATCCAAAGTGGGAGGAAACCTATTACATATATAAGTTCCTCTCAAATGGATATTATTCCCTAATCTAAATGGATGGAAAGATTGTTACATCTCCAAAAAAATATAGATTCATGAAGAAGTACTTTATGTAACTATACATTAGTGCCCATTGTCCTTGATGCATGACTCTGAACTACACAGTATGAAGTTCTAGACATAAATCATTAAACTACATAACAACCATAAGCGACCATGATGTATGACTATAAATCCTATGGAATATTTGTCCTTGTCCCATTACATTAAACTCCATGACATCATTTTCCTCATTAAATGACATTAAACTATAAGGTAAACATTTCTCAATTTGATGCTAAGAGCATCCAAATCTGGGAATCATTTATTTAATTGCTAATCCTTAGTGGCACATGAGTTCCATTCCACCATATGTCTGAATCAAATCTATATAAAGGCCTCATTTCAAGAACTATGTTTGGATTGATTCTCATTTTCATTATGATATGTAGAGATGTCGGGATCTCCAATATTGGGCCCAGCTGCAACCACAAAATATTTTATTTCACTTTTCTCATCGTGTATATGAACCAGGTCTATACAAATTTCTCTTTTAAAATACTTGGTTTGATCATCATAGCATTTTGAGTTTCAATTTTATATCCTTCTCCCCGAATGGGTTTAAATCACTTGTCTCCCACATCAAACTCAATTGGTGAGGGAAATAAATGTTCAAGGACTATGTTTGTCTTGATTTTCATTTTAATGGGATATGTAGAGATGCCTAGATCTCCAATCTTGGGCCAACCCACGATAAAATCCCCCCTTTATTCCCTATGTATGAATCAAACATGTATAAGGAAAGTTAACAGAACTATTAATGGATCGATACTCATCCATATGATATATGTAGTGACATTGGGGTTTAATTCCCTAGTCCAGCCACAATATTCCCATTTCTATGCCAGAATCACTTCATGTCCTCACAGCATGACTCTAAACTGCACATCACAATATACAATGTGCAAGAAATTAAAATTAAAATCACCCAATGTACAACATATGGTTTGATTCTTATCCCATTGAGATAAAAAATGATGACTAGGCTCTATCTTCTAGTCCTAGTCCTGAGATATTATTTTTATCTCTTCCACATATCAATAATAATCTATGTGGGAGTCTTTATTTTCAGTTCTCTCCATAGAGGGACCACCAAGAAAAAAAGAATTTCTCCCTTGTATATATGAGTCAGATCTATGTATGGTACTTCAAAATCATGGCAAATATGGATTGAAATATTTCTCCTATACATTGAGAATTACCCCTTTCGCATCCCACACTCCCAATATTGAATACTCTTTGATCTTTATAATCTTTCTCATGGTTTTGGGTGGCATAGTTTCTGATATCTAATAACACCTTTTCAGGACTATAAAGTATGTTCCCTTAGGTGGCCATGAATATGTTTCCTATATAACGGGTTAGTCAGTTCAAAGATGCCACTATTTGGGTATGAAGAACATGCCCTAGTTGGACCTGCATAATAAATCCCCCATAACGAGTTATTCAAAAAATGGTAACTTCATTATTGGTTTAATTGTATTTTGTCCCCTTCAAACTTTGATGAAAATATACGTGAATATGTATCTTAAAGCATTCCTCTGTGTATATTTTTTCCATTACATTTCTCTTGATCTGAAAGTCTTCAAGACCATGATCTGCAAATTTTCCTCTTCATATGTTCAAAACAATATGAATTGGCCTTGGATCATTTGACCACATACCAACTACTATTTCTATTTTTTGGTCCTAGTCATATGACCTAACACTAAAAACATTTTACTACCTACAATTGGGCCAGTCCTTCATATAAATATTATTCCTCCGATTCTTTGGAAATCATGATTAGAAATACTCTTTCCAAATTTGGGGACCTTTATCCCCAAACTGAACTCTTTACTGTGGAAAATATGAATCTCTATAAACATTTTTCAACTTTTAGAAATATAATGTCAAAATTTTATAACTCTTTTGCGAGACTATGGAGTATGTTCCCTTGTGTGGCCTTGCATAAGTTGCCTACATAACAGGGTTGTTAGTCAAAAGATGCCAATATTTTGATATACAACATATTCCCTAGCTGGCCTGGCATAACAAAACCACCATAATGGGTTCATTAGGTAATGGTATCTTTTTTCATAGTAAAGATTTCATCCAAGGTGTTTTAAGTTTTTTCTCATATCATTATCTGGATTTAGAAATTCCCAAATCACAATTTGCAATTCTTCCCTTCCATACATGAACAAGGTAGTATTTTTACAAAACAAATTGTTAAGAAATTTGAGAGATTCAAACCATTGGTCAGAGATAAGGACCTTAAATTAATTCCAACCAATTTCCTCAATGAATGAATTAAAACTGCACAATACAATGTCCTCACTGCATGAATTTAAATTGACCAGTGTAATGTCTGAACTACATGACTTAAAATAGAACTGTACAATGTCCCCACTGCATGACTAAAAACCATATATCATGATATCAGAAATCCCCAAATCTATTAAATTATATCCTTTCCATAAAAACATATTTGTGTAATATGTTTTTTTCTATTCATGACATATGTTAGTATAGATAACCCTTTATTCCTAAAATCCCATTCCTTGAAAAAAACCCTCATTATGGACTCGATTCACCACAATCTTATTTTAACTTATCTATGAACAATAAAATATTAAATACCAGAGTTCTATTTTCCTTGATAATGTAGTAAGTTCCCCAATAGGCCTTGCTTAAAATTTTCCTACATAACAAGAATATCAGTCAAAATATTCCAATGTTTGGCTATGCAGCATATGCCATAGTTGGTCCTTTATAATAAAACCCCCATAACAGGTTCATCAAATAATGGTAACCTCATTCTTAGAAAAGAAATCCTTTATGTTTATACACGTTTTAGATTTAGTGACCCTAAAAATCATGACTCATGATGCCCCGTGGAAGTATTTAATGAATATTAGAGAATTTCTTATCCACTAATCCATGTTTGGGATCCAATTTCAAAATTTATTATCATAGTTGATCATCCATAAAAACTAGCCCTTTCTAATCCATAATTCATGACTCTAAACTACCATAAACATGATACATGGTACTCACTAGATTGGAAACCAGAAAATGGAACTCTGGAAAAAAGTTTAGTCATATCTCACTAAACATACATTTTTTATGGTTTAGGTATGATTGATGAATAAAAAGGTAAAAAGAATAAAAAAAATTTTGGGTTTTCTGTAAAAACCTAGTAAAAGAAAACTATTCTCTCTAAGCCCTATGGTTTAGGAAACAATTATAGAATTATTACAAACCTGACCTAGCTCCCAGTCATACCAAATAATGTTGAAATTTTTCAAATTTCCCTCCTTTTATCTTAAAAAAATATTATTTTAAATCAGAAAAAATCAAATTCTAGGGAGGGGGACGTTTGTAGTCACCATTAAATTTGTTCCATGCACATTTCTTCAAAAATTCCCTCATTTGGGATTGAATAGTTCACAGTGCGACCCTGAATTTTTCATGGGGGTCAATGATGGTTGCGAAGGCATCAGCCAGAAGGCCCAAAACCATATCCCCATACCGATCTAAAGTAGGGGTGCATGGGCTTAGCCTCCATAGTATGGATCAATTATTTTTCCTAGAGTCTCCAAAGTGGTACCCAAGGTACCTTCGTGAAAAAACCTACATTCCACCATGTTGGAGCTGATTGAAGTAATTATTTTGACTATATCCTCAATGTTTCATCCTAGTCTAGCCATAACATCATAGGTGAGAATGTTTCTTGGGCACAACAATTTTCGCGCACAAGCCACTTGTGCACCCAAAATCCTTTCGCAAGATGTTATGTTTTTTCCGATAAATATCCCCTTGGGGTCTTTATTTTACGGACAAATTTCCCTAAAGCCTAATTACTGATCTGGTTTCCCTAGTGCATTTCCCAAGTCTTATAAAACCTTCAAGGTAGTTCTCTATAACATAAAGTGTAGGAATTGAAAAAGGATCTTAGGGCTTAACTCCATTAAGTGTTCGAAGTCTATAACACATACACGCTTGAAACTCCAAAACCTCCCTAAATTAGAAACACTTGCACGCTACCTATTCCTCTAAAAAGAACATGATCCCCCAACTTTTGGGAATACCTTTGAATACTCTTGAAGGCTTGAGTAATGTATTTCCCATTTATTTGAATCTAGGTTGTTCATCACATAAGTTAACATCAGATCACCCAATCCTTCGTGTGAACCCATACATGAGCGACAGATACAAACTTAGGTGCACCTCATTGATTCACCTACACCCTTCAGTCTACAGGCCATCATGTCTTCCTCAAATCCATTCATTTAAAGGATTATTCTTCATTGGCTCCGTTTTATGAAAGGAATTATGTTGAAACCTCGACAAAATCCTCCTGACATATCAATCCTTTTGGAATGGCACATCACGGTGTCTCCTATTTGGGTTTTTATATCCGCAGTCAGTGGTTTTCTAAATTTGTTTCACGATAGGGTTAGAAGTCATGGAGTTTCATTGGGTTTGTATATCTGTAGTCATATGGACCATCCTCCTAGGAACAGTGTTGGGATGTTCTCGGTTTGGAGAATTAGGTTTTGGGTTGTGACCTCTCCTTCTCACCTCTAAAATCCTGAACCTCTGGTCTCTAGTAGGGAAGGTATGGTTCACACCAACATTTCATTTTCACCAATGTAGAAGTCTCCCTCCCCTAGTTGGACCAATTTTAAGGGTATCCATCATTGTGTAATACCAAAACCATTCATGTTGGAGGTTGCAATCTTGATCTTCCCTACTTCCTTAAAATACAATCCTTCCTTACATTGGACCCTTTTCCAATGTAAAGTGAAAAGAGGGAAGTTTCATCGTGTCACCCTCTTCCATAGTTTCCCCACCCTCATCCACTCTTATCGTCATAGGCACATTTTCTTCCTCCAAAAGAGGAGGAAAAGTGTGGGCGCATTTGTTGAATCTTTCACATCCTCTTATTTCTCACACCGAGCATGACCCACGTGGGATTAGAGACTCGCGATGATTCAAAAAATTTCGCAAACACCAATGGTGAATGAACTATGAGAACTCTGACTCCCACCATAATTGGGATATGTAGGAAGCATTCATGAAGGACCGAGCTCACTAGATATCCTTTTCAAGAATCCAACCATAATTCCTTTAATTTGGAAATCCTATTTAGGAGTAAACCCTAAATTAATCCCCCATATCATGAAGGCATAATTTTAAGGGAGTTATCCCAAAATCATTATTCTTAAAGGACAACACTCACCTATGAGACTCATAAAACAACATTGGATTTGATTCCCATCCACATGGGATACGTAGGAAGCCTCCTCGAGGTTCAAACCCAACACTTAAAATCATCCCTATTCTTCTTTGGAGATATTATAAAAAAGGTCTAACCTTACTTAGAAGCCCATATTATTTCAATGTTACATGGGATTCTTAGGAATATGTCCCACACCAAACCATGACTAATAACCTTTCGCTTTGATTTCATTACCACATGATATTAAACTATATGGTTGGGTCCTTATCACATGACGTGATAAGGTATGATGTGTCCTGATATGTGTCACTAAACTATGAGGGTTATGATTAATTCCACAAGGATAAATAGGTATCCCATTTATGTGTATGATCCCAACATCAAAACAATCATTCTTCTCCTAGGATGACAACAAATTCTAGAGTGCCCCACTGAGTGGTTTAAAAACCAATATCCTCGTAATGATGATTAAAAGAATCTATAAATAGTATATGAGAGGATATCATTGATGAAGAAGCTCAAGTACATATGGATTCCTCCCCTATTATTGAACCTATAATACGTACGGATGATTATAAATTTCACACATGCAAATAATTGATTGAAAATTCCAAGGTAAAACTATGTTATACTTTTTGAATTAATGAGGATTCATGAAAAAAATTTAGATCTATAAGGAGAGTCCCATAGTAGACAATAAATTCCCTCAAAAGAGTATGAAGATTCTGACCTCCCATCCTCTGGATCAATTTATGTTCTTTTGTATCATAAGTTTAAACACAGCGAAGTCTTGCCTTTGGAAAGAAGGTCCCTTTTGGATATAGAACTGTTGAATGTTTCTTGTTCTATGAATAAATCCAATAGAAAATACCTGGAAGCAGTTATTCTTAACCAAAACACACATTATTGGGAACTATGAAAAAATATTATATACACTACAAAAATAATATATTACATAAATACATTAAAATGTGAATCAATGAAGAGTAATTGAGATGAAAACCCCTTAACTTATTTCCTTTCATGGTTGGTAATAATATTACTTCTGCTAAAAAATTAACATATACCTTATTAAGATATTTCATTACCATATTCATATATATTATTCATTAATATCCCTCATTTTTACTTATATATTATGATTATATTGGATGGTTATAACCTAATTTAAACCATCATGTATTGATTATATTATTATTTATCAAGGATATTGATATTTTAAAGGTTGGGTTGATTCCCAATGGGAGTGACATATCTCATAGATATGTTCTTCGTGGCTCAACCACAATGGTAGATGGTGGTGCAGTTGTGGTTTTCCATACTCTAGTGTTTCTTTCCAAGTCCTATGTTTGATAGTTTGTGTAATGGACACCAAGGATGACATATCTATTATGCATCTGTTTGTTGATTTGGCCACCAAGGTAGGGGATGAAGAGGATGGGGTTTTCCACATTTCGATGGTGTTTTAGGATCCCTATATATGGCATGTTATGGTGCCGGAGATGATCCAGAATGTGGAATTGATGGATAATAATGGGGATTTCATTTTCGTGGATAATTAGACTGAAATTAACTGAATACATAATGTGGTAAAGGATAATGTTAACTTCCCATCGGATAATAATGCAGAACGGTGATCTAGTATTTATTTAGTGAATTCTACTATAGTGAATTAATCTGGTGATCCAACAGCTTCAAGAACCTATATGGAATGGATTTTGGGAACTGAAAGGGACTATGGTCAATAGAATTTCACCTCTATGTGTGATGAGGCTTCTAAGAGAATTATACAGAAGGGTGAGATTGGCCATGTAGTTTCTAAAATACATTTCATCCTTGAATTATTTGATCTTTTTTATCACCCCATTATTTCCAAATTTTTTATTTCAAGTGGAGGAAAACTGTGTAAGACTGATGATTTAGTGAAAAACTAACCTCTACATGGGTGATTTCTATTTGGGGAAATATTACTATGGTTCATGGATTATTTCACCTATTTTTTGCATTATATGGTTTGAAGTGAGGATCTTGAGGGATTGTATCAATTTCATTAAATACAAGTATGGATTGTTTTCATGAATTGGATTCACTTTTCAATCCTTTTTTCCATAAAAATACCAAGGTACACGTTTGGATAAAAATTATTAGTCTTTACTGGATCTTATGGAATCCAAATATTTTTTTGATATTGATTATGTTATGTAAATTCCAATTAAAATGGATAAGAGTATTGAGGATTTGATTTTTGGTCATTATTCCAAAGTCCCAGTAGAAGACGCTCTAGGTTATTTCATGATTCATAATATAGTTTTGTCTAATTTTGATGATGATATCGCTTTAAAAGTGAAACATGACAGATTAACTACTTTCTATCAAAACTATCATGTCATTGTCCATGTAAAGGAGAATTTATGTAAAAATGTTTTATGACCATTTTGTTCACTAAAAGGGTAGAATGAAGCTTCATGTAGGAAGTTTTTAAAGAGAAAAACAACACAGAATAAATTTGTTTCTATTGGTGGAAGGCAAATCCTTCATGATCGGAATAAGAATCATGTCAGTTCAAGCGTTTCACTAGAGGAGAAGGATGTTTCTCAGGAAATGAAACAAGAGATTAGTCTAACTAAGTATTTGGTTCCTAATATGGAATTTAATGTCCAAGATGAGGGTGGTATAAAACCAGGAGGGACTTTGGAAATGGTGCAGTAGGACTATGTCCCTGTAATTGAGCAAGAAAAATTCCCAAGTGATGATGAGAATATTTCATGGATTAATGTGTAAATTTTTCAATTAAGGGAGGCACAATCCAGACATGGATGGTGGGATAATATATGGGATTTCACTCTCAAAAGACACTCCTATAGTCATGCTTTGTCTAAAGCAAAAACTATTGTTGATGATGAAGGTTTTCAATGAGTTCCTCATATAAAATAAAGTCCTAGGAAAGACTACTCATATATGAAGCCAACTATGGTCATTAGGTCTCATTTTCCTTAATATTATGACACTAATTATTATGGTTATTATGAATCCTATCAATTTTACAATGGTCATTGGTCCTTCTCTTTGGTTATGACTGGGATGAGGTCATGAATTCTTGTATTAACCCATCCATTATTCATGTGACATGTTCTTTTCACTTTTTAATAAAAATGTATCTTCCCAAATCATTATGGTATTTTTTTTAACTCTATCATATAATTACATAGGTTTTTTAGATACATAGTGTGATAATGGAATCAGTGTTGGCATATTTTGATGACTTTAGTGAACATAAAAAATTATACTTTAGTAATAAAATAAGTACATAATATAATATTTCCATAACCATATACCAATAATTATTTTATAATTACATGGAAATAATATTATTTTTCATTTTCCCATAGGTATCCATAACATATTATTATAGCATTAATAAAATAGGTGGTTAAGTAGACAGAAGCTACAACACGCTTTAATTAGATTATTATGTATGGTCAATGAGGTATTTATTTTGACATAATATTATTATAATACAATAATAATGTAATGAAATTTTATTTTATATCATATTTGAATATTTCATTATAAATATTGATTAACTAAAAAATTAGAAAAATGAAACTTTTTATATGTGGTAGTTCACACACATTCATGATTAGCATTACCTTAATTTTCTAGGTTGATGGAAATGAATAAATATGGGTATTAAAATTTATATAAAAACAAATAATTATGATAATATTATTTATGTTATCATATTATTATGGTGATAATGTATTTGTAAGCACATTATTAATAATAAAAACATTATAAAGAGATAAAACTTATGTTGGAGACATGATTATTCATTTAAAGTATCCTTTAAAAATAATGGATTGGACTAAAAATAAGTGAATATGGGATTATGTTAGTGGGTATGGTTAAAGGGAGAGTAAAATAGAAGAGTTTAATGTAGTAATTATATGGAAATGGTGTATTATAAAGTGGTGTAAGTGCCCCATTTTATATGGGAAGTGACTGATTGTTTTGGAAATACCATTTACTTATTTTCATATATATTTAAAATATTAAAGGTAAAGGTCGCCAATATTTTGAAACAATATTAAGTGGTACATGCATAGGTTGAAAATTATTCCCATACACTAATTTTGGATATATCTTATTTTGAATTAAGTATTTCCTCTCTTATTGTTTTCCCCAAGTTGACTTTTACAACGGAACCTTCTCCTTTTACCCATGTTTTTTAATTAAATTTCAAAAATATACATGGAATTACCTAATAATTTTAGTATTTTTAAAATAAATTTATAAAATAAAATTTATATGTTTTTGTAATTTTATTTTCAAAATTGTAATAATTACTACATGAATAATTCATTCATGAAATTGGATTAGCATAAAATTAATGTGTGAGAATCAATTATCAATGATAATAATTCATATGAGAGTTATGGATTTATTATAAATCACATGATTGTTATATAACATTAAAATCAATTTATATCCTCATTTTTCCAAAATATTACTTAATAAAAATAAACAGTCGAAAAAATAGTTATTCTAAATTAAAATATTACATTAATGGTAAAAATGATTACTATAGGGTTTATATGTACAAAGAATATTTAAAAATGAATATATTTATTTTTTATTTTCATATTTTATATCTTTAATGCTTTCGAAATTTTTTTTTATGCTTACATAATAATAATATCATGGAGATTATATATTTTTCTTAAATCCTGTAATTTCAACTAAAAACCATTTTTAGAAAATTTGAAAAAATAATTGTAAGTGAATATTGATATAAATAATTAAAATATGAGCTTTTTTATTAAAATTTTAAAATTTTAAAATTTATCTTTTAACTAAAAAATGAGAAATATAAAAAACTCTATTCTTATTATTGATACAATTTTTTAAATGATTTAAAATTTTAATCTTTATTGGTTATATATTTACATAATAGTTTTCAAATAAATTTTTTTATTTTAGATACATATTTAATATATATATAAATTTTGAAAATCGAATATTTCATATAAAAATATATCATTATAGAAATCATTATTTTTTTACTATTTACCCAAAAAAAATCACAAAAATCGTAAAAAATACATCCTACAATTAATACATTGTGAGGAATTGAAAAATAAATTTTTATTTATAAAAAGTAAACACATATATTTTAAAATATATATTTATAAAAAAAATATATAATATAAAGATAACAGATTTTAATGATAAAATACTTTTCAGTATTAAATCTTATTTGTAATTTACCATTAATAGTTAGTAACAATTAATTCATTATCTTCTTTTTTCTATTGATATATTTATAATTTATTCTTAATATGAATTGGTTTATTTATGTTTGGTATAACATGTGACCCATGTTATAGAACATAATCTATATTTTAAATGTTTTAAAATATCATGTTGTTTCATTATAACACCTCTTAAATAAATTGTGTCCTTGAATTTTTATTATAATTTAATTGCATGAATTACTAAATGTGGTGAAAATATTTACATGTCACAAGATGTTACCTCTAATAATATATGATCATTAATATCATAGGTAACACAACTGTGTCCCATAAATATGTATTGGGCTCATGTAAAGGATTCTATTTTCTTCTTAGATGATTCATAGTTGATCACAAACAAATTGATGGCCACAATTGATTTGTAATGTGATTATCCATATTCCTGAAATTTATGATCAGTCGATCTGAATATAGCCATTCTATTTCAAAATTCAAGATAATTTTTTTAATATAATACTATAATATTCACAGTATTTAGAAAAACATAACAATCACACAATTAAATGATTTCCATAAAATAAAAATCATTGACGGTGGTGACATGATGTTCTCAAACAACGTCCTATATATAAAATAAATTATAGAATAATAAAACAAATTTTAATTCAATTTGGAGGGTATGTGAAACCTAATTATGACTATCTTATCCATCAATAGTCATTTTATAGCTTACTCCATAGTACATTGGTCTATGAGGTCATCGTATCCTACTACCTTTATAAATCCTTTGATTAAGGGATTGAAATGGATAATGATTGAGTTATCTATAAATAAAATATTGAATTGGTAATGCTTCTGTTGGATTATTTATATCTTATTTCCTAAACTATACTACTGTATTCATTTTCTTATGATTGTTTTATAATAAATTACCTCTATTACCACAAGAGAAGAATATTTTATTTCCCTTATTGATATTCCCATAATTTTTCATTAATCAATTTTAACATATTATAGATTTAAATATTTTTCTATATATTCAACAATAAATCATTAAGGAGTCTCCACAGTTATCTGTTGGGTGTGGTTATATTAACATTTTTAATCATATTTTATGATGGTAAGTGTTGAATAATCACATTGTTTATAATTCCATCCCTCATTTTGTTGGATTTTTCAACGAGGTAATCATTACAATATCCCTTTCATCCATGGAACCTTTTAGTCCAGTACAACACTAAAACCAAAAGTGTTGACATTAGTGGTGAGACATTTACTATGTGGGGATATTATTATATTCATAAAATTGACTTAATCCGAAACAAGTCATGGTCTATTACTGGTTCACATTGTCCCTTTATTCCTTTAGTTTAACTTATATCAATCTTAGTTAGTTCTAGGTTACATTATGTTGAGTTACCTTACTCTTCTCATAGTAACTAGGAAATAAATAATTCATGTTTTTTTATAAGAACAAAATGACCAACCAAAGATTTTCCCTTGTGAGTGACAAACTAGGCTATGGATATTCCATTTTTTATAAACCAGTTGATGATTGATTAATTATACAAGACTCAATTTTCATGATAATTACCTATAGGTACTTTTATTCTCAATCCTACATAAACTTATATTATCTATAAAGTTATTAATTTCTAAGCAAAACTATCTACTCAAAAAGTTTTTGATATTAAAGGATATCATTCTATAATTAGACTTAATTACTAGTATTTTACTACAGTTCTATAACCATAACACTGAATATAAGTAAGGTAACATCCCTGAAAAACAAAAATAATATCCCAAATAAAAAAACTCTACTTTAATAAATACTTAATTACTAATGGAAAGCATAAATTTAGAAATACATTAATCTCAAAATTTAAATAATAAATCTGCCTATTATTTTCATAACCCAATGAATTAAAGGTTTATTATCTTGGTGATCAGATGAATAAACATGTTAATTTACCATAGAAGAGAATATTTCATTTTATGTGAGAGCTTTTGGGCCCTAGATTATATATCCCACAAGATATGATTATCTTCAAAACCTAAGGAATAGAAGTCGAGGAAATGGGTCTTCTTAGACACCATGTATGGAAAAAACATATCATAAGATGTAAAATCATAATAATTAGGGTGAACATTAGGAAGAATTAAATGTCTAAATAAGATATCACTAGATCATAGATGATAATCAAAACACATGATAAAGTATCAAAAGATCATAAAATATTGTTATCGATTCACAAAATAAAATACCCAACTCAAAATACATATCAACTACAAAAAAACATGTGAATATGACATAAAAGTGTGCTATATTTCGAAATAATCCATAATGATAAAAATATGGTATATCATGGTAACAAAAATGAAAAACAAATCAAAATTATATACATTAGATATCATTATATTGTGAACCTAGCTACCCAAAAACCAATTCACACAAAAACATGTGAGTAGAGACAAAGGCCAACACACTCACCCTTCATGAACCTAGATACTTGATGGATTGTTCACTAGTAAAATTGTGAGTAGATTTAAAAACCATCAAAATAACTATTTTTTAACATAACAACTCACTATCATGTTCACATAACATTTATATCTCAAGAGAAATTATGTATTACCCATTGTATTTGAGAGATATATCGGTCCCTCTCATCTCAAAATCCTTTCATTTTTATGAAACATAAAATTAAAATGTCATTATCTCATAAAAACCCTATGGAAAAGAATGATTTTCCAGAAACATTAAAATGCATATCATAACATCATTTCAATAAAAAATATAAAATAAAAAATATAATTTTAAAAATGAAATTATATCATAATTACATATTCTTTCCGTCAAAATGTGTTTTCTATTAGGGTTTTGGGAAAAGAGTTATAATGAATATATTAATCCATTTATTATCTTATTATAGGTCTTTATGTTGGTTTACCCATTCTTGTAGCCTCTCATTGAAACACTAAATCTCCCCCACAACCATGTCAAGGAATTAGCCTTATTTCTAATGATAGTAATTCATTTTGGGCTTCAAATCCAATAACACATATGAACTCACATTTGTGGAGAGGATGGGTGGTCGGGCTCATCACATCATTTAGGGGAGAATTATTATGTACACTGGGACACTATTATATATTTAATATATGATCATGAATATTTCCCAAATCCCAATGAAGCACTAGAAATCCAAACAAAAAATATGTGTTGAAACCCTAAACATGATAAGTGCATTTTAGTAATGATTTCACTATGTATGTATCAAAGTTTTACTATATAGTTCCCATTAATGAATATTCATATTGTATTTAATGTGATTTAAATCAATATGATCAAGAAATCTATATTTTACCTCCTTCCAGGAAGGTGACTGGTCAAATGTGAATGGAATTTAACCTCTACGAGGTATCCTATGTATCATTTTAAAAAAGTAATAAAAACCCATTGAGTTAATTTGAAAAGTATTTGGTCATATGAAAAGGAAATACCACATAGTTTAACTTCATTTTATAATGACTTATGTGTAGATATTTATGAATTTGATATTGGATTGGGCCTAGAAAAGGTGTCCTACATATCCTACTTTCAACATGAATTAGAGTCTTCATAGTTTTGTTTTCCCTCAACCAACTGATGTGCGGGGATATATATTTATACCAATGTGGGTAGATTCCCTATATTTTATCAATAAGTTAATTCCATAGGGACCGCCACAAAGTTTCATTTTCAATTATTGAGGCATATATATCATGTTATTTTATGGGTATTAAACAAAAAATTTTCTCTTCTGGGGACATTTTTTGATGCTAGTGACATGATCAATTAAAATCTCTAATAACAAGAAATAAATGCTAGGTGTTATTGAAGAAGATATTTCAGGTGATCAGAAGCGCTGAAATTTGATGTTGAACTTAATAAATGGATTATCCTCAATGGAGTGTTTGGTATAGTGCTCAGGACTTATGAAGAAATCCTACATATCTTATTTATAACATGAATTATAGTCATTGTAGTTTAGTTTGTCTTTGACATGATGTTGGGTGATGAATAATGGTGGTTCCACAAGAGGTTGGGTCTCATGAACTAGAGTATATTTAATATCAATAGACATACACCATTTTGGATTCTCATTGAATATATTAAACTATTATCCTCTGATGGATAGTGAGTGAAGACCATGAGTAGTCAACTATGGATTGTTGGGGGTCATGAGGATATCATAATACTATTATGGTTACATGTTTTTACAACTGAATTACACTAAAAACACATATCATATGGAGGGAAAATTCTTGACCAAAGGCTCACGGTCATGGGTTTACATATAACATGTCCATGTTTAATAGTCAGACAATGTTTATATATCTGAGGGAGTCTTAATGACATATCCTATGGTATATACCTAACATGTCCCATGTTCTCTTCATGATCACATATAAAATCTCTAAGGTTCTTTTCATTATTTAATCTCGAGATTCTAGGTTACTTTGAATGATTTGAGATTAGATTTCCAATGAGATTTTTAGGATCTAAAATGACATGTCCAAGGAGGTTCACATGAATCAGTTAACATGTCCATAAGTCGTCCCATGATGAGGATAAAATTTTTAGAGATCTTTGCATGAAGTGGATGATATGTCTTGAGATTTTCAGATTTCTTTGTTAGCATGTCCATTTTACTTGTCATGATCTGAATCACAGGCCCATGATGCTTCTCATGATCAAATTTGAGTTTTTCAATGTGAATTACATGATCAATGATGCCATATAAGAGGGCTTTGTGTAACCTAGATGACATATCCTTGGATTTCTTTTAACAAGTTGTTGTCACCAGAAAACGTGTCCATATAGTTCATGGAATGCTGCGATACATGATCTCATAGAAAATCTCATTCCACAATCTTTGATTTGACTGGTAATGGAGCCCAAATAGGGGTTATGAAACAAATGTTATGGCTATTTGAAGTCAAAATGTTGGAAATGGCCTTCCAGGATGGTTTTGGGGAAACATATGGGTTTTCCCATAAAAATGGAATCTTGTGCATAAAAATGGAATCTTTCATGTAAAAATGGAATCTTTAACGTACAAATGGAATCTTGCGCACCAAATGGCTTTGCATGTAAAAGTAGAATGGAATTTTACGCACACTGAAATTCAAGGTTTCACCTATAAATACAAGTGCACACCCTTCTTCTTGAGGGCCCCCAGAGGTCGGCCACCACTCTAATGTGCGAAAGTCGGTATCTTCCATGCAAGCACACAAAACCCCATCTTTCATGCAAGACATCACTTTTGCATGAAAAAACACCAAGCTGCCCAATTTTTCGCACAAAACATCATTTTTATGTGAAACAGTGCCACTGTTCCCAATTCTGCATATACCAATACTACACCTGTCCAATTGAGTGAACACCTCCAATATTGCATGCAATCCTTGCCTATTGTGTGAAAGATTTCCCTCTTGCATGCAAATATCACCTATTTCGTTCCAACCCCCCCCCCCCCCTATTGCATGAAATCCTTCCCTATTGTACAAAGGCCTTCCCTATTGCACACACTCATGACCTATTGCATACATGCCTCCCCGGTTGTGAACAATATTTCCTTCTTGCGTGCAATGTTTTTGGGTCGGTACGTTGACATTTTTCATTGCTCCCTTATGCACATCTACCTTCTACCTATGGAATACCATGATTTGAGATACCCCTATGCACTCCATTAAACACCTTGAGTCAACATATTCCTCTTGGATTTTTTCCTATGTCATGAGTTTAGCTCACATAAACAATTCCCTGAGTACCTTGTGTCAAACCATTACTCAAGAGACTCATCCAAACCCCATCATATGACCCCAATGTATGGATGAACTAGAAAGGGATACACATGCATAAGTCCCAACACCAGCCATTTCTTGGCACCATACGCTTAATAGTTCACTCTATAGGACAATAAATTATAGTACACCCTATATGCCAAATATAGGATGCCTCTTACTCCAAACAAGAGATGCCTTATTCACCAAGAATAAGATGGAAATATTAATATCTACATAACTATAAATTCTAGTACACCCTACATTCCAAAAATAGGATGTCTCTTACTCTAAACGAGAGATTCCTTATCCGACAAGCATAAGATTCCATCAGTCCTCTCTATATAAACTTAAACTGTAGTACTCCCTATGAGAAAAACATAGGATTTCTCTTTATCCAAACAAGACATGCCTTATGCGCCAATCATAGGATGCCAATAGTCCTCCAGACAAGAAATTAAATTGTATCCTTACCTATTATTCAATAATTTGATCAATCTTGTACCAAATAAGAGATATCTTATGCGAAAAGCATAAGATACCTCGTGCCATGATTACTGTGGAATAACATCAAGAGAATTGGAATCCGTAATAATATTCCATCACTCTAGCTCATGCTTTTCATATCCTTCATTCAAATTTTCATACTCTTTCATGTCTGGTGTGACCCCCTAACGGCATGGTCCCATTCAAACTCAGCTCACCTACTGTTCTTGGCCAACACCCTGAAAGACATTGGATGACACCTTGAGTCAGGTCTAATGTTTCGAACATAGTCAACAGTAAACATTAATTTGTTTTTCCCCATTTCAGGATAATGTGATATGGATACCGTGTTTTGAACATGGTCAACAGTTATCCTCTATCATCACACCATCGGCACCATGTTCCGAATGTCAAGCATGTGATTCACACTTTTCCTGTCCCTTTGTTCAGACTAATTTCAATGCCCTTGGCATTATCCCACTTGTGCACCAGCGCATAGGTGTAGGCCTAAATTTGGTGCCTCAACCTACAAGTGGATTGGGATGCCCTCATGGCTAGACATGATGAAGTTGTTATGGGCAGCTACCATGTGTAAGCCTCGTTTATCATTTCTGCTCCTTAACGGCACCCAGGCATGCTAAAAGATATTGTTTCTCTACATAGCCATGTGTATATGAGCCCTTTAATGGATCACTCTATAACACCTCATCACCACGACATTACTGATGCATTCCCTTCCCCAAGTGTGGGTGGGTATTGGTTATGTGAGTCCATTGGGAGTAGATAATAACCTATTGTCCGAGTTTCACGACATTAATCTTCCAAAATCCAATTTCCTCAGTACATGACGTTAAACTGTATCCATGACCCATGCATCATACATGGGGTTCCCTGTCTCAGAAATTCTCTACACCCACTGGTCTCCAAGTGAGTGAGATCTTCCTCACAAGCAATGAGATCCTATTTTCTGAAGTGATGTCTGTCCGTGGCGAAAGGGAAACCACCTTGGTGTATGCCCTTATCCTTTCTTGCGGGAGGCAGCATCCCTGCTCTTCATTTATTCTTCAGTCCCAAAGACCAGAGAGGTGGGGGGTACAAGAGTCCACCTCTCTTCCGTGCCAAATCCCTCTCCCTTTGGGATTTGTCTCCATCGAGCCTCTTCCATAGAGTACATCCAATCTCCATCTCCATGTGCTACAAACAACGTGTAATCCCTTATTTCCTTTTTGGGCCTCTAACAAAATGTGACCCCTATTCCACTTCCACGGACACACCTTTCACGGCTTGATCGTCGGGTGTTTTATTTCTCTTGTTTCTCACACCAAGAATGACTCACATGGGCTTAGAGCATGCACCCACCATAACATCGTCTCTAGGAAGCCTAGAGTGTAAGCCCTACACCATCTTGAGCTACGCAGACATTGATACTTTCTAAAGAAAGTTATGTAGGAAGCCTCCCTAAGGTTCAAACCCAACACCCATCGGTACCGACCATCTTCATGTCGGATCAACAACACCATTCCAAACATCATGGACTTTGATTCCTGCCAAGGCAAGGTACGTAGGAAGCCTCCCTGAGGTTCATACCCCACACCCACCAGTCCTGACCACTTAACGTCTATCCACCCCCATAATTCATGACGTTAAAATGTACACCCCTTTTTTCCATCATGACACTAATCTGTCCCCCATCTAGAGGCAAACCATTGTGACTCCTTCCAACGGTAAGTCGTTGTGACCCCATCCAATGGTAAGCCATTATGACCCCATCCAGTGGTAAGCCATTGTGACCCCATCCATCGGTAAGTTGTTCTAGTCCCCTTCATTAGGACCCAAATTTATAGTCCTCAAATCTAGCATCAGACCAACACTCGGGCTACTAATCAAGCATAAGCCCCAGGATGTCATCAGGTCACTGTCCTCCACACGCACCCCGATTTAATACCCCAACCTGATGTTTCCACTTCCTCTGGGTCCTCTTCGTATGGATCACCTCCTTATGTGTCCCATAACCTCACCAAAATACAAATACTATGATTCCATACCATGGAGAAACATAGGAAGTCTCTTCAAGACTCAATCCTAACCTCACATTGTCATCATCACGTCGGTTCCATTTCATTCTTTATCAACTCTCAACCCTCCATCATCCATCCCAATTCTTATTCGGGCCACCATATCCCAGTGGGATCATGCCACCTCATTTACCATTCTCTTTAGAAACCACCATGTAACTAACCATGCATTATCCCCAATATCAGTGTGTACTCCATGAGTCACACCCATCTGATCCACTCTAGTCAGTGTTCCGATCAGTCTGATCCATCTCCTCTTGATGTTAAACATGCAGCATACCCCGTGTTAAACATGGGAAGCTGAGGAATTCCTCAGCAACATGCCAATGGAATATAATTCCACACCTTCGAAGTGGGATGACTCGGGGTTCTGTGTCCAAGATAAACCCTATTATAAGGGGAACAAAACCAGAAGTGATAGTGTTCCAGTGTACAGACTCACTAGTGATGTTCAACGTGACTACTCCTCCAACAGAAGGATGATGCCCTAGCCATACCCCTTGGAATGTCCTGACAGAAGTAGTGTAATTTACCGGTGTCCATGAAGATATGGCCCTTGGAAGAGTTTCATTAACAATGTCTAAAGTATATAAGGGAGACATGTACTAGGAGACAATTTCTTATGAGGAATCCACAGAAGGAAGAACTGACATCCCATCATCCCATTTCAATCAAGGAGAAAACGTCCCGAAATAGGGGATGGATGTCACCCGCCTTTAGAAAGAGGGAATATGAGGCAACAGTCAGCGTTTCCTCATCATTTGCAAACAGAAGGATGTACCCCGATGAAAGTGTCAGAAACACATGTCTTATGAGGTCTACCTAATAATGATGACATATAAAAGGTAATATGTATTATCAAGGATAAATAGTATAGGGTTCATCACATGAATGGACTATCTTGTCCAAATAACATCATGTGACTTGTAAGATATGTCTCTGGGGCTTCTTATGATCAATACACATGTCAAGTTGTGTGTTTCCCTCTATTGGATGGAAATAATCATGTCTATATTTTTATGATATTTTCAACATTTTCAAACATTCTCCCAAAAATTATTCAATATTTTTCAGTTATTCACCTATAGATCCATTTCATGATCACGTCTGGATGAAGAAACTACTTCATGGCTACTACTTGACATTCCATTAGTCGAGTACATAATCAATGGGGTGATCAGGTGATCTGGATAAACATATTATGTAATCCCTTAATTCGTTTTAGGGGATTACCTTGGTAATGACTCTTGTGATTGAGAGGTTCTCTTCTATGTAATGTCCACTCCCTCATATCTATCTATTTTCTATTTATTTATTTATTTGATGGGTGATTTATAGGAATCACTATCCCAAATATATGCCACTATGCACAAAAAATAAATCACAATTTTTTTCTTGAGTCAACTTAGGGAGTGTCTCATTATGGATTTCACATAATCCACCAATGGGACACCCATGATGTTATCATTGTGTCTCGTGATTAGAAAAGATGAAATGACTACTATATCATTATCATATTTATTAAACCCAAGTCATGTCAATGGGGATCTTATTATCAAAGATAAATGTTGAATGAACATCTCAAGACCAGGTTGAAATTTTGTGGAGTCTTCACAAAAGCAGGTCAAGTGTCAAAAATAAGATTACATTATCAATAAATGATTTTCAGTAGGGATTCATGTGGTTATTAACATGCCACGTGAAGCATATAACCATGTCCTATGAAAATCAATGTAACTCTCTCCACATAAGGGTTCCGTCATTTACACATTTAATTGAATAAATCTATTTATTTTCTCCAATAATTTTTGCATTAGGCGGCCACATGATCAAATTTAAATGCCAAAAAACCTTTTCATAATGAATGAGACATGTTTAGTGACCTTTGTGGGAATAGTAATTCTAGTACTTCAGAATTCCATGAATTCCATGAATTTTTCATGCAAACTACATCATCTATTTTTATGAAAACCAACATAACATCCTTCACTTCAAATTTCAATCTTCATTAGAATTTAGTTTATGAACAACATTGTAAATTGTAAACAAAATTACACATTTCATGTTACGTGATAAAAAAGGCTTATCTAAGGGACATCTCATGATTAAGTGGGTTTTCTGATAGGGCTTTTCATTATTAGTATCACTTTTCCATAATCCTTCACATTACCATTAGGGCTCTTCATATGCCTTCCTGGGATTTAGATGGCATGTCAGAGGGAATTCATGTAACAACCGGAGGCATTAAAATATTCTCATTCTTAATAAATTTTATTTTGTTTCTTGCTTATTGTTTTTATGAAAAATCCAATTAATATTACACAACAAACTACAATGAGTTGGCTTTCATTACATTCAATTCCCAGTTTTATCAAACAACAATATATTAATAAAATATTATTATTTAATATAATATATTACATTACCATTAATTTAGAGGTTATGAATATTATTAACCGTGTTTTTTATTTTATATATTCCATATAATTTTAACATTTATATTAAGTATTTTCTAGACATGATATATGGAAAAAAATTAATTCTTTCATATAAAAGAGGTATTTTAAAAAAAATGTGGTTTTTTCGCCTTTTAATCTCAAACCCATTTTAAAATCCTTAATTTTAATATTTCTTATATTAAATTTTACCAAAGAAAAAACTAAATCGAGTGATTATTATCAAACTTTACATTGGTTGAATTTTTGATATTTTTCTAATAAATTTGACATTTTGATGAAGAGTAAAAATATACTAAATTTTAATTGAAAAAAATTCACCACTAATAATTTATGTGATTATATTATATTATTTAAAGTTTTAAATGTATAAATATAATATTTTTTACCATTTAATATTATTTAGATCATTGAAATTTATTTTACATTGATGTCAGATTTAAAAACCTGTCAATCTTTTACAATGTTTTTACTTTTAAAACCTCATTTTTCATTATGACAACATGCTTTATTTTAAGATTATTACTGATAGTTATATGTTTTTAAGTATGAAAATTGGATTCCATATTTGTAATCACTGGGTTCAAATAATGTAAATAGATTTATTTTATTTTTTGGCATCATAAATAGTAACATTAGTATTTTTTTTAATTACCACAGTTAAGGGTAAATCATGTAAAATAAAGTAAAAATAATAATATATAATTATACTAACACCTATAAAATTCCAATTGGATGACTAAATTCAACCCTTATCATCTATGTTTTGAAATGGAGTCTTTTAATGGACCCTTTTCTATTAATATGACTTCAATATTATTAAAATAAATGAATCTGATAATATGTCACACTATCATTTCTTTTAAGTATAATAATTATAATATAGAGATATATATCAGATAACATATATTATACATAGTATATGGAAATATAAAATAATTTCATAAACTATATAAATTTATTTATTTATTTTTATAGATTAAATAATTTCCATTATTGATGACACGGTAGTGACACATGAATTCTTTTATTAATATAAATATAAATTAAATGATATTAAAAATACTAAAATATATATAATTTTACTTACTTAATGAAATCCACGAATTTAATGGATATCCTAGAAATGTTATTGACATATTTTAATAATTTTTTTGAAGATATCATGATATTTTAATATTTTTAAAAAACAACATATTGAATAGTATCAAAATTGTCAGAAATGATACATTAAAATAAAAAATATATTATTAAATGTAATAAAATTAATAAAAATATAAGTATCATCAAAATTACTATGATATTTTTGTATATTATATATACGGTCTAAGTGGGGTTATTTTTTAATTCTATAGTAACTATATTAACCCTATATTACAAAGAGACAAGTATACATGATAAGAGTTAAATTGTTTAACTAAGGGTTAATCCCAGAAGATATGGTTATTTTCGAGACCTAAATTTTTATAAAAAATACGGGATGATATTATTGATACCCATAACAATCTAATACTCTAAATAAATCACTTTGGAGATATTTTTAATAGAAAATCAATTTATAATAAATTAATATTTTAACATCTTCCCAATGTGCCCCTCACCTCTCTTATAAAAGGAAACTCCTCTCTCTCTTTAATTCATACCTATAATGCCATTTTTCTCTACCAACCTCATCCCATTTTATCTCCAAAAATCCCTTAATACATCCTAGAGTCCATAATTTCTTAATAAATCCATCCTATGGATTATGTTTTTGAAAATAAAATTGACATGCCCGAAAAAGAGGACATTGTTTTATGATCACATTGAGAGATCTTTTCATCTTCAAATTAATATTTCAATGTTTATTTTCATACCAAAACAATAACTAATGTATTATAAATATACTTATATATTATTATAATCATGTGAAAGCCATATTACACAATTTATCCATCATACAAATATCAAAATCACCATGTGTGCATACGTGCGGCCTACCATATCCATGTTGTGGTGTAATTTGTTATTCAAATATAATTTATTTGGATGGGTATAATGGTAGGTATAATGAAGATAAAAAATTAATATAACATGATTATTATCCTGTATAATTAATATACCATCCAATTTTATACCATTTAATCATCAAGGGAATGATATAGTCGCTCTTGCGTACGTACAACCTACCATCTCCGCGATATGGTGAGATTAATTCTCCACGATAACCATTCAAAAATGATTTTAATATTTATATGATGAGTAAAAATAATAATTTTAAACCATATAAAATTATGGATATGAATAAAATATATCATATTCATAACAATCATTACTTACATGCCAAAACAAGAATAGGAAATGGAAGCTATTAGCACCAGAAAAAATGGTAGAACTAAAATATTATTAATAAAATGATATAAGAGGATCATATATGATATAATAAATATTAATATGGTACAGGTATAATTTCATAATATTATTTAACCATCATATAGGAGGTTAACACAGAATCTACTAAAATAAGGTATAAGGTAATGGTTAATTTCACAATCTCATTATTATTCATGGTTGTTTATAAGAAAGTAGCTACTGGGACACATTATCATCCATGTCCATGATTCATAAAAATGTTTTTCAAAATATTATATAAAATTGTTTAAATTTATTTTTCCCCATTTTTTAATTTTTATAAAATTTTTTGATAGGAATAATTTACTTTTCTTCCAAACGAGGTACTTTATGACCTTTTTGGAAAACTACGGGGAAAATGTTTTCATAACTTATAGAACATGAGTGGATATTTCCTCCATCATAACAACTTAATGAATTATAGATTAAATTAAAAACCAATATGTTTAATTTTAAAATTAGTATTTCTTTATAATTACATTACTTTTAAATGATTTTAATGTAAAGTGGGATACTTATTCTAAAGATTTTTAATAATTTTGTTTGATTATTTTTATTTATGCCAACAAAATTTGATTGATTTTATGCTTAATTGAGGTTGATTACATATGATACAATCTACAATATTCTACAGAAGTTTTTATGATATTTTTTGACTACGTATGTTCTATTTTGATATCATTCATGGTTTATTGTAAATGTATTGAGATTTTATAGGATTTTTTTAATATGAATGTTTATATTGATTATGTTTTAACTCCTTCATAAGAAGAATGAATTGAACTTTGTATGTGATTGGGAGGGCCCTCTATATCCCCTTGACACATCGGTAGGTATCTAGAGTCAAACTTCTATCTTGGCATATGTCCTTGAAGGTCTGGTTATGTATGATCTTGGAACAAGGCCCTGACGGTATGGTTATGATGTCCGAATTTATTAATTGCCTCATTAAAAGTCTACTTATTAAGGTTGCATGTGATTATTTGACAATTTGAATATCTATGTGAATGTTTAAATTTAATTGTTAGATTTATTCCTTATATATAGTGATGTATATTATTTTTAAATGCTTTTTATTTAGTTTTATACCTTGTATTAATGGTTTCTGATTATTTATGAATGATTCTATTAAATTGTATACCATTTATAAGAATCTAATCTCAACCCTTTCTTTTGTTTTATTTTTCTAATATTCCAAGAAGTGTTTTGTGACTGATGTGTAAGTTAATATTGGATTATAATGGCATAATTAAATAATTGTCTATATTGTGTTTAATTCTATCAATTTTAATGAAAAGTTCATGTATGGATTCTATTTTCCATGGCTTCTAAAATGATTGGTCCTTAGGGATTTTATTCCTTTTAATCATACCAATGTATTAAAATAATTTACCGAATCTAGGCTTATAGGGTTAGGGAATTATAGTTGGTATTAGTGGATGATTAGTAATAATCATGGAAATTAGATTTAGAAATAAAATATTAGACAACATAACCCTATGAATGACTTTGAGGATAAGTCTTCATCTTGGATATCATCCTTTAATTTTGTAACAGATAACCAGGATTAATACTTTGGAATTGTGGATTTAGAAGAAGCTTCTATAATTTATAGATCCTATAAAAAATTCATCATGACTATATCACTATGATTGTTGTTACTCCCGTTGTGCCTTGTGTTTTGTTCAACATTTAGAATCAGTGAGGTTATACAAGTAATGGTTATACTACTGATAATGAAGAGACTACAAAAGATATTGGAGATGAAGGTGGTATTAAGGAATAAGAAAATGAATTGTAGATAACGGTATAAGAGGGAAGTGGAATTATTATGGTTATTTGGTATTTGGATTCAATAATTTATACATTAATGGTTTTATGGTTAAATGATTCATGAGATATATAAGTATTTTACTACAATACTTATTATTTATGGATTTAGAGGCATAATAGTTGTCATTAGGGATTAAAAGATGATAAAATATTTGGTATATGATAATAATAGCTACAATAAATTGTTTGGTTAATCTGATTTTATGATTTAATTTAAAAATTTAGAGATCTTTTTGGATAGGGAATTTGGATGGATGTATTTTGGTCGTTTATTAAGGCTATAATGGAGTAAGTTGAACAATGGGTATTATTTTTTGAGGTTCAAGTATCATTTATTGGATATATTGGTCTATGATTTTTAGTTTCTATAAATATTCATAGAATGAAGTGAAACTATATTGAAGCACAACCAAAGGATAAAATTGATGGAATCCAATAAGTTTTCTCAAATACGTATCTATAGAGTAAAATAATCCCTCAACTATAAGAAAAGGTATTGAAAAAATGTGTTCTCATAAATATGTATGTCAAGATAAAAATTGATTGAACCAATGGTATTTTAAATCATCATAGATTTATGGATTTTATGTCTTCTATTTTCCATTGATTGTTCACTTTTTGTGATTGATGACCTCCCTCACTCACTATAAATATTTAAATTTTTCCTCTAAGTACATATATATACATGCCACTAATGTTTTCCTATTTGAAAGAATAATTTGGTGGTTGCCTTCATATATACCTTTACCTATTATTAGGATTATTTTTTATCAATTTTATTTCTAATGTGGGTTTTCCACAATGGTATTTTTTAGTATCAAGCTTTTATTTTCTAAGGGAAATTTCAAATAGCAAGGATGAAACTTATTGAAGGAGGGGAGAATGTAACACCCCAAAAAAATTATTCCCATTTGGGAAAAATATAGTTTTGTTCCATGAATCTTATTTAGGAAACACCCTGTTAAACATAATCTACACATAACAATTAGTTTCTTGCACTACAAGAAAGACCCAGTTTTACCAAAAAATATATTAATAAAATATTATAATATAATATAATATATTACCTAACAATTCAATATGAATTTATGAATTGTATTAACCATACATTAAATTTTATATATTCCCTATAATTTTAACATTCATCATATGTATTTACAAGACATGATATAAAAAAATTCAATTTTTCAAATAAAGGATGTGTTTTTCAAAAAATGAATTTTCTTCACCTTATAATGGATACCTCAGTTTAAATAAAATATTTGAAACATTTATATATTAAATTTGAATAAATGAAATTCTTCTTTGGAAGATTAATATAAAAAAATTACTTTGGATGAAATTTTGATATTTATCTGATAAATATGATGTTTTGATGAATAGTAAAAATATACTAAATATTAATTGAAAACAACTTTTTTCATCAATATAATTACTTTCATTAAACTATATTATTAAATTTTTTTAAAAGTATAAATATAATATTTTTTATCATTTAATGTAATGTATGTTATTAATGTAATGTATACATTGATGTCAGATGTAAAAACCTGTCAATATTTTACTATGTTTTAACTTTTAAAAACTGATTTGTCATTCTGAGAAAGTAATTTATTTTAAATTTATTTATGAAACTTTTGGGTTTATAATTTTTAAAAATTAATTCCATATCTTTAATTAGTGGGTCTAAACTATGAAGTGATCCTTTTTTTGTCATTATGAATAGTAAATTTCGAAATATTTTAAATTATTAGGGTTAAGGGTAAATCAGGTAATTAAAGATAACAATAATATTATAAAATTACCCTAAAACCTCTCAAAATACTATTGGATGACTAAATTATACATGTATCAAATTTCTTTCTAAATGTTATAATTTAATAGTCCCTTTTTCCAGGAATATGACATGAATATTAATAAAATTAATGAATGTGACAAAATTTCAGACTCTCATTTATTATAATTATTATAATTTTAATATATATATATATATAAGAGATAATATCAATTTTAAATAATCTATTGAATTGTATAATAATTTCCTATATCATAAAAATTTATTAATAATTTTCGGAAATTAAATCATTACTATTAATGATGACACAATAGTGATGAATATATTATTTTATTAATATAAATATCAATTAAATGATATTAAAAATAATAAAATATATGAAATTTTACTTAATTAATGAAATCTATTATTTTTATATGTAGAATATAAAATACCAGGAAAGTTCAGTCAGAGGAAAAACCTCTGACCATTTATTAAATAGAAATAAAAAGTGCAGCAAACAAGGAAATGGATGAGGGCGAACATCTTTCCCAAACCCAATCAAGAGTCCCCACCAAAGACAAACAATTACATAACAAACCATCACTCACAAAACCTAACATCCATTCTGTTGAGTCAACACATTCAACCAGCAGCATTTCTGCAACATCAAAAAAAATCACCACTTCTTTCCTGCTTCCATCATCAACAAGACATCACCACTGCAATCGGGAGTTCTTTAAAATATGGATTTCCCAAACATACATCCATTTCACCTCCAACAACGGTTAAACAGCTGGTAGCCAGCAGATTCATAGTCAACCACGTCAATAGCACCACCACAATACCACCAATTTCACATCCAATCAAACAATAATTCATCTTAACCGGATCAAAGCCTGGAAAAAACATACAGGAGCGCCAAAATGAAGGACCTCCCCCCTTCGGAACACCGGAGCCGACCCCAATCACACCGTCACCTGCGAGAGCTGAAGTTGAGTTGGAACGAGGCCGCGTTGAGATCACGGAGTCGGAGAGTAAGCTAAGGCAAAAGTTGAGCACACCGTAGCCCACACTGAGCACACCACAACCGCGATGGAATCCCGAGTAGACGGCGGCTAGCAGAGGAGAGATGACGACGAGCGGACCACCTCTACGACATGGACCCGAAGCCAAAGGCATGACCAGGCCAACACCGAGCATACCGAAATCGACACCAAACACCCGTAGCTGCAAAGGGCTCCAGGAGCCAGAAGGATCTTCACCACCACCTGAAGCCGGAACACTCGAAGTCGACGCATGCCTGTGCTGAGTAGATCCGAAGCCAGAAGTGATGAAGCTGTCACAGAACGAGTCGGTGCCGGCTCCGAGCACACCAAAAGAAAAATGAGATCCAGAAGCTGAGAAGTGCAACAAAGCCACTGACGAGCCAAGAACAAAACCGGACCCCACGGATCCACCGCCCATCGACGTCGATCCGAGATAAGAAGGTTGTCGTCGTGGTCGGGCCAAGCCGGAGGAAGGGAGGAAACAGAAAGGGGGAGAAACCCAAGGCACGCGCGGAGGGGGGAGACGCCGTCGCTCAGAGGACAATCTTCTAATTTATCTATGTAGAATATAAAATTTAGTGACATATTAGATGTATCTTTTCGAAGTTATTGGGAGAGTTTGTTATTCTTAAAAATGAAAATATTGAATAGTATCAAAATTTACATAGATGATACTTTAAAATAAATAATAATTTATTAAGTGTTATTAAATTCAAAAAAATATAAATTTCGTCCAAATAAAAAGGATATTATTAAATATTTCAAATTTGGTCCAATTGGGGTACTTTTTTCATTTTATTGTATCTTTATTAACCACATAGTATAAGAAGACAAATAGACATTGTAAGAGTTAAATGTATAACTTAAAGTTAATCAAAAAACATGAGGTTAATTATATGACCTAAACTCATCTAAAAATAACTGGTTGAGGGGATTTTGACCCATATGCATCATATCCGAAAAATAAATATATTTTGAATTTTATTAATTAGAAAATAAATTAATAATAAACTAATATTTTAAGATAATCATAATGTGACCTCAACTCTTTTATAATTGTGAACATCTCATTCACTTTAATTCACAACTCTTAATTCTCTATTCACTGACAAAATCTTCCCATTTCCTTTCCCAAATTCCCTCACTATATCCAAAAATTCATAATGTGGGTAGAAATATATCATTAGGAGTCCTTTTTTCAAATCAAAAAGAGATACACAAAAAATAGGTAATTGGATTACCACCTCTTTCAAGTATCTTTTCTTCTTCTACTTTCTATTTATCTATTATTTTCGAACCAAATTAATAAATAAAGTATAATAAATATAATTATATGTTATTATAATCATGGTACACACATATTCTTCACTTTATCCATCATACAGATAAAAATATCACCATGTGTGCATGTGTATGACATACCGTCTCCATGACAAGGTGTAATTTGTTATTCAACATTACTTTATTTAGATTGGTGTAATGATGAGTATAATGGAAATAAATAATTAATATAACATTATAATTATTATTTATAATTAATATACCATCCAATTATATACCATTTAACCATTAAGAAAATGATATTGTCGCTCGCGCATACGTATGTCCAACCATCTTCACAATGCGGTGAGATTCATAATCCATGTCAAACATTAAAAAATGACTATAAAATTTATATGATGATTAAAAATAATAATTATGAACCTTATGTCATTCTGGATATGAATATAAAAAATCCAATTCCTTACAAACCTAACATACATGACAAAACATGCATAGGATAAAAAAGAAATTAACACCCAAAACAATGGTAATACTAAAATATAATTAATAAAATTATATAAGATGAGATTATATGATATTATAAATATGTATATGGTCCTGCTATAATTTAATAACTTTATTTAACCATTATAGAAAAGGATAAAAAACCCTCAACTAAATGAATGTATAAAGTAAGGGTTAAATTCCCAATATCATTGTTATCTAAGCTTGTTTATAAGTAAGTATCTATTGAGACACAATTATCATCATTGTACATGTTTCATAAAAATGTATTCAAAAATATTATCAACAATTGATTAAATTTATTTTTAACCATTTTTTACTTTTTATAAAAAAAAATTAAAGGAATCTTTCTGTCTTTTTTCAAATGATGTACATTTTGACCTTTCTCACAATCTGATGACAAATCTTTTTTTAACATATACGACATTAGAGGATACTTCTACCATCGATAATACTTTACACTATGAAGTTTAATTATAATATTACAAGGTTATTTTTTATAGAAATTATTTCATTTATATTTTCATGATATTTAGTTGTTTCAAAGTAGAAAAGGTATATTTCACTAAAAAATTTGTAACTGTTTTATTAGATTATTTTCATCTATGTCAACATCCATTGTTGGACTATATGCTTATTTAAGGTAGATTACATATGATAAAATCTATAATATTGTATTTAATGGTTTATGATATGTTTGACTGTGGATGAGCTATTTCAATACAATTCATGGTTTATTGTGAATGTATTAACATTTCTAATTCTATTTTTAATAAAAATGTTTACATTGGTTATGTTTTTCCCATTTCATAAGAGGAATGAATTAGACGTTGTAAGTGATGGACATGGCCCACTATAGTCACTCGATGAATTGGTAGGTCTCATGAGATAAAATACTTTCATGGCACAACCCCTTCCTGGTATGATTATTTATGGTCCTGGTATAAGGCCTTGATGGCATGGTTAGGGTGTCCAGAAATATGCATTCCCTCATTATGAGATTAGTTATTGATATCACATGTGATTATTCGACTAGTATAATATATATGTTAATGTTTAAACAGAATTATTAGATTAACTTTTTCCATATTATTCTAAATATTATTTATAAAAGCTTTGTGTTTTAGTTTATACTATTCATTGATTTTTTTGTTTATTTATGAAAGCTTCTAATGTACTATTTACCCTTACTGAGCATCTGATCTAACCCCATTCTTCTGTTTTATTTTTCACGGTTTCCAAGAACTATTTTATGACTAATATGAAGGTTTAATATATTGGAATAATTTTTTTCTGAAATAATTATCTATGATTCCTTTTATTCATTGAATATTAATAAAAAGTTCATGTATGTAATCTATATTTCAAGATTTCTAAACAGATTGGTCCTTAGGAATTGGATTTCTTGTAATCATGCTAATGTATTAAAATAATGCACTAACTTTAGGCTTCTAGGGTCTGGTCGTTACACTTGATGTGATCAATTAATTTATAAAAGGATGAAAATAACCTTTTTCAAATGGAAAATATAATAAATCTAGTTGGATAAGGATCCTATAATGTTTATGTTTTGTTGAAATGCTCATTTTGTATTATTGTCAATTTTTATAATAGAAATGTCTCTTGGTAAAAAATAATCATATAAGGGGGATCTTATGATCATCAGGGATCCTCTAGAACAAATTAAAAGATAAATAGGTCCCATCAGATGGATTTTATGTGACCAATTGATAGATCACATGAAGAATGTAACCTCCTTGTAGGATCCTACCTGGGTCTTATGATCTTGGGACCTATGAAAGGATACATATATCATGTGACATAGGTGAATAAACATGATGTAGGCATTCTAATCTATTCATTCCTTGAAAATGAAATAATACATATTACTTGGGTATTTAGTGGATCCAAATAAATATGATTCTCATTTGATGGGAAACCAAAAACTACACCCTTATATGTATTGTACGAAAGAATAAGTACCTAATTCTTTGGGTAATAAATTCCCACCTATGTCTCATAGGCTTTTATGGGTTGATATTCTACGTTCCATTTGGTTTTTTCATATACCCCTCATATTTTGTGAAGTTCCCTATAAATAAGGGATTGGGAGTATAGACATTTAACTTACAAACCAAACCTCTATACCTATATTGATTTCTTATCATGTGTGATTGTGTTTCAAGACTATCTTACAACACAAACCTCTATACCTCTATTGATTCTCATAGTCTGTTGTGGCTATGTGCTTTTTTTATTTTTATGATATTCATATGGTAATTAGAGACACATGACTCTAAATAGGTCACCAGATTATATGATGGGGAATTGGACACATGTTTTTCATGTTTCATAGTTGGTCACATGATCACCAAATGATTGCCTAGTCATGCACTTCTACCAAGTAATTCATTTTTCATGAATTTACCCCTCTCATGTAAACTATTGTGAATATGACTTGCAGTTCAATGTTTTCGATTTTATGATTCATACTAGAGAGTTATTATAGAGACCCAAAGCTTGACGTACATGAACATTGCATTAATTTTGAGGAATACTTAGTACATAACAAAAACAGACACACAAGGACCATAATAGTTTAGTGTCTTTGGAAACATGGAACATAATATTCTAATCGTGGTGAATGATATTCAACAGCTCCCATAAAGTTCTTCCACTTTTTGTTTCCTTACATAAAACCTTTCTTTTAATCCTGGGGGAAAATAAAACATAAAAAAATGGTGAGCTCAAATTCTTAGTAAGGGTAAGCATGGATAAAATAAAACATACCATATACATTTGAACTTAAAAACATGAACATAATGTTTAAACATCAAAATCTTGAGCAACGACATAAAACATGGAAGTACATAAGGCATAGGTCATAATGGAACATAAATCATGATAAAATAGCATGGGAATAAAACATGTAATTGTGGCATCCATTAATCACATGTAATGATTTCCATAGTAGCCAAGGCATTGCTGCCAAGACCATCTTAGTGGACAAAGTCCCTTTCTGAATCGAGTTCACTCCTCGTTCCAGTCCTGTAATAATGAACCGGATTAACTTACCAGTCCAACCATGTTTATATCATGAAATATAAATGTTTACCCAATGCATTGGAGGGAGATATAGGTCCCACCCACTCATAATGAAATCATTCTTACTTGTACCACAAAATAAACACACATCATTTATAATAACCCAACAAATAAAATGGGTTTCATAAACATCATCCCATAATCACATAATCCATATAAAAAAATGGATATTATTTCATAATAAGAAAAGTGAAACCATGTAAATCATATACACATTATACTTGAAACATACACATATGAAATAATGTCATCTTAGATGAAAAAAATGGTTTTGATAAAACACTTGAAATGAATTCTTGAGGAAAATATCCTTTCTTCTTCAAAATAATTTTCTTTTCACAAAATGTCAAGCAATTTTAAAAGAAAAGGATTTTTTTGAAAATATTCATGAAATATTTTGTATGAAGCTTCATGAAAATACGGCTTTATAAAACCGTAAAAATCCTTTCATGCCATATAAGTTAAAAAAATATTCCTCTCGTACTTTTGTCGTAAAAGTCAATAAGTACCTTGTAAAAGAATGATTCCATATATACCATGTAGTAAATGTAAAAAATGGGTAAAAAGGACTTTAAACATACATGAAAACTCTTTTAGAAAACATGTACATGGATGATAACAATAACCCCAGTAAATACTTACGTATAAGCAATCTCGGATAAAAATGAGATTTCCAAAATTATCCCTTACCTTAGGTCCGATATGCTTCATACATTTCGAAACATCCTATATACTGATTTTAATAATGTAATTGACTTATTAGAGAATCATATTCACTATTATGATATCATATATGGTTCACTTATGACTTTATATTACCCGTTCTTTTGTAAGTTCCATTTTAAAGTAGCGTTTTGGGTAAAATCATTTCATTTATCATATGTGTTTCAACTTTTCGTTCCTGATATTATTACTTATATCCATATTTACATAATTTCAGAATGTAAAAAATGATTTATATATAATATATATTCATCATGTACATATATATATTATAGATCGATAAAAGGAATGAAATACACCGTTCAGGGAGACGGTAGTCCGTACGTAAGCATGAACGCTGTTTTTGTTTCCTTATTGAATTGAATGGAATTAAGTAGATGAAATATATATATATATATACATAAATCCAGTAGCTTCATTATTTCATATATTTCATTATTATTCATTATATATACTTTATAATCATTTCTGAATGGTTAATCATCGAAAAAGAATCTCATCGCATTCGTGGAGACGGTAGTCCGTAAGTACGCACGAGTGATGATATCATTCCCATGATCGTGGAATTGTATTGAAGTGTATGTATAATATTACAGAATCAATATCAATTTACAATAACCATATATAGTTATTTATTTACACCATTATACCCATCCATGTAAGGTGGTGGTAGAAAATAGATTACACCACGGCGTGGAGACTGTATTCCGCACATACGCACGCGCGGTGATTTTGTTTTCTGTAGGATGGATAGATGGGGAAATAGGGTTGTTTCATACTTATAATAACATATCAGTATACTATTTATATTGATGTTATGACTTCATAATGAAACAACTAAAGAAAAAGAAGTGGAAGAAGAAATAGAGTTGAAAGAATTGTTAACGGACATTACCTCTTCTTTGAAGCGCCTCTTTGAGACCTCCTCTTAGGGCACTAAACTTTTACTTTGAAGAATACTAGAACCTCTAGGATGTTTCTATATAAGTTTAGAAGAGAATTTGGAAGGTTTTTACTGATATTTAAGGCTCAAAGTGGTGTGAGTAAGAGAGGGAGGAGGTGCCCTTTTATAGGAGAGGAGAGGGTCACCTTTGGAATAACTAAAAATATTATTTTATTATAAAGTCATATTCGGTTTTTAATAGTTCCAAATTGAGTTATTTCGAAGCTAAGGTGGGGATGGGTCGAAATCCTCCAATCCAATAGAATTTAGACAAGTTTAGGTTTCTATTTTAACCTTATCATTTACATTTAACTTTATGTTAGATAATTTAACTTTTACCGTGTCTTCTTGTTTTATTACACTATAAGGTTAATAAACATACTATAACAAGCCAAAAGAACCCCAGGTTGTTTATTATTAATATGTATAACCTTATCTACGTCATTTGGCTAAACCTTATATTTTTAGGAATAAAATAACAATTAATAATATAATATTTGTTTTAAAAACTATTTTATGTAAATTTTGACACTTTGGTAATTGATTTTTGTGAAAATCATAACAGAATGATTAGTTTGAAAAGATAATTAAATAAAAACTAACATGTCATAGTAACCTATAAAATTATTTAAATTCATAAAAAGTCTCAAATTACATTTATTTTGGGTATTTATAACATCAATTATGTCAATATTTCATTAATAAGATAATTACTACATCATCTTTGTGTCATAAATAAATTAAATTATTTAATGTCTAAAAATTATAAATAAAATTTGATTATGTATGAAATATTTTTATATTTCTAATGAATATTTATAGTCTAATTTATCTTATTTATAACCCTATATTAAAAATTATTTACTTATTAAACTTTGATTTTAACTATCTTTTACCCCTTCTTTAAATAAATTATTATTAAATGTTCTAATCTAATCCAAGTGGGACTAAAAGGTCATATTTTATTCCTAAGGTTGTTTTTGGCCGAACTACACTTATCCAATAGAATTAAGGCATGTGTTAGGGTAATAATAATATCATTTTTATCCTTAATAATCCTATTTACTTTTAACCTTGGTAAATAAAAGTAAAAAGTTATTATTCACCAAAAAATTATTTTCATCTCATTGAACAACATTTTAGTCCCTGGTATTAACTATGTCCCTTGGATTTTCGAAATTCCACTCACAGAAGCGGTAAAATTAAGTTTAATGTGAATTTGCAAATTCTCCTAGGAGGTGGGTAAAAGACGGTGAAAAGTTCAATAAAATTTTTATATATATACAATTTTTATAAAATGACTCCAATGACTTAAATTGAACTTATATAAGTATTATGTATCAATTTTGACCTAAATTAAATGTAAATAAAATAAATAATTATTTAAATAAGAAGTCTGTTTTTCAATAGTAACCCAGTGTTTTCACTATTCATAAAAAATAAAATGTTTTCAGAAAAATACCAAAAATTCACCCTATGCTAATTTCGATATTCTGAATCCAAAAATGAAGTCCATTTTAGAAGATAAAATTTATAAAATTTAAAAAAGAGGGTATTACTATTTATAACGGCTAGTTTATATAACATATCGTTGTCTAGCAAAACTCGGTATTGTGTACAACACACGCTATCGTGGAAGGAAGCGCATGCGTGTAATGCAAGCCAAGTCAGGGATGCGTCTTTTGAAAGCTCCTTTTGGTGTAGAGTATAACACAATACATTAATGAAATTAAAAAGAATATTTTTCCTAAAATCTCGGGGTGTCACATTCTACCCCCCTTAAAATGAATTTCGCCCTCAAAATTCGTCGGGGTTATAAATGGTTTACTACTCAAAAGTTTCTTTAATAGAAACCCACATTGTAAAAAGACAAACCAAAACATGGCTTTAAAAACTAATTTATGAAACGTAACGGTCACCCAAATTAACTAATCACTGGGTTTCCACATTGGAGAACATAGGTGAATATATGGATATGGAAGAGAAATCTAACCGTCATGTTCTGATGGAGTGTGGTAAAGAACATGGCTATGAGAAATCCAACAATCACAAAGTCATAAATTTTTGATGATCTATGGTACCATCTAATTTATCAGATATAAGGGCCCTAGGATAACTTTTTTGGTTTTCAAGATCATTTCCCTAAATTTGAAGAATTTGAATTAGAATAAATACTTACTTTATTTTGGTATAACCTCACTGTTGTTAGTACCTTGAACAATTTCCACTTCATCTCTTTAAGAAATGAAGTTGAATTTATCTTTTGCGAAGTTTTAGCAGATCATGTGATAGAATGATAGGTCATTCCATCTGTCTCAAACATAATTTAGCAAAAGTTATATACATAATTCCATCTATAGTGAGATTAATCATATATGGTTACAAAATGGACTTATACTTCATCTATCATCTTGTATAATAAAATAAAACTAGTTTCTACTAACCAGGGACTTCATGTAGGCCAGTGGTAGGAAATAATGGCATGTCGCACTTCAGTTGTGGGTTCAATTCCCATAGACTTGTCCGACATGACGGGTTGTCGCTCGTTCTGCAGGTTGTCCTTGTTTTTCTAAAAATAAAATACTAACTTATTTCCAACATAATCCATTCCAATATTTAGGATAATCAATAATATTTCAGTCCATTATCATATTATAGTGAAAATGATTACCAGAGATTTCATATAACAAGCATGTTAATACCATCATTGATCCTTATATATCATAAGATATGTCTTGTTGGTCACATTCCAAACATTTGAAGGCCTTAATCATGTATTCTCTTGAAAAATGAATACCCATTGAATCTTAGTGAAAACATGAGTGCTGTCAAAAGTTAACTCTTTCCACATACCAAAACCCCAAAATTCTATATACTAAACCATCTTATAACTATTTCCTTATATCATTCATGAGATCATGAATACTGTTAAACATTTCATTTTCTCCTTATCCCTTCATTATGTGCATATCATCTTCTTTACAAAAATATCTCAATCACTTTCCATGGTTACCGGTACCATAAAATTATTGAAAACCACAATTGACCAATACATAAATATTCTAATATTCCACGATACTGTATACAACATTATTTTGGAACCCCATTACATAAACACTTAATCATTCCACCACATTGTTATCATATTCAACATCGACAATAGTGATCGCATGTGACTTCCCTTTGTCCTTTTCCTTAAGTGGTTTCTCATGTCGATCATCAGTAACCCTTGGATTAGGGCATTGATTAGCATAATTCCCCATTTCATTTCACTTGAAGCATTGAAGTGTTGGTGGTTCTTTCTCTGCAGTCTTTATTCACATCATTAGCAACCCTTTTTCTATTACTTCGACACTCATCTTCTCGATGACCTTCTTTTCCACACTTAAAACATTTTCTTGTCCCATTAGGACAATCTCCACCATGCTTCTTTCCACACGTTGAGCATAAGGAAACATTCATCTTCTTTTCACCATTATTCTGAGATTTCTCCTTGAACTCCATCTTTCGTTTCTTGTCAAAACCATGAGATGGATATGTAACACAAACATCAGTTTCTACCTTGATAGCACAACAAACAATTTCTTCATAGCTAATGATGTCTCTTATAGCTAATGCCCTTAGAAGATTTGGTTTTAATCCACTGAAGAATCGATCAACTTTACTTTCAAGTTGGATGATAAATCCAGATGCATACCATGCAAGACTTGTAAAATTCCTTTCGTATATACCAATAGATTCATCATCCTTTTGCTTTTGTTCAAGAAAATCCTTCTCCATCATTGTTCGAAGAATACTAGGGAAGTACTTATTGAAAAATAAGTTCTTGAACTCATCCCATTCCATAGAATCAATTTCATCTCTTGGCCTCGTATTCTTGATAAGATTCCACCATTGATCAGCTTCACCTTCCAAACGATATACTGCTAAGATGACTTTATCATGTTCAGAACATTGAATAATGGAAAATATCATTTCAGTGGTGCTAATCCATTGTTCAGTAACAAGTGGATCAGAAGACCCACTGAAAGAAGATGGACGTTGCCTCATGAAGGACTCAATAGAATATTGTTCCCTTCTCTGCTCATTTGGAAGTCCAGAATGATTCATAGCTTGTTTAAGTATAAAAATAATATTTTTCACTCTGTCTCCCATAACATTTGTTTGTTCAGGAGGACAATCATTGCATTGTCCATTACATTGATCAACACGGTTCCTTTGGGTTCCAACCATCGTCTAAAGCCCAAAAATAATAGTATGAGAGGAAAAAATAATGCTAGGGAAAACAACATAATAAAGGGGGAGTACCTTCAATATATAACATCTTAGGTTTAATTCTAAGATCGTTACCATAATTCTAGGACTATAACTTATACTTATACATAACCTTAGGGACATCCCTAGACATACCTTAGAAATATCACTAGGGATATCACTAAAGTTCTCACATCCTAGTATCCAAAGGTTGACTAAACCTTTCCTCTGATACCAACTGTAGAGACCCAAAGCTTGACGTACATGAACATTAAATTACATTTTCGGAATACTTAGTACATAACAAAAATAGACACACAAGGACCGTAATAGTTTAGTGTCTTTGGAAACATGGAACGTAATCTTCTAATCATGGTGAATGATCTTCAACAGCTCCCATAAAGATCTTCCACTTTTTGTTTACTTACATAAAACCTTTCTTTTAATCCTGGGAGAAAATAAAACATAAAAAATTGGTGAGCTCAAATGATCAGTAAGGGTAAGTATGGATAAAATAATACATACCATATACCTTTGATCTTAAAAACATGAACATAATGTTTAAACATCAAAATCTTGAGCAACGACATAAACAATGGAAGTACATAAGGTATAAGTCATAATGGATCATAAATCATGATAAAATAGCATGGGAATAAAACATGTAATTGTGGCATCCATTAAGCACATGTAATGATTTCTATAGTAGCCATGACATTGCTGCCAAGACCATCTTAGTGGACAAAGTCCCTTTCTGAATCGAGTTCACTCCTCGTTCCAGTCCTGTAATACTGAACCAGATTAACTTACCATTCCAGCCATGTCTATCTCATGAGATATAAATATTTACCCAATGAATTGGAGGGAGATAAACGTCCCACCCATCTCATAATTAAATCATTCTTACTTGTTCCACAAAATAAATATACATCATTTATAATAACCCAACGAATAAAATGGGTTTCATAAACATTATCCCATAATCACATAATCCATATAAAAGAAATGGATATCATTTCATAATAATAAAAGTGAAATCATTTAAATCATAGAGACATTATACATGAAACATACACATATGAAATAATGTCATCTTAGATGAAAAAAATGGTTTTGATAAAAAACTTGATATGAATTATTGAGGAAAATATCCTTTCTTCTTCAAAATCATTTTATTTTCACAAAATGTCATGGAATTTTAAAAGAAAAGGATTTTGTTGAAAAATTTCATGAAATATTTTTGATGAAGCTTCATGAAAAAAAGTCTTTATAAAACCGTAAAAACCCTTTCATATCGTATAAGTTAAAAAAACATTCTTCTCGTACTTTTGCCGGAAAAGTCAAAAAGTACCTCCTAAAAGAAAGATTCCATACATACCATGTAGTAAAAGAAAAAATGGGTAAAAATGACTTTAAACATAAATGAAAACACTTTTAGAAAACATTTTCATTGATTATAACAATAACCCTAGTAAATACTTACGTATAAGCAATCTTGGATAAAAATGAGATTTGAAAAATTATCCCTTACCATAGGTCTGATATGATTCAGACGTTTCTGAACCTCCCATATAATGATTTAAATAATGTCATTGACTTATTACAGAATCATATTCATTGTTATTATATCATATATGGTTCACTTATGACTTTATATTACCCATTCATTTGTAAGTTCCATGTTAAAGTAGTGTTTTGGGTAAAATCATTTCATTTATCGTATGTGTTTCGACTTGTCGTTCTTGATATTATTACTTATATCTGGATTTCCATAATTCTAGAATGTAAAACATTATTTATATATAATATATATTCATTATATACATATATATATTATAGATCGATAAAAGGAATGAAATACACTGTTCATGGAGACGGTAGTCCGTACGTACGCATGAACGCTGTTTTTGTTTCCTTATTGAATTGAATGGAATTAAGTAGATGAAATATATATATATATATATATATACATAAATCCAGTAGCTTCATTATGACATATATTTCATTATTATTAATTATAAATACTTTATAATCATTTCTGAATGGTTAATCATCGAAAATGAATCTCATCGCATTCGTGGAGACGGTAGTCCGTACGTACGCACGAGCGATGATATCATTCCCATGATCTTGGAATTGTATTGAAGTGTATGTATAATATTACAGACTCTATATCACTTTATAACAACCATATATAATTATTTTTTTACACCATTATACCCATCCATTTAAGGTGGTGGCGGAAAATAGATTACACCACGGCGTGGAGACGGTATTCCGTACGTACGCAAGCGTGTTTGTTTCATTTTCCGTAGAATGGATAGATGGTGAAATAGGGTTGTTTCATATATATAATAACATACCATTATATTAGTGATACTGATGTTATTACTTCATAATGAAACAACTAAAGAAGAAGAAGTGGAAGAAGAAATAAAGTTGAAAGAATCGTTAACGGACATTACCTCTTCTTTGAAGCGCCTCTTTGAGACCTCCACTTCGGGCACTAAAATTGGTATTTGAAGAAGACCAGAACCTCTAGGATTTTCCTATGGAAGTGGAGAAGAGAATTTTTCAGGGTGGGGATGAGCTTGATGGCTCAAAGTGGTGTGAGGAAGAGAGGGAGGAGGTGCCCTTTTATAAGGTAGGAGAGGGGCACCTTTGGAATAACTAAAAATATTATTTTATTATAAAGTCATATTCGGTTTTTAATAGCTCCTAATTGGATTATTTATAAGATAAGGTGGGGATGGGTAGAAATCCTCTAATCAAATATAATTTATACAAGTTTAGGTTTCTATTTTAACCTTATCATTTAGATTAAACTTTAAGTTAGATAATTTAACTTTTACCGTGTCTTCTTGTTTTCTTACACTATAAGGTTAATAAACTTACTATAACAAGACAAACGAACCCCAAGTTGTTTATTATTAATATATATAACCTTATCTAAGTCATTTGGCCGAACCTTGGAATTTTAGGAATAAAATAACAATTAATAATAAAATATTTGTTGTAGAAACTATTTTATGTCAATTTTGACACTATTTGGTAATTGATTTCTGTGAAAATCATAACAGAATTATTAGTCTGAAAAAAGTTAATTAAATCAAAACAAACATGTCTTAGTAACCTATAAAATTAGTTATATTCATAAAAAGTCTCAAATTACATTTATTTTGGCATTTATAACATCAATTATGTCAATATTTCATTAATAAGTTAATTACTGCATCATCTTTGTGTCATAAATAAATTAAATTATTTAAAGTCTAAAAATTATAAATAAAATACCATTATGTATGAAATATTTTTAGATTTTTAATTAATATTTATAGTCGAATTTACCTTATGTATAACCCTATATTAAAAATTATTTACTTATTAAACATTGATTTTAACTATCTTTTACCCCTTCATTAAATAAATTAATATTAAATGTCCTAATCTAATCCAAGTGGGCCTAAAAGGTCATATTTTATTCTTAAGGGTGGTTTTGGTAGAATTACACTTATCCAATAGAATTAGGGCAAGTGTTAGGGTAATAATAATATCATTTTTACACTTAATAATCTTGTTTACTTTTAATCGTGGTAAATAAAAGTAAAAAGTTAATATTCACCAAAAAATTATTTTAATCTTATTGAAAGAAATTTTAGTCCTTGATATTAACTGTGTCTCTAGGATTTTCAAAATTCCACTCACAGATGCGGTAAAATTAATTTTTATGTGAATTTGCAAATTCTCCTAGGAGGTGGGTAAAAGACGGTGAAAAGTTCAATAAAATTTTTATATATCTAAAATTATTATAAAATGACTCCAATGACTTAAATTGAACTTATATTGGTATTATGTATCAATTTTTACATAAAATAAATTTAAATAAAATAAATAATTATTTATATAAAAATTCAGTTTTTGAATAGTAACCTAGTGTTTTCACTATTCATCAAAAATTGAAAGTTTTCAGAAAAATACCAAAAATTCACCCTAGGATAATTTCACTATTTTAAATCCAAAAATGAAGCCCATTTTTAAAGATAAAATTTTTAAAATTTCAAAAAGTGTGTATTACTATTCATAACGGATAGTTTATGTAACATATCGTTGTTTAGCGAAACTCAATATTGCGTACAACACACGCTATAGTGGAAGGTCGTGCTTGCGTGTAATGCAAGCCAAGTCAGGGATGCGTGTTTTGCAAGCTCCTTTTGTTGTAGCGTACAAAACAAGACATTAATGAAATTAAAATATATATATATTTTTCATAAAATCTCGGGGTTTTACAGTTATGATTTTCCAGAACCTTTATATGGATCCACGATACGAGTATTTTCCAACAATGAGGATTCAAAGTTTCTTCTTCCCACTGATCTTCAATAATATCCCATGTCACAAAAACTACCTATACATTGATTCAATCTTATAGATGACATCACTAATCAATAGGTTGACTAAAAACATATGTCTCACTTGTTAGCACCCACTCTTTACTGAATTCAAATAATATTTTAAGTTGATATCTAGTTAATCGGGGCATTGTTATAGGGTAATATTATATGTTTGTTAATTCCCCTCTACCTCCATATGATAATTATATTTCTAATCAATGGATTTATCATGTTTAATCAACATTAATTTTCTCCTCTTTAAACAACCCAAAAATCTGTTGGATGTCATGGTGGGATTTGTTCCCTAGAGGCAACATTTCTGATGATTGAGAATTCCAATTCTAGGTTAGGATGTGATGCATAGAATTTTCGATCAATTATATAAATTCTATCATTACGATGACAGATATATTTCTATATTATTTATGTACAATCAACTAGAACTCCTTATAGAGATGATTAGTGACTAGTTTATAGACACCAAATCTTTTTATCTGACCTAGGTTGTGGTAGGAATATGTATTTTGGAATATTTACTTTTTTGGTGTAAAAAATTAGCTTCTAATAAATGTATGGTGAATTTATTCAAGCCATAAATGTTTGGGATTACCCATGTAGGACTCCATCCTTTTATTGATACGTGCTTATCATTAAGAAGTATTGGATGAAGAATTATCTTAATATTAGTAACAATAGTTTTCTAATGTATTGGATCATCACCATTATTTATAAATGCTACATTCATCTAATTTACAAACACCCTCATTGATACCCAAATTCCTCATTCCCATTTTCATTCGAGACTACTAAATGTCTTTGGGTTTGAATCAATGCCATTGGGTGCTGCTAAGGTCATTAATATGTTGATCTAACCTAAACATTTCAATTTCATGCCTCACCATTCAACTAATAAGGTATTTATTGACAAAAATAGAGGTTCCCCTTCTGAGAGATAATATGAAGTCTCTCTTTCAGATGATATTCCAATATCTCATGTAGGTTAGCTAATCATCTATGATCCACATAACCCATATTGGTTTTCATTCAAATTTCACAGCACTCAAATCATTTCTATTATTCCCTTATTTTGTGTGTGGGGATAACATCCTCTTGGAATCATTCACCAATTATGTCTTATATTGGTGCATGAAGATACAAATTCTAAAATCCCTTTTCCACCTAATGATATCCCTTTCTTCTTTCTTGGGACTATGCCCAAGAATGGTTTAAATCTTACATTTTTTGTATAATGGATCGATTATTTGTTCAAGATGATAATCATTATTCTTTTCTGTGAAAATTTTTAGTGTTCATGATGGAGCTGATTTGGGATTTAGGAGAAACCCTAGGGTAGTGCTCTTGCATAGTGATGAGTCTCTAGTTAGCGGGGCATGCTTTGTGGATGAGTTTTTCCCTTTGGTACTGGTGAATGATGATTCACCTACTGGGGATAAAAACATTATTTTTATTATCTTCCCTCCTCACTATCTGAGTTGATACTTATTTAAATGTTCATGATATATAAAAGATACAAACATATGTTCATATTTATAGTGGACTCCCTCAAAAAATTGTCATGATATGAATATCAAATAGGATAATTTGGAATTAGAACATTAACATGATTAATTTTACCCCCTTAGATTAGATCTATGATCATGATGAATATCTTCACTATCTCATTCGAGATTTGGGATCAAATGGATTTAACAATCTGATGTTCTAATATATCATTCTACAAATTATCCTCATTCGAGAACAATTGGCCACTAAAGAGAGTAAATTTCACAAATCATATGATAAGACTTGCATAGACCAATAAATATGAACATCTTCAGAGGTAATGGAATAAATAAACTATAAATTCTCTTAGCTTCATGCTTGTATAGATGACTTGAATAATGAGATAGTAGAACATAAAGCACTTTTAGATTATCAAACATATGATATTTATATAGCATCACTTTTTATTATAAATTATTTAATTTAGGGGTAAATAATTTTCCTCTTTTAATGAGACACTTAGTCATTTGCCGATTGTGGAGGAAATGGAGAAAATGGGACTGTAGCATTCAATTTACATTTCCCGTTAGACTTTGATTGATTTAGAAGACTTGTCCAATCTAATTTTATTATAATCTTTCCGTGTGTATATAATTTTTTCCACTTTAGAAAACCATGGAATAGAATCTAGAATGTGAATTTTCTACCCTCCATTGCACATCATCATTGAAAAAACCTTTCGAAGTCTTCATTCATATGTTAGTATTTCTGTCATTTATCATGTGCATGGAATTTCATCAACTTGATATCATGTATAATGTAAAGAAAAAAATATCATTTATAATACATTAAAATCATATTTTCATAACTAAAATTATTAAATATTAATATATCATTCGTGATAACCACACATAAATGATTAAATGAATTATATTTTTCATTAATGTTTCTATATTATCCATTTTAAGATAACCTGATTAAGAAATAAATATTTTGGTATATATATCCTAGAGGAATAATGCCCTAATTTATTCTTTTCATAATAGACTTAGAAAGCATTGAATGGTTTTTCTAAGGAGAGATAATGATAACTACAATTACTCTATCTATTTTTACATACCGTATCTTTTCCCTAATAAAAATATGGATAATTATTAGTAGGAATTGATTGGTATTTTTCTTAGGGATCACTTTATGCAATTTAACCTAATATGAATTTCTCTTTTTCTACTTAATTGATACTCATTTCTATCAAAATCACACAAGGTGTGTGTCCAATGAGTAGAGACTCCACTTTTATCCAGGTTTCCATTTTCATGTTTTTAACCACACAATCATTTTTCTTCTTTAGTTAGGTATTTAAGGTTTGATAAGAAAGATTATTGAATTTATTTTAGTTAAATTTATTATAGACCAGTCCATGTGTCACCATAGTTTATGGTCTTCTAGCTCATACAACATATTAAAATAGTTTAGGGTCTTCTTTTGTGGTCCATCTTTTAATATAGTTATTGGTGTTATAACATGTATCATATTTTGTTGACTATTCATAGGAAATTGAATGGAAGAATAATAGGTATTCATTAATGGTTAATGTACCATGTATCCTTCCTTTATGTTTTTAGATTTTTTATTCTTAAAGGGTTTGGACATCCAACATAATTATTATGATCTAGTTTGGTGTATAATGCATGTAACACCCCGAGATTTTATAAAAAATATTCTTTTCAATTTCATTGATGTATTGTGTTTTACGCTACACCAAAAGGAGCTTACACTACATGAATCTTTGACTTGGGTTGCATTACATGCAATCGCGACCATCCACGACAGTGTGTGTTGTATGTAATATCGAGTTTCACTAAACAACGATATGTTATATAAACCAGCCGTTATGAATAGTAATACCAACTTTTTGAAAATTTATAAATTTTATCTTTCGAAATAGATATCATTTTTGGATTCGGAATGTCAAAATTAGCCTAGGGTGAATTTTTGATATTTTTATGAAAACTTTCAATTTTTGATGAATAATGAAAACACTAGGTTACGATTTCAAAACCGAGTTTTTATTTAAATAATTATTTATTTTATTAATATTTATTTTAGGTCAAAATTGATTCATAATACCTATATAAGTTCAATGTAATTAATTGGAGTCATTTTATAATAATTTTAGATATATACAAATTTTATTGAACTTTCCACCGTCTTTTACCCACCTCCTAGGAGAATTTGAAAATTTACATAAAACATAATTCTACCACTTCTGTGAGTGGAATTTAAAAACTTCTAGAGACATGGTTAATATCAATGAGTAAAATATGGTTCAATACAACAAAAATAATTTTTGGTGAATTGTAACTTTTTACTTTTATTTACCACGGTTAAAAGAAAATAGGGTAATTAAGGGTAAAGATTATATTACTATTACCCTAACACATGTACTAATTCTATTGGATAAGTGTAATTCGACTAAAAACAACCTTAGGAATAAAATGTTACCCTTTAGGTCCACTTGGATTAGATTAGGACATTTATTATTATTTTATTTAAAGAAGTGTTAAAATGGTTAAATCAATGTTTAATAACTAAAACATTTTTAATATAGGGTGATACATAAGATAAATTAGAATATAAATATTAATTATAAATATAAAAATATTTACTACATATTGGTATTTTATTTATAATTTTTAGACATTAAATAATTTAATTTATTTATGACACAATGATGATGTAATAATTACCTTATTAATGAAATATTAACATAATTGATACTATAAATACCCAAATAAATGTAATTTGAGGCTTTTCATGAATTCCACTGATTTTATAGGTTAATATGACATGTTATTAGTTATTTAATTAACTTTTTTAGAACTGATCATTCTGTTAATAATTTCATAAAAATCATGTACCAAATAGTGTCAAAATTGACATAAAATAGTTTTTAAAACAAATATTATATTTTTAATTTTTATTCTATTCCTAAAATTCTACTGTTCGGCCAAATGACATAGATAAGGTTATATATATTAATAATGAACCACTTGTGGTTCGTTTGGCTTGTTATAGTAAGTTTATTAACCATATAGTGTAAGAAACCAAAAAGACACTGTAAAAGGTAAATTATTTAACTTACAAATCAATCTAAATGATAAGGTTAAAATAGTAAAATAAACTTGTCTAAAACCTATTGGTTTAAATTATTTCTACCCATCCCCACTTTAGCTTCAAAATAAATCAATTTGGAGCTATTATATACCGAATATGACTTTATTATAAAATAATATTTTATGTTTTTCCTAAGGTGCTCCTCTCCTCCCTTATAAAAGGGAACCTCCTCCCTCTTCTCTTTACAAAATTTTGAGCTTTCAAAATCGGCCAAACCCTGCCCATTTCCCTTATCAACTTCCTTAGAAGCATTATATAGGTTCTGGTCTCCTCAAAAGACAAACTCTAGTTCCTTAACAGGAAGCTTAAACGAGGTGCATCGAAGAAGAGGTAATCTCTTCTACCGATTCTTTCTAGTTTTCTTTCTTCATCAACTTCTTCTTCTTTAGTTGTTTCATTATAAAGTAATAACATAAGTATCACTAATATACTTATATGTTATTATAAATATGAAAAAACCTCATTTCACCTTCTATTCATCCTACGAAAAATGAAATCACCGCACGTGCGAACGTACGGAATACTGTCTCCAAGCCGTGGTGTAATCTGTTTTTCCACCACCACCATACTTGGATGGGTATAATGGTGTAAAGAATAACTATATATAGTTATTCTAACATCGTACAGATTCTGTGATATTATATCATCAACTCCAATTCAATTCAATACTTATGGGAATGATATCATCGCCCGTGCGTAAGTACAGATTACCGTCTCCACGACGCGATCTGATTTATTCTCCATGTTAACCATTAAAAAATGATTATAAAGTATATATAATCAATATTAATGAAATATATGACATGATAAAGCTAATATATTTATGTATATATATATTTGTCATCTACATACTTTCATTCCAGTCAATAAGGAAAATAAATCAGCGTTCATGCGTACGTACTACCTACCGTCTCTATGATCGGTGTATTTCATTTCATTTATCTATCTATTATATATATATATACTTAATATATATGATATATAAATCATGATATAAATTTTGTAAGTAATTAAATCACGATATAAGTAATAATAATATCAATAACAAGAAGTCCAAACACGAACGATAAATAAAACGATTTTACCCAAAATGCTGCTTTAACATGGAACTTACAAAAGAATGGGTAATATAAATTCATAAGTGAACGATATATGATATCATAACAATGAATATGATTCTGTAATAAGTCAATGACATTATTAAAATCATTATAGAGGAGGTTTGGATACGTATGAATCATATCGGACCTAAGGTAAGGGATAACTTTTCCAATCTCGTTTTTATCCGAGATTGTTAATTCGTAAGTATTTACTGGGGTTATATTTATCATCCATGTCCCTGTTTTTTAAAAATGGTTTCAGGTATGTTTAAATTACTTTTTACACATTATTTAATTTTACTACATGTTATGTAAAGAATATTTCTTTTGTTTACCGTATGAGTTACTTTTTGACTTTTTCGGCAAAAGTACGAGAAGAATGTTTTGTTTTTTTAACTTATACAGTATGAATGAATTTTTACGATTTTATAATGCCTTATTTTCATGAATCATACTATACAATATTTCATGATTATTTTCAACAATATCCTTTTCTTTTAAAATTTCGTGGCATTTTGTGAAAGGAAAATGATTTTCTAGAAGAAAGGATATTTTCCTCAAGAATTCATTTCAAGTGTTTGGTCAAAACTATTTTCCATCTAAGATGACATTATTTAGTATGATTTTGTTTCAAAAATAATGTATCTATTATTAACATGGTTTTACTTTTCTTATAATGAAATTATATCCATTTCCTTTATATAGATTATGTGAGGATGAGATGATGTTTATGAAACCCATTGTATTCGTTGCGTTATTTTGAATGATGTATGTTTATTTTGTGTCATAAGTAAAAATGATTTCATTATGAGATGGGTGGGACCTATATCTCCCTCCAATTAATTGGGTAATGATTTATATTTCATTAGATAGACATGGCTAGAATGGCAAGTTAATCCGGTTTAGTAATACAGAACTGGAACGATGAGTGAACTCGGTTCAGTAATGGACTTTGTCCACTACGATGGTCTTGGCAGCAATGCCTTGGATAATATGGAAATCATATCATGTGCTTAATGGTTTTCCACAATTACATGTTTTATTATCATTTTATTTTATCATGATTTATGTTCCATTATGATATATTCCTTACATACTTCCAAGATTTATGTCTTCGCTCATGATTTTGATGTTTATATTTTATGTTCACGTTTTTGCATTCAAATGTTTATGGATTGTTTTATGTTATCTATGTTTACCCTTACTCGGCATTTGAGCTCATCCTTTTTATGTTTTCTTTTCCCCAGGATATAAAGAAAGTTTTTAGGTAAGAAAACAAAATGGGATGATATTTATGGGAGATGTTGAAGATCTTTCACCATGATTAGAAGATTATGTTCCACGTTTCCAAAGACACTATACTATTATGGTCCATTGGTGTCTATTTTTGTTATGTATTAGATATTACACAAAAGTAATGTAATTTATATGTTCATCAAGCTTTGGACCTCTACAATTGGTATCAGAGGAAAGGTTTAGTTAACCTTTGAAAACTATGATGCAAAAACTTTAGTGAGATCCCTAGAGATATTTCTAAGGTATGTCTAGGGATGTCCCTAAGGTTAAGTATAAGTATAGGTTATAGTCCTAGAATTACGGTAACAATCTTAGAATTAACCCTAAGATGTTATATATTGAAGGTAATCCCACTTAATTATGTTGTTTTCCCTAGGATGATTTTGTCCTCTCACACTATTCTTTTTGGGTTTTAGACGATGGCTGGAACCCGAAGAAACCGTGTTGATCAATGTAATGGAAAATGCAATTATTGTCCTCTTGAACAACCAAATGTGATTGGAGATGGAGTGAATAATCATATTTCTATACTTACAAAAGCTATGAATCATTCTATATTTCCAAATGATCAGAGAAGGGAACAATATTCTATTGAGTCCTTCATGAGGAAATGTCCACCTTCTTTTAATGTGTATTCCAATCCACTTGTTGCTGAATAATGGATCAGTACCATTGAAAAGATATTTTCCATACTTCGCTGCTCAGAACATGATAAATTCATTCTAGATGTTTACCATTTAGAAGGTGAAGTAGACTAGTGGTGGACTCTAATTAATAATACAAATCCGCAAGATGAAATTGAATCCATGGAATGGGATGAGTTCAAGAACTTGTTTTTCAGTAAGTACTTCCCTCGTATTCTTCGAACAAATATGGAAAATGGGTTCCTTGAGCTTAAGCATAAGGATGATGAATCTTTTGGTATATGTAAAGGTAATTTTACAAGTCGTTCATGGTATGCATCTAGATTTATCATCCAACCTGAAAGTAAAGTTGATCGATTCTTTAGTGGCTTAAAACCAAGTCTTCGAAGGGCATTAGCTATAAGATACTTCAGTAGCTATGAATAAATTGTACGTTGTGCTATCAAGGTAGAACTGGAAGTTGGTGTAACATATCTATATAATGGTTTTGACAAGAAATGAAAGATGGAGTTCAAGGAAAAACCTCCGAACAATGGTGAAAAGAATGTGAATGTTTCTTTATGATCAAAGTGCGAAAATAAGCACGGTGGAGATTGTCTAAATGGTACTACAAAATGATTCAAGTGTGGAAAAGAAGGTCATCAAGCAGCTGAGTGCCGAAGTAATGGGAAAAAGGTTTCTAATCACTTGAATAGAGAAAATACTATAGAGAATGCTCCACCAACACTTCGATGCTTCAAGTGCAAGGAAATGGGGAATTATGCTAATCAATGCCCTAATTCAAGGGTTAATGATGATCAATGTGTGCAACCTCTTAAGGAAAAGGATAAAGGGAAGTCACATGCGATCACTATTTTTGATGTTGAGTATGAAAATGATGTTGTGGAATGATTAAGTGTTTATGTAATGGGATTTAAAAATAGTATCATGGAATCTCATTTTTTGTATCATGGAATTCTGGAATATCTATGTATTGGTTTTAAATATTTATATAGTACCAGTAACCATGAAAAGTGATTGTGATATTTTTGAAAAGTAAATGATACGTGCATAATGAAGGGATAAGGATATAATGAGATGTTTGATAGTATTATTGAGCTCATGACTAATGTAAGGACAATGTGATATCATGGTTTGAGTATATAGAATTTTCACGATTTTGGTATGTGGAAAGAGTTATCTTTTGATAGCATTAATGTTTTAAATAAGGTTCTATGGTAATTTATGTTTCAAGAGAATAAATTATTAAGGTATTCGCACGTTTGTAAAGTGTCCAACAACAAGATATATCTAATGATATATGGTGGAAAATGAAGGAATTCACGTGCTCAGTAGATGAAATTTCTAGTAATCGGACAGAAGTATTTTAGATAAGCCTAAATAATAGAATGGATTATGTCGGAAATAAGTTAATATTTATTAATAATAGACCTTTTTTCCAAATTATTGATGGGATGTTATAATAATGTAGTTTTAGAAAAAGGACAACCTATAGGACGGGCAACAACCCGTCACGTCGGACAAGGTTGGAGAAATCGAACCCACTACCGAAGTGCGACATGCCTTTATCGCCTACAACTGTCCTACAGGAAGTCCCGGGTTAGTAGAAACTAGTTTTATTTTATTATGTAGGATGATAGATGAAGTATAGTCCTTTTTGGAACCATATCTGAATAACCTCACCATAGATGGACTTATGTATATTTGATTACTTTTTCTAACCTTTTGTTTGAGACATATGGAATGACCCATCATTCTATCACATGATCTTCTAATACTTCACGAATGAAAAAATCAACTTCATTTATTTAAGAAATAAAGTGGAAATTGTTCAAAGCACGAACAAGGGTGAGATTATACTGAAATAAAGTTAGTGTTTATTCTAATTCAAATTCATCAACTTTAGGTTAATGATCTTGAAAACCAAAAATGTGGTCATAGTGCCCTTATATCCGAGGAATCAGATGGTAACTTAGTTCATCACAAATTTATGGCTTTGTGATTGTTGGCTTTTTCATAGCCATGTTCTCTACCACTCTCCATCAGAACTTGATGGTTAGATTTCTCTTCCATATCCATATTTTCACCTATGTTCTACCACTTGGAAACCCATTGATTAGTTAATTTGGGTAACCATTACGTTTCATAATTTAGTTTTTAAAGATAAGTTTTGGTATTCCGTTTTACCATGTGGGTTTCTATTTAAGAAACTTTCGAGTAGTAAACCATTTATAACCCTGATGAATTTTGAGGGCGAAATACATTTAAAAGGGGTAGAATGTAACACCCCGAGATTTTATGAAAAATATTCTTTTTAATTTCATTGATGTCTTGTGTTTTACGCTACACTAAAAGGAGCTTCCACTACACACATCTTTGACTTGGCTTGCATTACACGCAATCACAACCTTCCACTGTAACACCCCGAGATTTTATGAAAAATATTCTTTTTAATTTCATTAATGTCTTGTGTTATACGCTACACCAAAAGGAGCTTTCACAACACACATCTCTGACCTGGCTTGAATTACACGCAATCGCGACCTTCCACGATAGCGTGTGTTGTACGCAACACCAAGTTTCGCTAAACAACGATATGCTATTAAGATATTATTAAAACTAGCCGTTATGAATAGTAATAACCACTTTTTGAAATTTTGTAAATTTTATTTTTAAAAATGGACTTCATTTATGGATTCAGAGTATCGAAATTAGCTTAGGGTGAAATTTTGGTGATTTTCGGATAACTTTCATATTTTGATGAATAGTGAAAATTACTAAATTTTAATTAAAAAAAACTTTTTCAATCGAAATAATTAATAGTAATAAATTATTAATTTGAGTGGTTTTAAAGTATATTTAGAATATATTTTTACAATTTAATACAATGTTGGTCATGGGATGTAATTTCACATTTAAACCAGTTATAAACAAGTGTCAATCTTTTGATTGTTATTATCTCTTAAAAACACGCCTTTTGTTTTGATGAGGGGAATTAATTTTTAATTTAATTAATGCAACTTATATGTTGGGAATTTTTTAAAATAGAAATCACTTTTGAATTCGGAATATCAATTATAGCTTAGGGTAAAATTCTGGCATTTTTCTGAAAAACTTCAATTTTTGATGAATAGTGAAACTACTAAGTGGTAGTTAAAAAAAATTAATATTTTCATAAATCTTAATTTTACCGCTTCTGTGAATGGAATTTCAAAAATCCGAGAGACGCGGTTGATGTTAGTAAGTAAAATGTGGTTCGATGAGATGAAAATAATTTTTGGTGAATAGTAAGTTTTTACTTTTATTTACCACGGTTAACAGTAAATAGGGTAATTAAGGGTAAAAATGATATTAATATTACCCTAAAACATGTCCTAATCCTATTGGACAAGTGTATCTCGACCAAAAACAACATTAAGTGTAAACTATTATCATTTAGGACCACTTGGATTAGATTAGGACATTTATTGTTATTTAATTCAAAGAAGAGTTAAAAGAGTTAAAATCAAAGTTTATTTACTAAAACATTTTTAATATAGGGTTATACATAATATAATTTCGACTATAAATATTAATTAGAAAGATAAAACGATTTCCTACATAATGGTATTTTATTTTTAATTTTTATACTTTATATAATTTAATTTATTTATGACACAACGATCATGCAGTAATTACCTTTTTAAGAAAATATTAACATAATTTATGTTATAAATTCCAAAATAAATGTAATTTGAGACTTTTTATGACTTACACTAATTTTCTAGGTTAATATGAAATGGTATTGTTGATTTAAGTAACTTGTTTTGAACTTATCATTCTGTTAGAAATTTCATAAAAATCATGTACCAAATAGTGTCAAAATTAACATAAATTAGTTTTTAAAACAAATATTATATTATTAATTGTTATTTAATTCCTAAAAATCTAAGGTTCAGCAAAATGACTTAGATAAGCATATATATATTAATAATAAACAATTTGGGGTTCTTTTGTCTTGATATAGTAAGTTTATTAACCATATAGTGTAAGAAAACAAAAAGACACGGTAAAAGTTAAATTATTTAACTTAGAGTTAAATCTAATTGATAAGGTTAAAATAATAACCTAAACTTTTCTAAATCCTATTTTAAGAGAGGATTTCGACCCATACCCACTTTAGCTTCTAAATAAGACCATTTATAACCATTATAAACCGAATTTGACCTTAATATAAAATAATATTTTGATATTTTCCTAAGATGCCCCTCTCCTCCCTTATAAAAGGGCACCTCCTCCCTCTCCACCTCACACCAATTTGAGCATTCAAGCTCGTCCAACCCCTGCCAAAATCTCTTCTCCACTTCCCTAGTATCATCCTAGAGGTCCTGGTCTTCTTCAAAGACCATCCTTAGTTCTTTAAGTGGAGGTTAAGTGAAGGCGCATCAAAAAGAGGTAATATCCATTACCGATCTTTTTCAATTTCTTTCTTCTTCAACTTCTTCTTCTTTAGTTGTTTCATGATAAAGTAATAACATCAGTATTTATTATATACTGATATGTTATTATAAATATGAAACAACTCTAATTAACCTTCGATCCATCCTACGGAAAAAGGAAATCACCGCGCGTACGTACGTACGGAATACCGTTTCCACGCCGTGGTGTAATCTATTTTCTGTCACCACCTTAATAGGATGGGTATAATGGTGTAATGAGTAACTATATATGATTATTATAAAGTGATATTGATACTGAAATATTATACATACACTTCAACACAATTCCACGACCATTGGAACGATATCATCGCTCGTGCGTACGTACGGACTATCGCCTCCACGACGCGATGAGATTAATTCTCAATGATTGACCATTCATGAATGATTATCAAGTATATATAATAAGTACTAATTAAATATATGACCTAATAATGATACTGGAATTATTTATATTTATATGTATTTCATCTACTTAATTCCATTCAATTCAATAAGGAAACGAAAACAGCATTCATGCGTACGTACGGACTACCGTCTCCATGAACGGTGTATTTCTTTCCACTTACTGATTTATTATATATGTATATTCTGAATATATATATATAAATGATTTTTTATTCTGGAATTAAGTAATCATGATCTAAGTAATCATATGAATAATTACAAGTCAAAACACGGACGACAAATGAAACAATTTTACCCAAAATGCTCTTTAACATGAAATTTACAAAAGAACGGGTAATATAAAGTCATAAGTGAACCATATATGATATAATAACAGTGAATATGATTCTTTAATAAGTCAATGACATTATTTAAATCATTATACAGGATGTTCGGACACTTACGAAGTAAATCGGACCTAAGGTAAGGGAAAATATCACAATCTCATTTTTATCCGAGATTGTTTTTACTTTGGCATTTATTGGGGTGTATTTTATCATCCACATCCATGTTCCCTCAATATGTAATATTTTTTCCATCCACTTACAATAGTTTAAATCCAATTTTACCCTTCGGTGAGTTTTTAGTAAAAGATATGAAAGGAATCTTTTGTCGTTTTTCGTACGAGGTACTTTTTGACTTTTCTGACAAAAGTACGAGAAAAATGTTTTTTTACTTATATGACAAGAATGTATTTTTAAAACATTATTTCCAAGAATCTTCCTTTATAAGTTTTCAAGTTTATTTTTAATCAACTTATTTTAGTTTATAATTGTATGACATGTTAAGAAAAGAAAAGTGTTTTTGAAGTAGAAAGGATATTTTCCTCAAGAATTGAGTTCAAATGTTTTATCAAAATTATTTTCCATCTAAGATAATATAGGGTTATGTTTTTATCCCTATTATTACATTGATTTGATTATGTTGTGAGGGAATTATTTTTATGAAGTCATTTACCTTATATGATTTGTTTTATGATGTCATGATGTTTCAAGAATCCCATTTTTGTTACATGTGTTATGCAATGATGTATGATTTATGATTATGTGGCACACATAAGAAAGGATTCATTATAAGATGGGTGGAACCTATATCTACCTACAATGCATTGGGTAAAGATTTTATATCTCATGAGATAGACATGGCTGGAATGGTAGGTTATACCGATTCAGTGAAACAGGACTGAAACGAGGGTGACTCGGTTCAGAAAGGGACTTTGTCCACTAAGATAGTCTTGGAAATGAGTCTTGACTAACAAGAAATTATTCTATATGATTATGTTTGTATGCCATAAAGTTTAATGTTTTAAGTTATGATTATTGTGATTACATTTCACTACCATGAGTTATCCCATGTTATGAAATTATGCTCTCTTTTGCAGGTTAAGATTTCCAAAAGTTATGTTCTTATGAATATGATGTGATTGATTTTTCTTTTGTTTACCCTTACTGAGCATTTGAGATCACCCTTTTATGTTTTCTTTTCCCCAGGATATAAAGAAAGGTTTTAGGAAAAAAAAGAAGATCTTTATGGGGGATATTGAAGATCTTTCACCTTGATTAGAAGATTTTATTCCAAGTTTTCAAAGACACTAAACTATTACAGTCCTTGTGTGTGTGTTTTGTTATGTACTAAGTATTCCGCAAAAGTAATGTAATATCTATGTACGTTAAGATTCGAGTCTCTAAAGTTGGTATCAAAGGAAAGGTTTAGTCAACCTTTGGAAACTAGGATGCGAAAACGTTAGTGAGATCCCTAGAGATATTTCTAAGTTATGTCTAGGGATGTCCCTAAGGTTAAGTATACGTATAGGTTATAGTACTAGAACTACGCTAACGATCATAGAATTAAACCTAAGATGTTAGATATTGAAGGTACTCCCCCTTTATTATGTTGTTTTCCCTAGCATGATTTTTGCCTCTCACACTATTCTTTTTGGGGTTTAGACGATGGCTGGAACCCGAAGGAACCGTGTTGATCAATGAAATGGACAATGGAATGATTGTCCTCCTGAATAAACAAATGTTATGGGAGATGGAGTGCAAAATCTTATTGCTATCCTTACACAAGCTATGAATCATTCTGGACTTCCAAATGAGCAGAGAAGGGAACAATGTTCTATTGAGTCCTTCATGAGGCAACGTCCACCTTCTTTTAGTGGGACTTCTGATCCACTTGTTGTTGAAAAATGGATCAGTACCACTGAAAAGATATTTTCAGTTCTTCAATGTTCTGAACATGATAAAGTCATCTTAGCAGTATATCGTTTGGAAGGTGAAACTGATCAATGGTGGAATCTTATCAAGAATACGAGGCCAAGAGATGAAATTGAGTCCATGGAATGGGACGAGTTCAAGAACTTGTTTTTCAGTAAGTACTTCCCTCGTATTCTTCAAACAAAGATGGAAAAGGAGTTTCTTGATCTGAAGCAGAAGGATGATGAATCTGTTGGTATATACGAAGAAAATTTTACAAGACTTTCAAGGTATGCATCTGGCATTATCAACCAACCTGAAAGTAAAGTTGATCGATTTTTCAGTGGCTTAAAACCAAGTCTTCGAAGGGCATTAGCTATAAGAGACTTCAGTGGCTATGAAGAAATTTTGCGTTGTGCTATCAAGGTAGAAATGGAAGTTGGTGTTACATATCCATCTCATGGTTTTGACAAGAAACGAAAGATGGAGTTCAAGGATAAATCTCAGAATAATGGTGAAAAGAAGATGAATGTTTCCTTATGCACAAAGTGTGGAAAGAAGCATGGTGGAGATTGTATTCAAGGGACTAGAAAATGTTTTAAGTGTGGAAAAGAAGGTCATCGAGCATCTGAGTGTCGAAGTAATGGAAAAAGGGATTCTAATGATGTGAATAAATCAAACACTGCAGAGAACGCACAACCAACACTTCAATGCTTCAAGTGCAAGGAAATGGGGCATTATGCTAATAAATGCCCTAATCCAAGGGTTAGTGATGATCGACATGAGCAACCGCTTAAGGAAAAGGACAAAGGGAAGTCACATGCGATCACTATTGGCAATGTTGAATATGACAACGATGTGGTGGAATGATTAAGTGTTTATGTAATGGGATTCCAAAATAATGTTGTATCATGGAGTATTGGAATATTTATGTATTGGTCTAATGTGGTATTCAAAGTGATTGAGATATTATGCGCATAATGAAGGGAAAATGAGAAAATGAAATGTTTAACAGTATTCATGAGCTCATGATTGATATAAGGACTAAGTGATATCATGGTTTGAGTATATAGAATTTTGAGGATTTTGATATGTGGAAAGTGTTAACTTTTAACTGCATTCATGTTTTCACTAAGTTTCAATATGTATTCAAGAGAATACATGATTAAGGACTTTTAATGTTTGGAATGTGACCAACAAAACATATCTTATGTTATATGGGGATCAACGATGGTATTAAATCTCTGGTAATCGTTTTCACTATGTTATGAGAGTGGACTGCAGTATTATGGATAAGCCTAAAGATTAGAATGGATTATGTTGGACATAAGTTAGTATTGTTTAAGGAAAGAAGTTTTTTCGATATTATTGATGGGATGTTATAGTAATATAGTTTTAGAAAAAGGACAACCTGCAGGACGGGCGACAGCCCATCGCGTCGGACAAGGCTGTGGGAATCGAACCCACAACCGAAGTGCGACTGGCCTTTATCGCCTACCACTGGCCTACAGGAAGTCCCTGTTTAGTAGAAAATAGTTTTATTATATTAAGCAGTATGATATATGAAGTATAAGTCCATTTTAGGAACCATATATGATTAATCTCACTATAGATCGACTTATGTATATAATTTTTGCTAACCTCTTGTTTGAGACAGATGGAATGACCCATCATTCTATCACATGATCTGCTAACACTTCACGAATAACAAATTCAACTTCATTTATTTAAGAGATGTAGTGGAAATTGTTCAAGGCACGAACAACAGTGAGATTGTACCAAAATAAAGTAAGAATTTATTCTAATTCAAATTTTCAACTTTAGGGAAATGATCTTGAAAACCAAAAATGTTGTCCTAGTGGCCTTATATCCGATGAATCAGATGGTACCCTAGATCATCACAAATTTATGGCTTTGTGATTTTTGGCTTTTCCATAGCAATGTTCTCTACCACTCTCCATTAGAACATGATGGTTAGATTTCTCTTCTCTATCCATATTTTCACCTATGTGGAAACCCAGTGATTAGTTTATTTGGGTAACCGTTACGTTTCATACCGTTGTTTTTAAAGATTGGTTTTGGTATTCCCTTTTTACGATGTGGGTTTCTATTAAACAAACTTTCGAGTAGTAAACCATTTATAACCCAGACGAATTTCGAGGGCGAAATTCATTTTAAGGGGGGTAGAATGTAACACCCCGAGATTTTATGAAAAATTTTCATTTTAATTTCATTAATGTCTTGTGTTATACGCTACACCAAAAGGAGATTTCACAACACACATCTCTAACCTGGATTGAATTACACGCAATCGCGACCTTCCACGATAGCGTGTGTTGTACGCAACACCAAGTTTCGCTAAACAACGATATGCTATTAAGATATTATTAAAAGTAGTCGTTATGAATATTAATAACCACTTTTTGAAATTTTATAAATTTTACTTTTCAAAATGGACTTCATTTATGGATTCAGAATATCGAAATTAGCTTAGGGTGAAATTTTGGTGATTTTCGGATAACTTTCATATTTTGATGAATAGTGAAAATTACTAAATTTTAATTAAAAACAACTTTTTCAATCGAAATAATTAATAGTGATAAATTATTAATTTGAGTGGTTTTAAAGTATATTTAGAATATATTTTTACAATTTAATACAATGTTGGTCATTGGATGTAATTTCACATTTAAACCAGTTATAAACAAGTGTCAATCTTTTGATAGTTATTATCTCTTAAAAACACACCTTTTGTTTTGACGATGGGAATTAATTTTTAAATTAATTAATGCAAATTATATGTTGGGAATTTTTTAAAATAGAAATCATTTTTGAATTCGGAATATCAATTATAGCTTAGGGTGAAATTCTGGCATTTTTCTGAAAAACTTCAATTTTTGATAAATAGTGAAACTACTAAGTGGTAGTTAAAAAAAATTAATTTTTTCATAAATCTTAATTTTACCGCTTCTGTGAATGGAATTTCAAAAATCCGAGAGACACGGTTGATGTTAGTAAGTAAAATGTGGTTCGATGAGATGAAAATAATTTTTGGTGAATAGTAACTTTTTACTTTTATTTACCACGGTTAAAAGTAAATAGGGTAATTAAGGATAAAAATGATATTAATATTACCCTAACACATGTCCTAATCCTATTGGACAAGTGTATCTCGACCAAAAACAACCTTAAGTGTAAAATATTATCATTTAGGCCCACTTGTATTAGATTAGGACATTTATTATTATTTAATTCAAAGAAGAGTTAAAAGAGTTAAAATCAAAGTTTATTTACTAAAACATTTTTAATATAGGGTTATACATAATATACTTTCGACTATAAATATTCATTAGAAAGATAAAAATATTTCCTACATAATGGTATTTTATTTGTAATTTTTATACTTTATAAAATTTAATTTATTTATGACACAACGATGATGTAGTAATTACCTTTTTAAGAAAATATTAACATAATTGATGTTATAAATGCCCAAATAAATGTAATTTGAGACTTTTTATGACTTACACTAATTTTATAGGTTAATATGACATGTTATTGTTGATTTAAGTAACTTGGTTCTAACTTATCATTCTGTTAGAAATTTCATAAAAATCATGTACCAAATAGTGTCAAAATTGACATAAATTGGTTTTTAAAATAAATATTATATTATTAATTGTTATTTAATTCCTAAAAATCTAAGGTTCGGCCAAATGACTTAGATAAGCATAGATATATTAATAATAAACAATTTGGGGTTCGTTTGGCTTGATATAGTAAGTTTATTAACCATATAGTGTAAGAAAACAAAAAGACACGGTAAAAGTTAAATTATTTAACTTAGAGTTAAATCTAATTGATAAGGTTAACATAATAACCTAAACTTGTCTAAATCCTATTGGATGAGAGGATTTAGACCCATACCCACTTTATCTTCGAAATAAGACCATTTGTAACCATTATAAACCGAATTTGACCTTAATATAAAATAATATTTTGAGATTTACCTAAGATGTCCCTCTCCTCCCTTATAAAAGGGCACCTCCTCCCTCTCCACCTCACACCAATTTTAGCATTCAAGATCGTCCAAACCCTGAAAAAATCTCTTCTCCACTTCCCTAGTATCATCCTAAAGGTCCTGGTCTTCTTAAAATACCATCCTTAGTTCTTTAAGTGGAGGTTAAGTGAAGGCGCGTCAAGAAGAGGTAATATTCATTACCAATCTTTTTCAATTTCTTTCTTCTTCAACTTCTTCTTCTTTAGTTGTTTCATGATAAAGTAATAACATCAGTATTTTTTATATACTGATATGTTATTATAAATATGAAACAACTCTAATTAACCTTCTATCCATCCTACAGAAAAAGGAAATCACCGCGCGTGCGTACGTACGGAATACCGTCTCCACACCGTGGTGTAATCTATTTTCTGTCACCACCTTAATTGGATGGGTATAATGGTGTAATGAGTAAATATATATGATTATTATAAAGTGATATTGATACTGAAATATTATACATACACTTCAACACAATTCCACGACCATGGGAATGATGTCATCGCTCGTGCGTACGTACGGACTACCGTCTCCACGACGCGATGAGATTCATTCTCAATGATTAACCATTCATGAATGATTATAAAGTATATATAATAAGTACTAATGAAATATATGACCTAATAATGATACTGGAATTATTTATATTTATATGTATGTCATCTACTTAATTCCATTCAATTCAATAAGGAAACGAAAACAGCGTTCATGCGTACGTACGGACTACCGTCTCCATGAACGGTGTATTTCTATCCACTTACTGATTTATTATATATGTATATTCTGAATATATATATATATATATATAAATCATTTTTTATTCTGTAATTAAGTAATCATGATCTAAGTAATCATATGAATAATTATAAGTCAAAACACGGACGACAAATGAAACAATTTTACCCAAAACGCTCTTTAACATGGAATTTACAAAAGAACGGGTAATATAAAGTCATAAGTGAACCATATATGATATAATAACAATTAATATGATTCTTTAATAAGTCAATGACATTATTTAAATCATTATACAGGAGGTTTGGACACTTACTAAGTAAATCGGACCTAAGGTAAGGGAAAATATCACAATCTCATTTTTATCCGAGATTGTTTTTACTTTGGAATTTACTGGGGTGTATTTTATCATCCACATCCATGTTCCCTCAATATGTAATATTGTTTCCATCCAATTACAATAGTTTAAATCCAATTTTACCCTTCAGTGAGTTTTTAGTAAAAGATATGAAAGGAATCTTTTGTCGTTTTTCGTATGAGGTACTTTTTGACTTTTCTGAAAAAAGTACGAGAAGAATGTTTTTTTTACTTATATGACAAGAATGGATTTTTAAAACATTATTTCCAAGAATCTTCCTTTATAAGTTTTCAAGTTTATTTTTAATCAAATTCTTTTAGTTTATAATTGTATGACATGTTAAGAAAAGAAAAGTGTTTTTGAAGTAGAAAGGATATTTTCCTCAAGAATTGAGTTCAAATATTTTATCAAAATTATTTTCCATCTAAGATAATATAGGGTTCTGTTTTTATCCCTATTATTAAATTGATTTGATTATGTTTTGAGGGAATTATTTTTATGAAGTCATTTACCTTATATGATTTTTTTTATGATGTCATGATGTTTCAAGAATCCCATTTTTGTTACATGTGTTATGCGATGATGTATGATTTATGATTATGTGGCACACATAAGAAAGGATTCATTATAAGATGGGTGGGTCCTATATCTCCCTCCAATGCATTGGGTAAAGATTTTATATCTCATGAGATAGACATGGCTGGAATGGTAGGTTATACCGGTTCAGTGAAACAGGACTGAAACGAGGGTGACTCGGTTCAGAAAGGGACTTTGTCCACTAAGATAGTTTTGGCAATGAGTCTTGACTAACAAGAAATGATTCTCTATGATTATGTGTGTATCAAAAAAAAGTTTAATGTTTTAAATTATGATTATTGTGATTACATTTCACTGCCATGAGTTATTCCATGTTATGAAATTATGCTCTCTTTTGCAGGTTAAGATTTCGAAAAGTTATGTTCTTATGAATATGATGTGATTGATTTTTCTTTTGTTTACCCTTACTGAGCATTTGAGCTCACCCTTTTATGTTTTCTTTTCCCCAGGATATAAAGAAAGGTGTTAGGAAAAGAAAAGAAGATCTTTATGGGAGATATTGAAGATCTTTCACCACGATTAGAAGATTTTATTCCGAGTTTTCAAAGAGACTAAACTATTATGGTCCTTTTGTGTGTGTTTTGTTATGTACTAATTATTCCACAAAAGTAATGTAATATCTATGTACGTTAATCTTCGGGTCTCTACAGTTGGTATCAGAGGAAAGGATTAGTCAACCTTTGGAAACTAGGATTCGAAAACATTACTGAGATCCCTAGAGATATTTATAAGGTATGTCTAGGGATGTCCCTAAGGTTAAGTATACGTATAGGTTATAGTACTAGAACTGCGCTAATGATCATATAATTAAACCTAAGATGTTAGATATTGAAGGTAATCCCCCTTTATTATGTTGTTTTCCCTAGAATGATTTTTTCCTCTCACACTATTATTTTTGGGTTTTAGACGATGGCTGGAACCCGAAGGAACCGTGTTGATCAATGCAATGGACAATGCAATGATTGTCCTCCTGAATAAAAAAATGTTATGGGAGATGGAGTGCAAAATCTTATTGCTATCCTTACATAAGCTATGAATCATTCTGGACTTCCAAATGAGCAGAGAAGGGAAAAATGTTCTATTGAGTCCTTCATGAGGCAACGTTTCTTTCAGTGGGACTTCCGATCCACTTGTTGCTGAACAATGGATTAGTACCCCTGAAAAGATATTTTCAGTTCTTCAATGTTCTGAACATGATAAAGTCATCTTAGCAGTATATTGTTTGGAAGGTGAAACTGATCAATGGTGGAATCTTATCAAGAATACGAGGCCAAGAGATGAAATTGAGTCCATGGAATGGGACGAGTTCAAGAACTTGTTTTTCAGTAAGTACTTCCCTCGTATTCTAAAAAGAAAGATGGAAAAGGAGTTTCTTGAGCTGAAACAGAAGGATGATGAATCTGTTGGTATATACGAAGCAAATTTTACAAGACTTGCAAGGTATGCATCTGGCATTATCATCCAACCTGAAAGTAAAGTTGATCGATTTTTCGGTGGCTTAAAACCAAGTCTTTGAAGGGCATTAGCTATAAGAGACTTCAGTAGCTATGAAGAAATTGTGCGTTGTGCTATCAAGGTAGAAATGTAAGTTGGTGTTACATATCTATCTCATGGTTTTGACAAGAAACGAAAGTTGGAGTTCAAGGAGAAATCTCAGAATAATGGTGAAAAGAAGATGAATGTTTCCTTATGCACAAAGTGTGGAAATAAGCATGGTGGAGATTGTCTTCAAGGGACTAGAAAATGTTTTAAGTGTGGAAAAGAAGGTCATTGAGCAGCTGAGTGTCGAAGTAATGGAAAAAGGGATTCTAATGATGTGAATAAAGAAAACACTGCAGAGAACACACAACCAACACTTCAATGCTTCAAGTGCAAGGAAATGGGGCATTATACTAATAAATGCCCTAATCCAAGGGTTAGTGATGATCGACATGAGCAACCGCTTAAGGAAAATGACAAAGGGAAGTCACATGCGATCACTATTGGCAATGTTGAATATGACAACGATGTGGTGGAATGATTAAGTGTTTATGTAATGGGATTCCAAAATAATGTTGTATCATGGAGTATTGGAATATTTATATATTGGTCTAATGTGGTATTCAAAGTGATTGAGATATTATGCGCATAATGAAGGGAAAACGAGAAAATGAAATGTTTAACAGTATTCATGAGATCATGATTGATATAAGGACTAACTGATATCATGGTTTGAGTATATAGAATTTTGAGGATTTTGATATGTGGAAAGTGTTAACTTTTAACTGCATTCATGTTTTCACTAAGTTTCAATGGGTATTCAAGATAATACATGATTAAGGACTTTGAATGTTTGGAATGTGACCAACAAAACATATCTTATGTTATATGGGGATCAACGATGGTATTAAATCTCTGGTAATCGTTTTCACTATGTTATGAGAGTGGACTGCAGTATTATGGATAAGCCTAAAGATTGGAATGGATTATGTTGGACATAAGTTAGTATTGTTTAAGGATAGAAGTTTTTTCGATATTATTGATGGGATGTTATAGTAATATAGTTTTAGAAAAAGGACAACCTGCAGGACGGGCGACAGCCCATCGCGTCGGACAAGGCTGTGGGAATCGTACCCACAACCGAAGTGTGACTGGCCTTTATCGCCTACCACTGGCCTACAGGAAGTCCTTGTTTAGTAGAAACTAGTTTTATTATATTAAGCAGTATGATATATGAAGTATAAGTCCATTTTAGGAACCATATATGATTAATCTCACTATAGATCGACTTATGTATATAATTTTTACTAACCTCTTGTTTGAGACAGATGGAATGACCCGTCATTCTATCACATGATCTGCTAATACTTCATGAATAACAAATTCAACTTCATTTATTTAAGAGATGAAGTGGAAATTGTTCATGGCACGAACAACAGTGAGATTGTACCAAAATAAAGTAATTATTTATTCTAATTCAAATTTTCAACTTTAGGGAAATGATCTTGAAAACCAAAAATGTTGTCCTAGTGCCCTTATATCCGATGAATCAGATGGTACCCTAGATCGTCACAAATTTATGGCTTTGTGATTGCTGGCTTTTCCATAGCCATGTTCTCTACCACTCTCCATCAGAACATGATGGTTAGATTTCTCTTCCATATCCATATTTTCACCTATGTGGAAACCCAGTGATTAGTTTATTTGGGTAACCATTACGTTTCATACCTTTGATTTTAAAGATTGGTTTTGGTATTCCCTTTTTATGATGTGGGTTTCTATTAAACAAACTTTTGAGTAGTAAACCATTTATAACCCAGACAAATTTCGAGGGCGAAATTCATTTTAAAGGGGGTAGAATGTAACACCCCGAGATTTTATGAAAAATATTCTTTTTAATTTCATTAATGTCTTGTGTTATACGCTACACCAAAAGGAGCTTTCACAACACACATCTCTGACCTGGCTTGAATTACACGCAATCGCGACCTTCCACGATAGCGTGTGTTGTACGCAACACCAAGTTTCGCTAAACAACGATATGCTATTAAGATATTATTAAAACTAGCCGTTATGAATAGTAATAACCACTTTTTGAAATTTTGTAAATTTTATTTTTCAAAATGGACTTCATTTATGGATTCATAATATCGAAATTAGCTTAGGGTGAAATTTTGGTGATTTTCGGATAACTTTCATATTTTGATAAATAGTGAAAATTACTAAATTTTAATTAAAAACAACTTTTTCAATCGAAATAATTAATAGTGATAAATTATTAATTTGAGTGGTTTTAAAGTATATTTAGAATATATTTTTATAATTTAATACAATGTTGGTCATTGGATGTAATTTCACATTTAAACCAGTTATAAACAAGCGTCAATCTTTTGATAGTTATTATCTCTTAAAAACACGCCTTCTGTTTTGACGACGGGAATTAATTTTTAAATTAATTAATGAAACTTAAATGTCGTGAATTTTTTAAAATAGAAATCATTTTTGAATTCGGAATATCAACTATAGCTTAGGGTGAAATTCTGGCATTTTTCTGAAAAACTTCAATTTTTAATGAATAGTGAAACTACTAAGTGGTAGTTAAAAAAAATTAATTTTTTCATAAATCTTAATTTTACCGCTTCTGTGAATAGAATTTCAAAAATCCGAGAGACACGGTTGATGTTAGTAAGTAAAATGTGGTTCGATGAGATGAAAATAATTTTTGGTGAATACTAACTTTTTACTTTTATTTACCACGGTTAAAAGTAAATAGGGTAATTAAGGGTAAAAATGATATTAATATTACCCTAACACATGTCCTAATCCTATTGTACAAGTGTATCTAGACCAAAAACAACCTTAAGTGTAAAATATTATCATTTAGGCCCACCTGGATTAGATTAGGACATTTATTATTATTTAATTCAAAGAAGAGTTAAAAGAGTTAAAATCAAAGTTTATTTACTAAAACATTTTTAATATAGGGTTATACATAATATAATTTCTACTATAAATATTCATTAGAAAGATAACAAGATTTCATACATAATGTTATTTTATTTGTAATTTTTATACTTGATATAATTTAATTTATTTATGACACAACAATGATGCAGTAATTACCTTTTTAAAAAAGTATTAACATAATTGATGTTATAAATGCCCAAATAAATGTAATTTGAGACTTTTTATGACTTAAACTAATTTTCTAGGTTAATATGACATGTTATTGTTGATTTAAGTAACTCTTTTCGAACTTATCATTCTGTTAGAAATTTCATAAAAATCATGTACCAAATAGTGTCAAAATTGACATAAATTAGTTTTTAAAACAAATATTATATTATTAATTGTTATTTAATTCCTAAAAATCTAAGGTTCAGCCAAATTACTTAGATAAGCATAGATATAATAATAATAATCAATTTGGGGTTCGTTTGTCTTGATATAGTAAGTTTATTAACCATATAGTGTAAGAAAACAAAAAGACACGGTAAAAGTTAAATTATTTAACTTAGAGTTAAATCTAATTGATAAGGTTAAAATAATAACCTAAACTTGTCTAAATCCTATTGGATGAGAGTATTTCGACCCATACCCACTTTATATTCGAAATAAGACCATTTGGAACCATTATAAACCGAATTTTACCTTAATATAAAATAATATTTTGAGATTTTTCTAAGATGCCCCTCTCCTCCCTTATAAAAGGGCACCTCCTCCCTCTCCACCTCACACCAATTTGAGCATTCAAGATCGGCCAAACCCTGCCAAAATCTCTTCTCAACTTCCCTAGTATCATCCTAGAGTTCCTGGTCTTCATCAAAGACCATCCTTAGTTCTTTAAGTGGAGGTTAAGTGAAGGCGCGTCAAAAAGAGGTAATATCCATTACCGATCTTTTTCAATTTCTTTCTTCTTCAACTTATTCTTATTTAGTTGTTTCATGATAAAGTAATAACATAAGTATTTATTATATACTTATATGTTATTATAAATATTAAACAAATCTAATTAACCTTCTATCCATCCTACGGAAAAAGGAAATCACCGCGCGTGCGTACGTACGGAATACCGTCTCCACGCCGTGGTGTAATCTATTTTCCGTCACCACCTTAATTGGATGGGTATAATGGTGTAATGAGTAACTATATATGATTATTATAAAGTGATATTGATACTGAAATAGTATACATACACTTCAACACAATTCCACGACCATGGGAATGATATCATCGCTCGTGCGTATGTACGGACTACCATCTCCACGACGCGATGAGATTCATTCTCAAGGATTAACCATTCATGAATGATTATAAAGTATATATAATAAGTACTAATGACATATATGACATAATAATGATACTGGAATTATTTATATTTATATTTATGTCATCTAATTAATTCCATTCAATTCAATAAGGAAATGAAAACATCGTTCATGCGTACGTACGGACTACCGTCTCCATGAACGGTGTATTTATTTCCACTTACTGATTTATTATATATGTATATTCTGAATATATATATATATATATCATTTTTTATTCTGGAATTAATTAATCATGATCTAAGTAATCATATGAATAATTACAAGTCAAAACACGGACGACAAATGAAACAATTTTACCCAAAACGCTCTTTAAAAAGGAATTTACAAAAGAACGGGTAATATAAAGTCATAAGTGAACCATATATGATATAATAACAATGAATATGATTCTTTAATAATTAAATGACATTATTTAAATCATTATACAGGATTTTAGGACACTTACTAAGTAAATCAGATCTAAGGTAAGGGAAAATATCACAATCTCATTTTTATCCGAGATTGTTTTTACTTTGGCATTTACTGGGGTGTATTTTATCATCCACATCCATGTTCCCTCAATATGTAATATTGTTTCCATCCACTTACAATAGTTTAAATCCAATTTTACCCTTAGGTGAGTTTTTAGTAAAAGATATTCAAGGAATCTTTTGTCGTTTTTCGTACGAGGTACTTTTTGACTTTTCCGACAAAAGTACGAGAAGAATGTTTTTTTACTTATACGACAAGAATAGATTTCTAAAACATTATTTCCAAGAATATTCCTTTATAAGTTTTCAAGTTTATTTTTAATCAACTTCTTTTAGTTTATAATTGTATGACATGTTAATAAAATAAAAGTGTTTTTGAAGTAGAAAGGATATTTTCCTCAAGAATTGAGTTCAAATGTTTTATCAAAATTATTTTCCATCTAAGATAATATAGGGTTCTGTTTTTATCCCTATTATTACATTGATTTGATTATGTTGTGAGGGAATTATTTTTATGAAGTCATTTACCTTATATGATTTGTTTTATGATGTCATGATGTTTCAATAATCCCATTTTTGTTACATGTGTTATGTGATGATGTATGATTTATGATTATGTGGAACACATAAGAAAGGATTAATTATAAGATGGGTGGGACCTATATCTTCCTCCAATGCATTGGGTAAAGATTTTATATCTCATGAGATAGACATGGCTGGAATGGTAGGCTATACCGGTTCAGTGAAACAGGACTGAAACGAGGGTGACTCGGTTCAGAAAGAGACTTTGTCCACTAAGATAGTCTTGGAAATGAGTCTTGACTAACAAGAAATTATTCTCTATGATTATGTGTGTATGCCACAAAGTTTAATGTTTTATGTTATGATTATTGTGATTACATTTCACTGCCATGAGTGATCCCATGTTATGAAATTATGCTCTCTTTTGCAGGTTAATATTTCCAAAAGTTATGTTCTTATGAATATGATGTGATTGATTTTTCTTCTGTTTACCCTTACTGAGCATTTGAGATCACCCTTTTATGTTTTCTTTTCCCCAGGATATAAAGAAAGGTTTTAGAAAAAAAAATAAGATCTTTATGGGAGATATTGAAGATCTTTCACCACGATTAGAAGATTTTATTCCGAGTTTTCAAAGACACTAAACTATTACGGTCCTTGTGTGTTTGTTTTGTTATGTACTAAGTATTCCGCAAAAGTAATGTAATATCTATGTACGTTAAGCTTCAGTTCTCTACATCCACGATAGAGTGTGTTGTATGCAATACCGAGTTTCACTAAACAATGATATGTTATATAAACTAGCCGTTATGAATACTAATACCCACTTTTTGAAATTTTATAAATTTTATATTTTGAAATTGACTTCATTTTTAGATTTGGAATATCGAAATTAGCCTAGGGTGAAGTTTTGGTATTTTTCTGGAAACTTTCAATTTTTGATGAATAGTGAAAACACTGGGTTACTATTTAAAAACCAGCTTTTTATTTAAATAATTATTTATTTAATTTAAATTTATTTTTAGTATAAATTGATAAATAATACCAATATAAGTTCAATGTAATTCATTGGATTCATTTTATAATAATTTTATATATATAAAAGTTTTATTGAACTTTTCACCGTCTTTGACCCACCTCCTAATAGAATTTAAAAATTTACATATAACATAATTTTACCACTTCTATGAGTGTAATTTAGAAAATACAAGAGGCCCGGTTAATATCAAGGAGTAAAATGTGGTTCAATAAGATAAAAGTAATTTTTTTAAATGGTAAATTTTAACTATTATTTACCACGGTTAAAAGTAAATAGGGTAATTAAGGGTAAAAATGTTATTACTATTACCCTAAAACATGTACTAATCCTATTGGATAAGTGTAATTTGACAAAAAAAACCTTATGAATAAAATATTACCCTTTAGGTCCACTTTGATTAGATTATAACATTTATTATAATTTTATTTAAAGAAGAGTTAAAATGGTTAAAATCAAAGTTTAATAACTAAAACATATTTAATATAGGATTATACATAAGATAAATTTGACTATAAATATTAATTATAAATATAAAAATATTTCATACATAATTCTACTTTAATTATAATTTTTTGACATTAAATAATTTAATTTATTTATGACACAATAATGATCCAATAATTACCTTATTAATGAAATATTAACATAATGGATGTTATAAATACCCAAATAAATATAATTTGATACTTTTTATGAATTACACTAATTTATTAGGTTAATATGACATGTTATTATTGATTTAATTAACTTTTTTCGAACTAATCATGCTGTTATGATTTTCACAAAAGTCAAGTACCAAATAGTCTCAAAATTGACATAAAATAGTTTTTAAAACAAATATTATATTATTAATTGTTATTATATTGATAAAAATCTAAGGTTTGGCCAAATTACTTAGATAATGTTATATATATTAATAATTAACCACTTGTGGTTCGTTTGTCTTGTTATAGTAATTTTATTAACCATATAGTTTAAGAAAATAAAAAGACACAGTAAAAGTTAAATTATTTAACTTATAGTTAAATCTAAATGATAAGGTTAAAATAGTAACCTAAACTTGAATAAAATATGTTGGTCGAGAGTATTGATACCCAAACCCACTCTATCATATAAATAATTCAATTTGGAGCTATTATAAACCGAATATGACATTATTATAAAATAATATTTTATGTTTTTCCTAAGGTGCCCCTCTCCTCCCTTATAAAAGGGAACCTCCTCCCTCTTCACTTTACACAATTTTTAGCTTTCATTCTCGTCAATCCCTTGACCATTTCCCTTATAAACATCCCAAGAAATATTATAGAGGTTCTGGTATCCTCAAAAGACCAACTCTAGTGACTTAAGTGGAAGCTTAAACGAGGTGCATCGAAGAAGAGGTAATCACTTCTACCGATTCTTTCATGTTTTCCTTCTTCTTCAACTTCTTCTTCTTTAGTTGCTTCATTATAAAGTAATAACATCAGTATCACTAATATACTTATATGTTATTATAAATATGAAACAACCTCATTTCACCTTCTATCCATCCTACAGAAAATGAAATCACCGCGCATGCGTATGTACGCAATACAGTCTCCACGCCGTGGTGTAATCTGTTTTTCCACCACCAACATACTTGGATGGGTATAACGGTGTACAGAATAAATATATATAGTTAATATAAAATCATAATGATTCTGTGATATTATATCATCCACTACATTTCAATTCAATAATTATGGGAATGATATCATCGCTCGTGCGTACGTACGGATTACTGTCTCCACGACGCAATGAAATTCATTCTCAATGCTAACCATTCAAGAATGATTATAAATTATATATAATGAATATTAATGGAATATATGGAATGATAAAGATACTGGATTTATGTATATAAATATATTTCATGTACTTACTTCCATTAAAGTCAACAAGGAAAAGAAAACAGCGTTCATGCGTACGTACAACCTACCGTCTCCATGAACGGTGTATTTAATTTCATTTATCTAACTATTATATATATATATACTGAATATATATGATATATAAATCATTATTTACATTATGGATTTATGTAAATCAATATATAAGTAATAATAATATCAACAACAACAAGTCCAAATACGTACGATAAATAAAATGATTTTACCCAAACTGCTGTTTTAATAGGGAACTGACAAAAGAACGGCTAATATAAAGTCATAAGTGGACCATATATGATATCATAACAATGAATAAAATTCTGTAATAAGTCAATGACATTATTTAAATCATTATACAGGAGTTTCAAATACGTACGAAGCATATCGGACCTAAGGTAAGGGATAACTTTTCCAATCTCGTTTTTAACTGAGATTGTTTATTCGTAAGTATTTATTGGGGTTATATTTTTCATCCATGTCTATGTTTTCTAAAAATGGTTTAAAGTATGTTTAAAGTCATATTTACCTATTTTTGACTTTTACTACATGGTATGTATGGATTTTTTTTTCCATATGAGGTACTTTTTGACTTTTCCGGCAAAAGTACGAGAAGAATTTTTTATTTTTTTAACTTATACAACATAAACGAATTTTTACGATTTTATAATGACATATTTTCATGAATCATACTCTACAAGATTTCATGATTACATTCAACAATATATTTTTCTTTTAATATTGCATGGAATTTTGTGAAAAGAAAATGATTTTGATGAAGAAAGGATATTTTCCTCAAGAATTCATTTCAAGTGTTTTGTCAATACTATTTTCCATCTAAGATGACATTATTTAGTATGATTTTGTTTCAAGAATAATGTCTGTATTATTTAAATGGTTTTATTTTTCTTTAGATGAAATGATATCCATTTATTTTATATGGATTATGGGATTATGGGATGATGTTTATGAAACTCATTTTATTCGTCGGGTTATTATGAATGATGTATGTTTAATTTGTGTCACAAGTAAGAATGATTTCATTATGAGATGGGTGGGACCTATATCTCCCTCAAATTAATTGCGTAAAGAATTATATCTCATGAGATATAGCTGGATGGAACGACATGTTAATACGGTTCAATAATACTGGACTGGAATGAGGAGTGAACTTGGTTCAGTAATGGACTTTGTCCACTAAGATGGTCTTGACAGCAATGCCTTGGCTACTATGGAAATCATATCATCTTCTTAATGGTTTTCCATAATTACATGTTTTATTCCCATGATATTTTATCATTATTGATGTTACATTATGATATATTCCTTACGTACTTCAAAGATTTATGTCTTTTCTCAAGATTTTGATTTTTAGATTTTATGTTCAAGTTTTTTCATTCAGATGTTTATGGATTGTTTTATGTTATCTATGTTTACCCTTACTGAGCATTTGAGCTCAACCTTTTTATGTTTTCTTTTCCACAGGATATAAAGCAAGGTTTTAGGTAAGAAAACAAAAGGGGAAGAACTTTATGAGTGATGTTGAAGATCATTCACCATGATTAGAATATTATGTTCTATGTTTCCAAAGACACTAAAATATTATGGTCCTTTGTTGTATGTTTTTGTTATGTATTAGATATTCCACAAAAGTAATTTAATGTCTATGTACGTCAATATTTGGACCTCTAAAATGCAATAATTCTATATATTCCAAATCCACATACACAGCTACAATATGGGTTTTATAAATCACATCCTAATGAGTATGAACTAATGAAGATAATATATTATTGACATGTCAGGTATAACCACAAAACACTATGAGATTTTTACATATGTTGTAATGATTCTATATCTCAAAAGTATCAACTGGCCATTTTTAGAAGGAGGATATGTCACGAGTTGATAGGTATAATAACCTTATATAGATCAAACTCATACACGGTCAAACTGAGGGGTCCCTTCTCCTTTCTAATTCCCATGGGGGATTTATAATGATTCAAACACTAAGAAAGTGATGTGGAGTATGGAAGAGGAACTATATAATGAGTGTTATCTAATCCTAGGGTAATTTTTAAGGGTTTTGATTATCAATCCCCACATTTTGTTGTTTTGGATCACACTATGTGGTCCATAAAGATGTTTTAGAATTTAATATCAAATTAATGCTTTCAGAATGGGTACAATACACGGTAATAAAAAGTACAAGATGTTGAATCAATGTGGAAATTATGTTTATGGGGATCCAAAAACATGGTCTATAAATATATTAATAAATATAAAATGGGTGTCTAGTAGACATATTATGACCATTATTAACAGTGGCACCCAATATTACTCATTTCTAAGATATTAGCTCACATATTTATGGAGTCATCCCTCTAGGGAAAAACATCCACTAAGTGCAAGCTCCAATGTTTTACGTCATTCAAAATTGAATTCTAGTGGGTTCCCAATAGTGTAGTTAGTCCATATTAACAATACACTATAGGAAAGAATAATGAGAAATAACTCAACATTACGGGCTTCTAGGAGAAGGAAATCATGTCAAGGAATAGGTTCGTGTCTCAAAAATTATTAACACAATGGATAATTTTGGGGAAAAAATATTTAAGAAGGGTTTTATCACCCTAAATTTTTTAATTCTCATAATAAACACATTATCATGGAAATAAGGCATTAAAAATCATTACTATAAAATTTTCCTAGATAATGGGGGTCCAGCATGAATGGATTGTATTTAACTATGGACACACAACATGCCCAATGAACATTATAAATAATTTATTTACATTATTTATTTTCCAAAAAAAAGTAAAGATACAATGCTTAGAAAGTGGATAATTGACTTTTTATTAGACCACCCTTTGATGGTTTTCATATTAACAGGTTCTGTGTCTCTTTATTCTAGAATTTTAGGGACATATGATTTGGGTCATCAAAGGATAAGATTTATGTTTGTAAAACATTGAACAAAGTGTATACAATTTGCAGGCCTGATACATGTGGACATAGAATTGGGGAAGTGTTTCATAATATCAATATTATGACTCCTATGGTCGAGATTTCTATATAATCATTTTCAAAAATATATGATAATGTTTTAAATCATGAATAAAGGTTCTTAGGTTATGATTGATGGTATTGATAGTCATACCAATTATTTTCATGATCACAATGTGGTGAAGAGTTACTCAGCAATTATGTAAGGACTAAAATGATTAGAAGGCCCTTCCTATGATTATATGATAATTGTAGTTGATAGTTTTAAGGACCTTATTAATATCTTGGTCAAAAAAAATTCAAATGTAGTGGTCATTTATCCATTCCAAGAGCTGTTAAAGTTTGTGGCAACCTGATGCACTCAAGACACGATGATTAGATTATGAATTGAAGTTCCCAGAAATATTATGAAATCACCCCAAATATTGGTATACCATGATAAATATCCTATAGTCCATTGATAAAGAGTGATGATGAAAAATGTTATGCATGTTTTAACATCATGTATATGGGATTAATCTATCATTCAGTTTGACATCATACGTTGAGGACATATTCTTTTCATGTTAATGTCATGTGGTAAGTATATTGGAGCTAGCATGAATTTATAATATATATTCTTAAGAAACAATTACACTATAAGGGGTATTTAGAACAAGGTGGCATAATTTTTCCTTTCATGGGATTACTAGTGGGTATCCTCTTGTTCCAATACTACATAGATATATCTCATACTCAAACCACACATAGTTTGAGTTTTGTATCCCCATATTTATTGAACACAAATGTGGGGAAGGGGGAATTTCTATATTATAATTAACAAAAACGTATGATATAATTCAATATGGATCATGAATCTTGGAAGGTTAAGATATTATTAAACATAAAGTATGGATAGGAAAATATACACATGCATTACTATATATCCTAATCGGTCATGAATTAAGCCTCACGTGGTTGTTAAAAAAAGAGACACCCTATATGGTTGTTTTTTTAAATTTTATATATAGATATGGGTAATTTTATTATATTTTCTATTAGTTGGGATTTACATAAATGTTTGATAAGTGGTCTTCTGTATATATTAGGATTATAGTTAGGGATTGAAGAATTATATTTTTTATGGAAGGGGTCAAAACATTCATCTCTAGCATAAATTTTATGGATAGGATGGCTAGATATAAAAAATTATGTATTTCAGTATGGACAATATGTCATGTAGTTTCGAATCATACGACTTCTATGTTTTTTAATTTAAATTAATGTGACTAGGATGTTTTCATTTATTTTAACCTAATTTGTCTACGACATTGTAGTGTAGTTTAATGTCATGAAACTACGAAATCTATTTATAGTTTAATATAATGTGAATAGGATTTATCAATGAGAAGAATGACTAACTCATAGAAATTGGGCCTTTATAAGAGATGTGTACCCCAATATAAAGGGTATAATAATACAGTATTATAATAATTCATTGAAAATGTGAATGATTCAAAGATGGGTAACATTGATTGTATCGAAATTTGAATGAACAGTTGGGTTATATGAACTATAAATAATAACCCAAGAATATCAAAGTCAAAAGGATATGATAATTGTAGGTATGTGTCACCCATTACTAATTGTTGATTCCCATATTCAATTCATCTAGAAGAATAACTCCTAGATTTAATGGGGGCCTCTCCTATGTAACGAAATCATTTATTGGTGAAATCCCAAAGGAGTTCTGTTATCCACTAGTGAATCCTAGAGGGGGCCCTCTGGATTAACAATTCCATGTTAACAATTTTTTTATAGTATCTAACCAAGTGTAAGAGAGATCGGGTTCCATGGACTTCCTTGAGGAGTATATAAACTCGATGAATTGGTTTCCATCTACATAGATATCAAAGAAGTTGAATCATGGGGAAAACAAGACTCTACAATTGTTTATAAACCCTAATGGTTATTCAAACATGTATTAAACCCATTTTATTGGTGAAGGGAACAATCCTGGGGCTCAAGATTACATAATCATCAAAGTGGGATATTTTTTCAATGTGAATACATCTTTTCAAGTTTTATAACATAAATAAAAATTAATTTTTCAGGATGTTTAATGTTTTATTATGAGGAAATGGTTCCCTTTAGTTAGATAGAAAAAAACCCAGTCTCACTTGTTAGAGTCTCATTCCTTGTTCCTTAAGCTCACATGCTTCATCCTGGACATGATAAATATTTGAAAAATAGATATTTTATTGATCTGTTTGATAGTTCATGAAATAAAATTTGTAGGGGTATTCACATTTCAGTATGAGAAATAATCCAAAACCAAATTTAGCTATCATTGAGAGACATAGTTTGGAATTATGATAATTTTACACCATACCTAAAATAAAGGATCTTATAATAACTATTTATCCCATAGTATTGGATTCAACCCACACGTAGTTATTATTAGAGAATATCCTACAATGGTTTGACCCATACAAAATAGAAGGGGAATTATTTTTATTTCCATCATGGCTAGGTCCAGGATTGGAGACCTAGGCATTAATTCAAATCTTGTGATCATATTAATCAATCCAAACATAATTATTCAAAAATACATCCCTACAAATTTTAGCTTTTTCTATAAGGATGGGGGAAATATTACTCTCAATATAATGTGACTTGTATGTTCAAGGCCTCTATATGGATCAAGTTATCATGTAATGAAGAACTACTAGCTGATCATGAATGTAATATCTGGAAATCACAACATATCTCAATATAAGGATGATGAAGCCAAACATAGTTCATATATTGGATCCCTAAATAGATAGAACTTGTATTTGGAAAAGTATAATTTTATCATTCTTCTATAGTCAGACCAAGGATTGGAGACCTGGATAGTACTGTGTATCATATGGTAAAACGAATAAAGTAATATGTAGTTATAATGTAAATTCTACGTAGTCTAAATTTTTGTCCCAGTACTTAGAATATGATGGAATAAACCATTTAGAATACATTAATACCTATTTTACATGAGGGATTATGTGTGAATGAAATCATGTCTTTAAATACCTATGTCAATAGTGGTCTCCTATTGATCGATGGGACTAGTGACACATAATTATAGAAGTAGATCACGGGATTAAGGGTGACCATTACTCTATGACCAAAGAATACCCTATCAAAATCTCTATAGCATTATTGTATTTATTATCGATATCTATATGGATCCCATTAATAACTAAAACATCTGTTATGCATAATCTCATTAGTGTTGTGTTATTCACATGCAAATCCTAGTGGGGTTCCATCCAGATTGGTAAGCCTTTATTGACAATATTCTATGAAATTCAAACATAATATGTGGTCATGGTATCTCGTGATGTAGAATTAATAAGGGTGAAATGAATATTTAATGGTCAAAATGGTTTTGTAAAATGACTTTTAAACCTCAATGAATTTATGTATTCATAGGTGATACATTCATCAAAATAAAATGCACAAGAATGTGAATTCATAATACTTTTTTGATTATGGGTATGATACACAGTTGAGTAACATCAAGTGTATTTGAATCTTTATGAGTATTAGGGTTGTGGGATTTGTAAATCATGACCCTAGATTATCTGATTCAATGGGATATGATTACTCATTGATGTTGGTCGACCATTAATAATGATGGAAGCCCATATTCCATGCAGTCAAGATAATAGACCTTATATTTAAAGGGTACCTACATTGAGACCAAAACATCCACTAGGTACAGGATTCATAGAATTGTGTAATTCACTAGTAAATACTAGGGTGGTCCCATTGAATTAACTAGTCCCTATACCATATTTTCTAAGTCATCAAACCAAGTTAAGGGGAGGTAAAGGCCCATTGTTTTCAAAGAGATGTACGTAAACTTGAGCAATTAGTCATGTCAACAAAGATATCAAAGATCTAATGTTTGTTCAAAGAGAACATAATATTCATGAATATTTTGACAACCCAAAAGGATAAACCATTGTGTGTTGAAAATATTTTTGGGATGAAGCGATAAGACATTAAATTATTGAATATAAAGTCATCATATGGATTATCTATATTTCATGGCAAACATATGTTGTGTAGTTTAGAATCATGTGACTAGGGTTTCCCATGATATTTAATCTCATCCTACTGGGAAATTTTCATGTAGTTTAATGTCAAGTGACTAAATTTTTGTCTGGAAATTTAATTTCATACAACTATAATATTATTATGGAGATTAATAACATGTGACTACGATGTGGCCATGGGGTTTATCTTCATGTGACTAGGACATTGTTTTTTATTTTAACATCACATAACTAGGATTTAATACACAATTCAAAACCGGTCATGATTACATTGGTTAGAGTATCATTCTATGTTCTCTATTATCTCGTGAGTCATTCTATGTATGAAAAAAATTGGGATGTTTCTTGAGGAAAGCGCTTGTTTCTGATAGGGTCTATGTTGGGGTGTTCCCAATTTAATATTGACTAGATCTTATACAAATATCTAACACTAATGGAGGTACAAGATTAGTATTGTTGGTAACTCATGGATGGGGTTGAATTAGAATGTACATGCATCACTACATATCCTATGGTAATAGGAATAAAGAAACATATAGTTCTAGAGAAATCTCCATGCACCAGTCTGGCCCATATACCAAGGGTGTGATTTTAAATTCTATGATATTATTTTATAATGTGGCTAAACCAATGATTTAAGATCTTGGAATCACTATGTATCTTATTATAATAGGTTTCAAGCCCCACAAATATATTACATGTAAACTTCTACACACTTCTCATGTTCTTGTGTCTATAGAAGGAATTGTTATCATATTGTGGATTGGCCCATTATTTTTGATCTAGACGTCACTACATATCATTTTGTAATAGGAATCAAGCCAAACATAGTAAATTAATGGAAAATTACATATATAGTACTATCAAATATATTGGGAGAGGACTTTTTTCAATTTATATTGTGGTTGGGCTCATGATTTGAGATATTGGTATCAATATGTATCCTCTTCTAATAGTTATCATGAGACATTTAGTTCATGAGTTAAAAATTCCATGCACATGTTTGGCCCATACACAAGGTGTAATTCTGTCCATTTATATTATAGATAGACCAAGGATATGAGATCTGTGATTCAGAATGTAACATCTTCTAATTTGGATCAATCCACATGTAGTTACTAAATTTAAAATATCATCTGGAAGTCCATCCCATGTGCCATCGAATTTTACCCATTTTTATTGTGGTTGGACTCAGGATTTGAGATATGGGGATCATGATGTATCATATTTTAAAAGAATTATATCCACATATAGTTCTTTAATAATCCCCACATTTGGATCTAACACAAACATAGGGACATGGATATATCATTTTTTTGTAGTGCATATCTAACTCATTTGCAGAGAATAATTCATAAAGTAATGTCTCCAATCAGGAAAGAATGAAATCTATCATGAATGGGTTTTTACTTATTAAAACCAATCAAGATATGTTTTCTACTATATGCTAAAATTCTTTAGACTAGAACCATGTTCCATGTAGTATAATTTCATGCAGTGACGGTATTTTCTATGCAGTTTTCCATCATACGGTAAGGAAATTTTCCATTGAGTATAACATTAGGTGGTAAGGATGTATTTTGTTTCTATAAAATTTAATTCCTCTCTAACCATACTTGAATATCATGATGGGAATAGTTCTATATACTTTGTGAGATACCTTTCATTATAGGGGTAACACATTCCAGATCTATCTTGTCCAATGAGTACCATTCATTAAAATATACCTTTTATATGATTTATGGACCATCCCACATTGGTTCCACCTTTGGATGTTTATTCACCAATATAATCAGGGTTCATAGAACAAATAACAATTCTCTATAGAGGAATGAGCAACGGAAAACATTTTTATTGATGGCTCACGTAATCTGATTTTGATGAAATTAATTGTTCTGTAATGTATAATACCATTTCTCATCGAGTTTATCTATGTCATACACCCACTTATGTGACTGTTTTTCATCCAATCATTTTCCAATTATTAATTTTCATAGTGATGGAAAATTGAATTTTATAAGAATAACTATTGTTATCCTTTGATGCAATGAATATGGGTTCAATTGTGTGGAAGTGTGTGTCATGGTACAATTTTCCCATAATGAATGATGGAGCTTTTCAGAAAATGAATGCTTGTCCCTTATGGTGATTTTCTACATTATATTTTTTAGAGTATTATTAAAAGCCTCTATTTGTATAGTTTATGCTCTATGATAACAAGATTAGTGGTTAAGGTCGTGAAATAATCCTAAAATAATATCTTCAACTCATAAGAGTATAAATCGGTCTCATTGTCCATCAATGTCATGTGAGGGAAACAAATATGGAGATTATAATAAATTTATGAATATGATGATATTATTCATCTCGAATTATTTTATGGGTATGTCCTTAAAACATTTTGAGAAGATTTCAAAATCAAAACAGATGTATTTATCCTACTTAGCCATAGCTGGAGAATATTTCCCCACAAAATCCATTCCCTATATAGAAAACGGTTTAGAATAATTATCTCTATTTGGAATCATTTGGGGGCCAACGGTTGATGTTGGAATGATTCTTAAATGACTGGCACTTCCTATTGAATTACATATTGTCTTTTATCGTTGCTTTCATATAGAAACTGTGACTTATAATTTGGTAGATGATCCAAGTATGAGACTAATGACCACCATAGGTGTATACATGGACATACTTCATAATGGAGGGAATATATAATTTTTCAATACATCTATGAAGTACTCTATCAAATCCTTGTTTTTAGAGCGATTTATTCTTATTATGCCCATCTTGAAGGGTGAAGCTCACTCCATGACATCCAATATGTTCCCCACTGACTAGATATGATGGGTGGATCCCATGATTGAGGTAATAAAGTATGGGATCCATCCATCTATGGGTGGGTATCATATAATCAGGCTCTAGGATAGCGTTGACCCACTACGGGAAAAATGAGCAATTGCGACGGGTTATTTGCGACGGGATTAAATCCCGTCGCAAATAGTCATGTTAAAAAAGTATTTGCGACGGGGGTACATCCCCGTCGCAAATAATGAGGCATTTGCGACGGGATTGCTTTCCCCGTCGCAAATAGTTTTCCCGCGATGCGCGCCAAATCGCGGGAAACGTATTTGCGACGGGGAAATATTCCCGTCGCAAATAGCCGGCGGCGGTAAATGGTATTTGCGACGGGAATATTCCCCCGTCGCAAATACTATGTCGGCAGAGGGTTATTTGCGACGGGACCCGTCGCAAATAACTATTTACCGGTTGACCGTAATAAATGTTGGCGAAGGTATTTGCGACGGGACCCGTCGCAAATAATACTATTTGCGACGGGAATCCCGTCGCAAATGGACCCGTCGCAACTAATCTAACCTATAAATACCCCCATCCGTTTTTTTCATTTCATTCTCATTCTTTATCTTCTCTCTCTCTCAGAATCATATTTCTAGAGTTTAGTTTTTCTCCAGTTTAAGTTTTTTCTCCGGAGCTGATATTAAAGTTTTGAAGAACGATCAGAACAGATCAATTTTCAAGGTATTTATCTTCATTTTAATTTTTTATTTATTTTTAATTTTTTATTAGTTTTTATTATTATTAATTAGTTGTAATTTAATTTTGTTTACATTGTTTTATTACTTAATAAATTTAAATTATTAGTATTGTTTATATG